>CM077154.1:55211116-56411116 GCA_039583875.1 Platanthera guangdongensis
TTTGCATAGGGGCAGATCTCTGAGAGCTAGGGGAGCTAGTGAACCAGCTGCTCAGTATGAGGAGGAGGATCTTTTTCTGTATCTTGCACTGTAGGAGGAGAATATTCCTACTTCTCTTCCTATCCTTCTGTTGGTTCTTTGGTAGTCCACATCCTCCAGGCATTCCCATTATATGGAGTGACATTATGCAGAATGTAATAAGGGGTGTCAGCATTTGGATTAGGCTTAGGAGCTGGAGGAGGAGGAGCCTTCCTTTCTTTGATAGCATCTTCTTTCTCTTTGCAGCATCTTCATCTGAATCATCATCATCTTTCTTCATTGTCAGAACCCTGAGGGTTATCATAAAGAGCATCCAAAGCTTTCAAAGCTTTATCATCAATAATGCTTTTGATGTAGAAGGGATATAAGTTGAGGTTTCAGGAACTGAAATTTCAGCAACAGGTGAGGAGGAGCTGTACAAGAATCAGGAATGATGGGGACAGAGCTTTCAGCTGTCTGTCTTATTTCCTCCTCATGTCAGCCAGGATTAGCTCATCCAAATCAGGCATAGGAGAGTTCATCCATAACAAAACTTGGGGCTGAGATATCTTCGGAATAACTTCTGGACTAGCTGCAGAAATTGAAGTTAAAGCAGGAATAGAAAAACTGTCACAGAGTTGCTTAGCAAATATGGACTAACTGGGGAGGTATAGGGTACAATAGCCAATGTGGCTTAGTAAAATCTGCTGGAAGAAACTGCATATGTACAGTATCAAAAACTTGCAGTAATTCCGGTAGATTAACTGGGGATTCATAATGAAATCACCAACAGTTTTTATTTGCTCAACTGACTCTTTAAGTCAATGTCAGTGTCTATAAAATGAATCAATTCAGTTAAATCAGAATCAAAATCTGGCAAAAATATTTGTATATGTATCTGAAATACTGTTGTAGAGGGAGCTGCTACTGTATCTGCTGCTGATCTGCATCTGCTGTTGCTTCATCATAGAGCATCTCCCCTGCCTGGGTTCAGGAATACCTAGAGCCAGGGCCCTGAATGAAGAGGGGGCAGCAGATAAAGAATGAATAGAATTCACAAGAGGTGTAATGGCCTCTGTGATTAGAGTTTTGATGAGAGGGTAAGAATTGTGAGGATAGATGAGATGGTAGTTGAGTCAAAGGAGGAAGGGGAAGAGGATGAATGGAGGGTGGAATAACATGAGTGTGATGGGTGGATGGGGATGAAGATGGAATGGGGGCATCTGGCATGATAGAGTTGTGGGTAGTTGTAAGAGGGAATGGAGGACAAATGAGGGGGAAGTGGAGACTGAGGAGGTGTAGGGGATATGTGAGTCTTGAGGTGAATCTGGAGGTGTGGGTTGATGATTAGCTTGCAAAGGGGAAGATGGGATGTTGGTGATGTCCAGAGGTGGAGATGGAGGTGGAAGGGCACATGAGAAGTCTGCTTTGTTGGAAGGGGTGCTGGAAGAGATGGTGGAGAGGGATGGATCTCCTCAGCAGGGTGGGGAGTGGCCTTCACAGCCCTGGTGCTCTCAGGAGCTGGGATGGAAGAGGAGGAAGTCTTGGAGGGCTTGGAGATCATGCTCTCCCATCTGCCAAACAAGGCGCAGGTGAGGCCTTGCTGGCATTGATGAAGAGGTCGGGAGACCATGCATTCACCAGCCTTTCCTTAAGGAAGATCCCCAGGATTCTTCCGAAGCAGACTTCTTTCTTGCTATTTTTCTTCTTAATCAACTCAAAAGAAAATCTTACTCCAATCAAAAGGACGCTTGTTCACCACCGCGCAATGATAAAGAAATTGATGTCGGGTTATGTAGTCGTGTGCGGGTGCTTGCCACATCAGTATCTTTCCCATAATATCTGCCAAAAAATGATAAGTGGCAGAAAGTTGTTTCTTCAACAACTTGTTAGGGTTGCTTCCAGAAAACCCCATTAACTTCAGCATTTCACTAAATTCTTTAGAATTCATTTCCATATTATCTTCTCCATTTACCAAACCAAAAAATTCAGAAAGAATTGCGGGAGATAGGGAAACAGCGGTACTCCCGATAGTTCCTGTCAAAGTATCATCCTCAGAAGCAGTAGACGTGTATACCATTCTCTAATCTCAGTCGCATGTAGTCTAATCTTCTGGCCATGAAGTCTTTGAGACTGAGTTCTTCTAGCAGTTCCGGATATAGAGAAATATGGGGTCAGATGCTGGAAAGAATCGAAATCCATATCAAAACCAGTGTCGAATTTCATTGCGGCTAAGGTGCTTGCGGAATCGCCATTGATGAGCTGCAAGAAAGACACAGAGAAAATGACAATCAAGAGCAAAAGAAACTGAAAGCGCGGGACGGAGGTCGAAGAAAACCTAGATATAAGTTTACAGAATATGAATCGACAAACTCCGTTCCACGAAAAAGAAACAATTCTTCGAACTGAGCTCGACGAATAAATTATAGATAGATAGTTCGTCGATCTCATCCAGAAGAATCGAAAACAGTTCGTCAAACTCCGTTCGACGAAATATCTTCTGAAGTAAGGTTCGTCGATCTC
The DNA here is from genome assembly GCA_039583875.1 of Platanthera guangdongensis. NCBI lineage: Eukaryota > Viridiplantae > Streptophyta > Magnoliopsida > Asparagales > Orchidaceae > Platanthera > Platanthera guangdongensis. The sequence goes on from CM077154.1 coordinate 55,213,658, forward strand.
CAGTCGACGAAATTTGTTTCCACACACAGAGAATTCGTTGATCTCCGTTCGACGAGAATCTCTCAAACTTTCCCTAATTCGTCGAACTCCGTTCGACGAACTTTGGAAAATTCGTTGAATGCTGACAGAAACTAATTTAACTCTTCTCCATTAATCATTCCCAGTTGATTTATAAAGAATAGATGAGTTTTCTCATCCAAGGGTTTGGTGAAAATGTCTGCTCTCTGTAAATCTGTAGGAATATGGATTAAGTTAATTTTCTTTTTGTCTATATTATCTATAATGAAATGATGTCTTATTTTAATATGCTTAGTCCTAGAATGGTGAACTGGATTCTGTGCTATAGCAATAGCACTAGTATTATCACAAAATAATGTTGAATTATTTAAGTTGACACCATAGTCTAGGAGTTGGTTTTGTATCCATAATATTTGTGAACAGCAGCTGCCAGCAGCCATGTATTCTGCTTATGCAGTTGATGTAGACACAGATGTTTGCTTTTTACAAAACCAGGAGACAAGTCTCATACCCAGGAACTGGCAAGTTCCTGAGATACTCTTCCTTTCCACTCTACATCCAGCATAGTCAGCATCTGAGTATCAAGTTAACTCAAACTCTGACTCTGCGGGATACCAGAGTCCTAGATTAGGACAACTCTTTATATATCTCAAAATTCTTTTTAAGAAAATAAGGTGAGATTCTTTAGGGTTCACTTGGAACCTAGCACAAAGGCATGTGACAAACATTATATCAGGTCTGCTAGCTGTTAGGTATAATAGGGATCCAACAATTGCCCTATAATGCTTCTGATCTACAGGTTTCCCTGCTGCATCAGAATCCACATCAGCATTAGTAGTCATATATGTTTTCATTCCTGAAGCATCACCCATCCCAAACTTCTTAATAAGCTCTTTAGCATACTTAGCTTGGGAGAGGAAGATACCATCAGGGAGCTGCTTCACTTGAAGACCAAGGAAGTAGGAAAGCTCACCATGCTACTCATCTAAATTTGGAATGCATGAGGTCAGCAAACCTCTTGCACAATTTGGGATCAGTAGACCCAAAAATGATGTCATCCACATATATTTGTACTAACAAAATTTGGTCCTTATGATGTCTAGTGAAAAGAGTTTTATCTATAGTTTCTCTTGTAAATTTATGCTCTAAAAGAAAGCTTGCTAAGGTCTCATTCCAAGCTCTTGGAGCTTGCTTTAAACCATAGAGAGCTTTATGCAATTTAAATACAAAAGAGGGTTGAGTTAGAGAGATAAAACCTGGAGGTTGTTCTACATAAACCTCTTCTTGAAGCACTTCATTCAGAAATGCACTTTTGACATCCATTTGGAACACTTTGAATCTCCTGTAAGCTACATAGGCCCAGAATATTCTTATGGCCTCTAACCTTGCAACAGGGGCAAAGGTTTGGTCATAGTCAATTCCTTCCTCTTGCCTGTAGCCTTGTGCAACAAGCCTAGCCTTGTTTCTCACTATGTTCCCATGAGCATCCAACTTGTTCCTGTAGACCCATTTGGTTCCAATAACTGGGTAGTTATGGGGTCTTGGAACCAAATCCAAAACTCTACATCTCTCAAACTGATTTAGTTTCTCTTGCATTGCAATGATCCAGTGGGGATCTTGCTTTGCTTCATGGATAGTGAGAGGTTCAATTTGAGAGAGAAAACAGGCATGAATCAAGTCTTGGTTGAGTTGATACCTTGTCTGTACACCTATTGAAATGTCTCCAATCACTTGAGATCTAGGGTGATCTCTAAGTGTGACAAGATCAGTTGGTGGAGTTTGTTGAGCAACAGCTTCTGTAATTAATTCCTCTTGAGGAATGGTACTAGCTGTTGAGGGAAGTTCAGCCACTTCCACATGAATCTCTTCCCACTGTCTTCAGCAACCTGTGGAGTGGGATGGGTTGACACCTCTTGGGTAAGGTTTAGTCCATCCATAGACTCACACAGTTGTGGAACCTGCAAAAAGCTATTGGTAGAAATCTCTTTCTCCTTATAAGACATGTTAGCTTCATCAAAAGATACATGGATAGATTCTTCAATTTTAAGAGATGATTTATTGAAAACCCTATAGGCGTTGCTTACTTGGGAGTATCCTAGAAAAATCCCTTCTTCAGCCTTAGCCTCAAACTTTCTAATGTATCTCTTGTTATTAGTGTGAATGTAATATATACAACCAAGAACTTTAAAGTATGTGATTTTAGGTTTCTTCCCTTTAAGTAATTGATGGTTAAAACTCCAAAATTATTTACGGTCACGCGGCGACCCGGCGGTTTTATTTGAGAAAAAGGCGGAAGTGAATTTATTTAAGAAAACGGGGCGCGCGTATTTATTTATTTATTTTGGATATAAAAAAGGTTTAGAAATCGAGTTTTAACGAAAGGAGGAAAGTGCACCTATCGTGAGTAGTACAGGATATTCCGGGTGGAATATCGAGGTCGTATTGTTCTCGGGTCCGGTTCGATTATTTCTACTCTTCCCTGGAGGGGACTATTATTTTACCGATAATTATCTTGTCGGGATATTATATATAATAAAATGCAGAAAATGACAGAAAAAAAATGAAAGCATAAAAAGAAAGCAAGAAGGTGGTGCCGATGAGAGCTTAGCTCGATGGCACCGAAAAAACAATTGAACTAAAATAGACTTTAAATAAAAAGAGCTCCTAAATTTCTAATTAATTAAGGCGGAGACTTGGCCGTGGAGGTTCCACTAAAATGAGCTCACCTATCTCTAGGACTATCGCTCACCTGAACGCTAAGACTATTCGACCGGGCTCTCGTCCGACGAAGGATTCCTCTTAACGCCCGCATTACGCTAAGAACCCCGCTATTGGGTGGGGAACCCAATCCGGTAGAGTTGGCGTGCCTCCTCTCTCGAGGGTTAGTGCGGAACTCTCTTTGCCAAGGGGTGATCTGTCCATACGCACGGCCTCTCGGCGAGCGTATGGAAAACGGAAATAGGGCCCACACATCGATATGTGGTCCTACGCGTCGTTAACCCCGGGCAAACCTTAAGTACTTTTAATTAATTAGAAAAATTAGACCTTTAGTTATTTTAAGCTATTTTATCTGTCCCAATGCTCTTCGATGCCGAGGGCTAAGAACGATTAGCCACTCATCGGAATGGGGACGGCTTGCGAGGAAAGCAATAAAGAAAGCAGTAAAGAAAGCTGAAAATGAAAGCAGTAAATGAAAGCGGTAAATGAAAGCTGAAAATTGCAAGTCCTACCCAAACGAGTAGGACTGAAGAAAGCTGTAAATTGCGAGTCCCGGCGCAACTGCGTGGGCGGGAGAAATGAAAGCAGTAAAACGCACACACGCAAGTCCTACTCAAATGAGTAGGAGAAAATAAATACGGGTCCTACTCAACCGAGTAGGACAAAATAAATGCAACGCACGCACACTCTCTCTCGACATAAAGTAAAACACACACACTCTACAAGAAAATAAAACACACGCACACACTCGACAGAATTGAAATAAAGCAAAGCGCCATTTAACTCTTAACGAGTAGGCGGAAATAAATGCGCACACATAAAAAATTGCAAAAAACTAAGTTACCGAAAAATAAAACAACTGCATTTCTACCGCTAGAATGCGGTAGAAATGCATAAAAGGAAAAATAAAAATTAAACGGGAAGAAAGTTTTGCAAATAAAAATGAAAAAAGCAAGTGATCAAAAAATGAAAACGGATACATTTCTACCGCTAGAATGCGGTAGAAATGCATAAAAAGAGAACGAAAAAATTAAACGGACAAAAGTTTTAAATGAAAATCAAAGTGCGTGAAAAATTAAAACGACTATATTATCATTCCTATAACTCCGTAAAAACGTTAAAAAAGTGCGAATAAAGGAAAAAGAACGAAAAAGTTTTACAAAAAATAAAAAGCCAAGTTAAAAAAAGGAAAAACACTTTGAAAACGTTTTTACGGATCTATAGGGATGAATTAGAAACTATAAAAATCTAAGTTAAACGAAAACAAAGTAAAAATAACTAATCATAAAAAAACAAGAAAACTAATCTCATACACACACACACGCATATAAAAAGAACGAAAGAAAACTAAGTTAAGACAAGGAAAAAAGATAAGATTGCATAGAGGTAGTCGTTTAGACTCATTCCAAAGCCAAATAAAGGGATGAAAAACACATTTTATTAAGCTAATAATAACGGGTTACACAGGAATGAAAATAAAAAACTAAGGAGAGGGGGAGAAAATATCCCTTACATAGCATTTGGACTTCATCCGAGCAGCATTTCCCCTATACAAAATGGTGCCCAAAAGGGAACAGGAATTCAAAGGAGACCCTCTGAATTTATAGAAAAAAATTTACATGGGTCACGCCCTTGGTCACGGGCGTGACATGGGGCGTGACAGTACTATTTGGAAGGCGGCCGGCGATTTGACGGGAAAGTTGACTTCGGGCTGGACACGTGGCGGTCTCGCAGTGGTCATGCCCTTGGTCACGGGCGTGACAGGGGGCGTGACAGGAAGGTGGATCTGGGCGCGGTGCGCCAAAAAGTCGCCGCGCGGGTCTTGTCGGGCTAGCTGGAAAGGTCACGCCCCAGGTCACGGGCGTGACTCTGGGCGTGACAGGCGGGTGTCGACACTCGACGATCGTCGAGCTGAAAGTGTCGAGTTGAGTGAACATGGGCTTGGGTCACGCCCCGTGTCGGGTGACACGGGCGTGTCGCCGGGCGTGTCAGCTGGGTCGACGATCGTTGAGTGCGATTCCGTCGATCTGGATGGTCACGGGCATGGGTCACGGGCGTGACTCGGGTGACACGGGCGTGACCCCGGGTGTGTCAGGCTTTGCACTTCAAATTTTGCTGATTTCACGGTTTTTGACGTGTCACGCCCTGGTCACGGGCGTGACCAATATGTCACGGGCGTGACATGTCAATTTTGGCAGATTTTCATTTTTTCCTGCAAAATAAAATAGAACAAGTTAGTACCATATTTACAAAAATAGGAGCAATTTATTAAGCAAAAATATGTAAAAACGACAAAAATAAATGAAAACAACTACATTAATGTACACAAAAATACGCATATTTACAGTTCATCAAATACCCCCATACTTAAGCTTTTGCTATTCCAGAGCAAAAGTTGGAGATGAACTTATAGGGAATAAAAGAAATCCTAAGTTTAGCTACCGCTTGAATTAATTAAAAGTAAGATCAAAATAAACATCCGGGGTTAAAGAATTAAATCCTAATTTATGAAATGTTATGAATAGAGGAAGAGTTTCAAAAATACTTCTAGAAGAAATAAAATAGAAAGCAAAAATTTATTTTTGTTAGTTTAACAAAGATGGATTGGATTTATAAAAAAAAACTTTAGCTTAAAAGAAGTTAAAGGAAATAATACAATTTAAAAATTATGCTCTCAAAAAAATTTAAATTAAGTCTAGAATCATTGAAATAGGCTAAGTGGTTTGGTGGTTTATGAAGAAGGCTTGAATATTGAGGTGAGGTAATTTTTTCTCGAACCTCCAATTTTTTTTCTTTTGGATAGTTAGGAAAACGAAATCTTATTTTCCTAACACATAAAAACTTTTTTTTTCTTTCTTCATAATAAATAAAATTAACCCAATGTATATTTGTAGGAGTAATGAATTTTATCCTCTTACTCCATATATAATCTTTTTAAATTATTGGGTGCCTATGTTTACGGAACGAAATCTTATTCCATTGACATAGGATCTTTTAGGGATATGGGGGAATCATGTCAATTAAGACACGAAAAAAAATGGAAGTGGGTTTAGTTTTTCAAAAATAAAACTAGCTTTTAATCAAAAAGTTTTGAGAGCAACCTTTTTAAAATGAACGTTCCGATATTTCTAAAAGCATGAAGCAGAAATAATTGAAATCCATAGATGTTATTTTCTAACATAAAAAACGAGCTTCTATTTATAAAATTAGAAGTGGTGGTGAAAAACAAGTTCCCTATTATAAGGAAAAGACATAAAAAATTCTTTAAATCTTAACCCCAGACACTTAAATCTATCGAACTTTAATTAATAAACGAATAGTAAGCAAAGAATAACTAAAATTCGCATATAAATTAACTCGAAACTAGATTTTTGGAAAGCAAAAAGAGTTAAGATATGATATATTCGAATTATTTTGTTACATAATTTATCAAAACATTTTTTTTTTGAATTTTTAGAGTTTTTATCATGTTTTTTTTTGTGTTTTAATTATTAGCTTTTTAGGATTTTTTAGACTTTTTATCTTTTTAGGGTTTTTGGTTTTTCTAATTTTTTGATTTTTAGAGTTATTTTGATAAGTTATTTACAAGAAAGAGGAGAGAAAGAAGTGTTATTTACAAAGAAGATAGGGGGAAAGAGAGATGAAAGATATGGTACCTAAACACCTAGAGGGGGGGGGTGAATAGGTGACCTAATCCTTTTCTTACTTTTGTTTGGCAGTCAACAGTTTATAACACAGATTTCTGAATAAGTTATCACAGCACACAGCAATTCTCAACACAGTACAATCACAGCACAGAATACACAAGATTTTATAGTGGTTCCCCAATCTTTGGGTACATCCACTTTCCCCCTTCGCCTATCTAGCAGTGTACTAGATTCGGCCAAACTTCTCCACTAACTCAGAACCAAACTAGGTTCCTACCTCAGGCCCAAAGCCTTACACTCAGCCAAAAGGCCTACACTCAGCCACCCAGGCCTACACTCAGCCAATTAAAGGCCTACACTCAGAGTTCTTCAACTCCTACACTCAGGCACCAAGCCCTACCCTCAGCCTTTATAAAATAGGCTTACAATCACTCAGATCCAATGGATCTTACAAGTTTAAAATAGAAATTACAAATTCTAACTCTACAACTCAGAAAGGATGAGAGGAGTTGAGAGTTTCTTGAGAGTTCTTGGAAGAACTCAGCTTGATCCAAACTGACTTAGCTTTCTTCAAAGCTTCTTGAGTAGAACTGAATTAGTCTGAATCTTCTGCAGTTGATCCTTGATCTCTGCTTCTTGAAATCCAGATGACTCTGAATTGTTCTTCTCAGCCTTAGTTCCAAAGACTGAATCCTTGGTTGGAGCTCTCTCTCTCCAACTACTTAGATCTGCAGTTGGACTGCCTGATCTTCTTGTGTTGATCCTCTATGTATCACTTCTTGATTTAATCTGATCAACTACTTCAGTTATTCTCACAACATGTAATGATAATGAACAACCTTTTCTTTTTCTGTAAACTATGGGTGCCTATTTATAGGCTTCCTTCAAGGTAACCGGCTGATCCGGTTTATAACAGACTTTTGACTTCTCTGACAGTTGATGTAGACCGGCTGGATCGGCAGCTGTCTTGTCAACCAGTCACTTCTTGAAATTCCTCTAACTGTCAGTTAGTGTCGAGACTTTCTGTTCTTAAGTGTCGACACTTATAGACCAAGTGTCGACACATGTTGTGTAAGTGTCGACACAAGTCTACAAGGTGTCGACACAATTCCTTGTATGTCTCGACACAGTTTCTTCTGCATGTGTCGACACTGAAATTGAGTGTCGACACAAGTACTTGTACTTCATCCTTTAACTGTATTCTTCTAAGTGTCGACACATCTCCTTTGTGTCGACACATCTTCATGTGTTGAAACTGTCAAGTGTCGACACTGATTCTTGGTGTCGACACAAGTCTTCATTCTTGATTCTTCAGCTGAGTGTCGACACATTCCTTAGTGTCGACACTTATACTTAGAATATTTTACAAATTTTCTGTTCTTTGCTAAGTGTCGACACAGCTCCTTGTGTCGACACTTTCTTCAAGTGTAGAGTCTTCAACTAAGTGTCGACACATTGTGCTGAGTGTCGACACTTTCTTCAAGTGTTGACTCTTCTGATTGTGTGTCGACACATTGTGCTGAGTGTCGACACATTCTACAAATACTGAGTCTTTAGCTAAGTGTCGACACATTGTGTTGAGTGTCGACACTTACTTCCAGTGCTGAGTCTTCTGCATAGTGTCGACACACTGTGTTGAGTGTCGACACTTGTACTTAGAATCTGTAGACTTTTGCTGAGTGTCGACACTTTCTTCAAGTGTCGACACTTTCTGGTGTAGACACAGCTCTTCTGGGTGTCGACACTTCTGCTAAGTGTCGACACAGCTTTTCTGCATTCTTCTACACTGAGTGTCGACACAGCTCCAAGTGTCGACACTTTTCTGACTGGTGTTGACTCTTCTTCTCAGGTGTCGACATAATGACTCCAAGTGTCGACACTGCATGTCTGGGTGTCGACACAAGCTTTCTCAAGTGTCGACACTTTGCCTATGGGTGTCGACACATGGACTTAGAAATTTTCAGCTTCAGTCCAGTGTATATCTAACCTGCACAAGTAACTCAAACAAACATCAAATACATTCTGATGTATATCATTGAGTTAGGTGAGGCTTCTTCAAATCAGGTACATTTGACCAATGTACCCAACAATCTCCCCCTATTTGGAGAAGTCATAACCCTTAGTCAATGATATACACCACTCATAATCAACAATTAAAAAATGATGTAAAACATATAAATGACAACAGGGTAAACTTGAACATGTAATAAAGCACACATGTATACTTATTAAAACATTGCAGAACAATTAAGAAACACACATATTTCAGAACATTCATACTATATTTAATATACTGTTCCAATAATGTTCCTTATACATTTTCAATGAAGTATTACAATGTGTTTCACTTAACAGATTACAACAAGCATCAAGTTAATTCCTAATCTAGTGCTGATCAGGTTCTTTAATAACAATGCCTTTTCCAGCTTTAACTTGAGCTTTCACAGCAGCAGCAGCAGCAGGCTCAGCTTCAGCAGTCTTCTTCCCTTTAGAGTCCTTCTTCTTCTGTTCTTCAGCCTTGATCTTTTGTCTTTCAAAATAATGATAGGGCTTAGGAAAGTACTTGCTAGGCTCCACAGCTGTTGGAGGTAGCTTTCCTAACTTAGCCTTCCTTCTAAATTGGACAATTGCTTCCTTCCTACTCTCATGCTTTCTCCATTCAGCCTCTGAGAACCACTTGTTCCTCTCATGGGCATTGTCCTTGGCAGCTTTCCAGGCTGTGAGAATTATGTTTCTAGAAGTAGGGCTCCATTGTTCAAAATCTGGCTTTTGCTCAGCAATTTCCCTAAACTTCTTCTTTGACAGCCTAGTTTCTTCTTCCTTGTCCAAAGCCTCTTGCATTGCAGCTGTGATAGGTTGAACAACCTTTTCCAGAATAATATTAGGCTTGCCAGCAGGTGGACTATACATTGTGCTAATATCTGCATGAATCATTTCAAAGTCTGGAGGGGGATAGATTACATCAGCCACTGCTTGTTGCTCACCCCCAAGATATGCTCCTTGAATGCCAGATTCACCTACTTCATTGTCATCACACAGGGGAGGATATCCAAGTGTAGCCCTTATAGAATTTGAAATCCATTTTGCATGCTCAGAACTGGCTTTGACTAACACTCTCTCCCCCTTTATGACTTCTTGTGCTACATGATCTCTCACATCATCTTTCTGGAATCTAATTTGGCTATCCAAATACCTTATGCCCTCTTTAAAGAAAGGTCTAAGCTTTGTAAGCTGTTCTGAAATGACCTTCTGTGAGTCTTTTATTGCAGTCTGTACAGCAGCAATCTCTGCTTGAAATATCTTATCAAAATCAGCTTTGGCAGCAGCAGAGGAAGTTGAAGGTTCATCTGACTTATTCTTGAGTTCTGTGACTATTGCATTGTGAGATGCAGTCAGATTATCATTCATTCTCAACTGATTCTCCAGCACATAGCCTTGCTTGAGTGCTATATCATCCACTTTCTCTTTAATTGTTTCTTGATGTTTAGCCAGATATACCACAGCATTAGCACCCTTGGTAAAATTATCAGTCATCTCCTTTTTATTAAGGTTCATTTCAAACCTTATTGACTTCATTTCCTGTCCCAGATCAGATTGGAGAGCTTTGTGTCCTTCATCAACATAAGTTTCCAAAGCCTTCCTTTGTTCATCCATTTTGATTTGCAAGGCAAGCAATAGAGCACTGTAATCAGTGGATGGTGATTGTTGAACTAAGGAATGCTGAGCAACTGTTTGTAGAGCCTTCTTATAGCTCTGGCTCCTTCTCTTGAATACAAAGAACTTCTTTTTCTGAGCTTGCTCAGCTTCATCATCTTCAGATTCAGATGTACTTGCTATATCCACCCTATCCTTAGGGCTGGATGGTTTTTCAGTATGCACATCTTGTGCCTTCTCAGTATCTAGCCTGATAGGCTCTTCTTGAATATCCAAAGTCTCCCCCTCAGCAACAGCATCCTTCACTGCATCAGCAGCAGTCTTTTCCATATCAAAAATCTTCTTGATCTAAGTTCAAAAGAGATCTTCCATTGTATATTCTGCTGGAGACTGTGCAGGAGATGTTCTGGTTTCTTCAACCACTGTATCAGGTATCACAACAGATGTGTCTGGAAGAACAACATCTGGTTCTTGGTTTGCTGGCTGATTTTGCTGATGGACATCAGACAATTCAGAATCTATTACAGAAAAATCTAATGTATTAAGGTCAGAAAGTACCTCTTGGATGATAAGAGTAGCCTGCTCACTATCCAGTGTAGATGGATGTTCTACAGCTGGAGGCTCCCCCTGAATGTCAGCTGCCTCCTGAGGAGCAGGTGTCTTCTCTGCAGCCTCATCTACTGGACTTTCAGGAGTGAAGACCACATGTTCTTCACTGCCTGAGCTGCTTGAGGACTCTTGAGGCACAGCAGCAGTCTTCCTCTTTTTCCTGGGAGGAGAGTCTCTCTTAGAAGCTTGTTTCTCAGGGGTGGTCAATTCCTTTGACACCAGCACCCTTTCCCATCTTGAGAATATCCTGGAGTCCATTCTCCTCATATGATTGATCTTAGATCCTGCAGCAGAGCTCATTACCTCTGGAATTGATCCAGCCAGGTAGAGACTTATTATCCTGCCCAAATTGGGCTTTTTCAGGCTTTCCTTTACTTTCTCATAAACCACCATTGACCAATCTGTCTTCAGAGTGAAGATGATTCTGGTCATGATATTAAACATAGAGGCTGACACCCTGTCATGCCCTCCTGGTTTGCTTAGAAGAACCTTGCCTACAACTTCAGACAGGAATTTGCCTTGATTGTTCATCCCCTTCCTGTTGAAGACTGATCCCACTTTCATCTTTGGATCCAGTCCACACCAAGTAAGAGCTTCCCTGGTCTTAGAAGCAGTTACTTCCTCTTCTTCTTGAATCTTAGGTAGCTGAAGTACCTTTCTTAAAGATTTGGGTGATAGTTTGACCTTGGTGCCATGCACCCTTGACTTAATCCTGAAGCCTGAGTCATCTATGGACGCACCAGAAAGGAATTCAATGACTTCCTTCTTCCAGATTTTCGTTGGTTCTGAAACCAAGAACTCCAATCCTGAATTGGCAATTAGGGTTATCACTGATTTGAATTCCTGATCACTGTCGTCGAAGGCGCCTCGCACGAGCTCATAGCCCTCGTTGACGTTCTCTTCCAGCTTGGGAGCCATTAGGGTTTGAAGATTTAGTCTTGAGATGAGAGAAATGTCGACACAAGAGTTTAGGTCTCGAAATTTTGAAAGCGTGTCGACAAACACAAACAGAACCCTATTTATACCTTTCTTGATTGAAGACGAACAGGCGGGATGAATTTCTAATGATGTGTCGACACTGTCAATAAGTGTCGACACTGACTTATAATGTCTCGACACACATGTGTCGACACAAATTTAGTCAACAGATTTTATGTGTCGACACTTGGTTAAGTGTCGACACCACTATACTCGACATGTGTCGAGACTTTACTTAGAAAAATTCTGAGTAAAACTTAAGTGTCGACACATTATTGGATGTGTCGACACCTACTCGACATGTGTCGACACTAACATTCAGAAGTGTCGACACTTACTTCCTAGATGTGTCAACACCATTTTCCTGAAGTGTCGACACTTACTATTCTGTGTCGACATAGACTTGTCTATGTGTCGACACCTTTTTACTTAGCCAATTTCTGTTCTGTATACTTAGTCTAAGTTTAACATACCTAGTTCAATTTTGAACCTATTAAACTTAGCTTCTTCTAAGGGCTTAGTAAACATATCAGCTATCTGATTATCTGTTTTAACATATTCAAGTGCAATATCATTTCTTTCTACATGCTCCCTAAGAAAGTGATATTTAATCTCAATATGTTTAGTTCTACTATGTGATACAGGATTATTAGCTATGGAAATAGCACTAGTAGAATCACAATAAAGTGGAGTTCTACTTACCTGACATCCATAGTCTTCTAGCTGATGTTGAATCCACAGAAGTTGAGCACAGCAACTTCCTGCAGCTACATATTCTGACTCAGCTGTGGAGATGGCCACACTGGTTTGCTTCTTACTACTCCATGAAATGAGTCTTCCACCTAGGAATTGACAGGATCCAGTAGTGCTCTTTCTATCTTCTTTGCATCCTGCAAAGTCTGCATCTGAATAACCTGTTAGATCAAAATCTCCATTCCTAGGGTACCAGAGGCCTAGATAAGGTGTGCCCTTTAGATATCTCAAGATTCTCTTGACTGCAGTCAAGTGAGACTCTTTAGGGCAGGCTTGATACCTGGCACAAACACATGTAGCATACATAATGTCAGGTCTACTTGCAGTCAAGTAAAGTAGGGAGCCAACTATCCCTCTATACAAGGTTTCATCCACAGGTTTCCCTGCATCATCCTTGCTTAGAGACATACTTGACCCCATAGGAGTCTTCATGGTACTGGAGGAATCCATACCATATTTCCTTATGAGTTCTAGGGTGAACTTAGACTGACATATGGATAATCCACTTTCAGTCTGTTTAACTTGGAGACCCAAGAAAAACTTCAGCTCTCCCATACTACTCATTTCAAATTGACTCTGCATAAGCTTTGCAAACTTTTTGCAAAGGCTACTTTCAGTAGACCCAAATATAATGTCATCTACATATATTTGGACAAGTATTACTTTGCCTCTAGATTCCCTAAGGAATAGAGTCTTATCTATTTTCCCCCTTGTGAACTTGTTCTCAATGAGGAAACTAGATAGGGTTTCATACCAAGCTCTAGGAGCTTGCTTTAACCCATACAATGCTTTCCTAAGTCTATAGACATAATGTGGAAGAGTAGGATCAACAAAACCTGAAGGCTGCTCCACATATACTTCTTCTTTTAAATTACCATTAAGGAATGCTGACTTCACATCCATTTGGTATACTTTGAATCCTTGGTAGGTTGCATAGGCCAAGAACATCCTGATGGCTTCCAGTCTGGCTACTGGAGCAAAGGTTTGATCAAAATCAATACCTTCTTCTTGCCTATATCCTTTTGCAACCAATCTTGCCTTATTCTTAATGATGACTCCTTGTTCATCTAACTTGTTTCTGTAGATCCATTTTGTTCCTATCACATTGTGATCTTTAGGCTTAGGAACTAAGTCCCAAACCTTGCACCTCTTGAACTGGTTTAGCTCTTCCTGCATAGCTTCAGTCCACTGTGGATCTTGTATTGCTTCTTCAAATTTCTTTGGTTCTATTTGAGACAGAAAACTTGAATATACTGCAGCATTCTGATTTCTGCTCCTTGTCTGAACACGTTGTCTTGGATCTCCAATGATCAGCTCCACTGGATGATCTCTTAGATGCCTGTTGGCTGGAGGCATCCTTACTTCTGGTTGTACTTCTTCAGCATCTTCATCATGCTGAGTTCCTTGAACTTCTTCAGCTCCTGGTACATGTAGTTCTCCCCCTGGACATAAGCCATCTTCTTCTACTTGCTGTCTTGCAGCAGGTACATCTTCCATGGTTAGCTTGTCCATCTTCTTAGAAAGACCTGTGGGGCTGCACACACTACTAGACAACTCATTGTTAATAAGAAGTGTCTCATCAAAAACTACATGCACAGATTCCTCTACAACTTGTGTAGTCAAGTTGTAGACTCTATAAGACTTACTATTACTGCTGTACCCAACAAACACTCCCTCTTGGGATTTGGCAGCAAACTTAGTTAAGTAAGACTTCCCATTGTTAAGTATGAAGCATTTACAACCAAAAATCCTAAAATAGGATAGATTGGGTTTCCTGCCTTTCACTACTTCATAGGGGGTCTTGTTTAACCTTTTAGTGATGGTAGCCCTATTTATCACATGGCATGCAGTGTTTACTGCTTCAGCCCAGAAATATTCTGGCAGTGATGAATCACTTAATAGAGTTCTACCAGCCTCTATCAAGGTTCTATTTTTCCTTTCAGCAATGCCATTTTGCTGAGGTGTTCTAGGTGAAGAGAATTCTTGAAATATCCCATAGTCTTCACATAATTTTGTCATGCTTTCAGATTGAAACTCTGTACCATGGTCACTTCTAATTTTGACCACTGTACAGTTCAATTCATTCTGAATTTGCCTAACAAAACTGTGGAAGACACTAGGTGTTTCAGATTTCTGCTTTAAGAAGAACACCCAGGAAAACCTTGAGTAGTCATCTACAACTACAAAGGTGTAGACCTTCCTACCTAAGCTGTGAACTGGCATTGGACCAAATAGATCCATATGCAAGAGGTATAAACACCTCACAGCATCCTTGTTGTCAATGCTTCTAAAGGTGGATTTAGTCTGCTTGCCCTTTTGACAAGCTGAGCAAATGCCATCTTTGACACACTTAACTTGAGGACCATTCCTCACTAACTCTTTATTAAAGAGTTTGCCAATAGTCTTGTAATTAAGATGAGCAAGCCTCTTGTGCCACTTGACACATTGAGAGACTGTCTCATCAGCTACAAGACAAACTGGAGAACTATTGTTCTCAACCATAATGTCTAAACAATAGACATTTCTCTTCCTATAACCTGTCAAAATGATCTTTTGATCACTTGACCTCTTGATATGACAACCATTTTTAACAAATGAGATGTCATACCCTACATCACTTAATTGACTTATACTAATGAGGTTATGTTTCAAACCTTTAACATAAGCCACTTGAGTAATGGTAACAAGGTTAGAAGAAATGTTACCAAACCCTTTGATGATTCCTTTTTCAGAACCACCAAAGGTCACCTTTGGACCATTTTTGATAGGGATGTAGTCCTTCAGTAGTCCCCTAGTTCCAGTCATGTGTCTGGAACATCCACTATCCAAGTACCATGTAGGGGTATGGCCACTTGGATTCTCCTGCAAAACAAATTAATGAACCTTAGAACCCAAAGTAAACTTGGGTCCTTGGTGATTGTTAGTTTGCAAATTGACATAGCTACCTGCTGTCCTTCCAACAGGTAACTTGCTACCCAACTTAGGCACTGGCATTGTGCCAACAATCCAAAGCAAAGTGGCCAACCTTGCCACAGCACCAACATTCAAATTTGTTGTACCTTTGCTTAGGTTCTGACTTAGCTGTCTTAACTACAGCAGTCTTGTTGAATGTTGGGGCTTTGCCCTTGGACTTGGACTGATCCTGAACAGTCCTAGCTGGAATAACAAAACCCAGTCCAGTCTTTCCTTTATGATGAACAAAATCATCAATCAAGGGTAGCACTGATTTAGGTTTTGAATACCTAGCTGCTAGCTCTTTCTCCTTCTGAAGATTAATCTCCAGTTTCTTAATTTGATCATTCTTAAATGTAATAGTACCCATCTGAATTACAGTAATGTGTTTCAGCCTGGCCACTTCATTCAGTTTTTGATCATAATTCTTCTCATAATCTATTGCAGCTGCCTTGAGATCACCAATTTCCTTGGCCAAATTTTTGGCTAGGGTCTTGCTTTTCTTATAGGCTTGCAATAGTACTTGATATTCATCTAGGAGTTGATGAATATCTCCCTCAGACTCAGATATATTCTCATCACTTGATGAAGAATAATCTGACTCTAAACTAGAACTGGAATCAGAACTTTGAGTTAAACCTTGTACCTGACTGGGTCCTGGCTGCTCCAGGTTTTTGGTATTTTCAGTCAAAGCCATCAGTCCTTGGTTTTGACAGTCTTCTTGCTCATAGATAGATTCCATGATCTGTATAAACTCTTCTTCTTCTTCAGCAAATAGCCCAATATAGGCTTCAGCATCTGTCTCAGTGTCTGAAGAAGACATATCTGAAAGAGTCTTCTCATTCTTTGCAACAAAGGACTTCTCCTTCTTTCCTTTGAAGTGTGTTTTCTTTTTGTCACTGGATTCTTTCCTTCTTTCAGGACAGTCTGCAATAACATGGCCCTGTCTATTGCAGCAGTAACAAATTATCTTGGATCCAGTTGCCTTACTAGTCTTGGTCCTTTTCTTGTCCTTCTTTGAAGGCTTCTTTTCCTGATACTGAACCTCTTTCCCTTTGGAAGATGAAGGTCTAGACCTCCACTGTTTCTTCTTAAGGAACTTCTGAAAATGTCTGGTGAATGCAGCAAAGTCTTCATCACTTTCACTGCTTGTAGATTTTGTACTTTCTGACTCTTCAGATTCTGATTCAACTACCTCAGGAGGAGGAGTTGATGACTTGGTCCTGCTCTTTCTGGGTACATCTGACTTAAAGGCAACAGTCTTTTCTCTGTATTCAGTCCTTGTTGACTTTTCTTCTTCTTTTCTCACTGACAATTGCATCTCATAAGATAACAACTTGCCAAAAAGTGTGGGAGGAGGAATTTCTCCCAACTTTGCCATTTCTCTGATGGCACAGATCTTGGTGTCCCAGTCTTTGGTGAGGGACCTCAAGAATTTATCATTCAACTCATAGTTTGTGAACTCTCTTCCATATGACATGAGTTCATTTACAATTCTATAAAATTTCTTGTAGCATTCAGTGATGCTATCCCCTCTTCCTTGCCTAAAGCTTTCATATTCTTGATTAAGCAAGGACTTCCTATCTTGCCTTACTTCTTCAGAACCTTCCATATAGACAATGAGGGTGTCCCACATTTCTTTTGCAGTTTTACAGTGAATAAGGTTCTGGAAGGTGGCATCATCAATTGCACTAACTATTATATTCTGTGCTCTTTTGTCCATGGTTGCTAGGACAATCTCATCCTTGGTCATTTCAGAGAAATCCTTTGGAGTCCTCTGATTTGCATCCAATACTGAAATCTTCATGGGCACATATGGCCCTTCTTTGACTGTGATGTATATCCTAGGGTCAGAGGCTTCCATAAAAAGCCTAACCCTCTCTTTCCAGATCCCAAAGATCTCTTTTCTGCATATAGGTAGTTTCATTGAACCCAACTCCTTATGATTCTCTGAAGAACCCATGTTCTTGATTTTCTTGAAACTGTTTCCTATTTCCTGACTTATACTGAATCTGCCAACTGGATCTCCTCAGACAGTTAGTCCTGATTTTGAGTAACCTCCCTCTGATACCACTTGAAAGATATGGTACCTAAACACCTAGAGGGGGGGGGGTGAATAGGTGACCTAATCCTTTTCTTACTTTTGTTTGGCAGTCAACAGTTTATAACACAGATTTCTGAATAAGTTATCACAGCACACAGCAATTCTCAACACAGTACAATCACAGCACAGAATACACAAGATTTTATAGTGGTTCCCCAATCTTTGGGTACATCCACTTTCCCCCTTCGCCTATCTAGCAGTGTACTAGATTCGGCCAAACTTCTCCACTAACTCAGAACCAAACTAGGTTCCTACCTCAGGCCCAAAGCCTTACACTCAGCCAAAAGGCCTACACTCAGCCACCCAGGCCTACACTCAGCCAATTAAAGGCCTACACTCAGAGTTCTTCAACTCCTACACTCAGGCACCAAGCCCTACCCTCAGCCTTTATAAAATAGGCTTACAATCACTCAGATCCAATGGATCTTACAAGTTTAAAATAGAAATTACAAATTCTAACTCTACAACTCAGAAAGGATGAGAGGAGTTGAGAGTTTCTTGAGGAGTTCTTGGAAGAACTCAGCTTGATCCAAACTGACTTAGCTTTCTTCAAAGCTTCTTGAGTAGAACTGAATTAGTCTGAATCTTCTGCAGTTGATCCTTGATCTCTGCTTCTTGAAATCCAGATGACTCTGAATTGTTCTTCTCAGCCTTAGTTCCAAAGACTGAATCCTTGGTTGGAGCTCTCTCTCTCCAACTACTTAGATCTGCAGTTGGACTGCCTGATCTTCTTGTGTTGATCCTCTATGTATCACTTCTTGATTTAATCTGATCAACTACTTCAGTTATTCTCACAACATGTAATGATAATGAACAACCTTTTCTTTTTCTGTAAACTATGGGTGCCTATTTATAGGCTTCCTTCAAGGTAACCGACTGATCCGGTTTATAACAGACTTTTGACTTCTCTGACAGTTGATGTAGACCGGCTGGATCGGCAGCTGTCTTGTCAACCAGTCACTTCTTGAAATTCCTCTAACTGTCAGTTAGTGTCGAGACTTTCTGTTCTTAAGTGTCGACACTTATAGACCAAGTGTCGACACATGTTGTGTAAGTGTCGACACAAGTCTACAAGGTGTCGACACAATTCCTTGTATGTCTCGACACAGTTTCTTCTGCATGTGTCGACACTGAAATTGAGTGTCGACACAAGTACTTGTACTTCATCCTTTAACTGTATTCTTCTAAGTGTCGACACATCTCCTTTGTGTCGACACATCTTCATGTGTTGAAACTGTCAAGTGTCGACACTGATTCTTGGTGTCGACACAAGTCTTCATTCTTGATTCTTCAGCTGAGTGTCGACACATTCCCTTAGTGTCGACACTTATACTTAGAATATTTTACAAATTTTCTGTTCTTTGCTAAGTGTCGACACAGCTCCTTGTGTCGACACTTTCTTCAAGTGTAGAGTCTTCAACTAAGTGTCGACACATTGTGCTGAGTGTCGACACTTTCTTCAAGTGTTGACTCTTCTGATTGTGTGTCGACACAT
Source organism: Platanthera guangdongensis (assembly GCA_039583875.1). Classification (NCBI taxonomy): domain Eukaryota; kingdom Viridiplantae; phylum Streptophyta; class Magnoliopsida; order Asparagales; family Orchidaceae; genus Platanthera; species Platanthera guangdongensis. The sequence continues at coordinate 55,232,586 of CM077154.1, forward strand.
TGTGCTGAGTGTCGACACATTCTACAAATACTGAGTCTTTAGCTAAGTGTCGACACATTGTGTTGAGTGTCGACACTTACTTCCAGTGCTGAGTCTTCTGCATAGTGTCGACACACTGTGTTGAGTGTCGACACTTGTACTTAGAATCTGTAGACTTTTGCTGAGTGTCGACACTTTCTTCAAGTGTCGACACTTTCTGGTGTAGACACAGCTCTTCTGGGTGTCGACACTTCTGCTAAGTGTCGACACAGCTTTTCTGCATTCTTCTACACTGAGTGTCGACACAGCTCCAAGTGTCGACACTTTCTGACTGGTGTTGACTCTTCTTCTCAGGTGTCGACATAATGACTCCAAGTGTCGACACTGCATGTCTGGGTGTCGACACAAGCTTTCTCAAGTGTCGACACTTTGCCTCTGGGTGTCGACACATGGACTTAGAAATTTTCAGCTTCTGTCCAGTGTATATCTAACCTGCACAAGTAACTCAAACAAACATCAAATACATTCTGATGTATATCATTGAGTTAGGTGAGGCTTCTTCAAATCAGGTACATTTGACCAATGTACCCAACAAGAGATATTTACAAAAAAAAGGCAAAGTAAAAACTCGATTGCGGCCCTGCGAACAGACTCTTATTTGAATGGTTGGTTCGATGAGTCGAACGTCGCGGGCAGGCAAGACGCAAGTTTTTACAAGAAAGAGAAGAAGAGGGGGGAAGAGAGAATTATTATTTTTAAAACATATTTAAAAGTAAAAAAATTTTTGATTTTTTTGTTTAATTATTATTAGAATAATGAGAATTTTTTTTTTAAGTTTTTGATTTTTGCATTTTTTTGTATTTTTTTTGTTAAGTACTGAATATAAAAAGTGCAAAATAGGAAAACACCCCCATACTTAAACCCAACATTGTCCCCAATGTTGCAATCTAAGTATGCGGAACGATAATATACAAAATATAATAAGTACAAAAAAGAAAAAGGGAGGGTAGGAGCTTCCCTAAGACGAGTCCGGGAGGCCCAAGTGGAAGCCCTGCATTATTGAGAAAAAAAAAAGAAAGAAGCAAAAATATAACAGAAAAAAACAAAAAAAAAAACTCGGCCTAAAGATTGCGGGCGGTAGGGGGGAATGTGCGTGGGGGAGGCGGAGGTAGCTAAGGCCTTAGCGACCACTACGTGATAAAAATATGATCCCCTAGCGCGCATAATAATGGAAGCGTGCCGAAGCAAAATAAATTAAAATATAATAAGTTAAATTAAAATATATTTTTTTTTAGTTTTTCATTTTTTAGTTTTTTTGTTTTGTTTTTTTTTTTTTGTGTTTGTTTTGTTTTTTTTTTCTTTTTCAAAAACAAGAAGGAAAATAAAAATAATTTTTGTTAAGTTTTTTTTTTTCATTTTTTTGGATTTTTTAGTTTTTTTTTAGTTTTTTTTTAGTTTTTTTTTAGTTTTATGGTTTTTTCAAATTTTTAATTTTTAAGGTTTTTCAGATTTTTTTTTTTTTGTTTTTTTGTTTTGAGTTTTTCAATTTTTTTTGGTTTTATAAATTTGTAAATATATATATTTTAGTTTTTATTATTATTATTATATTGGCCATATTTATATATATATATATATAAATATAGGTAAAATTAATAGATTTCCAGGGTTTAAAATAACGAACCGAAAATTTCCCCGGCAACGGCGCCAAAAACTTGATGGTTAAAACTCCAAAATTATTTACGGTCACGCGGCGACCCGGCGGTTTTATTTGAGAAAAAGGCGGAAGTGAATTTATTTAAGAAAACGGGGCGCGCGTATTTATTTATTTATTTTGGATATAAAAAAGGTTTAGAAATCGAGTTTTAACGAAAGGAGACAAGTGCACCTATCGTGAGTAGTACAGGATATTCCGGGTGGAATATCGAGGTCGTATTGTTTTCGGGTCCGGTTCGATTATTTCTACTCTTCCCTGGAGGGGACTATTATTTTACCGATAATTATCTTGTCGGGATATTTATATATAATAAAATGCAGAAAATGACAGAAAAAAATGAAAGCATAAAAAGAAAGCAAGAAGGTGGTGCCGATGAAGAGCTTAGCTCGATGGCACCGAAAAAACAATTGAACTAAAATAGACTTTAAATAAAAAGAGCTCCTAAATTTCTAATTAATTAAGGCGGAGACTTGGCCGTGGAGGTTCCACTAAAATGAGCTCACCTATCTCTAGGACTATCGCTCACCTGAACGCTAAGACTATTCGACCGGGCTCTCGTCCGACGAAGGATTCCTCTTAACGCCCGCATTACGCTAAGAACCCCGCTATTGGGTGGGGAACCCAATCCGGTAGAGTTGGCGTGCCTCCTCTCTCGAGGGTTAGTGCGGAACTCTCTTTGCCAAGGGGTGATCTGTCCATACGCACGGCCTCTCGGCGAGCGTATGGAAAACGGAAATAGGGCCCACACATCGATATGTGGTCCTACGCGTCGTTAACCCCGGGCAAACCTTAAGTACTTTTAATTAATTAGAAAAATTAGACCTTTAGTTATTTTAAGCTATTTTATCTGTCCCAATGCTCTTCGATGCCGAGGGCTAAGAACGATTAGCCACTCATCGGAATGGGGACGGCTTGCGAGGAAAGCAATAAAGAAAGCAGTAAAGAAAGCTGAAAATGAAAGCAGTAAATGAAAGCGGTAAATGAAAGCTGAAAATTGCAAGTCCTACCCAAACGAGTAGGACTGAAGAAAGCTGTAAATTGCGAGTCCCGGCGCAACTGCGTGGGCGGGAGAAATGAAAGCAGTAAAACGCACACACGCAAGTCCTACTCAAATGAGTAGGAGAAAATAAATACGGGTCCTACTCAACCGAGTAGGACAAAATAAATGCAACGCACGCACACTCTCTCTCGACATAAAGTAAACACACACACTCTACAAGAAAATAAAACACACGCACACACTCGACAGAATTGAAATAAAGCAAAGCGCCATTTAACTTTTAACGAGTAGGCGGAAATAAATGCGCACACATAAAAAATTGCAAAAAACTAAGTTACCGAAAAAATAAAACAACTGCATTTCTACCGCTAGAATGCGGTAGAAATGCATAAAAAGGAAAAATAAAAATTAAACGGGAAGAAAGTTTTGCAAATAAAAATGAAAAAAGCAAGTGATCGAAAAATGAAAACGGATACATTTCTACCGCTAGAATGCGGTAGAAATGCATAAAAAGAGAACGAAAAAATTAAACGGACAAAAGTTTTAAATGAAAATCAAAGTGCGTGAAAAATTAAAACGACTATATTATCATTCCTATAACTCCGTAAAAACGTTAAAAAAGTGCGAATAAAGGAAAAAGAAAGAAAAAGTTTTACAAAAAATAAAAAGCCAAGTTAAAAAAAGGAAAAACACTTTGAAAACGTTTTTACGGATCTATAGGGATGAATTAGAAACTATAAAAATCTAAGTTAAACGAAAACAAAGTAAAAATAACTAATCATAAAAAACAAGAAAACTAATCTCATACACACACACGCATATAAAAAAGAACGAAAGAAAACTAAGTTAAGACAAGGAAAAAAGATAAGATTGCATAGAGGTAGTCGTTTAGACTCATTCCAAAGCCAAATAAAGGGATGAAAAACACATTTTATTAAGCTAATAATAACGGGTTACATAGGAATGAAAATAAAAACTAAGGAGAGGGGGAGAAAATATCCCTTACATAGCATTTGGACTTCATCCGAGCAGCATTTCCCCTATACAAAATGGTGCCCAAAAGGGGAACAGGAATTCAAAGGAGACCCTCTGAATTTATAGAAAAAAATTTACATGGGTCACGCCCTTGGTCACGGGTGTGACAGGGGGCGTGACAGTACTATTTGGAAGGCGGCCGGCGATTTGACGGGAAAGTTGACTTCGGGCTGGACACGTGGCGGTCTCGCAGTGGTCACGCCCTTGGTCACGGGCGTGACAGGGGGCGTGACAGGCAGGTGGATCTGGGCGCGGTGCGCCAAAAAGTCGCCGCGCGGGTCTTGTCTGGCTAGCTGGAAAGGTCACGCCCCAGGTCACGGGCGTGACTCTGGGCGTGACAGGCGGGTGTCGACACTCGACGATCGTCGAGCTGAAAGTGTCGAGTTGAGTGAACACGGGCTTGGGTCACGCCCCGTGTCGGGTGACACGGGCGTGTCGCCGGGCGTGTCAGCTGGGTCGACGATCGTTGAGTGCGATTCCGTCGATCTGGATGGTCACGGGCATGGGTCACGGGCGTGACTCGGGTGACACGGGCGTGACCCCGGGTGTGTCAGGCTTTGCACTTCAAATTTTGCTGATTTCACGGTTTTTGACGTGTCACGCCCTGGTCACGGGCGTGACCAATATGTCACGGGCGTGACATGTCAATTTTGGCAGATTTTCATTTTTTCCTGCAAAATAAAATAGAACAAGTTAGTACCATATTTACAAAAATAGGAGCAATTTATTAAGCAAAAATATGTAAAAACGACAAAAATAAATGAAAACAACTACATTAATGTACACAAAAATACGCATATTTACAGTTCATCAAATACCCCCATACTTAAGCTTTTGCTATTCCAGAGCAAAAGTTGGAGATGAACTTATAGGGAATAAAAGAAATCCTAAGTTTAGCTACCGCTTGAATTAATTAAAAGTAAGATCAAAATAAACATCCGGGGTTAAAGAATTAAATCCTAATTTATGAAATGTTATGAATAGAGGAAGAGTTTCAAAAATACTTCTAGAAGAAATAAAATAGAAAGCAAAAAATTATTTTTGTTAGTTTAACAAAGATGGATTGGATTTATAAAAAAAAACTTTAGCTTAAAAGAAGTTAAATGAAATAATACAATTTAAAAATTATGCTCTCAAAAAAATTTAAATTAAGTCTAGAATCATTGAAATAGGCTAAGTGGTTTGGTGGTTTATGAAGAAGGCTTGAATATTGAGGTGAGGTAATTTTTTCTCGAACCTCCAATTTTTTTCTTTTGGATAGTTAGGAAAACGAAATCTTATTTTCCTAACACATAAAAACCTTTTTTTTTTCTTCATAATAAATAAAATTAACCCAATGTATATTTGTAGGAGTAATGAATTTTATCCTCTTACTCCATATATAATCTTTTTAAATTATTGGGTGCCTATGTTTACGGAACGAAATCTTATTCCCATTGACATAGGATCTTTTAAGGGATAGGGGGAATCATGTCAATTAAGACACGAAAAAAAATGGAAGTGGGTTTAGTTTTTCAAAAATAAAACTAGCTTTTAATCAAAAAGTTTTGAGAGCAACCTTTTTAAAATGAACGTTCCGATATTTCTAAAAGCATGAAGCAGAAATAATTGAAATCCATAGATGTTATTTTCTAACATAAAAAACGAGCTTCTATTTATAAAATTAGAAGTGGTGGTGAAAAACAAGTTCCCTATTATAAGGAAAAGACATAAAAAAATTCTTTAAATCTTAACCCCAGACACTTAAATCTATCGAACTTTAATTAATAAACGAATAGTAAGCAAAGAATAACTAAAATTCGCATATAAATTAACTCGAAACTAGATTTTTGGAAAGCAAAAAGAGTTAAGATATGATATATTCGAATTATTTTGTTACATAATTTATCAAAACATTTGTTTTTTGAATTTTTAGAGTTTTTATCATGTTTTTTTTTGTGTTTTAATTATTAGCTTTTTAGGATTTTTTAGACTTTTTATCTTTTTAGGGTTTTTGGTTTTTCTAATTTTTTGATTTTTAGAGTTATTTTGATAAGTTATTTACAAGAAAGAGGAGAGAAAGAAGTGTTATTTACAAAGAAGATAGGGGGGAAAGAGAGATATTTACAAAAAAAAGGCAAAGTAAAAACTCGATTGCGGCCCCGCGAACAGACTCTTATTTGAATGGTTGGTTCGATGAGTCGAACGTCGCGGGCAGGCAAGACGCAAGTTTTTACAAGAAAGAGAAGAAGAGGGGGAAGAGAGAATTATTATTTTTAAAACATATTTAAAAGTAAAAAAAATTTTGATTTTTTTGTTTAATTATTATTAGAATAATGAGAATTTTTTTTTTAAGTTTTTGATTTTTGCATTTTTTTTGTATTTTTTTTGTTAAGTACTGAATATAAAAAGTGCAGAATAGGAAAACACCCCCATACTTAAACCCAACATTGTCCCCAATATTGCAATCTAAGTATGCGGAACGATAATATACAAAATATAATAAGTACAAAAAAGAAAAAGGGAGGGTAGGAGCTTCCCTAAGACGAGTCCGGGAGGCCCAAGTGGAAGCCCTGCATTATTGAGAAAAAAAAACGGGGCGACAAAAACTTGATGGTTAAAACTCCAAAATTATTTACGGTCACGCGGCGACCCGGCGGTTTTATTTGAGAAAAAGGCGGAAGTGAATTTATTTAAGAAAACGGGGCGCGCGTATTTATTTATTTATTTTGGATATAAAAAAGGTTTAGAAATCGAGTTTTAACGAAAGGAGGCAAGTGCACCTATCGTGAGTAGTACAGGATATTCCGGGTGGAATATCGAGGTCGTATTGTTCTCGGGTCCGGTTCGATTATTTCTACTCTTCCCTGGAGGGGACTATTATTTTACCGATAATTATCTTGTCGGGATATTTATATATAATAAAATGCAGAAAATGACAGAAAAAAAATGAAAGCATAAAAAGAAAGCAAGAAGGTGGTGCCGATGAAGAGCTTAGCTCGATGGCACCAAAAAAACAATTGAACTAAAATAGACTTTAAATAAAAAGAGCTCCTAAATTTCTAATTAATTAAGGCGGAGACTTGGCCGTGGAGGTTCCACTAAAATGAGCTCACCTATCTCTAGGACTATCGCTCACCTGAACGCTAAGACTATTCGACCGGGCTCTCGTCCGACGAAGGATTCCTCTTAACGCCCGCATTACGCTAAGAACCCCGCTATTGGGTGGGGAACCCAATCCGGTAGAGTTGGCGTGCCTCCTCTCTCGAGGGTTAGTGCGGAACTCTCTTTGCCAAGGGGTGATCTGTCCATACGCACGACCTCTCGGCGAGCGTATGGAAAACGGAAATAGGGCCCACACATCGATATGTGGTCCTACGCGTCGTTAACCCCGGGCAAACCTTAAGTACTTTTAATTAATTAGAAAAATTAGACCTTTAGTTATTTTAAGCTATTTTATCTGTCCCAATGCTCTTCGATGCCGAGGGCTAAGAACGATTAGCCACTCATCGGAATGGGGACGGCTTGCGAGGAAAGCAATAAAGAAAGCAGTAAAGAAAGCTGAAAATGAAAGCAGTAAATGAAAGCGGTAAATGAAAGCTGAAAATTGCAAGTCCTACCCAAACGAGTAGGACTGAAGAAAGCTGTAAATTGCGAGTCCCGGCGCAACTGCGTGGGCGGGAGAAATGAAAGCAGTAAAACGCACACACGCAAGTCCTACTCAAATGAGTAGGAGAAAATAAATACGGGTCCTACTCAACCGAGTAGGACAAAATAAATGCAACGCACGCACACTCTCTCTCGACATAAAGTAAACACACACACTCTACAAGAAAATAAAACACACGCACACACTCGACAGAATTGAAATAAAGCAAAGCGCCATTTAACTCTTAACGAGTAGGCGGAAATAAATGCGCACACATAAAAAATTGCAAAAAACTAAGTTACCGAAAAAATAAAACAACTGCATTTCTACCGCTAGAATGTGGTAGAAATGCATAAAAAGGAAAAATAAAAATTAAACGGGAAGAAAGTTTTGCAAATAAAAAAGAAAAAAGCAAGTGATCGAAAAATTAAAACGGATACATTTCTACCGCTAGAATGCGGTAGAAATGCATAAAAAGAGAACGAAAAAATTAAACGGACAAAAGTTTTAAATGAAAATCAAAGTGCGTGAAAAATTAAAACGACTATATTATCATTCCTATAACTCCGTAAAAACGTTAAAAAAGTGCGAATAAAGGAAAAAGAACGAAAAAGTTTTACAAAAAATAAAAAGCCAAGTTAAAAAAAGGAAAAACACTTTGAAAACGTTTTTACGGATCTATAGGGATGAATTAGAAACTATAAAAATCTAAGTTAAACGAAAACAAAGTAAAAATAACTAATCATAAAAAACAAGAAAACTAATCTCATACACACACACACGCATATAAAAAAGAACGAAAGAAAACTAAGTTAAGACAAGGAAAAAAGATAAGATTGCATAGAGGTAGTCGTTTAGACTCATTCCAAAGCCAAATAAAGGGATGAAAAACACATTTTATTAAGCTAATAATAACGGGTTACACAGGAATGAAAATAAAAACTAAGGAGAGGGGGAGAAAATATCCCTTACATAGCATTTGGACTTCATCCGAGCAGCATTTCCCCTATACAAAATGGTGCCCAAAAGGGGAACAGGAATTCAAAGGAGACCCTCTGAATTTATAGAAAAAAATTTACATGGGTCACGCCCTTGGTCACGGGTGTGACAGGGGGCGTGACAGTACTATTTGGAAGGCGGCCGGCGATTTGACGGGAAAGTTGACTTCGGGCTGGACACGTGGCGGTCTCGCAGTGGTCACGCCCTTGGTCACGGGCGTGACAGGGGGCGTGACAGGCAGGTGGATCTGGGCGCGGTGCGCCAAAAAGTCGCCGCGCGGGTCTTGTCGGGCTAGCTGGAAAGGTCACGCCCCAGGTCACGGGCGTGACTCTGGGCGTGACAGGCGGGTGTCGACACTCGACGATCGTCGAGCTGAAAGTGTCGAGTTGAGTGAACACGGGCTTGGGTCACGCCCCGTGTCGGGTGACACGGGCGTGTCGCCGGGCGTGTCAGCTGGGTCGACGATCGTTGAGTGCGATTCCGTCGATCTGGATGGTCACGGGCATGGGTCACGGGCGTGACTCGGGTGACACGGGCGTGACCCCGGGTGTGTCAGGCTTTGCACTTCAAATTTTGCTGATTTCACGGTTTTTGACGTGTCACGCCCTGGTCACGGGCGTGACCAATATGTCACGGGCGTGACATGTCAATTTTGGCAGATTTTCATTTTTTCCTGCAAAATAAAATAGAACAAGTTAGTACCATATTTACAAAAATAGGAGCAATTTATTAAGCAAAAATATGTAAAAACGACAAAAATAAATGAAAACAACTACATTAATGTACACAAAAATACGCATATTTACAGTTCATCAAATACCCCCATACTTAAGCTTTTGCTATTCCAGAGCAAAAGTTGGAGATGAACTTATAGGGAATAAAAGAAATCCTAAGTTTAGCTACCGCTTGAATTAATTAAAAGTAAGATCAAAATAAACATCCGGAGTTAAAGAATTAAATCCTAATTTATGAAATGTTATGAATAGAGGAAGAGTTTCAAAAATACTTCTAGAAGAAATAAAATAGAAAGCAAAAAATTATTTTTGTTAGTTTAACAAAGATGGATTGGATTTATAAAAAAAAACTTTAGCTTAAAAGAAGTTAAATGAAATAATACAATTTAAAAATTATGCTCTCAAAAAATTTAAATTAAGTCTAGAATCATTGAAATAGGCTAAGTGGTTTGGTGGTTTATGAAGAAGGCTTGAATATTGAGGTGAGGTAATTTTTTCTCGAACCTCCAATTTTTTTCTTTTGGATAGTTAGGAAAACGAAATCTTATTTTCCTAACACATAAAAACCTTTTTTTTTTCTTCATAATAAATAAAATTAACCCAATGTATATTTGTAGGAGTAATGAATTTTATCCTCTTACTCCATATATAATCTTTTTAAATTATTGGGTGCCTATGTTTACGGAACGAAATCTTATTCCCATTGACATAGGATCTTTTAAGGGATAGGGAGGAATCATGTCAATTAAGACACGAAAAAAAATGGAAGTGGGTTTAGTTTTTCAAAAATAAAACTAGCTTTTAATCAAAAAGTTTTGAGAGCAACCTTTTTAAAATGAACGTTCCGATATTTCTAAAAGCATGAAGCAGAAATAATTGAAATCCATAGATGTTATTTTCTAACATAAAAAACGAGCTTCTATTTATAAAATTAGAAGTGGTGGTGAAAAACAAGTTCCCTATTATAAGGAAAAGACATAAAAAAATTCTTTAAATCTTAACCCCAGACACTTAAATCTATCGAACTTTAATTAATAAACGAATAGTAAGCAAAGAATAACTAAAATTCGCATATAAATTAACTCGAAACTAGATTTTTGGAAAGCAAAAAGAGTTAAGATATGATATATTCGAATTATTTTGTTACATAATTTATCAAAACATTTTTTTTTTGAATTTTTAGAGTTTTTATCATGTTTTTTTTTTGTGTTTTAATTATTAGCTTTTTAGGATTTTTTAGACTTTTTATCTTTTTAGGGTTTTTGGTTTTTCTAATTTTTGATTTTTAGAGTTATTTTGATAAGTTATTTACAAGAAAGAGGAGAGAAAGAAGTGTTATTTACAAAGAAGATAGGGGGGAAAGAGAGATATTTACAAAAAAAAGGCAAAGTAAAAACTCGATTGCGGCCCCGCGAACAGACTCTTATTTGAATGGTTGGTTCGATGAGTCGAACGTCGCGGGCAGGCAAGACGCAAGTTTTTACAAGAAAGAGAAGAAGAGGGGGGAAGAGAGAATTATTATTTTTAAAACATATTTAAAAGTAAAAAAAATTTTGATTTTTTTGTTTAATTATTATTAGAATAATGAGAATTTTTTTTTTAAGTTTTTGATTTTTGCATTTTTTTTGTATTTTTTTTGTTAAGTACTGAATATAAAAAGTGCAGAATAGGAAAACACCCCCATACTTAAACCCAACATTGTCCCCAATATTGCAATCTAAGTATGCGGAACGATAATATACAAAATATAATAAGTACAAAAAAGAAAAAGGGAGGGTAGGAGCTTCCCTAAGACGAGTCCGGGAGGCCCAAGTGGAAGCCCTGCATTATTGAGAAAAAAAAACGGGGCGACAAAAACTTGATGGTTAAAACTCCAAAATTATTTACGGTCACGCGGCGACCCGGCGGTTTTATTTGAGAAAAAGGCGGAAGTGAATTTATTTAAGAAAACGGGGCGCGCGTATTTATTTATTTATTTTGGATATAAAAAAGGTTTAGAAATCGAGTTTTAACGAAAGGAGGCAAGTGCACCTATCGTGAGTAGTACAGGATATTCCGGGTGGAATATCGAGGTCGTATTGTTCTCGGGTCCGGTTCGATTATTTCTACTCTTCCCTGGAGGGGACTATTATTTTACCGATAATTATCTTGTCGGGATATTTATATATAATAAAATGCAGAAAATGACAGAAAAAAAATGAAAGCATAAAAAGAAAGCAAGAAGGTGGTGCCGATGAAGAGCTTAGCTCGATGGCACCAAAAAAACAATTGAACTAAAATAGACTTTAAATAAAAAGAGCTCCTAAATTTCTAATTAATTAAGGCGGAGACTTGGCCGTGGAGGTTCCACTAAAATGAGCTCACCTATCTCTAGGACTATCGCTCACCTGAACGCTAAGACTATTCGACCGGGCTCTCGTCCGACGAAGGATTCCTCTTAACGCCCGCATTACGCTAAGAACCCCGCTATTGGGTGGGGAACCCAATCCGGTAGAGTTGGCGTGCCTCCTCTCTCGAGGGTTAGTGCGGAACTCTCTTTGCCAAGGGGTGATCTGTCCATACGCACGACCTCTCGGCGAGCGTATGGAAAACGGAAATAGGGCCCACACATCGATATGTGGTCCTACGCGTCGTTAACCCCGGGCAAACCTTAAGTACTTTTAATTAATTAGAAAAATTAGACCTTTAGTTATTTTAAGCTATTTTATCTGTCCCAATGCTCTTCGATGCCGAGGGCTAAGAACGATTAGCCACTCATCGGAATGGGGACGGCTTGCGAGGAAAGCAATAAAGAAAGCAGTAAAGAAAGCTGAAAATGAAAGCAGTAAATGAAAGCGGTAAATGAAAGCTGAAAATTGCAAGTCCTACCCAAACGAGTAGGACTGAAGAAAGCTGTAAATTGCGAGTCCCGGCGCAACTGCGTGGGCGGGAGAAATGAAAGCAGTAAAACGCACACACGCAAGTCCTACTCAAATGAGTAGGAGAAAATAAATACGGGTCCTACTCAACCGAGTAGGACAAAATAAATGCAACGCACGCACACTCTCTCTCGACATAAAGTAAACACACACACTCTACAAGAAAATAAAACACACGCACACACTCGACAGAATTGAAATAAAGCAAAGCGCCATTTAACTCTTAACGAGTAGGCGGAAATAAATGCGCACACATAAAAAATTGCAAAAAACTAAGTTACCGAAAAAATAAAACAACTGCATTTCTACCGCTAGAATGTGGTAGAAATGCATAAAAAGGAAAAATAAAAATTAAACGGGAAGAAAGTTTTGCAAATAAAAAAGAAAAAAGCAAGTGATCGAAAAATGAAAACGGATACATTTCTACCGCTAGAATGCGGTAGAAATGCATAAAAAGAGAACGAAAAAATTAAACGGACAAAAGTTTTAAATGAAAATCAAAGTGCGTGAAAAATTAAAACGACTATATTATCATTCCTATAACTCCGTAAAAACGTTAAAAAAGTGCGAATAAAGGAAAAAGAACGAAAACGTTTTACAAAAAATAAAAAGCCAAGTTAAAAAAAGGAAAAACACTTTGAAAACGTTTTTACGGATCTATAGGGATGAATTAGAAACTATAAAAATCTAAGTTAAACGAAAACAAAGTAAAAATAACTAATCATAAAAAACAAGAAAACTAATCTCATACACACACACACGCATATAAAAAAGAACGAAAGAAAACTAAGTTAAGACAAGGAAAAAAGATAAGATTGCATAGAGGTAGTCGTTTAGACTCATTCCAAAGCCAAATAAAGGGATGAAAAACACATTTTATTAAGCTAATAATAACGGGTTACACAGGAATGAAAATAAAAAACTAAGGAGAGGGGAGAAAATATCCCTTACATAGCATTTGGACTTCATCCGAGCAGCATTTCCCCTATACAAAATGGTGCCCAAAAGGGGAACAGGAATTCAAAGGAGACCCTCTGAATTTATAGAAAAAAATTTACATGGGTCACGCCCTTGGTCACGGGCGTGACAGGGGCGTGACAGTACTATTTGGAAGGCGGCCGGCGATTTGACGGGAAAGTTGACTTCGGGCTGGACACGTGGCGGTCTCGCAGTGGTCACGCCCTTGGTCACGGGCGTGACAGGGGGCGTGACAGGCAGGTGGATCTGGGCGCGGTGCGCCAAAAAGTCGCCGCGCGGGTCTTGTCGGGCTAGCTGGAAAGGTCACGCCCCAGGTCACGGGCGTGACTCTGGGCGTGACAGGCGGGTGTCGACACTCGACGATCGTCGAGCTGAAAGTGTCGAGTTGAGTGAACACGGGCTTGGGTCACGCCCCGTGTCGGGTGACACGGGCGTGTCGCCGGGCGTGTCAGCTGGGTCGACGATCGTTGAGTGCGATTCCGTCAATCTGGATGGTCACGGGCATGGGTCACGGGCGTGACTCGGGTGACACGGGCGTGACCCCGGGTGTGTCAGGCTTTGCACTTCAAATTTTGCTGATTTCACGGTTTTTGACGTGTCACGCCCTGGTCACGGGCGTGACCAATATGTCACGGGCGTGACATGTCAATTTTGGCAGATTTTCATTTTTTCCTGCAAAATAAAATAGAACAAGTTAGTACCATATTTACAAAAATAGGAGCAATTTATTAAGCAAAAATATGTAAAAACGACAAAAATAAATGAAAACAACTACATTAATGTACACAAAAATACGCATATTTACAGTTCATCAAATACCCCCATACTTAAGCTTTTGCTATTCCAGAGCAAAAGTTGGAGATGAACTTATAGGGAATAAAAGAAATCCTAAGTTTAGCTACCGCTTGAATTAATTAAAAGTAAGATCAAAATAAACATCCGGGGTTAAAGAATTAAATCCTAATTTATGAAATGTTATGAATAGAGGAAGAGTTTCAAAAATACTTCTAGAAGAAATAAAATAGAAAGCAAAAATTTATTTTTGTTAGTTTAACAAAGATGAATTGGATTTATAAAAAAAAACTTTAGCTTAAAAGAAGTTAAAGGAAATAATACAATTTAAAAATTATGCTCTCAAAAAAATTTAAATTAAGTCTAGAATCATTGAAATAGGCTAAGTGGTTTGGTGGTTTATGAAGAAGGCTTGAATATTGAGGTGAGGTAATTTTTTCTCGAACCTCCAATTTTTTTCTTTTGGATAGTTAGGAAAACGAAATCTTATTTTCCTAACACATAAAAACCTTTTTTTTTTCTTTCTTCATAATAAATAAAATTAACCCAATGTATATTTATAGGAGTAATGAATTTTATCCTCTTACTCCATATATAATCTTTTTAAATTATTGGGTGCCTATGTTTACGGAACGAAATCTTATTCCCATTGACATAGCATCTTTTAAGGGATAGGGGGGAATCATGTCAATTAAGACACGAAAAAAATGGAAGTGGGTTTAGTTTTTCAAAAATAAAACTAGCTTTTAATCAAAAAGTTTTGAGAGCAACCTTTTTAAAATGAACGTTTCGATATTTCTAAAAGCATGAAGAAGAAATAATTGAAATCCATAGATGTTATTTTCTAACATAAAAAACGAGCTTCTATTTATAAAATTAGAAGTGGTGGTGAAAAACAAGTTCCCTATTATAAGGAAAAGACATAAAAAATTCCCTAAATCTTAACCCCAGACACTTAAATCTATCGAACTTTAATTAATAAACGAATAGTAAGCAAAGAATAACTAAAATTCGCATATAAATTAACTCGAAACTAGATTTTTGGAAAGCAAAAAGAGTTAAGATATGATATATTCGAATTATTTTGTTACATAATTTATCAAAACATTTTTTTTTGAATTTTTAGAGTTTTTATCATGTTTTTTTTTGTGTTTTAATTATTAGCTTTTTAGGATTTTTTAGACTTTTTATCTTTTTAGGGTTTTTGGTTTTTCTAATTTTTTGATTTTTAGAGTTATTTTGATAAGTTATTTACAAGAAAGAGGAGAGAAAGAAGTGTTATTTACAAAGAAGATAGGGGGGAAAGAGAGATATTTACAAAAAAAAGGCAAAGTAAAAACTCGATTGCGGCCCCGCGAACAGACTCTTATTTGAATGGTTGGTTCGATGAGTCGAACGTCGCGGGCAGGCAAGACGCAAGTTTTTACAAGAAAGAGAAGAAGAGGGGGGAAGAGAGAATTATTATTTTTAAAACATATTTAAAAGTAAAAAAAATTTTGATTTTTTTGTTTAATTATTATTAGAATAATGAGAATTTTTTTTTTTAAGTTTTTGATTTTTGCATTTTTTTTGTATTTTTTTTGTTAAGTACTGAATATAAAAAGTGCAGAATAGGAAAACACCCCCATACTTAAACCCAACATTGTCCCCAATGTTGCAATCTAAGTATGCGGAACGATAATATACAAAATATAATAAGTACAAAAAAGAAAAAGGGAGGGTAGGAGCTTCCCTAAGACGAGTCCGGGAGGCCCAAGTGGAAGCCCTGCATTATTGAGAAAAAAAAACGGGGCGACAAAAACTTGATGGTTAAAACTCCAAAATTATTTACGGTCACGCGGCGACCCAGCGGTTTTATTTGAGAAAAAGGCGGAAGTGAATTTATTTAAGAAAACGGGGCGCGCGTATTTATTTATTTATTTTGGATATAAAAAAGGTTTAGAAATCGAGTTTTAACGAAAGGAGGCAAGTGCACCTATCGTGAGTAGTACAGGATATTCCGGGTGGAATATCGAGGTCGTATTGTTCTCGGGTCCGGTTCGATTATTTCTACTCTTCCCTGGAGGGGACTATTATTTTACCGATAATTATCTTGTCGGGATATTTATATATAATAAAATGCAGAAAATGACAAAAAAAAATGAAAGCATAAAAAGAAAGCAAGAAGGTGGTGCCGATGAAGAGCTTAGCTCGATGGCACCGAAAAAACAATTGAACTAAAATAGACTTTAAATAAAAAGAGCTCCTAAATTTCTAATTAATTAAGGCGGAGACTTGGCCGTGGAGGTTCCACTAAAATGAGCTCACCTATCTCTAGGACTATCGCTCACCTGAACGCTAAGACTATTCGACCGGGCTCTCATCCGACGAAGGATTCCTCTTAACGCCCGCATTACGCTAAGAACCCCGCTATTGGGTGGGGAACCCAATCCGGTAGAGTTGGCGTGCCTCCTCTCTCGAGGGTTAGTGCGGAACTCTCTTTGCCAAGGGGTGATCTGTCCATACGAACGGCCTCTCGGCGAGCGTATGGAAAACGGAAATAGGGCCCACACATCGATATGTGGTCCTACGCGTCGTTAACCCCGGGCAAACCTTAAGTACTTTTAATTAATTAGAAAAATTAGACCTTTAGTTATTTTAAGCTATTTTATCTGTCCCAATGCTCTTCGATGCCGAGGGCTAAGAACGATTAGCCACTCATCGGAATGGGGACGGCTTGCGAGGAAAGCAATAAAGAAAGCAGTAAAGAAAGCTGAAAATGAAAGCAGTAAATGAAAGCGGTAAATGAAAGCTGAAAATTGCAAGTCCTACCCAAACGAGTAGGACTGAAGAAAGCTGTAAATTGCGAGTCCCGGCGCAACTGCGTGGGCGGGAGAAATGAAAGCAGTAAAACGCACACACGCAAGTCCTACTCAAATGAGTAGGAGAAAATAAATACGGGTCCTACTCAACCGAGTAGGACAAAATAAATGCAACGCACGCACACTCTCTCTCGACATAAATGAAAACACACACACTCTACTGAAATAAAATCCAGCCATTAAACTCAAGTGAGTAGGCGGAAAAAAGGAAAATTACAAACTCACGCACTCTACAGAAAGTAAAATAAGCAGGCGCCATTTAACTCTTAACGAGTAGGCGGAAATAGATGCACAAGTACAAAAGTTGCAAAAAAACTAAGTTATCTAAAATTGAAACAACTGCATTTCTACCGCTAAAATGCGGTAGAAATGCATAAAAAGCGAAAATAAAAATAAACGGAGCAAAAGAGTTTGCAAATAAATGCAAAATGCAAGTGATCGGAAAATGAAAATAAATACATTTGTACCGCTAGAATGCGGTAGAAATGCATAAAAAGAAGACGAAAAAATTAAACGGACAAAAGTTTTAAATGAAAATCAAAGTGCGTGAAAAATTAAAACGACTATATTATCATTCCTATAACTCCGTAAAAACGTTAAAAAAGTGCGAATAAAGGAAAAAGAACGAAAAAGTTTTACAAAAAATAAAAAGCCAAGTTAAAAAAAGGAAAAACACTTTGAAAACGTTTTTACGGATCTATAGGGATGAATTAGAAACTATAAAAATCTAAGTTAAACGAAAACAAAGTAAAAATAACTAATCATAAAAAACAAGAAAACTAATCTCATACACACACACACGCATATAAAAAAGAACGAAAGAAAACTAAGTTAAGACAAGGAAAAAAGATAAGATTGCATAGAGGTAGTCGTTTAGACTCATTCCAAAGCCAAATAAAGGGATGAAAAACACATTTTATTAAGCTAATAATAACGGGTTACACAGGAATGAAAATAAAAACTAAGGAGAGGGGGATAAAATATCCCTTACATAGCATTTGGACTTCATCCGAGCAGCATTTCCCCTATACAAAATGGTGCCCAAAAGGGGAACAGGAATTCAAAGGAGACCCTCTGAATTTATAGAAAAAAATTTACATAGGTCACGCCCTTGGTCACGGGCGTGACAGGGGGCGTGACAGTACTATTTGGAAGGCGGCCGGCGATTTGACGGGAAAGTTGACTTCGGGCTGGACGCGTGGCGGTCTCGCAGTGGTCACGCCCTTGGTCACGGGCGTGACAGGGGGCGTGACAGGCAGGTGGATCTGGGCGCGGTGCGCCAAAAAGTCGCCGCGCGGGTCTTGTCGGGCTAGCTGGAAAGGTCACGCCCTAGGTCACGGGCGTGACTCTGGGCGTGACAGGCGGGTGTCGACACTCGACGATCGTCGAGCTGAAAGTGTCGAGTTGAGTGAATACGGGCTTGGGTCACGCCCCGTGTCGGGTGACACGGGCGTGTCGCCGGGCGTGTCAGCTGGGTCGACGATCGTTGAGTGTGATTCCGTCGATCTGGATGGTCACGGGCATGGGTCACGGGCATGACTCGGGTGACACGGGCGTGACCCCGGGTGTGTCAGGCTTTGCACTTCAAATTTTGCTGATTTCACGGTTTTTGACGTGTCACGCCCTGGTCACGGGCGTGACCAATATGTCACGGGCGTGACATGTCAATTTTGGCAGATTTTCATTTTTTCCTGCAAAATAAAATAGAACAAGTTAGTACCATATTTACAAAAATAGGAGCAATTTATTAAGCAAAAATATGTAAAAACGACAAAAATAAATGAAAACAACTACATTAATGTACACAAAAATACGCATATTTACAGTTCATCAGTAATTCATAGGGGATCTTATTTTTCAGCTTATGTATAAGGCTTCTATTCAGGACATAGTTAGCAGTACTTACAGCTTCTGCCCAAAAGGATAGAGGCATGTAAGCATCTGCCAATAATGTGCATGCAGATTCAATGAGTGTCCTATTTTTCCTTTCAGCAACCCCATTTTGTTGGGGAGTTCTAGGAGCTGAGAAGCACTGCCAGATACCTTCCTTCTCACAGAACTCATGCATAAGAAGAGACTCAAACTCTGTGCCATGATCACTTCTGATCAATGCAACATGAGTAAAGAACTCAATCTGTATGGTCCTGAGAAAATCTGTAAGAACCTTGAATGTATCTGACTTAGCTCTCAGAAAGGCTACCCAACTGAATCTGGAGAAGTCATCAACAATCACTAAAGTATAAGACTTCCCTCCTAGGCTTTCTACTGCAATGGGTCCAAATAGATCCACATGGAGAAAATACAAAATCCTAGGTGAATCACTTTTATTAATGGAATTGAAACTAGTTTTAGTTTGCTTGCCTAATTGACAAACCCTACATAGGTTTTCCTTCTTGTAGGGGCTAGAAGGTAAACCTCTAACAAGGTTGTCTTTAGATAACCTAGCTATATTCTTAAGGTTTACATGTCCTAATCTTTTATGTCATAACTCATTTTGATTACTAGTGATATTGAGTAAACAAACATCAGTCTTGGCAGAAATAAAATCTACTAGATATATGTTGTCTTCTCTAATTCCAATTAAAACAGTTTGGTTTTCACTATTAATAATAGAACAAGAGGTAGAGTTAAAGTGTATCTGATAACCTTCATCACATAATTGACTTATGGATATTAGGTTATGTTTAAGTCCTCTTACATATGTTACTTTCTTGAAAGTGACTGTCCCAATCTTGACTGCTCCATATCCTTCTGACTGGCCACTCTTTGAATCACCAAAGATCACGTTTGGTCCTATCTTGGGCTTGTAATTGGATAGATTGCCCTTGCTTCCTGTCATGTGCTTGGAGCAACCACTGTCTAAGTACCAGGTCTGACTTACCCTTGGATAGCTCTTCACATGTACCTGCAATGAAAAGCAAAATTCAATTGTTCTTGACTCAGGTTACCTTGGGTCCTTTATTTGGTTGAAAAAGAGAAACTGGATATAACTGATAATGTAGGTTGAGATTTATAACCTAAGGGGTGATATCTCCTAGGTGGAATAACCTAATCAGCTACTGGATTGAATGTCTTATTAGCTGGTTTAGAGTTTCTGTAAGAGAAATAGTTTAAGTTTGGTCCTTCTGGGTTCGACGAATTCTTGTAAATTCATCGACCAGAGTTCGACGAATAGGGATGAGATCATTGATCTCTGCTCAGAGAATGACAGTAGTCATCTTCTGCGCCCCAAGTTCGTCGATCTCTGCCCGACGAGCCATACAAAGTTCGTCGATCGCAGTTAGATGAATTGTTATAACTAATTTTTGCGTTCAGCGTTCGTCGCTCTAGGTTCGCCGAACTTGTCACATTTCGTCGATCTGAGTTCGACGAATGTTGCTGAACCTTGTTTTTATTAACTATTTTCTGATTTTTGTTTCTCTTGTCTATAGGTTTTGGATTGATTTCAGACAATGATTTGTTTATAATCTTTTCCTTTCCCTTGGCAGAAATAAATTTAATAGGGGTTATAAGAATATTTTTCTTAATTATGGGGGGCAAACTTGATGATGCACCCAAGCCCATCTTACCATTTAATCTGGCATTAACTGTGCTTGTTATGTCCATCAGCTTGAGACTTCTCCCATTGAGAGATTGCTCAAGTTGTTTGGCCTCACATAATTCAGATTTTAATTTAATTATTTGTTCATTAGCTAAGGTTAGTTGGTCTGTTAGTTTAATATTTTCTGAGTTAACATATTCAAGATTTTCTAGTCTTTCTCTAAGAGTTTTTATTTCCTTTTCTGAGCTAATTAAATCTAAACACATGGCTTTAAATTCAGTTTTAAATAAATAAGAATTAAAGTCAAATCCAGAAAGAACCTGATCTGCCTCTGAGTCTGAGACTGC
Source organism: Platanthera guangdongensis (assembly GCA_039583875.1). Classification (NCBI taxonomy): domain Eukaryota; kingdom Viridiplantae; phylum Streptophyta; class Magnoliopsida; order Asparagales; family Orchidaceae; genus Platanthera; species Platanthera guangdongensis. The sequence continues at coordinate 55,253,112 of CM077154.1, forward strand.
ATCATCTTCAGATTCTCCTTCTGATCCATAATTGCTCCTGGAGGCATCAATTGCCATTAGGCAAACCTCCTTGGATCTTGCTTCTTTCTCTTCTTCACTTGAGATAGAAGAGGATGATTCTTCCTCTGTATCACTCCATGTTTCAGCAACAAAGCCCTTGTCTTTCTTTTTGTATTTGCTGGAAGAGGGTCTGCTACTGTGTCTTCTCCTGGAGTCTTTTTCTCTGCTCTTGTCCTTCTTCTGGTTTTCTGGACATTCTGAGATGTAGTGTCCAGGCTTTCTGCATCCAAAGCACACAACCTCCTTGGTTAGTGTCTTGTCAAATCTGGGCTTATCATCCTACCTGGATGATTTCCTTCTAAAATCCTTCCTAGCCATCTTATAGAATCTTTTTGCAAAGAGGCTCATGAGTTCTTCATTTGAAGTTGAGGTCTCACTTTCCTCAGATACTTTGAAGACTATGATGTGATCCTTTCTCACTGGAGTTGTTGCCTTCTGTTCTGCTGCTTCTCTTGATTTTATCAGCTGCTCATAAGACTTTAATTTGCCTAGTAGAGATTCAGTTGATATCTCATTTAGGCTTCTGGCTTCTTTAATTGGCCAGATTCTGGAGTCCCAAGAGCTAGGGAAGCACATCAATATCTTATCATTCACCTCTATCAGGGTGATGTCTTTATCCAAGGTCTTGAGCTCATTGATGATTGAACTCAACCTGTTATACATTTCTGCAACTGATTCAGCCTCATCCTTTTTGAAGTTCTCATACAGGGAAATGAGATTGGATCTCCTGTCTTTTCTTTCATCTGCTGAGCCAGCTACCATTTGGTTGAGGGAATCCCAAATGGCCTTGGCTGAGGGGCACTCAGCCACCTTTTGGAATATGTCATCTGACTTAGTTTGAGCCAAGATGTTCATTACCTTTGCATCTGCATTTTTTGCTTTCTTGTAGGCATCATTATATTCAAGAGGAGGTACTGCAGTCATGTTGGTAGAGGTGCTTGTAGAAGCTGCAGGTGCTGGAGGTAGTCCTGTCAAGATAATAGAAAAAATATCCTCATCAATAGAATTCATGTATAACCTGATTCTTGCCTTTCAGATGGCAAACTTGTTAAGATTGCAAACTGGAGTTCTGATGCTTGCATAATCTTTATTTTGGGCCATTTCTTTTAAGAAATAAATCTAATAACAAAAACAAACAAACATATCTAACAAGAGGGATCTTTGTGGTTCAGGTGTTAGCCTGTACAACCAATTAAGGTGTGGTATTTTAACCAACCTCCCTCTGATACCAATTGAAAGTGCAGGTTAGATCTGAAATACTCTAGAGGGGGGTGAATATAATATTGTGCTTGCTTCAAAATTTTTACAACTTTTGTTGTAAGTCTAGGTGAACAAGTCTGCAAATAAGGAAAAACAAACACAGCAACCTAAACAATCACAGATCACAGCCAAAACAAAAGAAAAAGGGCAACAAAACGACACAAGAAATTTTATAGTGGTTCCCCAACCTGGGTACATCCACTCTTCTACCACCCTGGTAGGAATCCACTCAGCTTTTTGATCAGGTGTCTGACACCAATGAGCTTTTGTTAAGGTGCTCAAAAACCAAAACCTCAAGTCTTTTGGTAGGAGACTTGCAACCAGGAATAATTTTGAAGGGAATCAAAACCCTGTACAGGAGTTGGAAAAGGTGATGGTGTCTTCTCTTTCTCAATAACAGCTGAGAAGACTGTGGATTGATGTTAGCAGATTTTCTCCCCATAAGATTAGGAAAACTGGAGCACTGCTTCAGGGTGACAGGTCTTCAAAACTGGAATGCCTGGACCAGAGATTGTTCAGGAACTTCTTTGACAAATAGAGTTTTGTTGTCCTTTTGAAGTTATCCTGTAGAATAGAGGATGTTCTCTGGCCTGGGCTGATTGCAGTAGAACTTTTGATTTCTGTAAGATTGTTCTTCTGTGCAATCTGTCTTTGTGTCTGACTGACTATGTGCAAGATTACTTTCTCTTATCTGTATGTATTTTTGACTGAAGAATCCTTTTGAAATTTGAATGCTTGAGCAGTAATGGAAGTCTGTCTGGGAAGGAAGCGGCAATTAATGATTTCCCTAACTGTCCCATGGAAAAACGGCATGAAATAATCCCAGGTTAATGCGCATTCTAACGGTAACATTCCGAAAAGATCTAGCATTAATTGTTCAGGAATCATCGCCAAGGAACGGGACGGGATACCTGAAGAAGACCTAATCTGGAATCGTCGAACGAAGAACGGGAATCGTCGAGCTGAGTTCACAGTTCATCGAGCTGAGCATGAGTTCGTCGACCAGACAATAACACTTAGTCTTCTGGGAAAACCTATCAATTCTGCTATAACATTCGTCGAACTGACAATCTGCATTCGTCGAGCTGAGAACCAAATTCGTCAAGCTGAGAAGTTGAGAACTTGAGGTCCAAGTTCGTCGAGCTCAGAATCTAGTTCGTCGACCGAAGCTTGAAGCAGGACTTAGAAAAATTCTAGAGTTATCCTGGCTTTAGCTTGATGAAGAATCTCAGTCTTCGTCGAACAGAGAACAAAGTTCGTCGAGCTCAACACTAAGAATTGTCTCACGATCGTCGAGCGCAGAACACCTTTCGTTGAGCTGAGTTCGACGAACGTCGAACTCACTTTACTTGGTCTTGAAAACTTCTAAATCTTGAGTCTCTAATGGTCTTGTTGAAAGCTGGTCCATCTGAAGTTGAACCTAAGGACTTGGCCTAGACTCTAGGACACAAATTTGACCCTGGCTATACAGGTTGGGTCACATCCTAATCTAGTGAACCTAGCCCAAATCAACTAGGGATCCAACAAAGGTTGTCTTTAGATAACCTAGCTATATTCTTAAGGTTTACATGCCCTAATCTTTTATGCCACAACTCATTTTGGTTACTAGTAATATTAAGTAAACAAACATCAGTTTTGGCAGAAATAAAATCTACTAAATATATGTTGTCTTGTCTAATTCCAATTAAAACAGTTTGGTTTTCACTATTAATAATAAAACAAGAGGTAGAGTTAAAGTGTACCTGATAAGCTTCATCACATAATTGACTTATGGATATTAGGTTATGTTTGAGTCCTCTTACATATGTTACTTTCTTGAAAGTGACTGTCCCAATCTTGACTGCTCCATATCCTTCTGACTGGCCACTCTTTGAATCACCAAAGATCACCTTTGGTCCTAGCTTGGACTTGTAATTGGATAAATTGTCCTTGCTGCCTGTCATATGCTTGGAGCAACCACTGTCCAAGTACCAGGTATGACTTACCCTTGGACAACTCTTCACCTGTACCTGTAATGAAAAACAAAACTCAATTGTTCTTGACCCAGGTTATCTTGGATCCTTTATTTGGTTGAAATGAAAAGCTGGAGATAACTGACAAGGAAGGTTGAGATTTATAACCTGAGGGATGATATCTCCTAGGTGGAATTACCCAATCAGCTACTGGATTGAATGTCTTATTAGTTGGCTTAGAATTTCTGTAAGAGTAATGATTCCTTTTTGGTCCTTCTGGGTTCGACGAATTCCAGTAAGTTCGTCGACCAGAGTTCGACGAATAGGGCTGAGATCGTCGATCTCTGCTCAGAGAATGACAGTAGTCATTTTCTGCGCCCCAAGTTCGTCGACCTCTGCTCGACGAACCATACAAAGTTCATCGATCGCAGTTTGACGAATTGTTATAACTAAAGTTTGCGTTCAGCATTCGTCGATCTGGGTTCGATGAACTGGCCACATTTCGTCGATCTGAGTTCGACGAATGCTGCTAAACCTTGTTTTTATTACTTGTTTTCTGATTTCTATTTCTCTTGTCTATGGGTTTTGAGTTGTTTGCTGACATTAGTTTATCTATTATCTTTTCTTTTCCCTTGGCAGAAATAAACTTGATGGGGGTTGAAAGAATATTTTTCTTAATTATGGGGGGAAAACTTGATGAAGCACCCAAGCCCAGCTTGCCATTTAATCTGGCATTAACTGTGCTTGTTATGTCCATCAGCTTGAGACTTCTCCCATTAAGAGATTGCTCAAGTTGTTTGGCCTCACATAATTCAGATTTTAATTTAGTTATTTGTTCATTTGCTAGAGTTAGTTGGTCTGTTAGTTTAATATTTTCTGAGTTAACAGATTCAAGATTTCCTAGTCTTTCTCTAAGAGTTTTTATTTTCTTTTCTGAGCTAATTAAATCTAAACACATGGCTTTGAATTCAATTTTGAATGAATCAGATTTAAAATCAAAATTTGAAAGAACCTGATCTTCCTCTGAGTCCGAGGCTGCTTCATCTTCAGATTCTCCTTCTGATCCAGAATTGCTCCTGGAGGCATCAATTGCCATAAGGAAAACCTCCTTGGATCTTGCTTCTTCCTCTTCTTCACTTGAACTGGAAGAGGATGATTCTTCCTCTGTATCACTCCATGTCTCAGCAACAAAGCCCTTATCTTTCTTTTTAAACTTGCTGGAAGAGGGTCTGCTGCTGTGTTTTCTTCTGGAGTCCCTTTCTTTGTTTTTCTCCTTCTTCTGATTTTCTGGACATTCAGAGATGTAATTTCCAGGCTTTCTGCATCCAAAGCACACAACCTCCTTGGTTGGTGTCTTGTCAAATCTGGGCTTATCATCCTGCCTGGATGATTTCCTTCTGAAATCCTTCCTAGCCATCTTATAGAATCTTTTTGCAAAGAGGCTCATGAGTTCTTCATTTGAAGTTGAGGTCTCACTTTCCTCAGATGCTTTGAAGGCTATGCTGTGATCCTTTCTCACTGGAGTTGTTGCCTTCTGTTTTGCTGCTTCTCTTGATTTTATCAGCTACTCATAAGACTTTAATTTTCCTAGTAGAGATTCAGTTGATATCTCATTTCGGCTTTTGGCTTCTTTGATTGGCCAGATTTTGGAGTCCCAAGAGCTAGGGAAGCACATCAATATCTTATCATTCACCTCTATCAGGGTGATGTCCTTATCCAAGGTTTTGAGCTCATTGATGATTGAGCTTAACCTATTGTACATTTCAGCCACTGATTCAGTCTCATCCTTCTTGAAATTCTCATACAGGGATATGAGATTTGATCTCCTGTCTTTTCTTTCATCTGCTGAGCCAGCTACCATTTGGTTGAGGGAATCTCAAATGGCCTTGGCTGAGGTGCACTCAGCCACCTTCTGAAATATGTCATCTGACATTGTCTGAGCCAAGATATTCATTGCCTTTGCATCTGCAATTTTGGCTTTCTTGTAGGCTTCATTATTTTCTGGAGGAGTTACTGCAGTCATGTTGGTAGAGGTGCTGGTAGAAGCTGCAGGTGCTGGAGGTACACCTGTCAAGATAACAGAAAAAATATCCTCATCAATAGAATTCATGTATAACCTGATTCTTGCCTTCCAGATGTCAAACTTGTTAAGATTGCACACTGGAGGTCTGATGCTTGCATAATCTTTGTTTTGAGCCATGTCTGTGAAAAAATAAATCTAATAACAAAATCAAAACAAACAGATCTAACAGGAGGGATCTTTATGATTCAGGTGTTAGCCTGTACAACCACTTGATCTCTAAAGGTGTGGTATTTTAACCAACCTCGCTTTGATACCAATTGAAAGTGTAGGTTAGATCTGAAATACTGTAGAGGGGGGTGAATAGAGTATTGTACTTACTTCAATCTTTTTACAACTTTTGTTGTAAGCCTAGGTGAACAAGTCAGCAAATAAGGAAAATAAACACAGCAACCTAAACAATCACAGATCACAGCCAAAACAAAAATAAAGGACAACCAGACGACACAAGAAATTTTATAGTGGTTCCCCAACCTGGGTACATCCACTCTTCTACCACCCTAGTAGGAATCCACTCAGGTTTTTGATCAGGTGCATGACACCAATGAGCTTTTGTTCAAGTGCTCAAAATCTAAAACCTCAAGTCTTTTGGAAGGAGACTTGCAACCAGAATAATTTTGAAGGGAATTAAAATCATGTACAGGAGTTAGAAGAAAGGTGATGGTGTCTTCTCTTTCTCAATAACAACTGAGAAGACTGTGGATTGATGTTAGCAGATTTGCTCCCCCTGAGATCAGGAAAACTGGAGCACTGCTTCAGGGTGACAGGTCTTGAAAGCTTGAGTGCCTGGACCAGAGATTGCTTCAGGAACTTCTTTGACAGATAGAGTTTTGTTGTCCTTTTGAAGTTGTCCTGTAGAATTGAAGATGTTCTCTGGCCTGGGCTGATTGCAGTAGAACTTTAGATTTCTGTATGATTGTTCTTTTGTGCAATCTGTCTATGTATCTGTATGCAGGTAGTATGTCTTTGATTGATCCTTTTTCTTTTTGTTCTTCTGTGACTGACTGTCGATCTCACTGGAAATTTGAAATCTTAAGCAGTAAATGCAGTCGGCCTGTGAAGGAAGTGGCAATCAATGAATTCCCTAACTGTCCCATGGAAAAACGCCATGTAATAATCCATAGTCAATGCACGTTCTAACGGTAACATTCTGAGAAGAACTGACATTAATTGTTCAGGAATCATCGCCAAGAAACGGGACGGTAAACCTGAAGAAGACCTAATCTGGAATCGTCAAACGAAGAACACCAATCGTCGAGCTGAGTTCACAGTTCGTCGAGCTGAGTTGAGGAGTTCGTCGACCAGATAATAGAAATAGTCTTCAAGTCAATACTGCTACAACCTTCGTCGAACTGACAATCCTCATTCGTCGAGCTGACAATAGCACTTAGTCTTCTAGGGAAACTTGTCAATTCTGCTTCAATCTTCGTCAAACTGACAATCTTCATTCGTCGACCAGAGATACATATTCATCGAGCGAAGAACAGTTCTGGACATTGTCAAAATATTCTGCATCTACTGATATTCAGTGTCGACATAAGCTGGTGTCAACTGATATCCTGGTGTCGACACAAATCTTCTAGTGTCGACACAAATCTGGTGTCGACATGAATCTGGTGTCGACACATGCCCTAAGTGTCGATACAAATCCTCTGAATTCAGAATTCGTCGAGTAGAGTACTGAAATCGTCGACCTGAGAAGTTGACTTCGTCGACCTGAGCAGTTGAGAACTTGAGGTCCAAGTTCGTCGAGCTCAGATTCTAGTTCGTCGACCAAAGCCTGAAGCTGGACTTAGAAAAATTCTGAAGTTTTCCTGACTTTAGCTTGATGTAGAAACTCGGTCTTTGTCGAACAGAGAACAAAGATCGTCGAGCTCAGCACTAAGAATTGTCTCACGATCGTCGTGTAACGCCCCGAAACTCAAAGGAGCAGAGGGGAATAATTTGGGCCAATTTGAGTTCTGGCTGTAGGCACACGGCCTGGGACACGGGCGTGTCCCAGGGCGTGTCAAGCCTGTGTCGACACTAAGGCATGAAGTCGACACTTTGGCCTCGACATTGTGTCGAGACTGGGCACACGGCCTGCGACACGGGCGTGTCGCAGGGCGTGTCGACCCGTGTCGACACTTAGCCGTGAAGTCGACACAGTGCTTCGACGTTGTGTCGAGACACGGCACACGGCCTGCGACACGGGCGTGTCGCAGGGCATGTCAACCCGTGTCGACACTCGTCCCGCGAAGTCGACACTTTGGTGTCGACAGTGTGTCGAGACATGGCACACGGCCTGCGACACGGGCGTGTCGCAGGGCGTGTCGACCCGTGTCGACACTTAGCCGCGAAGTGCCGAGACCTTGTACACGGCCTGGAGCCCAGGCGTGTCAAGGTGACACGGGCAAGGAAACGGGCGTGTCCTAGAACCCGTGCAGTGCTCGGGTTGAAAACGGGAGAAAATCATGGGGTACACGGCCAGCTACACGGCCGTGTCAGGTGGAACACGGGCGTGTCAGCTCGAACACGGGCGTGTTCGATACCCGTGTGAGGTTCCAGGTGATTCGATTTTGACGGCGAATGAGGCACACGGCCCTGGACACGGGCGTGTGCCAGGCCGTGTTCGGTCCAGATTGGGCATTTCAGTCCCGAATCGAAGCCGTTCATTTCTTTGACTGAAGATCCAACGGCTGGGGGTTGTTCCTTAAGGGATATACCCGGGTTTTGACTTAGAAAACCCTCACTTTTTCCACTTGTTCTCTCTCCAAACCCTTGGAGAAAGAAGAGCTAAGGCAAGAAGAAGAGGAGCTAGATCCGCCATTGGAGGAGCTTCGGAGCTCCGAATCGCAAGCCGACTCCGGATCCACGGAGGCAACGCAAGTGCGGTGATTTCCATCCGATTACTTTTCGATGGCGCCAAAGAGGACCGCAAGGGTAACGATCCTCATCTTGAGCATGAGTCGCTCTCTTTCTTTGCATAGGAAGCCCGCTCTCGCGAGTTTGCGGAGAGTTGGAGGCGTTCCTTCGGGTAGATATGTGAAGTCCCCGTTGTTTAGAGTCCGTATGCGAGAACGGACATAGGCATTTTGGTTGAAGCCTACCCGGACATGTTAGTCCGGATCGGTGATGTTGCATTGCATAAGGCCGGAGAAGACTCCGTGCTATTGGGTGTTTTTCGGGTTCCGAGGTCTTGCCAACTTGGTGGCCTGAGAGCCTTGGGGACTAACCCAAAGGTGCACCCGGAAAACTGGGCGGACACGAGGTCTTGCCAACTTGGTGGCCTGAGAGCCAACTTGAACATAACGGGGTTATGTGACTTGTGTTAGAATGGGACTCGGTGAAAGTTTGACCCGCGCAAATGGCTTAAATTGCCGTTGCGATGTGAGCACGGGTTAGATGGAGCCGTACCCGCTTTATGTCGTTCGGGTTAGAGAGACCTAAAGTTACATGGCACTCGCCGTTGGCATAAATGGGGGTCTTCGGTGGTCGATGGCTTAAATTGACGTGACCAATACCATGAAGACGAATTGCTCATAGGAATGGCCGTCTAAGTGGCGGTGGTGAGTCCGGAATGTTAATGGCTTTAATTGACGTGACATCGACCGGTTCACCGAGAATGTGCCCTGAGTGCACGGGGCGTGTGGCCGTGCGAGCCAACGCCTGTGATGAAATGGCTATGGTTATAATTGCTCGCTTATGCTAATGAAATGCAGGAAAGGAGCATCGCCGCCCCGAGTTGGGGGCGGGATCGTTATAATTTGGTCAGCATTGCTGACCGTTGCCTTGTTTGCCACCGTGCGGTGGTTTGTTTGCTTGCAGGTGCAGCTGGACCAAGCGGTCAATAGCGGGCTAAAGCCCTTTTTGCGAAGCTGGCCCTCGAAGGCCCAAGTGGAAATGTTTTATGTTTTATTCATGTATGGCCGGCCTGCGAGCCGAGGTTTGTAAATCATGTAAAAGACAAGTGAAACATTTTGTAAGGCCTTAAGGCCGACTTTTGAGTATTTTGTAATAACATTCCTATTATCATGTTAGTGGACATTCATGCTTGTTGCTGGGTTCTTGTTTTGCAACTTATATAAACTGCTTCCGCTAGAATGCTATGTGTAGGACGTTAAGATTGGTTGGATGGTTTCCATAAGTAACCACCCGGTCTGTCTGTGGCATATGGCGTCGGGCCCCGGCCGGACCTACTGTTATATGCTATGCGACGGATAGGGGGTGTTACAATTTGGTATCAGACTACTGGTTTTGGTTGGGCTTGAATTGAATTCGTGGGCGAATTCTTTTTAAGGAGTGGTGAGCACATTGTGTGCGTCATCGTTATAACCGTAAAAAGAACCCATGAATGTCCACTTAGGAATGAAAATACTCGTGTTTGAGGAACCTGCGTGTTCCTATAATTGCTGTTTGCAATTTATTTGGTCGCTTAACGGTGTTTTGTACCACTATAGGTGACCCGAAGTGGCATTGGGCCGTCAGAACGCTGAGTTTCTGAGGCAAGTAGTGCACCGGAAGTTGCTCCCGCAACACCTTTGTCGGCTGAAAATATAAGATTGGTGGCTGAAGCGGTGTTGGCCGTGATCAATGCGCAGCCTGGGAGGCAAGCGCAGCAGCCCGCTCCTGTGATGGAGCAAGTACCTCTACAAGAGGCGGAGCCGAGGAGGATGGAGCAAGTGGTTGTAGAACCAATAGTGCCAAGGAGGGCGACTGAGAGGCAGTTGAAGCATGTAATGAGCTTTAACCCTCCGTTATTCTCGGGGTTGGGAACCCCATCGCAGGCTGAAGACTGGCTCTCTAGGGTGAAGAGAGTCATGACAGCGACGGAGACGGAGGAGTGGCAGATGACCACCATCGCTACGTTCCTGCTGGACGGTGAAGCGAGGATGTGGTGGGAAGGCTTGGAGCTGCATCATCTGAGAGGTAGACAACTGATAGACGTTCCGATGGAAGAGTTCTCGGAATTGTTCTTGGCAAGATACCTCCCTTCGACTCAGAGGATTTCAATGGAGAATGAGTTCCTGAAGTTGGTGCAGGGTGAGAGGAGCGTGGATGAATATCTCCACGAGTTTACGCGGTTGAGTCGTTATGCTAGCTCTACCATCATGGATGAGGAGCGCAAGACTAATCGTTTTTATGAAGGCTTGAGGGATGAGCTGAGATTGTTACTGTCGGGGCCAATGACGCAGGGTTTCTTAACCTTGGTCAATACTGCCCGGTCCTTGGAGAAGGACATGAAGAGTGTACAAGCGAAGAAAAGCTTGGGTGAAAAGAAATCTGAGTTCAGAGTGCCGACTACTTCAAAGTCAGGCTATCGGAGGACTTTTAAGAAGCATAGGACTTCGGGTCCAGCTCCTTCTGGCGCTTCTGGGGCGACTACGAGTCGGACCCCGGGTGCGTGCTTTACATGTGGAAAGACGGGGCATTTCGCCCGTGACTGTTGGAGCGGACGTCCTAAGTCCGAAAGGAGGCCTGGAGCTACTTATGAAGAGAAGGTCAAGGCGGTGGAGTCGACCGCATCCCATTATGCTCCGGCCCAACCAAGGGTTTACAATCTTGGCCAACAGGAGGCCATTAAACAAGCTGACGTGGTGACAGGTACGGTTTAATTTATAGCAAGTCAATTCCTTTATATGCTTGTTATGCACATGTTACCTTACCACTACTTGTTTAGGATTTGTGTTGATTTGTGAAAATCCGGCACGAGCACTCTTTGATACGGGAGCTTCACACTCCTTCTTGTCCGAAGGATTTATATTACGCATCGGAGTCCCTTCTTCGATGGCGAAGGATAAGTTGGATGTGTTGTTTCCAAATGGGTGTTCGATGCGAGCGGATAGAATCTGCGAGGTTAAGACTCGTATTGGAGAGCAGGAGTTTGACCTGCGGGCGTCCTTACTTCCGTTGGTGGAGTTCGACGTCATATTTGGAATGGACTGGCTCTCGGAGCAGCAGGCCCATATAGATTGCGGTAGCAAGGAAGTAAAGCTGGGAGCAAGTCGTGAGACGACTTTTACGGGCTTAAAGGGGTCGAGCAAGACGTTGATGTCTGCTCTTCAGGTGGTGAAGGCGGTTCGAGCCGGAGCAGAACTGTTCTTTACACTAGTGGAGGTTGCAAAGCCGAAGCCCGCGATGGATTGTATTTCAGTGGTATCGGAATACCCTGATGTGTTCCCCGCAGATCTTCCTGAAGCCCCGCCTCAACGGGAGATAGATTTCACTATCGAGCTAGTGCCAGGTGCAAAGCCTGTGTCACGATCTCCGTATCGGCTAGCGCCTAAGGAAATGGCAGAGCTGAAAGTTCAACTACAAGAGTTGTTGGAGCAAGGGTATGTGCGCCCGAGTTCTTCGCCTTGGAGCGCACCGGTCCTCTTTGTTAAGAAGAAGGACGGAAGCTTGAGGTTGTGTATTGATTATCGGGAGCTAAACAAGCTGACTGAGAAGAACAAGTACCCGATCCCCCGGATTGATGATCTCTTTGATCAGTTAGTCGGGTCGACGGTGTACTCGAAGTTAGATCTCAAGTCTGGGTACTATCAGCTGCGGATAAGGGAGAGTGATATCCCGAAGACAGCGTTTAGTACGAGATACGGGCATTATGAGTTTACGGTCATGCCGTTTGGGCTGACTAATGCGCCGTCAGTATTTATGGATTTGATGAACAGGACGTTCAGGGAGTACCTAGACCATTTCGTGATCGTCTTCATCGACGATATTTTGGTGTACTCGCAAAGTGAGGAGGATCACTTCAAGCATCTCCATTTGGTGTTGGAGACACTCAGGAGAAACCAGTTGTATGCCAAGTTCTCGAAGTGCGAGTTTTGGCTATCCTCAGTGGCGTTCCTCGGGCATATAGTGAGTGGAGAGGGTATTGCTGTGGATCCGGCGAAGATTGTTGCGATACGGGAGTGGCCTGAGCTTGCTACGGTAGCAGAAGTCCGGAGCTTTTTGGGGCTTGCCGGCTATTATAGGCGCTTCGTAGAGAACTTCTCGCGGATAGCGTTACCTCTCACTACTTTGACGAGGAAGGAGCATAAGTTCGTTTGGACGCCGGAGTGCGCGCGAGCTTTTGAGGAATTGAAGTGTCGGTTGACCACGGCGCCTGTGCTGAGTTCGCCGGTTGGAACCGAAGGCTATGAGATATATAGCGATGCTTCGGGCAGCGGTTTGGGTTGCGTGCTATTGCAGCACGGCAGTGTGATAGCTTATGGCTCGAGACAGCTAAAAGTGCACGAGAGGAATTATCCGGTCCATGACTTGGAGTTAGCGGCCGTGATTTTTGCCTTGAAGCTGTGGAGACACTATTTGTACGGTGTGAAGATTGATATCTACACCGATCACAAGAGTCTAAAGTATTTGATTGATCAGAAAGATCTGAATATGCGGCAGCGTAGGTGGATGGAGTTCCTGGGGGACTATACTTTCAAGATCCACTACGTGCCTGGCAAAGGGAATGCGGTTGCGGACGCGTTGAGTCGCCAAGCCCCGGCTCAAGCGAATTGGCTATCAGTGCATGATGAGCGGTTGGTGCAGGAGCTGGAGGCGTTGGAGTTTGTTTGTGTGGATAGACAATCTAGTGCTGAAGCAGTGCTGAATTGGACTGAAGTCCAATATGACCTGGCTGATCGAATTCGGCAGGCTTTGGATATGGATGCTCATATGAAGCAGTTCATGATAGAGGCTCTGGATGGGTCAAATTCCCAATTCGTCGTGGAGGACGGATTGCTTTGGAAAGACGGTCGTTTGTGCGTCCCAAGTGTGGGCAGTTTACGGGTGGAGTTGTTGTACGAGGTGCACCATACCAAGTACTCGATTCACCCGGGGAGCACGAAGATGTACTGTGATGTAAAGAAACTGTTTTGGTGGCCGGGCTTGAAAAAGGATGTGGCGCTATACGTAGCGAAGTGCCAAACCTGCGCCTTGGTAAAGGCGGAGTGCCAAAAGCCGGGAGGATTTCTTAAGTCCTTGCCTATTCCGGAGTGGAAATTCGACGACATCTCTATGGACTTTGTGCATGGTTTGCCAAGGTCGCAGAAGGGGAACGACGCCATTTGGGTGGTGGTCGATCGATTAACAAAGGTGTCGCATTTTATTCCGCATAGGAAGGATGATCCGGTGGAGAAGCTGGCAAAGCTTTATGTGGATAACATAGTGCGGCTTCATGGTGTGCCCCGCAGCATCGTGAGTGACCGTGATGGGCGGTTCACGTCCAATGATTGGAGGCTGGTGCAGCAAATGTTGGGAACAAAGCTGAAGTTTAGCACAGCCTTCCATCCACAAACGGATGGGCAGACCGAGAGGGTCAATAGAACCATGGAAGACATGCTTCGCATGTGTGTCTTGGACTTTGGGAAGCAATGGGAGGACCACCTTTATTTGGTGGAGTTCGCATACAACAACAGCTACCAAGCAAGTATTCAGATGGCGCCTTTCGAGGCCCTTTATGGTAGACGATGTCGCACGCCGTTGTCTTGGTTAGAAACGGGCGAGTCGAAGTTGTATAAGCGATCGGAAGTGGAGGATGCTACTTCGTTGGTGAGAACCATTCGGGAGAGGTTGCTTATCGCTCAGGACCGGCAAGCAAAGTACTATAATGCCAAGCACAGGAACGTGGAGTTCGCTGTGGGCGATTATGTATACTTGAAGATCAAGCCGTTCAAGGGTGTCTCGCGGGTGCGGCGATTGAAAAAGCTAAGCCCGAGGTACCTTGGACCGTTCGAGGTTCTGGAGCGAGTAGGAGAAGCGGCCTATCGGCTGAAGCTTTCAGTGGAGCTAAGTGGTTTACATGATGTATTCCATATTTCGGTGCTTCGGAAGGCGGTGCAAGAGCCTACGCAAGTGATCGCGGTCGATCAAGTGCCGGTGGATAGTGGGCTAACGACAAAAGTCAAGCCCGTGCGGATTGAGGACTCGGAGGTCAAGCGGCTACGCAATAAAGAGATCAGGATGGTCAAAGTCCGGTGGGACAATTGCGGTCGTGAGGAGCTCTCTTGGGAGCGAGAGCAGACGATGCTTGACGAATATCCGGAGTTGTTCCGCTCAGGTACAAATTTTGTTTTGTACATGTTTTTCCCTTTATGTAATTTCGTGGGCGAAATTCTTTTAAGAGGGGTAGAGTTGTAACGCCCCGAAACTCAAAGGAGCAGAGGGGAATAATTTGGGCCAATTTGAGTTCTGGCTGCAGGCACACGGCCTGGGACACGGGCGTGTCCCAGGGCGTGTCAAGCCTGTGTCGACACTAAGGCGTGAAGTCGACACTTTGGCCTCGACATTGTGTCGAGACTGGGCACACGGCCTGCGACACGGGCGTGTCGCAGGGCGTGTCGACCCGTGTCGACACTTAGCCGTGAAGTCGACACAGTGCTTCGACGTTGTGTCGAGACACGGCACACGGCCTACGACACGGGCGTGTCGCAGGGCGTGTCAACCCGTGTCGACACTCGTCCCGCGAAGTCGACACTTTGGTGTCGACAGTGTGTCGAGACATGGCACACGGCCTGCGACACGGGCGTGTCGCAGGGCGTGTCGACCCGTGTCGACACTTAGCCGCGAAGTGCCGAGACCTTGTACACGGCCTGGAGCCCAGGCGTGTCAAGGTGACACGGGCAAGGACACGGGCGTGTCCTAGAACCCGTGTAGTGCTCGGGTTGAAAACGGGAGAAAATCATGGGGTACACGGCCAGCTACACGGCCGTGTCAGGTGGAACACGGGCGTGTCAGCTCGAACACGGGCGTGTTCGATACCCGTGTGAGGTTCCAGGTGATTCGATTTTGACGGCGAATGAGGCACACGGCCCTGGACACGGGCGTGTGCCAGGCCGTGTTCGGTCCAGATTGGGCATTTCAGTCCCGAATCGAAGCCGTTCATTTCTTTGACTGAAGATCCAACGGCTGGGGGTTGTTCCTGAAGGGATATACCCGGGTTTTGACTTAGAAAACCCTCACTTTTTTCACTTGTTCTCTCTCCAAACCCTTGGAGAAAGAAGAGCTAAGGCAAGAAGAAGAGGAGCTAGATCCGCCATTGGAGGAGCTTCGGAGCTCCGAATCGCAAGCCGACTCCGGATCCACGGAGGCAACGCAAGTGCGGTGATTTCCATCCGATTACTTTTCGATGGCGCCAAAGAGGACCGCAAGGGTAACGATCCTCATCTTGAGCATGAGTCGCTCTCTTTCTTTGCATAGGAAGCCCGCTCTCGCGAGTTTGCGGAGAGTTGGAGGCGTTCCTTCGGGTAGATATGTGAAGTCCCCGTTGTTTAGAGTCCGTATGCGAGAACGGACATAGGCATTTTGGTTGAAGCCTACCCGGACATGTTAGTCCGGATCGGTGATGTTGCATTGCATAAGGCCGGAGAAGATTCCGTGCTATTGGGTGTTTTTCGGGTTTTCTACGCGGTAGATTGCAGCAAGGAGCCTTGGGGACTAACCCAAAGGTGCACCCGGAAAACTGGGCGGACACGAGGTCTTGCCAACTTGGTGGCCTGAGAGCCAACTTGAACATAACGGGGTTATGTGACTTGTGTTAGAATGGGACTCGGTGAAAGTTTGACCCGCGCAAATGGCTTAAATTGCCGTTGCGATGTGAGCACGGGTTAGATGGAGCCGTACCCGCTTTATGTCGTTCGGGTTAGAGAGACCTAAAGTTACATGGCACTCGCCGTTGGCATAAATGGGGGTCTTCGGTGGTCGATGGCTTAAATTGACGTGACCAATACCATGAAGACGAATTGCTCATAGGAATGGCCGTCTAAGTGGCGGTGGTGAGTCCGGAATGTTAATGGCTTTAATTGACGTGACATCGACCGGTTCACCGAGAATGTGCCCTGAGTGCACGGGGCGTGTGGCCGTGCGAGCCAACGCCTGTGATGAAATGGCTATGGTTATAATTGCTCGCTTATGCTAATGAAATGCAGGAAAGGGGCATCGCCGCCCCGAGTTGGGGGCGGGATCGTTATAATTTGGTCAGCATTGCTGACCGTTGCCTTGTTTGCCACCGTGCGGTGGTTTGTTTGCTTGCAGGTGCAGCTGGACCAAGCGGTCAATAGCGGGCTAAAGCCCTTTTTGCGAAGCTGGCCCTCGAAGGCCCAAGTGGAAATGTTTTATGTTTTATTCATGTATGGCCGGCCTGCGAGCCGAGGTTTGTAAATCATGTAAAAGACAAGTGAAACATTTTGTAAGGCCTTAAGGCCGACTTTTGAGTATTTTGTAATAACATTCCTATTATCATGTTAGTGGACATTCATGCTTGTTGCTGGGTTCTTGTTTTGCAACTTATATAAACTGCTTCCGCTAGAATGCTCTGTGTAGGACGTTAAGATTGGTTGGATGGTTTCCATAAGTAACCACCCGGTCTGTCTGTGGCATATGGAGTCGGGCCCCGGCCGGACCTACTGTTATATGCTATGCGACGGATAGGGGGTGTTACACGTCGAGCGCCGAACACCTTTCGTCGAGCTGAGTTCGACGAACGTCGAACTCACTTTACTTATTCTTGAAATCTTCTAAGTCTTGAGACTCTGATGGTCTTGTGAGAGCTGGTCCATCTAAAGTTGACTCTAAGGACTTGGCCTAGACTCTAGGACACAAACTTGACCCTAGCTATACAGGTTGGGTCACATCCTAAGCTAGTGAACCTAGCCCAAATCAACTAGGGATCCAACATAGCCATATCCATCATATCAGGAACCTTGGAAGATGGAGGTGTAAAGAAGGTTATTAGAGCAGCCAACAACCATGCTTTATGGGAGATACTTCTGAACTCGTACTAAGGAGGAGGTAGAGTTAAAGAGATGAAGTTGCAGGTGTTGCGAGGCGAGTTTGAGTTGCTCCATATGAAGGACCAAGAGTCCATTGAGGAGTATTTCCAAAGAGTTTTGAAGGTGAGCAACGGGATGAAGCTAAATGGTGAGGAGGTAGATAAGATCAGGATAGTGCAGAAAGTTCTGAGGTCACTCCCACAAAGATTTGATCATGTTGTTGCTGCTGTTGAGGAATCCAAGGATTTGTCCAAGCTTTCAGTGGAAGATCTTAGGAGTTCTTTACAAGCTCATGAGCAGGTCATGAACAGAAGGAAGGAGACCAGTGCAGGAGTTACTACTACTAAGTTGTTGAATTACACCAAGAGCACACCTACTAAGGGTCACTACATACCTAGAGGGAGAGGCACATTCAGAGGTAAAAGCAGAGGAGGAAGAGATGATACTGGAGGAAGAGCACCTACACCTCATGTGGAACAACCAACTAATCAAGGTGGAGGAGAGTGGCATGCCCGAGGGCATGGAAGGACCAGGAGAGTTCAAAATGGTAGAGGTTTTGGGAATGGAAATCAAGTCCAGTGATATACTTGTCATTAATTTGGGCACATTTCTACACAGTGCTGGAACAGTTCAGAGAAGTTTACTTCTAGACCCGTACCACCCCAGTTGGCACAGAAACCACAAAGTAGTGATGAGGGGAACATGGCAATGGTTGAGCATGTTGAGTCAAATTGCATGTTGGGTACTGAGGCTGCTGTTATTGATGCTGAGAGTAGAAGAAACATGTGGTACTTGGACAACGGGGCTTCTAACCACATGACAGGAAGAAAGGAGTTATTTATCGAGCTTGATGAAGATGTGAGCACTGAGGTAACTTTTGGAAATGCCTCTACCATCAAGGTGAAAGGAAAGGGAAGAATTCATATCAATGGAAAGCGCACTGGTGTGAACATGATAGAGAATGTTTACTTTGTACAAGGGATCACTTCAAACATCCTTAGTTTGGGACAGCTCATGGAGAGAGGTTATGAGATAACCATGAAGGGGACAGTAATGACACTTATTGGAGCTGACAGGACGGAGGTGGCACAGGTAGCGATGAAGAAGAACAAGATGTTTATGTTGAACCTTGACATGGAGAGGATCTCATGTTTAAGAGCCACAGTGAAGGATGAGGCATGGCTCTAGCACATAAGGTATGGACATCTTGGTTTTGACTGTCTGAAAAGGCTGACAAGGGAAGCTGAGGTCCATGGTGTTCCTAGCAGGCTAGTGGAGCCAACCACATGTGTGAGGCTTGTGTACTAAGCAAGTTAGCTTCTGTTCCCAAAGGAAAGTCAATTGAGAGCAAAGAGAATCCTATAATTAGTTCATTCAGACATCTGTGGGCCGATCACACCTGTTTCTACCGGAGGCAACAAGTACTTTCTATCCTTTATTGATGATTTCAGCAAGAAGTGTTGGGTGTATCCCATAAAGCAGAAGAGTGAGGCGTTTGAATCTTTCAAATGGTTCAAAAGGTTGGTGGATATGGAGACTGGCATGAGGATTCAGTGTTTAAGGACAGAAAGGGGAGGTGAGTACCTGAGCCAGGAATTTGTTCAGTTATGTGACTATACTGGGATCAGGAGGCAGCTTACTTCACCCTACACTCCTCAGCAAAATGGAGTGGCTGAGATGAAGAACCGCACTTTTATAGAGATGTGTAGGTACATACTCAGAGGCAAGCATATGCCAAAAGGTTTTTGGGGAGATGCTTTGGAGACAGCTTGTTATGTTTCAAACAGGTGCTCCACAAAGTCCCTAGCAAGGGGAACGTCGCAGGAAGCATGGACTAGCTTCAAGCCAAATGTGGGTCATTTGTAGATTTGGAGGAGCATTGCTTATGCTCTAAAGACTGGTCCAAATCTGAGCAAGCTTGAAGAAAAAGCCAAGATGTTGATCTTTGTTGGCTATGATCAAAGGAGCAAGGGGAACAAGTTGTATGACCCTATGGAGAAGAAAATTGTGGTGAGCCGAAATGTGAAGTTTAATGAGGCAGCTGAATGGGAATGGTCAAAAGGTAAGGAGAAGGTTGAAGAGGTAGCTGAGGCCCCACTAGTGATTGAGACAGAAGCTAGTGCTAGTGGTACTGTTCCACATTTTACTGAGGAAGAAAGAGAGACCAGAAGGCAGAAAATCAGGTCACTTGGAGAGATCTGTGAGGTAGTCCCTACAAGTGACAAGTTCAGTTAGTTTTGTTTACTTGCTGATTTCGAGCCTTTGACCTATGAAGAAGCAGTGAAGACCGTTGGCTGGAGGAAAGCCATGGATGAGGAGATGCAGTCTATTAAGAAGAACAACACTTGGGAGTTAGCAGAACTGCCCAAAGGAATGAAGCCCATAGGTTTGAAGTTGGTCTTCAAGGTGAAGAAAGATGGAGTTGGAGAGGTGCTGAAGTACAAGTCCAGACTTGTGGTCAAGGGTTACAAGCAGAAAGAGGGAATAGACTACGATGAGGTCTTCTCACCGGTTGCCCGGATGGAGACTATTCGTATGTTTATTTCCATTGCATCACAAAGTAAGTGGTGTCTTCATCAGATGGATGTCAAGTTCGCTTTCTTAAATGGAGATTTAGAAGAGGAAGTGTACATTGAGCAGCCTCCTGGCTATCCAGAAGCAAATGGAAAGAAGCAAGTGCTGAAATTGAGAAAGGCACTATATAGTTTCATACAGGCACCAAGAACATGGAACAAGAGGATTGACACATTCTTAAATGAGCAAGGGTATGTGAAGTGCCCTTATGAACATGCAGTATATGTGAAGGAAAGTGAGAAGGGGACACTTTACCTCTGTCTATATGTGGATGATTTGATCATTTTGGGGAGAAGTGACTATGTCGTGAGGAGCTTCAAGGAGATGATGAAGCAGGAGTTTGAGATGACAGATTGTGGTGATCTTAGCTACTTTTTGGGTATTCAGGCAATGCAATGTGTTGAGGGCATTTTCATTTCTCAGGAGTCATATGCTAGTGAGATTTTGAAGAAGTTTGGTATGATGGGGTGTAATCTAGTGCGGACACCAATGGAGCCAAGTACACGACTGTCTAGGCACGACGAGGGAGAAGCTATTGACCCTACATATTTTAAGAGCCTAGTGGGGAGTTTTAGGTACTTGACCTATACCCAACCTTATATTTTGTATGCAGTGGGTATTGTGAGCAGATTCATGGAAAACCCTGTCAAGACACACCTGGCAGTGGAAAGGAGGATACTGATATACATCAGAGGCACTTTGAGTTTTGGCCTCTTTTACAAATGCAGTGAAGATCCCAAGTTGATTAGCTACAGTGATAGTGACTGGAGCAATGATGTTGATGAAAGTAAGAGCACTACGAGATTTCTCTTCTATTTGGGAGAAACTCCCATTACCTGGTTTAGTAAGAAGCAGAAGATAGTGACTCTTAGTTCTTGCGAAGCAGAGTATGTTGCTGCTAGTGCATGTGTGTGCCATAGAGTACGGCTAAAGAGGTTGATGAAATCGTTGAAATTGGATGGTGATGAGCCTACTACCATATATGTGGATAATCGAGCTGCGATTGAACTAACAACGAATCATGTGCATCACGAGAGAACCAAACACATTGACACAACATTCCACTTCATCAGAGAGCAGGTAGAAGCTAATGAAGTTCACTTGGAGCATGTGAGGACTAATGACAAGCTGGCAGACATTTTCACAAAGCCATTTAAGTTGGAGTTGTTCAAGAGGATGCGTGACAAGCTGGGAATGATGAAGAAAGAGGAGCTAAACTTGAGGGGGAGCAATGTTAGCACCAAGTTTAGCTCCTAGTTAGTTATTTATCTTCTAGTCCTAGTTTATTCGTTAAATTAAGAGTGCTATGTAATAATCCCAAAGTTAATTTTCGGAGGTAGACGAACTCTGAATAGACTTTTCAGTTTTCGTCGAACGGGGTTTGACGAACATCGAACGGTGTTCGACGAACTTCGAGCAACTTTTGTGATATTTCATCGAACAGAGTTCGACTATGACGATTGGTTTTTGTCAAATGGGTTTTGTTGACCGGAGTTTGACGATCATGGCTATACAACCCCGTGTTCGCCGAGTGGGCCCGCCAGGCCAGGCGAGCGGACCAAGGCACCGTGGCCGCATTAGAACAGCATGCCGGCAGGAACCAAATGGCCAGCTCGCTCTCGCCCAAGCCAGGCGAGTGAGCCGCGAGAGCTGGACCCTCCCCCCTCGCACTCGCCTTGAGTTCGTCGAGCATAGTTTGGGCTCGGTATTCATCAAGCAGAGTTTGGACTCGACATTCGTCGAGCAGAGTTTGGGTTCAGCATTCGTCGAGTAGAGTTTGGGCCCGACATTCGTAGAACTAGTATTCGGGGTTGAGCTCGACGAGTCTAGATCAGTGAGCCTCCCTCGGGGGCTCCCGTAGTGGCAATTTGAGACCAGGCCAGCCCGCTATCCTACAATCGACCTGGTCGCCAGCCCTCCTCGGAACGGGCATTGGCGGGTCACGGTGTCCTAGCTCGCGCTCTCCCAAGAAGATAAGTCAAGCTGCGGGAGCTAGGTCACACCCGCCCCATGGGAGTGGAGAGTAGTGGCGAGCTGACCTCCATGTCCTTGGGACCTGCCCAGTGGGGCCCAGAGGTAAAATTACCTGGATGCCCCTCCCATGGGTGCGAATACCTTGTTAGAACAGCGGAGTTGGGCTGTTGGCAGACCAAGTTGGGCTGCACATAGCTGTTCAAAACAGCGGAGGTTGGCTATTTGCAGGCCGTTTTCAGAAATCTATAAATAGGACCCATGGGGCACCTTAGAAAGCATGCTTTCATGCTCACTTGCTCCCAAATCTTTTAGCGCTTTCTGAGATAGCCATAGCTTGACCTTTGGCTAAGGAGGGGGAGCGCTCTAAGATCTTCCAGGTGTATAGTGGGTCCTCCACGCCGAGCCCTTGTGTCAGTTCTTCTTTGTTTTGTTTGTCAATTTGCTTGCTGGAGAGAAGTAGGTGTGCGATCACCCCTTTCCCAAGGGTGAACTCTACGAGAGACCGAATTTTCAGTTTCAACAGTGGCTTTCACTATTTTTATTTCGTCGAGCTGAGCTCGACGAACGACGAATGATTTTTTAGGATTTTGTTTGTGTGTTGTTGTATTTATGTATCCAGGGGAGGTGATGATTGGGAAGGTAAGTCAACTCACAGCATGTATTTCATTTTAGTTTTTTAGTTACTGGATGGAAGAGAAGATAGTAGATTTCTGTCTGTAACTTGTTTTCTTGGTACTTCTCTTCTTCCTATAATCGCTTTGTTTTAAAAAGTTTATTAAAGATTTGGATATGGCTGCAAGTGCGCCTCTAATGGTGATGATATAGATTTGGATTGTTTGTGCTTATCATCACCTTATTTTTTTTCTCTCTCGATTTTCTTGATTCCATGCTTCAAGTTTGGATTTCTGATTTCTGGGTGTGAATCAGACCATCACTTTCAACGCCAACAACAACCCCAATAATTACAAGCCGAGAGCTGTTTCAAATTCTACTTACTCCATGTATTACCTACCCAAATATGAGATATCCCTTTACATAATATCTCATGCATGTGAATGTAATTCTCTATTATCACACAACTACTAGAAAGTCGTAATCGCTTATTGCACTGCAATTCTTGCCGCATACGACGAAGCAATATGACAGTTCAACAACGTGCTGCCGAAAATACCCGAAGACGAGGACAACACCATGTTCTTGAAGATCAACAAAGAGGGATATCTAATGTTATGAACGCGCATTCAACTTTCGAAATAGGCGAAAGTTCAATATCCACCTGGGCTACAACAATCACTCACGGTACACTAATAATCACTAAATGCTGGAATACTTCACCCCAGCTACTGCGCCAATCAACAATGATACTTCTGACACAAAAAAATGATAGTGCCGAAGAAGACGATGAAGAACATAATGCAACCACAAGGACATATATTCAACGTAATTGTGCTAGAAATTTCTATCCAGCACACACTGAAACACGCTTTGAACTACACTCACCGACAACCTATCCCCATTGTCATGCTACTCTATTTTAACGAGAGACGAGCTCAATGTGTTGTAACAGAGAAAGAATATCAATACCTGAAATCCCAACATCTATAGAATTACTCAATCGCTACACCGATCAATCTGAGAAAGGTCAGCATTTCAGGCAACATCTGCGTGCATATAATCATATTTTCTCCTTCACGTCATTGGGTGTCACTCTTGACAATACAATAGTCCAATTTCACCAAGGAATTCATAGCTTTCGGGCACACGAATCCATATATCATCGTATCGGAACCTAACCCCAGATCATGGCCTAAGACCACGCTTCCTTCAACTATTTATCTACGACACAAAGCATGAGACAACAAATCATTTACAAGAAAATAATGAGCTAAGGATTGAGGTTCTACAGACAATAACATGCATACTGGATATATTCAATCCCTCCGTTCAGAGGTTTAGACAACTATCACGCCAACCAAACATACATGAATGCAAGTTAGTTATAAAAGAACGCCCTTCTAATCTACATCAATACACTATGCCTTCGGCATCTCAAGTTGCAGCTATATTAGTTGGACAAGAAGAAGGACAACAAATGCGAGAAAGAGATATCATTATTCAAACAATTAGAGGACATCTTCAGAATATCCAAGAATACTCTGGCTACTACCACCAACTTCAATATCCTTTGTTGTTACCGTTGGGGACATTTGGCTGGTCTAGCAATTTACATTCAATCACAAACTCAAAAATCACATGTTGTGATTACTATTCATATATGCTTAAGGTAATCACCACTTATTTTACACATTTTTCAGATGTCACGTTTTTACTATTCATATAATTTTTCTAACTATTTATTGATTGTTCTAAAGATTCGGGATGCTTCCAATTCGATATTACTGCACGGCGGAAGGTTACTACAACAATATGTGGCAATAACTTTGTAAAAATAGAAACTCAAAATTGTTGTTTATTCGATCACATCAAAGTAACCTGCGCGCAGAACTATATTCGGGGTTGTAAAATTGTTTTAGTGCGGGTGAAAATACAACTGGCAGGATAAACTCACTTCATCTTTAGAATATAAGTATATGGTTTCATTACTAACAAGCCCTTTACCGTGTTATTTCAAAATAGGTAACGCCAGAAAACGAATCATACTACCATCTTCATTTATTGGCAGCCCAAGAGATATGTATCAGTGATGTAAAGATGCTATGGAAATTGTTCAACACAGCGGCAAACCAGATTTCTTTATAACCATGACATGCAATCCATGATGGAAGGAGATTAAAGATGATCTCATGGAAGAACAAACTCTGTATGACCGTCTAGATCTACTAACTAGGATATTTCGTTCTAAATACGAGGATCTTAAGAAAGATATATTCCACAGAGGCGTGTTAGGAAAGGTCGTCGGACATGTTCATGTCATTGAATTTCAAAAAAGGGGGATTACCATATGTTCACATGTTGGTGTTTTTGGATCCGACAGACAAATTAACCTCCCCGGACGAATACGATTCAGTTGTACGAGCTGAGATACCTTATAGAGACCAGGAACCTGTGTTGTACGAGTCTGTAATAAAACACATGATTCACGGGCCATGCAGACCTTACAAAGCAAATACACAATGTATGAAGAATCATATATGTAATAAAAGTTTTCCTAAACAGTATGCAAAAGCGACAATACAAGGGAATGCTGCTTACCCAGTGTATCGAAGAAGGAATGATAACATAAATATTACTTTAGGTAGAAATGCAGTTTTTAATGTTGATAATAGATGGGTAGTTCCATATAATCCATGGTTGTTTTTAAAATATGATTGTCATCTAAATGTTGAGATTTGTAGCAGCATCAATAACATTAAATATTTATACAAGTACGTATATAAGGGACCCAATCATGTCTCTTTTGAGGTCCGTCCTGGTGCTAATCAAGATGAAATATACAATTATGTTGACGGTAGCTGGCTGTGCCCGCCTAAGTCATTATGGAGAACGTTCAAGTTCCAGATGAGTCGAATATATCCATCGATAGAGAGATTACAAATACATTAACTAATAAACATCAGATACAATTTTATAGTGAACAGTCAATTTCATCTATATTAATGGATGACCGCAATTCCAAAATAATGTTGATCGAGTTTTTTTAGTGTTTATTCACAACATAGAGAGAAAAATCTCTATTTGTACAAAGATTTTCCAAAATATTATCGATGCTTCAAACAACAAAAAATTTGGAGGAAACGGATCAGGAATCAAAGGGTGATTGGTAGGATTTATTCAGTACCCCTTGCTGATAGCGAAAGATACTATTTGTGCAAGCTTCTAAATCACGTACCAGGTCCAAATTCATTCGATTCACTATTAACTGTCAATGACACGCACTGCATCACTTTTAAGAATGCTGCATAGAACTATGGTTTGCTTGAGAATGATAACAGTATTCGAGAATGACTACTTGAGGCTTGAGTATTCAGAATGCCATCCGTGTTGAGAAGACTATTCGCTACTATATTGATCTTCTGTGAACCATCCAATATTAGAAGTATTTGGGATGAAAATTATGCAAGCATGTTCGAAGATTATCCAAGTTCTAGCACGACCAACGAGTTCTACATTATGAATAAACTACTTCATAGCCTCAATGATATTTTGAAGCAACATAAATGTTCTATTACAGAGTTTGATTTACCACCCATCAATGAATCATTCAATGATTTTAATAACCTATCCAGTCTTATAGAAGACGAATTATCAATACCTATTATACGAGATGATCTTAACGCAGTTACGTTGCTAAATGAAGGTTAGTTTCATGCTTACAATATGATCAGCGAGGCAATAAAGAACAAAGCACATGAGTGTTTTTTGTTGATGGGCCTGGAGGAATTGGAAAAACATATTTGTACCGTGAAATTCTTGCCACTTTCAGAAAAATAGGATGCATCATTATAGCTACAGCTACTTCTGGTATTGCTGCTACCCTTTTACCAGGAGGTCGGACTGCACATTGAAAATTACAAATACCCATTAAATTGGATTACAAATCATTCTGTTCTTTTACAAAACAGTTAACTTTTGCAGAAGTAATAAGACATTCAAAAGCCATAATTTGGGACGAAGCACCCATGGCTGATAGAAAGGAATTCGAGACAGTTGATCATTCGTTTCGTGATGTTACTGATGTAGACAAGCCATTCGGCGGGAAAATTATCATTATGGGATGCAATTTTCGACAGGTACTTCCAGTTGTTATCAATGGAACAAGAGCACAAATAATTAATGCAAGCATCGTTCAATCACATTTATGTAGTCATGTCAAGATATTAACTCTAACAGAAAATATGCCTGCCAAAAATGATAACAACTTCTCAGAATATCTCCTCCGAGTTATAAATGGTTTGGAAAAGACCATACTAGATGATATGATTAGGATCCCCAATCCAATGGGGATGTCAGGGGAATATGAGAAATCTATTGGTGATTTAATAGATGTGACATTCCCAAGTTTAGGGCAGCACGTTGGTGATAAAGATTATATTCGAGACAGAGCTTTATTAACACGGCTCAATGAGCATGTGAATATGTTGAACAACACCACTCTTCTACAATTCCTTGGCGAAGATGTTATATACTACTCTTATGATTCTATCGTTGATGATAGGAGAGGTTTATATCAACCTGAATTTCTAAATTCATTGACACCGGGTAACTTACCGCCACATAAGCTAAAGTTAAAAATCGGAGCTTCTATCATGTTAATCAGAAATATTGACCCAAAGATGGGTCTATGTAATGGAACAAGACTTATTCATCACCGGTTTGCGAAAAATGTAATAGAAGCAGAGATTTTAACAAGCCACTTTCAAGGAAACTTGGTCTTCTTACCACAAATACCATTGAAGACAGCTGAAGATATTAGACGGCCATTTCAATTAACGCCCAAATAGTTTCCATTGAGGCTAAGCTTCGCACTGACGATTAATAAATCGCGAGGACAAACAATCAAAACTGTTGTAATATATCTCCCAAATAATGTGTTCAGTCATGGCCAGTTGTACATAGCTTTATCGCGAGGTGTGTCCAGTGAAAAAACAAAAATTCTTATAAAGAATGGCAGGATAGCTGGTCGTGAAGGCATTTACACAATGAATGTTGTTTACAAAGAAATATTTGCACAACTTAGAGAGCAACATACAACGTATCTCCAAGGTAGGTCATTGAATCATTATTTTCACAACACTACAACTACTACAATAAACCGCTAAATAAAATCCTTTTTTCTTGCAGAATAGACGACTATGATCGATGCTGATTGTGAATGACTTCCAATGCGACTGTAATATAAATTGAATTTCAAATATTTTATTATCATTGTATTATTGTCATTTTTTGATGGTTTTTAAAATTCTCATCGTATTGCGAAGTTTCGGCAAGAACAGAAGATTAAATGTTTTGAAATGTATTGCCTGTTTTTTCAACTATTCAAAATGTTTAATCAGTTTTGACAAATATATTTTGGTTTTACACCAAAAGCTAACTTTGATCTAATTCAAACCTAATTTTCATCAAATTCAGATCTAATTTTGATCTAATGTGTTAATTTGGTTCCCTACTTTATTTCAAACACATGCAGATGACAAACCAAAATCAATCTGATACGGCGGCATCATTGCCAAACAGGTGTGACCCGGTCCAACGTAAGAGCTTCATACTTTATGAATGCTAATTTCGTGCATTTTACATAACCTAAAACTGTATTACAGGTTAAATACTTTTCGTTACCTCAAATTTATCATTTGTTTTTCAGCTCTGCCAGCCTCAAGCGATAAAAACTACAATATCACTGCTACCACCGACAATGATTATGACTACTATGACGAAGTTTGTAATGAGAGTGTTGAGAGATGGTCTGATGGTCCACGTGCTAAAGTTGAAGGTTTTAGGTTAATTATCCTGATAGTGCCAAGAGACTTGAATGCGAGAGAAGAGTGGAATTTTGTTTTTGATATGATAAGGAGGTAACACCTAACAAAGAATATATGTCATTGTTTAAATGTTGTTGTTTTAACACATTACAAAACTGTTATTTATTAATTTTTTTTCTTTACATCTTTGATTGAAACCAAATCTCTCAAGGCCACTGAATGAAATCTACTGCTACATAAGGAGATGCTAATATTTTCATATGGATTCAACTGAGAGATTATGACACATTTTTTGCATTTTTGCAGGTTTTATTTTTTTAACTTCATATTTGAAATCACCGCTGCTGTTATATACATCTCACGTGCTCATGGATCTTTTCATTGCGAAATGCTCTTCTGATATTATTTTGAAATGTGTTGTCCTCTGAGATTTTTTACATTGCAAGCATGAATAGTGCAATGAGCTTTTTTCACTGCAAGTCAGAACTTTGCATGCATGTGTGTGTTACTTGCAGATGTATGTGTTACAATCATATTCCTTTGTTGTTACTTCTTAAAAATAATTTAAAATAAGGTTACGAAATTTTATCTTCCTGTTGTAAATTCTTCAAAGTAATGTTCTCCATCAAGGGCCTATAATGATGAGGTTGAAGTGTTGTGTATAGGAAAGGACAACGTCACTGCCCCTGAACAATGTCGCCCCCCCCCCCCCACCCCCCCCGAAAAATGTCGCCTCCCCTACACAATGTCGCCCCCGACCATTGTCGCCGCCCATGAACAATGTCTCCGCCAATGAAAAATGTCACCACCCATGACCAATGTCGCCACCCAGGACCAATGTCGCCACCCACAACCAATGTTGTCGCCCATGACCCATGCGGTTGCGGGCAAAGACTGCGGCGATGCATAGAGAACGGGTGGACCTCGTTCAAAGATGTTAGTATATATATATATACTATGCCTTGTTTGCAGGGATGGAGAAATGCTGCCCCAAGTAAGGGGTGAGATCGTTATAAATGGGTCAGCAAAATGCTGACCGTTACTTTATTTACCACATTTTGGTGGGCCCTTTTGTGCAGGTGATGGAGAGCCAAGTGGAAAGTAGCGGGCTGAAGCCCATGTACTCCAGTTGGCTGGCCCTCGAAGTCCCAAAAGGCGAACTTTACTGTTTCATGTGTGGCTGGCCTGTGTGCCGATGTATGAAGTCAATTTTATTAATTGAAACAGTTGTAATAAGGCTACAACCAAAAATTTGTGTTGTAATATATTTATGTCATTCCTTTTGCGTAGTGGACATCCTTATTGTGAATGGGTTCTTAACTTAAAATGCTTCCGCTAGAATGTTCTGTGGTAGGACGTGTTTCTACTTTAACCTGAGTTTGGAATACTACATGTAATATCCTTGCCTGTCTGTGGTATATGGCGTCGGGCCCCGACCAGCCCTTCTGTCATATGCTATGCGACGGATGGGGGCATTACATGACATTTATTATATGTAGAAATCTGGTAGTCATGTCGTAACACCTGATGAGTCCGATATTTATAAGATTTTTCGGACTCATCTGGGCTAGATTCCATTAACATGCACTTCACTTATTTTACATAAATATTTTTTCTCATGTTCGTCACTCTTACACGAAGTGCACATTTTTGGTCTGTTGTGGTGTGCAATACGCACTATGGTGTTGTGGGTAAGTACATGGTGCTCCCCAATTTTGTTTTTGTTATTTTTCTAATGTGATGTCTGTGATGGAGGCATGTGCCCCAACTGATTAATTATGTGTGCAGGTGGGAAGATCCTCAATGCTGCCGGTTATCAAACATGTAGAATTGTCACAGTCGTGCATTTCCTTGACGATGATCGATACAGCTGTGTGATTCCTACAGAGCTCAAATTTGGTGATTTGTCCTGGCTCATGTGTTTTGTTCTCGCATGGGTTATTTTGCCCATGCTTGATCAAAATCACACGAGCTTGTCTTTTTGTATAAAATTTTTATGAAATTATTGTTTGTGTTTTATTCATGCATGGTTGGATTCAACCGTGCGCGGACGGAATCGCACGATCTGCTCTGTTTTCCCTGGTTTTCAGTGATCTGTCACTACCCAAGCATTTTGTTCTTGCACGGTTTGTTTTGCCCATGCATGATCAAAATCACACACCCCTTTTTTATTCCATGTTGGGTGATTTTTGTGCGATAAATATCACACGATGCATGCACGACCGTGTGTTTGACTGTGTGTTCCTATTATTTCGACTCTCTGAATATAAGCACGAGCTTTCGACCCATTTCGGACCCTTCTCCATTTTTTGTGCCCAAGAGGTCCTCTCCGCCATTTTTCACCGCACCCTTGCCGCCCACCATTGGAAGGTGCTCTGACCTCATTCTTCTTGCAAATCCAAAGGCTAGGACATCATCTTTGGCATCCTCCATCATTGTGCACTTCCAAGCCTCATTTTATGGTGATTATCATTTCATACTTGGAGTTCTCCAGCAAGACCGTGGTCGAAGGTGATTGACAAAGAAGACGAGCTCACTAAAGGGTGGTGACAACCCTTCTCTACCCCAGACTAAAGCTTAAAACTGAGCACGAATGAGAATTGACGACCCTCCGATTCTGGCCCCAATCTCCAGTGAGACTTTGTGTTTTGGTTGTAGTCTTACCTCCTCCTTGTTATAATATTTTTTTGCTTTAAAAATTTTATTCTGAATGATGATGTCCATGAACCCTAATTGTTATGATTATTAAATTTTCATGTATATGTGGTTATCATTATGGTTTATATGAAGTCGGGAGCGCCTCCATCCCATATTTTCCATCCCACCATCGAGTGAGTTGTCGCACTAGCAATTGCTAGGGTCATGTTTTGCAATGAGGTGCTTTCGCCCCTCATTCCACCTAAGCAAACCATCCACCCACTTGCCTTTTCGCTCATCTGCCTATCGATATAGTTCATAGCGGCCTGCATAATTTTCATCCACCAAGCAAAGAGATGAATGCGACTCACATTATTATAGTTTAGAATTTTGTTTTTTTTCAAAACAAATCCAAAGCTCGTATTTTTAGTATGAAATCTTTATAATACAATTTTCTAAACAATTCCTACCCTGTGTTCTTTGGAGATTGATACTTAGGAAAAATTTGCTCATTTTATATTACTTGTGCGATTGGTACACTTGTCATCAAATGCATCAACTTTTAGATCCATATTGCTATTATTTAACCTGTTTACATTTTCTCGCAAAGTGCACCTTTTTGGCTCTTTATGGTGTGCCACACCCAGACTTAAACACTTGCTTGTACAGAGCAAACCATCAATCATGTGGATGAGAAAAATGAAAAGCTGGCATAGAAATCTCAAAGGCAGAGTACCATGCGAAGTTGCATGCTTGCATGCATAGAAATACAGTAGAAGGAATTTCTAATTATGCAGAATAGTTTATAATTTTCTCAGAGTGTATCTATATATTATTTCTACTCAAAAAAAGAATCGTGTCAAATCATCTTGTCACGTGTGGGGAGAAAGTAGACTGATTACTAAGGTGAGCATTTCCAAAGATCAGGGCTCGGGAAAGAATTTCATCAATGTTCGTGATCATAATCTCACTTGTTCACACTCTCCACAACACTAGTTTGGTTCATTAGTAGGGTTTTAGGTTTAAGATGTGTCTTGGGTTACGGTAGGTATACAAAGATAAACATGAAGACTATACACTTAACCCAAATGAGGTGACACAAAAAATAAGCTATCCACGCACAAACAATACAATAAGTACATCACACCCCTAGACTTGAACTTGACAACGTGGGTGTGTGCACCACATACTCCCAAAACATGATTCCACAAATATTTTCATTTTTAGCTTTTTCTCAATTAACGTTTTCTCAATTTGTTTCCTTTTATATTTTTCTTTCTCATTAATTTTCTTATAACTAATTTCAGCATATTTATTCATTGGAGCGCATCCACACATCCACAAATAGAATCACCACATCAACATCCCAAACATGATAATAAAAACCAATTAAGGCTCGGATTTGGGTGTTCAAATAGGACTGGATTTTGACTTTGTTGAGATATTAGTGGAGCTGAATCAAAAGACGGGGTAGACATAAAGAGTCTAGCGAGAATGAGACGATGAGAATGAGTATACAAGCTCAACTGAGTTAAAATGATGGTCTACATCACACTCGTGCGACTGAACTAACGGTATACTCATACTTCGAGAATAACTTGGGGCAAGTTCTTAGCCACCGAGAAAGATCATCCTTCACCTCGACTCGAGCAATACGAGGCTAACAACCATCTACACACATCCTTACGCTATCGTCGGATTTACACCAGATTCACCATTTTTAAGTAAAAAACCCATGCTTACATAAATAAAAGAAATAAACTAAAAGCATAAAGAAAAATTAAATCTACTCATAATTCTATGTTTAAAGCGAGCACTCATTTTGGAACACTGCATGAGTCAACATTTTACTCCATCTCACAGTCCTAAGCCAGCACAAACATTATTCTAAATCACACAAAAGAAATGAATTTAACTTATGGCACACTAATAGTTAAGCACACGCTCAAGTGGGTGTTGTGGTGTGCGGTGAATATGATACTATACTGTATAATGAAATAAAAGTACTTTTAGTATGTTCTGAACTTGTGCGCGTATAGTGGGTAACAACACAATGACTCTCCCCTCCCCCCATACTTAATATATGCAACATTACCTGATATAACAATATAAATTTTAAATAAAAGTTGGGGGAGAAAATTTACCCAAAACTCAGAAATGAGCATACCATAAGATTGACGTTTATCTTGAAAAGAAAATCCACATTCGCCGCCAAAGGATCCCCACACCTATGAAAGGAAGACTCCAACACAATAGATAATAAATAAAAATATAAGCAGGTAAGGTAAAACAAAATAACAAACGTGGGTTGTCTCCCATTAGCCCTTTTGTTTACAATCTTTAAGGTGGACCAAATACTTGTATTATGTAGTTATATTATAAAAGAGTTCTCATAATTGTCTACCACAAAGCTAAGAAGAAAATAAGTTCATAGAACCTCCACATATGGAAGTAAAATAATAACAACATCATCAAAAACATAAATGCCCCAAAGAACCTTCACGAATCATCTATATACAGACTTGTAGTGGTTCTCCCCCGTCATATGAGATGGGTAGGAGGTCAACGCTTTAGAGATCAAATGATGTTTAGTTCCCCTGCCTCTAACCTCCTCCTTCTCACGCCAGAGGGTGAAAAAACAAGAGGCGCACTATAACACCCCAAGTTTCTTGAAGTAGGAAATGGTTTCTATGAGATACCGCTCGGTGGTAGGGTTAACGTCGGCGGTAGCGATGCTGTTTAAGTCGGAATACCTCTCTGTAAAGTACCGTATGGAAGTAGAGATACCGCTTGGCGGCAGCGTCAGGCGTCGAGAGCGTTGTATTGATACGACAAGTCATCTACCGCGCGGAGGTAGTGATACCACTGGCGATAGCAGGGCTGATTTTTTTGTCAAGGCTCTCAGTGAGCTACTACCCAGCGGTAGGGTTAGAGCTGGCGGTAGCTATTCTTTTGTCGTTTATGTGCTGGTCACGAGACGAACAAGCTATTGCCCGACGATAGTAAGATATCGCGGGGCAGTAGTAGAGTAGCTATGATTCAACAACCTGTGGGCCTGAGATTGGAGGTTTTGGGCTGTCGGTTGCAGAACATGCCATCGATTCAGGTACCGCACAGTGGTAGATAGTTACCGCACGGCGATAGCTCGATTTATAACCTAGGAAGTGGAGTTTTCACTTCATTTTTTGAGGCTTAGTTTTGAGCGGCTGGAGTGGGGATGGAGAGAGTCGGATGAAGGAGATCTCACTGTCATTGGAGTTTTTGATCTCTGATTCGCGAGATGAGTTCAGATCTATGGAGGCAAAGCCATAGCGGTCATTTCCATCTGGCTAGAATCTCTCCCATGGCGCTGAAACGAACTTATAATATAACAATCTTCTTCCTTGGACATGTGAAGTCCTTTGTTTTGGCATGTGAGGGTAGATGCTCCACAAACTCGTTGAAGTGATTCTCCTGACGGGTAGATCAGTGTATCCTCATTACCTTTGCATTTAGAATCCAGAATTGAAGTATGGTATAGGCATGTTGTGTGAAGCCCATCCTGACAGATTGGTCCGAATTGGTAATGATTATTTGTGTGTCAGAGAAGACTTCGTGGTAATCGTGTAGATTTCGGAGTATCAGGGTGTGCAGATGGCTGTAGTGAGAGTACTGGAGTTGGTCTTTGAAAGTATCTAGCGTCAACCTAAATCACCTAGAGGGGGGTGAATAATTGAGTTCTGCGTCTTTTTGCGGAATAAAAATAACTGAAAAATTAAGCACACAGAACACAAAGTTTTATAGTGGTTCCCTGAGTTGGGTACGTCCACTATCCCACCTTGCCTATCTATCTTGAAGTGCTAGATTTGTGTGGTCTGGTTGCCCTTTTTCTTTTGTTTTAGCTGTGTTGTTCTGTGATTAAATAGGTTGATGTGCTTATTTTTTTTATTTACTGACCTGTTCACTTAGGAATACAACAAAAGTTGTAAAGTTTTGTAAGAGAGCACAATACTCTATTCACCCCCCCCCCCCCCCCCCGAGAGTATTTCAGATCTACCTTCACTTTCAATTAGTATCAGAGGGAAGTTGGTTAATCTATCACACCTTAAGAGATCAAGTGGTTGTACAGGCTAACACCTGAATCATAAAGATCCCTCTAGTTAGATCTGTTTGTTTTGATTTTGTTATTAGATTTATTTCTTCACAGACATGGCTCAAAACAAAGATTATGCAAGCATCAGACCTCTAGTATGCAATATTAACAAGTTTGCCATCTGGAAGGCAAGAATCAGATTATACATGAATTCTATTGATGAGGATATTTTTGCTTCCATCTTGACAGGAGTACCTCCAGCACCTGCAGCTTCTACAAGCACCTCTACCAACATGACTGTAGTACCTCCTCCAGAGAACAATGATGCCTACAAGAAAGCCAAAATTGTAGATGCAAAGGCAATGAATATCTTGGCTCAGACAATGTCAGATGACATATTTTAGAAGGTGGCTGAGTGCACCTCAGCCAAGGCCATTTGGGACTCCCTCAACCAAATGGTTGCTGGTTCAGTAGATGAAAGGAAAGACAGGAGATCAAATCTCATATCCCTGTATGAGAATTTCAAGAAGGATGAGGCTGAATCAGTGGCTGAGATGTACAACAGGTTGAGCTCAATCATCAATGAGCTTAAGACCTTGGATAAAGACATCACCCTGACAGAGGTGAATGATAAGATCTTGATGTGCTTCCCTAGTTCTTGGGATTCAAGAATCTGGCCTATCAAATAAGCCAGAAGCCTTAATGAGATATCCACTAAATCTCTGCTAGGCAAATTAAAATCCTATGAGCAGTTGATAAAATCAAGA
This sequence comes from Platanthera guangdongensis, assembly GCA_039583875.1. Taxonomy (NCBI): domain Eukaryota; kingdom Viridiplantae; phylum Streptophyta; class Magnoliopsida; order Asparagales; family Orchidaceae; genus Platanthera; species Platanthera guangdongensis. The sequence goes on from CM077154.1 coordinate 55,288,666, forward strand.
GAAGCAGCTGAATAGCAATCAACAACTCCAGTGAGAAAGGATCACAGCATAGCCTTCAAGGCATTTGAGGAAACTGAGACCTCAACATCCAATGAGGAACTCATGAGCCTCTTTGCAAAAAGATTCTATATGATGGCTAGAAAGGAATTCAGAAGGAAATCATCTAGGCAGGATGATAAGCCCAGATTTGACAAGACATCAACCAAGGAGGTTGTGTGCTTTGGATGCAGAAAGCCTGGACATTATATCTCAGAATGTCCAGAAAACCAGAAGAAGGAGAAAAGCAGAGAAAAGGACTCCAGGAGAAAACACAGCAGCAGACCCTCCTCCAGCAAGTACAAAAAGAAAGACAAGGGCTTTGTTGTTGAGACATGGAGTGATACTGAAGAGGAATCATCCTCTTCCAGCTCAAGTGAAGAAGAGGAAGAAGCAAGATCCAAGGAGGTTTGCCTTATGGCAATTGATGCCTCCAGGAGCAATTCAGGATCAGAAGGAGAATCTGAAGATGAAGCAGCCTCAGACTCAGAGGCAGATCAGGTTCTTTCAAGTTTTGATTTCAATTCTGATTTATTTAAAACTGAATTCAAAACTATATGTTTAGATTTAATTAATTCAGAAAAAAAAATAAAAACCCTTAGAGAAAGACTAGGAAATCTTGAATTTGTCAACTCAGAAAATATTAAACTACAAGATCAACTAACTCTAGCAAAGGAACAGATAATTCAATTAAAATCTGATTTATGTGAGGCCAAACAACTTGAGCAATCTCTCAATGGGAGAAGTATCAAGCTGATGGACATAACAAGCACAGTAAATGGCAGATTAAATGGCAAGATGGGCTTGGGTGCATCATCAGGTTTAACCCCCATAATTAAGAAAAATATTGTTACAACACCCATTAAATTTATTTCTGCCAAGGGAAAAGAAAAGATAATAGACAAACCAATGTCTGCAAACAACTCAAACCCATAGACAAGAGAAATAAAAATCAGAAAACAACTAATAAAAACAAGGTTCAGCAGCATTCGTCGAACTCAGATCGACGAAATGTGGCCAGTTCGTCGAACCCAGATTGACGAATGCTGAATGCAAACTTCAGTGATAACAATTCGTCTAACTGCGATCGACGAACTTTGTATGGTTCGTCGAGCAGAGGTCGACGAACTTGGGGTGTAGAAAATGACTAACGTCATTCTCTGAGCAGAGATCGACGATCTCAGCCCTATTCGTCGAACTCTGGTCGATGAACTTACAGAAATTCGTCGAACCCAGAAGGACCAAACTTAAATCACTTCTCTTACAGAAACTCTAAGCCAACTAATAAGACATTCAATCCAGTAGCTGATTGGGTTATTCCACCTAGGAGATATCACCCCTTATGTTATAAATCTTAACCTACCTTATCAGTTATTTCCAGCTTTTCATTTCAACCAAAAAAAGGACCCAAGGTAACCTGGGTCAAGAACAATTGAGTTTTGTTTTTCATTACAGGTACAGGTGAAGAGTTGTCCAAGGGTGAGTCAGACCTGGTACTTGGACAGTGGTTGCTCCAAGCATATGACATGCAGCAAGACTAATCTATCCAATTACAAGTCCAAGCTATGACCAAAGGTGATCTTTGGTGATTCATATAGTGGCCAGTCAGAAGGATATGGAGCAGTAAAGATTGGGACAGTTACTTTCAAAAGAGTAACATATGTAAGAGGACTCAAACATAACCTAATATTCATAAGTCAATTATGTGATGAAGGTTATCAGGTACACTTTAACTCTACCTCTTATTCTATTATTGATAATGACAACAAAACTGTTTTAATTAGAATTAGACAAGGCAACATATATCTAGTAGATTTTATTTCTGCCAAGACTGATGTTTGTTTACTCAATATCAATAGTAACCAAAATGAGTTATGGCATAAAAGGTTAGGACATGTAAACCTTAAGAATATAGTTAGGCTATCTAAAGACAACCTTGTTAGAGGTTTACCTTCTGGCCCCTACAAGAAGGAAAGCCTATGCAAGGCTTGTCAATTAGGCAAGTAAACTAAAACTAGTTTCAAATCCATTAATAAAAGTGATTCACCTAGGATTTTGTATTTGCTTCATGTGGATCTATTTGGACCCATTGCAGTACAAAGCCTAGGAGGAAAGTCTTATACTTTAGTGGTTGTTGATGACTTCTCCAGATTCAGTTGGGTAGCCTTTCTGAGAGCTAAGTCAGATACATTCAAGGTTCTTACAGATTTTCTCAGGACCATACAGATTGAGTTCTCTACTCATGTTGCATTGATCAAAAGTGATCATGGTACAGAGTTTGAGTCTCTTCTTATGCATGAGTTCTGTGAGAAGGAAGGTATCAGGCAGTGCTTCTCAGCTCCTAGAACTCCCCAACAAAATTGGGTAGTTGAAAGGAAAAATAGGACACTCATTGAATCTGTAGGTACATTATTGGTAGATGCTTACATGCCTCTATCCTTTTGGGCAGAAGCTGTAAACACTGCTAACTATGTCCTGAATAGAAGCCTTATACATAAGCTGAAAAATAAGACCCCCTATGATTTACTTAAAGGGAAGAAACCTAAAATTACATACTTTAAAGTTTTTGGTTGTATATGTTATATTCACACAAATAGCAAAAGATACATTAGAAAGTTTGAGGCTAAGGCTGAAGAAGGGATTTTTCTAGGATACTCCCAAGTAAGCAAGGCCTATAGAGTTTTTAATAAGTCATCTCTTAAAATTGAAGAGTCTGTCCATGTATCTTTTGATGAAGCTAATATGTCTTATAAGGAGAAAGAGATTTCTACCAATAGCTTTTTGCAGGTTCCACAACTGTGTGAGTCTATGGATTTACTAAACCTTACCCAAGGGGTATCAACCCATCCTTCTCCACAGGTTGCTGAAGACAGTGAAGAAGAAACTCAAGTGGAAGTGGCTGAACTTCCCTCAACACCTAGTACCATTCCTCAAGAGGAATTAATTACAGAAGCTGTTGCTCAACAAACTCCACCAACTGATCTTATCACACTTAGAGATCACCCTAGATCTCAAGTGATTAGAGACATTTCAGCAGGTATTCAGACAAGGCATCAACTCAACCAAGACTTGATGCATGCCTGTTTTCTCTCTCAGATTGAACCTCTCTCCATCCATGAAGCTGAGCAAGATCCCCATTGGATCATTGCAATGCAAGAGGAACTAAATCAGTTTGAGAGATGTAAAGTTTGGGATTTGGTTCCAAGACCCCATAACTACCCAGTTATTGGAACCAAATGGGTCTACAGAAACAAGCTAGATGCTCAAGGGAACATAGTGAGAAACAAGGCTAGGCTTGTTGCTCAAGGCTACAGGCAAGAGGAAGGAATTGACTATGACCAAACCTTTGCCCCTGTTGCAAGGTTAAAGGCCATAAGAATTTTCCTTGCCTATGCAGCTCACAAGAGATTCAAAGTTTTGCAAATGGATGTCAAGAGTGCATTCTTGAATGGAGTGCTTCAAGAAGAGGTTTATGTGGAACAACCTCCAGGTTTTATCTCTCTAACTAAACCCTCTTTTGTATTTAAATTGCATAAAGCTCTCTATGATTTAAAGCAAGCTCTAAGAGTTTGGTATGAGACCTTAGCAAGCTTTCTTTTAGAGCATAAATTTACAAGAGCAAACATAGATAAAACTCTTTTCACTAGACATCATAAGGACCAAATTTTGTTAGTACAAATATATGTGGATGACATTATCTTTGGATCTACTGATCCCAAATTGTGCAAGAGGTTTGCTGACCTCATGCATTCCAAATTTGAGATGAGTAGCATGGGTGAGCTTTCCTACTTCCTTAGTCTCCAAGTGAAGCAGCTCCTTGATGGTATCTTCCTCTCCCAAGCTAAGTATGCTAAAGAGCTTATTAAGATGTTTGGGATGGGTGATGCTTCAGGAATGAAAACACCTATGGCTACAAATGTTATTGTGGATTCTGATGCTGCAGGTAAACCTGTAGACCAGAAGATTTATAGGGCAATTTTTGGATCCTTATTATACCTAACATCTAGCAGGCCTGATATCATGTTTTCCACATGCCTTTGTGCTAGGTTCCATGTGAACCCCAAAGAATCTCACCTTATTTTCTTAAAAAGAATTTTGAGATATATAAAGAGTTGTCCTAATCTAGGAATCTGGTATCATGTAGAGTCAGAGTTTGAGTTAACTGGATACTTAGATGCTGACTATGCTGGATATAGAGTGGACATGAAGAGTACCTCTGGAACTTGCCAGTTCCTGGGTATGAGACTTGTCTCCTAGTTTTGTAAAAAGCAAACATTTGTGTCTACATCAACTGCAGAAGCAGAATATATGGCTGCTGGCAGCTTCTGTTCACAAATATTATGGATACAAAACCAACTCCTACACTATGGTGTCAACTTAAATAATTCAACATTATTTTGTGATAATACTAGTGCTATTGCTATAACACAGAATCCAGTTCACCATAGTGGGACTAAACATATTGAAATAAGACATCATTTCATTAGAGATAATGTTTATAAAAAGAAAATTAACCTAATCCATATTCCTACTGATTTACAGAGAGCAGACATTTTCACCAAATCCTTGGATGAGAAAAATCATCTATTCTTTATAAATCAACTGGGAATGATCAATGGAGAAGAGTTAAATTAATTTATGTCTGCATTCGACGAATTTTCTAGAGTTCATCGAACGGAGTTCGACGAATTAGGGAAAGTTTGGGAGATGCTCGTCGACCGGAGATCGATGAATTCTCTGTGTGTGGAAACAATTTTTGTCGACCGGAGTTCGACGAACTTTGCTTCAGAAGGCATTTCATCGAACGGAGTTCGACGAACTATTTTCGATTCTTTTGGATGAGATCGACGAATTATTTATCTATAATTTATTTCGTCGACCTCAGTTCGAAGAACTGTTTCTTTTTCGTGGAACGGAGATTGTCGATTCATATTCTGAAAATCTTATATCTAGGTTTTCTTCGACCTCCGTCACGCGCTTTCATTTCTCTTGCACTTGATCGCCGTCTTCTATATCCCTCTTGCAGGTCATCAATGGCGATTCCAGCAGGAGCTTTGGCTGCCATGAAATTTGACATCGGTTTCGACATGGATTTTGATTCATTCCAACATTCTGACCCAATATTTCTATACATTCCGGAACTTTTGGAAGAACTTGATCTCAAAGATTTCATGACCCGAAGGATTAAACTGCATGCAACTGAAATTCGAGAATGGGTATACACCTCGTTAGTCTCTGAGGAAAATGTTCTGACAGGCAATATTGGGAGTAATGATGTCTCTCTATCTCTCGCCGTTCTTTCTAAAATTTTTGGATTAGTAAATGGAGAAGATGACATGGATATGGATTCTGAAGAATACAGTTTGATGCTGAAGTTGATGGGTTTTTCTGGAAGCAACCCTAACAAGTTGCTAAAGAAACAACTGTATGTCGCCTACCAATTCTTGGCGGACATTGTAGGGAAAGTGCTGATGGGCAAGCACTCTACGCATGACTACATAACCCGACACCAGTTCCTTGTTATGTGCGCAGTAGTCAACAAGAGACATGTTGATTGGGGCACGGTTTTCTTTGAGTTGATAAAGAAGAAGAATAGTAAGGAAGAGGTTTGCTTCGGAAGAATCTTGGGAATTTTTCTTCAGGAAAAGGCTGGTGAATTTATGGTCTCCCCGACCATCTTCATCAATGCCAGCAAGAGCCTCACCTGCGCTTTGTGTGGCAGATGGGAGAGGACGATATCCAAGCCATCCAAGGCTTCCTCCTCTTCCATCCCTGCTTTAGAAGGCACCAGGGTTTTTACAGCAACTCCCACACCTGCTGAGGAGATCCATCCCCTCCACCATCTCTTCCAGCACTCCTTCCAGCAAAGCAGCCTCCTCATGTGCCTACTCCTCCTCCATCTCCACCACTGGACATCACCAACATCCCATCTCCACCTCCATCTTCCCCTCTGCAAGCTAATCAACAACCAACACCCCCTGCTTCACCTCATGACACACATAATCTTACACCTCCTCAGTCTCCACTTCCCCCTTCATTTGTCATCCATTCCATCTTTCACCCTACCCTCAGACATTGTCATGCCAGATGCCACAATTCCATCTTCATCACCATCCACTTATCACATATCTGCTATTCCACCCTCCATTCCATCCCTAGTTGCTCCCTCCTTCACACATAATGCAACATCCTCTTCCCCTTCCTCCTTTGATTCAACTACCATATCATCTATCTTCACCATCCTCACTCCCCTCATCAAATCCCTTATCACAGAGGCCATTACACCTCTTGTGAATTCTATTAATTCTTTATCTGCTCAAATTTCTGCCCTTTCTGCTGCCCCCTCCTCAGTCCAGGTCCTGGCCTCAGTCCCCACTGAACCCAGGCAGGGGGAGATGCCTGATGATGAAGCAGCAGCTCAAGCTTCAGATACAGATTCCCCAGCAGATACAGCTTCAGAAGTTTTTCCAGATTGCACAGATACAGAATTATTTGATTTGATTAATTTTATTAATACTGATATGGATATTGCTGACATGGATACTGCTGAAACTGTTGGTGATTTTTCTCTCAATCCCACAGTTAATCTACAAGAATTACTGCAAGTTTTTAATACTGTACATATGCAGTCTCTTCCAGCAGACTTTACTAAGCCACAGTTGGCTATTGTTCCCTACACATCTCCAATAAGTCCAGCAGTTGCTAAGCAACTCTGTGACAGTTTTGCTATCCCAGTTTTAGCTTCAATCTCTACAGCTAGTTCAGAAGTTATTCCAGAAGAGATCTCATCCCCAACGTTTGTTATGGATGACTCCCCAATGCCTGACCTAGATGATTTGATTCAGGCAGACATTGAGGAAGAGAATAGAGCTCAAGAAGACTGCTCAGTCTTAATTAGTTCACCAGCTCCAGCTCCAGTTCCAGTTCCAGTTTCAGCTCCAGCTCCAGCTTCTGAAACTTCTGCCCCTTCTTCAGAGAAAGTTTTTATTGATGATAAAGCTTTAAAAGCATTGGATGCTTTATATGATAACCCTCAGGGTTCTGATACTGAAGATGATGAAGCTGATGATGATGATGATTCAGATGAAGATGCTTCAAAGAAGAAAAAGAAAATGCTGACAAAGAAAAGGAAGGCTCCTCCTCCTCTAGCTCCTAAACCCAATCCCACTGCTGATACTCCCTACTATATTCTGCACAATGTTGCTCCTTACAAGGGAATGCCTGCATGGATGTGGTTATCCAAGAACCAGCAGAAGGAAAGGAAAAGAAGTAGGAGATATTCTCCTCCTCCAGTTCACAGGTATAGAAAGGATCCACCTCCTCCTCCTCCTCCAGCAGCTGGTGCCACTGGCTCTTCTAGCTCTCAGAGATCTGCCCCCATGCAAACCTATCAGAGACAGTCAGGGAGATCCTCTGGAAGCAGCCAGCAGAGGCAATCATCCTCAGGAAATCAACATCAACTGTAACAGCATCAACAGCAATAAATATCTGAAGAACAGAAAGTAGACAGCCCTAAAAGGCCATACTCTCCTCCAATTCCATTTGAAGATCCTGAAACTGCCAGTACTGCAAGAATGGCTAGATACCGGGAACTAATTGGTCTATCATTGATCAATAAAGCCAAAGCTGAAGGAAAAGACATTTCTGGAATTACAACAATGTCAAAGTACAGAAAGGAAGAACTGAAAAGGTTTGACAAAGGCAACAAACTCTTCAATGTTGATGATTATATGAAGATCCATCCAGAAGCATTTGTCCCCAGAGCTACATCACTAAAGATCATTGGGGCAGCTGACATGACTATGACTCAAGCACAGGCTCAAGATCCAACCAGAGAAATTGTCTTCAAAAAGCCAGGAGAGAAGACTTCAGAAGACAAGTCCTTGCAGAAAAAGAAGAAGTAATCCTTATTTTGTTTCATTTTCTTTCTGCAATTTGTTTTCAAATCATTCTATTTGTTTAAACAAAGCCTCTGTATATATATCTGTTGCATGTATTGGTAATTCTCTGCCAGATATATTTCTTTTTCTTGCTTTGTTTATCTGCTTTGAGTCTCTTAGTAACCTTACCCAAATAGGGGGAGATTATTGGATCCCTAGTTGATTTGGGCTAGGTTCACTAGCTTAGGATATGACCCATCATCTATAGCCAGGATCAAGTTTGTGTCCTAGAGTCTAGGTCAAGTCCTTAGGTTCAATATCAGATGGACCAGCTATCATCAAGACCATCAGAAACTCCAGACTTAGAGGATTTCAATACTAAGTAAAATGAGTTCGACGTTCGTCGAACTCATGTCGACGAAAGGGGTTCTGAGCTCGACGATCTTGAGACATTTCTTTGTGCTGAGCTCGATGATCTTAGTTCTCTGTTCGACGAAGATTTAGTTACTTCAACAGACTAAAGTCAGGATAACTCCAGATTTTTTCTGAGTCCAGCTTCAAGCTTTGGTCGACGAACTAGAATCTAAGCTCGACAAACTTGGACCTCAAGTTCACAGCTTCTCAGGTCGACGGATGCAGTACTCTACTCGACGAATTCTGAATTCAGAGGATTTGTGTCGACACTTAGGGCATGTGTCGACACCAGTTTATGTTGACACCAGAAGATTTATGTCGACACCAGAAGATTTGTGTTGACACCAGGATATTAGTCAACACCAGTTTATGTCGACACTGAATATCAGTAGATGCAGAATATCTTGACCAAGTCCAGAACTGTTCTTTGCTCGATGATTTCTGGTCTATGATTTGAATCCTTCTTAGTCAAAGACTTCTCAAATTCTAAGTTCACAATCATTCTCAGCTCGACGAATTTGGATCTCAGCTAGACGAATGAAGATTGTCAGTTCGACGAAGATTGTTGCAGAATTGACAAGATTCCCGTGAAGACAAATTGTCTGGTCGACGAACTCATCAGCTCAGCTCGACGAACTCAAACTCAGCTCGATGAATTGTGTTCTTCGTTCGGCGATTCCAGACTAGGTATTCTCCAGTTTTCCCGTCCCTTTTCTCGGCGATGAATCCTCAGTAATTAATGCCCAATCCTCTCGGAATGTTACCGTTAGAACGCGCATTGATCATGGATTATTACATGCCATTTTTCCATGGGACAGTTAGGGAAATCATTGATTGTCGCTTCCTGCCCATGCCGACTGCAATTACTGCTCAACATTCAAATTTCGGTTGTTCTCTAGACAGAAAACAGTCAGAAAAGAAAAGGATCAAGAGTACAACACATACCAAATACACAGACAGACATTGCATAGAAGAACAATCTTACAACAATCAAAAAGTTCTTTACTGCAATCTGCCCAGGCCAGAGAACAATTTCATCAAGAAGTATAAGAACATACAATCACTATCAAGAGTCTTCTTCCTTGAATTCTACAGGACAACTTCAGAAGGACAACAAATCTCTATCTATCAAAGAAATTCCTGAAGCAATCTCTGGTCCAGGCACTCAAGCTTTTGAAGACCTGTCACCCTGAAGCAGTGCTACAGAATTCCGGATCCCTTCAAGATCTCAGGGGGAGCAATCTGCTGACATCAATCCATAAGTCTTCTCAGTTGATATTGAGAAAGAGAATACCTCATCACCCTTTTTCCATCCTCTGTACAGGGTTTTAATTCCCTTCAAAATTATTCCTGGTTACAAGTCTCCTACCAAAAGACTTGAGGTTTTGGTTTTTGAGCACCTGAACAAAAGCTCATTGGTGTCAGGCACCTGATCAAAAACCTGAGTGGATTCCTGCCAGGGTGGTAGAAGAGTGGATGTACCCAGGTTGGGGAACCACTATAAATTTCTTGTGTCGTCTGGTTGCCCTTTTATTTTGTTTTAGCTGTGTTGTTCCGTGATTAAATAGGTTGTTGTGCTTATTTAATTTATTTACTGACCTGTTCACTTAGGAATACAACAAAAGTTGTAAAGTTTTATAAGAGAGCACAATACTCTATTCACCCCCCCCCCCCCCAGAGTATTTCAGATCTACCTTCACTTTCAACTTCTAATCGCTTATACAACTTTGACTCACCCGTTTCTAGCCAAGACAACGGCGTGCGACATCTTCTACCATATAGGGCCTCGAAGGGCGCCATTTGAATACTCGTCTGGTAGCTATTGTTGTACGCAAACTCCACCAAATAAAGATGGTCTTCCCATTGCTTTCCAAAGTCCAAGACACACATGCGGAGCATGTCTTCCATAGTTCTATTGACACTCTCGATCTGCCCATCCGTTTGCTGATGAAAGGCTGTGCTGAATTTTAACTTTGTTCCCAACATTTGTTGCACTAGCCACCAATCATTGGACATGAACCGCCCATCTCGGTCACTCGCGATGCTGCGGGGCACACCGTGAAGCCGTACTATATTATCCACATATTGTTTTGCCAACTTCTCCACCGGATCATCCTTCCTATGCGGCATGAAATGTGACACCTTCGTTAGCCGATCTACGACCACCCAAATAGCATCGTTCCCCTTTTGCGACCTTGGCAACCCGTGCACAAAGTCCATAGAAAGTTCGTCGAATTTCCATTCTGGAATAGGCAAGGACTTCAGAAATACTCCCGGATTTTGGCATTCCGCCTTCACCAAGGCGCAAGTTTGGCACTTCGCCACGTAGAGCGTCACTTCCTTCTTCAAACCCGGCCACCAAAACAGTTTCTTAACGTCGCGGTACATCTTCATGCTCCCCAGGTGAATCGAGTACTTGGTATGGTGTGCCTCGTGCAACAATTCCACCCGCAAATTGCCCACACTTAGGACGCAAAGACGACCGTCTTTCCAAAGCAGTTCATTCTCCACAACGAATTGGGAATTTGACCCATCCAAAGCCTCTACCATGAACTGCTTCATATGGTCATCCAAATCCAAAGCCTGCCGAATCCGATCAGCCAGGTCATATTGGACTTCAGTCCAATTCAGTACTGCTTCAGCACTTGATTGCTTAACTACACAAACAATCTCCAACGCCTCCAACTCCCGAACCAACCGCTCATCATGCACCGATAGACAATTGGCTTGAGCTGGGGCCTGGCAACTCAATGCGTCTGCAACCGCATTACCCTTACCAGGCACGTAGTGGTTCTTGAATGTATAGTCCCCCAGGAACTCCATCCATCTACGTTGCCGCATATTCAGATCTTTCTGATCAATCAAATACTTCAGGCTCCTGTGCTCGGTGTAGATATCAATCTTCACATCGTACAAATAGTGTCTCCACAGCTTCAAGGCAAAAATCACGGCCGCTAACTCCAAGTCATGGACCGGATAATTCCTCTCGTGCACCTTCAGCTGTCTCGAGCCATAAGCTATCACACTTTCATGTTGCAGTAGCGTGCAACCCAAACCGCTGCCCAAAGCATCGCTATAAATCTCATAACCTTCGGTCCCACTCGGCGAACTCAGCACAGGCGCCGTGGTCAACCGACATTTCAACTCCTCAAAAGCTCGCGCGCACTCCAGCATCCAGATAAACTTCTGCTCCTTCCTCGTCAAAGTAGTGAGAGGTAACGCTATCCGCGAGAAGTTCTCCACGAAGCGCCTATAATAGCCGGCAAGCCCCAGAAAGCTCCGGACTTCCGCTACCGTAGAAAGCTCCGGCCACTCTCAAATCGCAACAATCTTCGTCGGATCCACTGCAGTACCTTCTCCACTCACTGTATGACCGAGGAACGCCACTGAGGACAACCAAAACTCGCACTTCGAGAACTTGGCATACAATTGATTCCTCCTTACCGTCTCCAAAACCAAATGAAGATGCCTGAAGTGATCTTCCTCACTCTGCGAGTACACCAAAATATCGTCGATGAAGACGATCACAAAATGGTCCAAGTACTCCCTGAAGGTCCTGTTCATCAAATCCATGAACACTGACGGCGCATTAGTCAGCCCAAACGGCATGACCGAAAACTCATAATGCTCGTATCTCGTACTGAATGCTGTCTTCGGGATATCACTCTCCCTGATTCGCAGTCGATAGTACCCGGACTTGAGGTCCAACTTTGAGTAACCGTCGACCCGACTAATTGATCGAATAGATCGTCAATCCGGGGGATCGGGTACTTGTTCTTTTCCGTCAACTTGTTGAGCTCCCGATAATCAATACAGAGCCTCAAGCTTCCGTCCTTCTTCTTAACAAAGAGGACCAACGCGCTCCAAGGAGAGGAACTTTGACACACAAACCCTTGCTCCAACAACTCTTGCAGTTGAACCTTCAGCTCCGCCATTTCCTTAGGCGCTAGCCGATATGGAGAGCGTGACACAGGCTTCGCACCTGGTACGAGCTCTATCGTGAAATCTATCTCCCGTTGAGGCGGGGTTCCAGGAAGATCTACGGGGAACACATCAGGGTACTCTGATACCACTAAAACACTGTCCAACGCGGGCTTAGGCTTTGCAACCTCCACTAGTGTAAAGAACAGTTCTGCACCGGCACGAACCACCTTCACCACCTGAAGAGCAGACATCAACGTCTTGCTCGACCCCTTCAAGCCCGTGAAAGTCGTCTCACGACCTGCTCCCAGCTTGACTTCCTTGCTACCGCAATCGATATAGGCTTGCTGCTCCGAGAGCCAGTCCATGCCAAATATAACGTCGAACTCCACCAACGTAAGTAACGATGCTTGCAGATCGAACTCCTGATTCCCAATACGAATCTTCAAGCCACAAATTCTATCCGCGCGCATCGAACACCCATTGGGAAACAACACATCCAACTTATCCTTCGCCATCGAAGTAGGTACTCCGATTCATGATATAAATCCTTCGGACAAGAAGGAGTGTGAAGCTCCCATATCGAAAAGTGCTCTTACCGGATTTTCACAAATCAAAACAAATCCTAAACAAGCAGTGGTAAGGTAATATGTGCATAACAAGTATTTAAAGGAAATAACTTGCTATAAATTAAACCGTACCTGTCACCACATCTGCATGTTTGATGGCCTCCTGTTGGCCAAGATTGTACACCCTCGGTTGGGCCGGAGCATAATGGGATGCGGTCGACTCCACCGCCTTGCCCTTCTCTTCGTAAGTTTCTCCCGGCTTTTTCTCGGACTTGGGACGTCCGCTCCAACAATCGCAGGCAAAGTGCCCCAACTTTCCACAAGTAAAGCAAGCACCCGGGGTTCGACTCGTAGTCGCCCCAGAAGCACCAGAAGAAGGAGCTGGACCCGACGTCCTAAACTTCTTAAAGAATCTTCAATAGCCGGACTTTGAAGTAGTCAGCACTTTTAATTCAGACTTCTTGTCACCCAAGCTTTTCTTTGCTTGTACATTCTTCATGTCCTTCTCCAAGGACCGGGCCGTGTTGACCAAGGTCAAGAAACCCTGCGTCATCGGCCCCGAGAGTAGTGGCCTCTACTCATCTCTCAACCCTTCGTAGAATCGATTCATCCTGCGCTCCTCATCCGCTATGGTGGAGCTAGCATAACGACTCAATCGAGTAAACTCGTGGAGATATTCATCCACGCTCCTCTCACCCTGAACCAACTTCAGGAACTCGTTCCCCAACGCTATCCTCTGCGCCGAAGGGAGGTATCTAGCCAAGAACAGTCTCGAGAGCTCCTATATCGAGACATCAATAAGTTGCATACCTCTCAATAGATGCAGCTCCAATCCTTCCCACCACAATCTCGCTTCACCATCCAGAAGGAACGTAGCAATGGTGGTCATTTGCCACTCCTCTGTCTCCGTTGCTGTCAAGACTCTCTTCACCCTGGAGAGCCAGTCTTCAGTTTGAGATGGGGTTTCCAACCCCGAGAATACCGGAGGATTAAAGCTCATGACATGTTTGAGCTGTCTCTCGGTTTCCTTCCTTGGCACCAACGGTTCCTCTACTAACTGCTCCACTCTTCTTTGCTCAGCCACTTGCAGCGGTACCTGCTCCATCGCAGGAGCGGGCTGCTGCATTTGCCTTGCAGGCTGCGCATTAATCATGGCAAACACTGCTTCGACCACCAATCGTATGGTCTCAGCCGATGGAGGTGTTGCAGGAGCTTCATTAGGTGCACTGCTAGCCTCAGAAACTCGACGTTCAGACGGCCCAGCACCACTTCTGGTCACCTATAGTGATACAAAACACCGTTAAGCGACCAAATAAAATTGCAAACAGCAATTATAGGAACACACAGGTTCCCCAAACACGTGTATTTTCATTCCTAAGTGGACATTCATGGGTTCTTTTACTGTTATAACGATGACGCACATACATGTGCTCACCACCTCTTAAAAAGAATTCGCCCACGAATTCATTTTAAGCCCGACCAAAACCAGTAGTCTGATACCAAATTGTAACACGGGTCGAAGGATTGAAACCTCCCTCTGATACCAAATTGTAAAACCCCTATCCGTCGCATAGCATATAACATTAGGTCCGGCCGGGGCCCGGCGCCATATACCACAGACAGACCGGGTGGTTACTCAATGGAAACCATCCAACCAATCATAACGTCCTACTCAGAGCATTCTAGCGGAAGCAATTTTATAAGTTGTAATTTAAAGAACCCAGCAACAAGCATGAATGTTCACTAAACACCAAATAGGAATGTAGTACATACACAAGTACATGCCTTAAGGCCTTACAAAATGGTTTACTCAATACTACTTGTTTTCCATACTACGGCACGCAGGCCGGTCATACATGAATAAAAGCAAGTAAACACTCCAATTAGGCCTTCGAGGGTCGGCTTTGCAATTTGGGCTTTATACCGCTATTGACCGCTTGGTCCAGCAGCACCTGCAAGTAACAAACCACCGCACGGTGGCAAACAAAAGCAACGGTCAGCAATGCTGACCAAATTATAACGATCCTGCCCCCAACTTGGGGCGGCGATGCTCCTTCCCTGCATTTTATTAGCATAACCAAGCAGTATATAAATATACATTGCATCACATGCGTTGGCTCGCACGGCCACATACCCCGTGCACTCAGGGCACATTCTCGGTGAACCGGCCAATGTCACGTCAATTTAAGCCATAGACATTCCAGACTCACCACCGCCACTTTGACCGCCAAACATATGAGCAATTTTTCTTCTTGGCATGGGTCACGTCAATTCAAGCCATAGACCGCCGAAGACCCTCATCTATGCTAACGGCTCTAACCGAACGACATAGAACGGGTACGGTTCCATCTAACTCGTGCTCACATCGCAAAGACAATTTAAGCCATATGCACGGGTCAAACAACTCCCGAGTACCGTTTCCATCACACTTCACATAACCCGGTTATGTTCAAGTTGGATCCCAGTGTGGCACCTCCCCTGTAATGAACGTATAATATGGGTCCGGCCGGGGCCCCACAACATACGGATGCCACAGCTTTAGTATTAAAAGTTGATATAGCTACCCACCCTCAAAACTCTTTGCACAACACAGCGGAAACAGAACAGGACTAGAAGTTATCCACCACTAAAGAGTAAAACAAATGGCCTTAAGGCCTTACATCAAGTGTCCAAAAATAAATAGTACATCAAACATGAATGTGCTCAGCACTCCTAGTCTACCTCACCATGCAAGCCGGACAAAATAGTCTCAAACAAACATCATCATAACTGTAGTGCAACAAAAGAAGGAAAAACTCTTCATGGGCTTAGGCCTTTTTGGTCGGCGTGCTAGCTCCTGCATGCGATCCTTGCCCTGTAAAAATTATTAGTAACGTGGGTCAGCAAAGGCTGACCTCAAACTGTGTAACAACACATCTCCTCCCGGCCGCCCCTAACGGACCCCGGGGAACCCTCCAACCTGCAAGTCAGCACTTCATATGCAATAAAAATAGCTATAAACAGAAGAACATTAAAACAGGCTTGGATGTCTCAATCATCAAACATGTTCTCTATTGGTTGAGCGTATAAAGAAAGGGCCTACTATGCAACATGAATGCAACACCCGGGCTTCACCCAAGGTACCTTACTGCGTATGCATCTAGCACAACATCACATCATTTAGGTACTCACATTTCCCCATTGGCATAAAGTCGTAAACACTAAGGGAGACACCTCTCCCTCAAACGGCGCACAGGCCGCCACAAGGAATTCTTGCCAAGGCCCCACCCGCTCGTGGGCTTAGCCCCGGGCTTGCCTGCAAGCTCTGACGTCTCATGTCAGGATTCCAACAAACACAGACCGACCGATTCTAAGAAGCCTTGCTGGACCCCACCCGCTCATGGCATCTTTGCCCGGGCTTGCCCCAAGCTTGGCATTCTCGCCAGTCTCACAGAAGTGGACTAGTCTCGCCGGGACACTCTCCACACATGACGCACATGTCACGGGATAGCCAGCCGACCACGGAGACATAGCCACGCCTTGGTACATCACAAACCAAGACTAAATACATCATAATCCCTCATTGTACTGCAGCGTTCCCGCGCACAAAGGAAACCATCTCCAACTCGTGCGGAGCTAACCTTGTCCACCAAGGAAACCATCTCCAACTCATACGGAGCTAACCTTGTCCCTCAAGGAAACCATCTACCGCCACGAGGAGCTAACCTTGTTCGGGTCCGGCTACACGTACCTTTTCAAACAAACGGGACAATCACCCCCACAACACAACCGGCATCTTGCCGCAACGGAAATTTCTACGAATCCCTAAGTTCGTATGCAACATCACCGAGTCGGACTAACGGTCGCGACTACGGCTTCACCCACCATGCCTAATCCACTAGCGAAGCGGATCTCTAATGCAAAATATGTCGGGGACGGACTCAATCAACCCGGAGGTTCCTCTTGAACCTTGGCAAACCAAAACCCCTCTCATTTGAGAGTTTGGTGCCCAAAAATTAGAGAGAGAAAAATAAATGATGCTAATACATGCATCCTAAGGACCGAGAGGAGAGATGTCGTTACCTTCCGACTCCTCTTCCTTGCCATGGCAAAATAGCCGGATGGAAATCTTCGCAACGCTCTAAGCTTCACGGATCCGGACTCGGCTCGCGATTTGGAGCACCGAAACTCTACCTACAGCCCAAGACCTTCTTCTCCTTCCTCCTTGCTCTAGTTTCTCTCAAGAACTTAGAAAGAGAAGACTTGGAAAACAAATGAGGGTTTCCAACCCTAAAATCGGACTTAACTTCCCAGGAGATGGCCTAAACCGCTAGATCCCAAAACCAGGAAAAGAATGGCCGCGATTCGCCTGGAAAATAGAAAATCTGGGCCGAACACGGCCTAGCACACGCCCGTGTCCAGGGCCGTGTGCCTCATTCGCCGTCTCAAATCTACGCGCCTGGAATCGCACACGGGCTTCTGACACGCCCGTGTTCGATCCGACACGCCCGTGTCCCTAGTGACACGGCCGTGTGGCCGGCCGTGTGCCTCCAACGACACGGCCCCGAAACCAACCCGAGAGGTGACACGGCCTGGGACACGCCCGTGTCCCAATCCGTGTGCCAAGTCTCGACACCCGCCGACAGGCTTTGTGTCGACACCGCGGAAAACGTCGAGCGAAGATCGTTGACCACGCGGGACACGCCCTGTGACACGCCCGTGTCGCAGGCCGTGTACCCCAGTCTCGACACTCGTCGAGCGAAAGTGTCGACACTTGGGCCGAGTGTCGACACGGCCTCGACACGCCCTGCGACATGCCCGTGTCGCAGGTCGTGTGCCCCACTCTCGACACTTTATCGAGCGAAAGTGTCGACACTTGGGCCGAGTGTCGACACGGCCTCGATACGCCCTGCGACACGCCCGTGTCGCAGGCCGTGTGCCCCACTCTCGACACTTTGTCGAGCGAAAGTGTCGACACTTGGGCCGACTGTCGACACGGCCTCGACACGCCCTGCGACACGCCCGTGTCGCAGGCCGTGTGCCTCCTACCAGAAACCCAAAAATTTTCCAGAACTGCACACTGAGTCTCTTGCAAAACTGGGGTGTTACAACTCTCCCCCTCTTAACAGAATTTCGTCCCGAAATTTCAAAACAAAAGAGGTACAAAACTTAAATTGTACCTGACAAAAAGAGTTCTGGATAGTCTTCTAGCATGGCCTATTCTCGCTCCCAAGAGAACTCCTCACGACCGCAGTTGTCCCAACGAACTTTCACAAGTTTAACTTCTTTATTCCGCAACTGCCGAGTCTCCGAATCCTCTATAGCAATTGGAAGGACTCGCGTCCTCAAGTCTTCCTCAATCGGCACCGATGACGGCTCAATCACCACGCTAGCCTCCACCAAGGCTTTCCTCAAAATGGAGACGTGGAATACGTCATGCAACCCACTAAACTCCGCGGACATCGCCAACCGATAGGCTGCTTCTCCCACCTGTTCAATAACTTCAAAAGGCCCCAAAAACCTTGGACTCAACTTCTTGAGTCGGCGAATCCATGAGACGCCTTTGAACGGTTTGAAATTCAAATAGACCCAATCACCTACCGCAAACTCCAACTTTCGGTGACGAGCATTAAAGTATTTAGCTTGACGGTCCTGCGCCACCTTCATACGTTCTTGGATGGTCCGTACCAACTCACAAGCGTCAACCACCACATCCTCTCCCAAAAGTTTGGTGTCTCCCGCCTCTGCCCAAGACATTGGTGTTCGACGCCGCCTCCCATACAAAGCTTCGTATGGCGCCATCTTTATACTAGCTTGAAAACTGTTATTGTACGCGAATTCTACCATGAAGAGGTGATCCTCCCACTTCTTGCCGAAATCAAGCACGCACATTCTCAACATATCCTCCATAGTACGGTTCGTTCTCTCCGTTTGCCCATCAGTTTGAGGATGGAACGCCGTATCGAACTTTAGCTTCGTGCCCAAGCTCTTCTGAACCAATCTCCAGTCCTTAGACGTAAACCGTCCATCTCGATCACTGACTATGCTCTTAGGAATTCCGTGCAGTCGCATAATGTTGCGAACATACAACTCCACCAGCTTCTCCACGCTGTCCTCTTTCCAATTTGGGATGATGTGAGCCACCTTGGTTAGGCGATCCACGATCACCCAAATAGCATCATTACCCTGCTGCGATCTAGGCATACCATGCACAAAATCCATGGAGATGTCATCAAATTTCCATTCAGGGATTGGAAGGGGCTTCAGGAACCCGCCCGGCTTCTGACATTCGGCCTTCACCAAGGCGCAAGTCTGGCAACGATTCACATACAAAGCTACGCCCGGCTTCAACCCCGACCACCAAAAGGATTTCTTCATATCCAAGTACATCTTTGTAATGCCCGGGTGAATGGAGTACTTTGTGAAGTGAGCCTCAAACATCAACTCCTCACGGAGTTTGCCGAACTGCGGTATACAAACCCTTCCGTCCTTTCTCAAGATTCCCCCAATCATCTCCCAGGTGCTGCTCTCGCCCTTTTGAGCCTCCAACACAAAAGGTTGAAACTCCACATCCAATCGAGTCGCTTCCCGAATACGATCGGACAAGTCATTTTGAACTTCAATCCAGTTCAACCGAGCCACACTAGACTCGCCTCTCGCAACACATTCCAATCCCAGGGACTCCCATTCCCGTACCAACCGCTCATCATGAGGTTCGATCCAATTTCCTTGCCCCGAGTACTTTCTACTCAACGCGTCCGCCACCACATTGTCTTTACCCGGCGTATACTGAATCGTCACTTCGTAGTCTCCAAGAAACTCAACCCATCTGCATTGCCGCATGTTCAAGTCCTTCTGATCCAAGAGATACTTCAGCCTTTTATGGTCCGTGAAGATCTCCACCCTTGCGCCATACATATAGTGTCGCCATATTTTCAACGTGAAGATTACCGCCGCCAACTCCAAGTCATGGACGGGGTAATTCCTCTCATGAGGTTTCAGCTGTCTAGACCCAAAAGCTATCACCTTGCCATGTTGCACCAACACGCAACCCAAACCGCATCCCGATGCGTCACTGAAAATCTGAAATCCATCGGTCCCTTGTGGTAAACTCAGGATTGGAGCCATCATAAGCCTCTCCTTCAGGGCCTCAAATGCTTGACTGCACTCTTGGGTCCACACAAACTTATGGTCTTTGCGTGTGAGTGAGGTGAGGGGTAGAGCTATCTTCGAGAAATTCTCCACGAATCTCCTATAATACCCGGCTAGTCCAAGAAAACTTCAGACTTCCGCCACGGTCTTCAACACCGGCCAATCTCTGATGGCCTCCACTTTCGCTGGATCCACTGCCACCCCATCACCACAAATCACGTGGCCCAAAAACGCCACCTTAGCTAACCAGAACTCGCACTTTGAGAACTTTGCAAACAATTGGTTCTCCCTCAACACTTGCAGGACCACTCTCAAGTGGGTTTTATGCTCCACTTCAGACTTGGAGTACACCAAGATGTCATCAATGAAGACAACCACAAACGAATCCAAGTAATCCCGAAATACTCGATTCATCAGATCCATGAACACTGATGGTGCGTTCGTCAACCCGAACGGCATCACCGTAAACTCAAAGTGTCCATACCTTATACCAAAGGCAGTTTTGGTTATGTCCTCATCTAGAATTCGCAGTTGATAGTAGCCTGACTTCAAGTCCAGTTTCGAATATACCACTGACCCCACCAATTGGTCGAACAAATCATCTATCCGAGGGATCGGATACTTATTCTTGACGGTCAATTTATTCAGCTTTCGGTAGTCTATGCACAGGCACATGCTACCGTCTTTCTTCTTTATAAACAACACTGGTGCGCTCCATGGTGAAGAACTGGGTCTAATATACCCTTGCTCCAACAGTTCCTATAACTGTACCTTAAGTTCCGCTAACTCCTTTGGTGTCATCCTAAATGGGGGACGCGACACCGGTCTAGCCTCCGGCACTAACTCGATCGAGAAGTCGATCTCCCGCCGAGGAGGCGCTCCAGGAAGTTCATCCGGAAACACATCCCTGAACTCTGCCACCATAGGCACTTCCTCAATAGATAGCTGGGAGAGACGAACCTCCAACAATGCTACCAGTGCCACACCTCCCTGGTTAACCGCCCGCATCATTTGCATGGCCGTAATTAGGGAATGGGCTACTCCACGAAGGCCCACAAATTTGACTTCCGATTGCCCCTTACTCTTTAGGGTCACTACCTTGGACAAACAATCAATGCTGGCGCGCTGCTCTGCAAGCCAGTCCATGCCCAAAATGACATCGAACTCTACTAACGGCAACACTGCCGCTTCCAAAATGAAGTCAACTCCGTCTAGCTCCCAACAGATGCGCCTTTTAGCCCCGGTGGTCATAGATGACCCATTGGGCATGCGCACTTTCAGTTCCGCGTCCGCCGAGAAAGACTCGACTCCTACCCTTCGGATGAAACTCTCCGCAAGAAAAGAGTGTGAAGCCCCAGTATCGAACAATACCCTAGCGGGGTATCCAGAAACTAACACGAAGCCTACAACAAGACAACACATGGAAAGGGGGTCTAAAAGTATGAAGCACAAATGCAAACTTAAATTTTCTTCATACCTGTCACCACATCGATTTGGCGGATCGCTTCTTGCTGTCCAAGGTTGTAAGCCCTTGGTTGCACCGGTTGGAACCGAGAAGCGCTCGACTCCGCCATCTTTCCTTTCTCCGCAGCACTGGGGCCCGAGCGCACAGACTGCTCCTGCTTTGCATCTTGCCCCACTCCCCCTTGCTGACAAGCACGGGCTATGTGCCCAACCTTCCCGCAGTTGTAATACGTCGGCGGTTCCCTAGAGTGAGAACCCCCAGGCGTCCAAGTGCTCCTCTCACCCGACCTGGAAGTGTGAGGCTTCCTCCTCCACCTGCTCCCATCAGACTTTACATGAGACTGGGAGGGCTTCCCTTCCCCATGCTTGGGAGTAAAACCCTTTCGACGCTGGGTTCGCTCCAGATCATTCTCCAAACTCCTGGCGGCTTCAACTAGCTCATTAAAATCCCGCCCTCTTCATGGAGATGAGGGGCTATCTCAGATTCTCCCTCAACCCTTGGTAGAAGAGGTTATCCCTCTCTACATCATCCGCCATTGTCATTCCCGCATAACAACCCAAACGGGTGAACTCTTGCACGTACTCATTCACTGTCTTGTCTCGCTGCATTAGATGCAGAAACTGCCTCTGCAAGGCCAACCGTGTTGAAACTGGAATATACCTCTTAAGAAAAGCGTCCCCAAACTCTTCCACTGACGGGGTGCGTCCCGGGAACAGACGGCCGCTATGGCTCGCCCACTATAATTTGGCGTCTCCTTCCAACATGAACGCCGCATACTCAGCTTTCTTTTCCTCTGGCGTCTCTGCCGCCCTTAACAGTTCTTGAATACGAACCCACCAATCCTCCGCATCCGTTGGCGTTCCAACACCCTTGAAAGACGGGGGATGGAAACTCAGGAAATACTTCATGTGTCGGTCTCCATGCCCTACCACCACCCTTTCTGCCAAAGGCTTCACTCGTCTGGCTTCTCCGCCTGGCACGGCCGTCGCCGTGTCTGGTGTAGCAGGGGTTGCTACCTGGGCTGCAGCTGCCGCTTGCACTACCACCATCGCTTCTGCAAGCATACGGCAGAAGTCGGATGGGTTTACACCCGTGCCCAAAAGACCTGGAGCAGTGGAACTACTCGCCGAGAGATCATCCCTTGCTCTTGAAGTGCCCGCCTCGTTGCTTGCACTCTTCAGGAAGACAAGAAATAAGGGATTAGTCCCCAATCTCAAGACTAAAACATAAGGACACTCATGGTCCCGCGTTACTCTTATGTGGATAACTTCTCTACAAACCGACCTCGAATCTAAACCTGGCTCTGATACCAAATTGTGGCACCTCCCCTGTAATGAACGTATAATATGGGTCCGGCCGGGGCCCCACAACATACGGACGCCACAGCTTTAGTATTAAAAGTTGATATAGCTACCCACCCTCAAAACTCTTTGCACAACACAGCGGAAACAGAACAGTACTAGAAGTTATCCACCACTAAAGAGTAAAACAAATGGCCTTAAGGCCTTACATCAAGTGTCCAAAAACAAATAGTACATCAAACATGAATGTGCTCAGCACTCCTAGTCTACCTCGGCATGCAAGCCGGACAAAATAGTCTCAAACAAACATCATCATAACCGTAGTGCTACAAAAAAAGGAAAAACACTTCATGGGCTTAGGCCATTTTGGCCGGCGTGTTAGCTCCTGCATGCGATCCTTGACCTGTAAAAATTATTAGTAACGTGGGTCAGCAAAGGCTGACCTCAAACTGTGTAACAACACATCTCCTACCGGCCGCCCCTAACGGACCCCGGGGAACCCTCCAACCTGCAAGTCAGCACTTCATATGCAATAAAAATAGCTATAAACAGAAGAACATTAAAACAGGCTTGGATGTCTCAATCATCAAACATGTTCTCTATTGGTTGAGCGTATAAAGAAAGGGTCTACTATGTAACATGAATGCAACACCCGGGCTTCATGATGGCGCGGCCCCTCCAACACTTCCTGATGATGACCCGGTTGCTGCGGCCCCTCCAACACTTCCTGATGATGACCCGGTTGCTGCGGCGCAACAAGTTAAAGATTTGCGGCGTCATGACAACGTCACAGACGCTAACGGAAAGCTGCAATACAACCTCCGTCCGCGGCGCGCAAAGCTTGCTTAGTAATTCTACCTAGTTTTATTTTAATTGCTTAAAACATTTGGCTTGTAATATTTTTATTTTCATGTTGGTGTGCTATTAAACCCTTGGTGTGTATGTAACCGCCCGGATGGATGAGATTTCATCTCCATCATGGATGGTTGGATCTCTTTTGTAACTCCTATTTAAAGGAGGATATTATGATGAGTTATGCATTGGAAAAAGAAACCTAAAGAAACCCCCTTGAGGAATTTCGGCCACCATGGTGAAAGCCATAGCCCCCTCCTCCCCTTTGGTGTGAAGCCTAGCCTTGCCTCCTCCATCCCCGTTCGGTGCGACTCCGGCGTGGCTTCTCTCGGTACGACTCCGTGGAAGAAGGAAGCAGCCCCCTTCGGTGTGAAACCGGTGGAACCGTGGAGAGAGTGATTCTCCCACAAATATTGTGTGATCTTCTTCTTGGTTGGGTAATCTCTTCCCTATCTTTGTGTTTCTTGCTGTGAGAATTTTGTGGAGGTTATTCATCCGTCTTTTCCGCGATTTTAAAGTGTTTTTCGCTTGCAAATCTGAATCGAACGTTGTTATTGACCCTCTTGTTTTCCGGATTGGAAGATCCGCTAGAGAACAAACTAGGCCAAGCCTTGACTTGTTCTCCAAGATTGGGCACGCTTTGGTGCTAACAAGGGAGTTAATCTCAACTTGTTCTTGATCCCTCCTTATCGTTTACCGCCGCTCCTAAATATATTTTTGCTGCGATTGACGGCTTATTGTGAAAAGAATAGATGCTTGTGTAGGTGCGGTGAGATATGTGCTTGTTGGAGAAGTAGGTCCTAAGGTCGTGGTATCGAGTCCGGCTAGGCGCGAGTTGTGTGCTTGTTGGAGAGTAGGTCCTAAGGACGTTGTATCGAGTCCCGTATTTTTGAGAGCCAACCGACCCCTTTTCGTTCGCTTTTGGTCGGAGCACTCTCTTATTTTTTCTATGTTCTGTGATGGGTACCCGTCGTTAGCGTAAGCACGTCCATCTCACAAACATCCCTACACCAATTTGGTATCAGAGGCGGTCGTTTCAACTTTCACGTTGCAAACATCCTCTCTGCGTTCCTTGTTAGAGATCCGATCGTTAGAACTCAAAAAAATTATTTTCTGTGGTCTGCCAATAGCGGGCTGAAATCTTTATGTTTCAGCAAAATTTCAAAGAAAAAATTTTTTAACGATCTACGTGTTATTCACATCGGGAGTATATAAAAATATCGTATTTTCAATATAGCTTCAGTCCTAGGAAAATTCATCTTGCCCGGGGCCTCCCAAACCTGAATGCGCACTAGGCTAGGAACGGAGTACGCAATCCCGTCTACGTCTAGGATGGCTGCGAACGAGCATGGTGATCCCAACACCGAGGCTATAGCCGGTCTTCGTGCCGAAATGACAGAGCTTAGGAACGCCTTAGCCCAGATCCTACAAAATCAAGCTAGGCCACCCCCACCTCCCGTTAATGCTGGGCAGCCCAACCGGCACCAACCGAACTTTGATTCGGATTCTGAGGGAAACTCTCCCCGTATGCCCCCTCGAGAACCCCGCCCCGAGTGAGGCTTTGATATCACGAGGGCTATCAAGATAGATGCCCCCACCTATGATGGCATGGGAGATCCCCAGATCTTCCTCCATTGGGCTATAGACATGGAGTGCTATTTCGAATGGCACAACCTCACGGACCCCCAAAAGGTTCAAGTTGCCAGGATGAAATTAATGGGATGTGCCAAAACCTATTGGCTGAATGAAGAACGTAGGTTAGGAGCTGGGCACGGGGTCCCACTCATTGGATGGGCTGTTATGAAGAACATGCTAACCGATCAGTACGTTCCCGCGTACCATCAGACGCAAATGTTCGATGAGCTTGCCACCCTTCGGCAAGGCTCAATGTCTGTTGCTGAATATATGGGAGAACTTAAGGACCGTATGGTACGATGTGACCTTCGAGAGATCCCCGAAGTAACCTTATCTAGATTTCGAAAGGGACTTCACCCCGACATTCAGCGGAAACTCTTGTGTTAGGTCACACGGACTTGAATACGACTTTCAATGCCGCCTTGGACATTGAAAAGAACCTAGCATCTAAAGCTCACTCCCGTTATTCTAATGCAAAGAATAAGTCCACCGCTGGGGCATCTTCTTCCACTTTTCCTGATAAAGGAAAATTTAGATCCTCCGAGTCGAAATCCGTTGTGATTACCGCGAGAAATACCAAGAACCCCGCTAGTGAGCGTATCCCCGTTGGAAAGGTTAGCAAGGCTAACACCACTTGTTACTCATGCGGTGTTCAAGGCCACTATGCCTATGAATGCCCCACCAAGACGAAGGCCATAGCCTTACTAGAGTCCACTACCGACCCTGACGACTATGTCCATGAGGCCGAAGAGGAGAGCGACCCTGACGGAGTCCCTAGTGACTTGGAGGACGATCACCGCCTTATGGTGATGCGTTGCATTTTGACCACTCCTCGTCCTGTAGACGACTGGAAGAGGACGAGCATCTTTTCCCTGATCTTTAAGAGTGGAGAAAACTTTGCAAATTAGTTATTGATGGTGGTAGTTGCGTAAACGCCGTTTCTGAGAATGTCGTTAAGCGTATGTCCTTGACCATCGAGCCGCACCCGACCCCCTACCAGGTCGCTTGGATTAGTAAGGTTACTATTAAGGTTACCCAACGGTGCCTAGTCCCCCTGTCTTTCAAATCCTACACGGATGAGGTTTGGTGCGACGTCCTACCAATAGACGTTTGTCATGTGTTATTAGGCCGCCCGTGGCTATATGACCGTGATGTGACGCACTATGGTCGTGCCAACACTTATGAGTTTAAATTCAATGGCAAGATCGTCACCTTGAGACCGACTGTGCCAAAAGAGCCGGTAGTGTTGGCTAAGGATACCACCATCCCAGTTGAGAGGAAAGCCTTGAGTTTAGTTGGTGGGAAGGAATTTGTGAAGGATCCCTTTATTGGGGGAATAATGTACGCTCTTGTACTTCTGAGTGAAAAAACTGATGGTGGCGTGTTGGAAGATTTACCCCGAGAGCTACGGGTATTGTTGGATGAGTTTAGGGATGTATACCCGGAGGAGTTGCCTTCGTCGTTACCACCGCTTAGAGATATACAACACGCAATAGACCTTATCCCCGGATCGTCCTTACCCAACCAACCACACTATAGGCTTAATCCAACTGCCCACATAGAGTTACAAACCCAGATAGAGGAGTTGTTAAATAAGGGATTTATTAGGACGAGTATGAGCCCATGTGCTGTCCCCGCTCTTCTTGCCCCTAAGAAGGATGGCACCTGGCGCATGTGTGTTGATAGCCGAGCTCTCAACAAAATTACTATAAAATATAGGTTTCCAATTCCGCGACTAGATGATCTCTTGGATGTCCTATCGGGTGCCACTATCTTCTCTAAACTGGACTTACGGAGTGGTTACCACCAAATCAGGATCCGAGAGGGGGATGAGTGGAAGACGGCGTTCAAGTCTAAGGACGGGTTGTATGAATGGCTTGTGATGCCCTTTGGGCTATCCAATGCCCCCAGCACCTTCTCCCGGATGATGACGCACATCTTTAGGCCATATATGGGGAAGTTTGTTGTAGTGTATTTTGATGACATCCTAGTGTTTAGTACCTCCCCCGCCGAACACCTCTCTCACATCAAAGTAGTCCTCTCCACCTTAAGGACTGAAACCTTATATCTAAATCTAAAGAAATGCACGTTTTATGTTTCGTAGGTTGAATTCTTAGGTTATATAGTTGGCTCTGAAGGAATTCGTGTTGACCCAGGAAAGGTTCAGGTGATTAGAGACTGGCCCGAGCCCACTAGCCTCCGTGAGGTGCGTAGTTTCCACGGGTTAGCTACCTTTTATCGTCGTTTCATACGTGATTTTAGTAGCATTATGGCACCCATTACGGACTGCATGAAGAAAGGAGAATTCACATGGTCCAAATCCGCCACGTTTGCATTCCATCGTATTAAGGAGCTTATGACCGAAGCACCGGTGTTACGTCTCCCAGACTTCACCAAGGTCTTCGAGCTTACTTGTGATGCATCTGGCGTAGGGATTGGAGGTGTCTTGAGTCAAGAGGGTCACCCGGTTAGTTATTTTAGTGAGAAGTTAGCGGGTGCTAAATTAAATTATTCCAATTACGATAGGGAGTTTTATGCGGTCATTAGATGTTTGCATCATTGGAGGCACTACCTCCTTCATAAGGAGTTCGTGATCCTCTCTGATCATGAAGCGTTGCGGTTCATCAATGGTCAGCACAAAATCAGCCCGCGCCACGCTAAATGGGTATCCTTCTTGCAAGAATACACATTTACTCTCAAGCACCTTAAGGGGACCGACAATCGAGTTGCCGATGCACTCAGTCGCCTCAACCTCTTACTTTCCTCCATGCAAGTCCACGTGGTAGGGTTCGAGCGCATAAAGGATGAATACGCCACATGCCCTGATTTTCAGGAGCCATACTTATCTGCCCAGGATAGCTCTCCCGCGACCATCACGGCCTATTCACTTAGAGACGGATACTTATTCAAACACGGAAAATTGTGTATCCCCCACTCCTCTTTGCGACTCCACATCATTTGGGAGTTACATAGTGGTGGCTTGAGTGGCCACTTTGGCAGGGACAAAACGATAACGCTCGTAGAGGAGAAATTCTTTTGGCCTAAACTAAAGGCGATGGTTGGGAAAGTTGTGAGCAGTTGCCGTACGTGCCAAGTTTCTAAAGGTACTAAGTCCAATGTAGGTTTATACACTCCCCTACCTATTCCGTTCGTCCCGTGGGAAGACGTGAGCATGGACTTTATATTAGGCCTTCCCCCCACCCTGCGACGTCATGATTCTATACTCGTTGTTGTGGATAGGTTCTCCAAGATGGCGTACTTCCTCCCCTGTAGTAAGACCAACGACGCCTCTCACATTGCGAAACTGTATTTTAAAGACGTCGTTAGTCACCGTGGCGTTCCGAAGACTATTGTCTCAGATAGGGACGTCAAGTTCACTAGCTACTTTTGGAAAACCTTGTGGGTTCTTATGGGCACAAAATTATTATTCTCCGCGGCTTATCACCCACAAACTGATGGCCAGACGGAAGTAGTCAATCGGAGCCTAGGAAATCTTCTTCGATGTCTCGTGAGCGACCATAAAGGCACTTGGGATTTACTGCTTCCACATGCACAACTGGCTTACAAAAATTCTAAAAATCGGTCCACGGGTATGTCTCCGAATGAAATTGTTCACGGGTATAAGGCCCCTGTGCCACTTGACTTGTTCCCCTTACCTCCCACATACAAAACAAGTCAATTTGCACAATCCTTCGCCCAACATATTCACGACTTACATGCACGTATACGAGCTACCTTGACTGCTCAATATGAGTCTTATCAAGCGCACGCTAATCTACATAGGAAGGTGTCACACTTTAAGGTCGGCGATCTGGTTTTAGTACGGTTAGTTCCCGAACGAATGCCAACTGGCACCGTTAAAAAGTTAGCTCCAAAATGCGCCGGTCCTTTTCGGATTATCAAGAAGCTAGGTGACAACGCTTTCGTATTGGATTTGCCTGCTGAATGGGGTATCTCCCCTATTTTTAATGTCTCGGATTTGACGTTGTTTGTTGCGCCTCCACAAGAGTTGGTTTCTTTGTCGTCTTCTCCCTCCACTGAAATTTCTAATGGGTTGGGGAGTGGTAGTTTGGATGATCTCTCTCCTCCGGTCCCCGCAGGTATAACATCGGATGGTACGCTGCCTTCTTTTATTCCTACTGCTGACATGTTTCCCAGGTTTCCCAAGACGTTTCTCCATCCAGATATGATACTCGCTGCTGAGCCACTTACTACTCCTGCCGGTGCTACCTACCGCTTCCTCATCCGTTGGCGTGACCTCCCACCGTCGGACGACTCATGGGTCCTCGCGACAGAGCTTCAACGTTTGGATGCCGAGCTTCTCCGCCGCTTTCTATCAGCCCACGCATCGGAGATGCGCGATTTTGAGTGGGGGAGGATTGATGGCGCGGCCCCTCCAACACTTCCTGATGATGACCCGGTTGCTGCGGCCCCTCCAACACTTCCTGATGATGACCCGGTTGTTGCGGCGCAACAAGTTAAAGATTTGCGGCGTCATGACAACGCCACGGACGCTAACGGAAAGCTGCGATACAACCTTCATCCGTGGCGCGCAAAGCTTGCTTAGTAATTCTACCTAGTTTTATTTTAATTGCTTAAAACATTTGGCTTGTAATATTTTTATTTTCATGTTGGTGTGCTATTAAACCCTTTGTGTGTATGTAACCGCCCGGATGGATGAGATTTCATCTCCATCATGGATGGTTGGATCTCTTTTGTAACTCCTATTTAAAGGAGGATATTATGATGAGTTATGCATTGGAAAAAGAAACCTAAAGAAACCCCCTTGAGGAATTTCGGCCACCATGGTGAAAGCCATAGCCCCCTCCTCCCCTTTGGTGTGAAGCCTAGCCTTGCCTCCTCCATCCCCGTTCGGTGCGACTCCGGCGTGGCTTCTCTCGGTGCGACTCCGTGGAAGAAGGAAGCAGCCCCCTTCGGTGTGAAACCGGTGGAACCGTGGAGAGAGTGATTCTCCCACAAATATTGTGTGATCTTCTTCTTGGTTGGGTAATCTCTTCCCTATCTTTGTGTTTCTTGCTGTGAGAATTTTGTGGAGGTTATTCATCCGTCTTTTCCGCGATTTTAAAGTGTTTTTCGCTTGCAAATCTGAATCGAACGTTGTTATTGACCCTCTTGTTTTCCGGATTGGAAGATCCGCTAGAGAACAAACTAGGCCAAGCCTTGACTTGTTCTCCAAGATTGGGCACGCTTTGGTGCTAACAAGGGAGTTAATCTCAACTTGTTCTTGATCCCTCCTTATCGTTTACCGCCGCTCCTAAATATATTTTTGCTGCGATTGACGGCTTATTGTGAAAAGAATAGATGCTTGTGTAGGTGCGGTGAGATGTGTGCTTGTTGGAGAGGTAGGTCCTAAGGTCGTGGTATCGAGTCCGGCTAGGCGCGAGTTGTGTGCTTGTTGGAGAGTAGGTCCTAAGGACGTTGTATCGAGTCCCGTATTTTTGAGAGCCAACCGACCCCTTTTCGTTCGCTTTTGGTCGGAGCACTCTCTTATTTTTTCTATGTTCTGTGATGGGTACCCGTCGTTAGCGTAAGCACGTCCATCTCACAAACATCCCTACACCACTTCACCCAAGGTACCCTACTGCGTATGCATCTAGCACAACATCACATCATTTGGGTACTCACATTTCCCCATTGGCATAAAGCCACAAACACTAAGGGAGACACCTCTCCCTCAAACGGCGCACAGGACGCCACAAGGAATTCTTGCCAAGGCCCCACCCGCTCGTGGGCTTAGCCCCGGGCTTGCCTGCAAGCTCTGACGTCTCATGTCAGGATTCCAACAAACACAGACCGACCGATTCTAAGAAGCCTTGCTGGACCCCACTCGCTCATGGCCTCTTTGCCCGGGCTTGCCCCAAGCTTGGCATTCTCGTCAGTCTCACAGAAGGGGACTAGTCTCGCCGGAACACTCTCCACACATGACGCACATGTCACGGGATAGTCAGCCGACCACGGAGACATAGCCACGCCTTGGCACATCACAAACCAAGACTAAATACATCATAATCCCTCATTGTACTGCAGTGTTCTCGCACACCAAGGAAACCATCTCCAACTCGTGCGGAGCTAACCTTGTCCACCAAGGAAACCATCTCCAACTCATACGGAGCTAACCTTGTCCCTCAAGGAAACCATCTACCGCCGCGAGGAGCTAACCTTGTCCGGGTCCGGCTACACGTACCTTTTCAAACAAACGGGACAATCACCCCCACAACACAAACGGCATCTTGCCGCAACGGAAATTTCTACGAATCCCTAAGTTCGTATGCAACATCACCGAGTCGGACTAACGGTCGCGAATACGGCTTCACCCACCATGCCTAATCCACTAGCGAAGCAGATCTCTAATGCAAAATATGTCGGGGATGGACTCAATCAACCCGGAGGTTCCTCTTGAACCTTGGCAAACCAAAACCCCTCTCATTTGAGAGTTTGGTGCCCAAAAATTAGAGAGAAAGAAAAATAAATGATGCTAATACATGCATCCTAATGACCGAGAGGAGAGATGTCGTTACCTTCCAACTCCTCTTCCTTGTCATGGCAAAATAGCCTGATGGAAATCTTCGCAACGCTCTAAGCTTCACGGATCCGGACGCGGCTCGCGATTTGGAGCACTGAAACTCTCCCTACAGCCCAAGACCTTCTTCTCCTTCCTCCTTGCTCTAGTTTCTCTCAAGAACTTAGAAAGAGAAGACTTGGAAAACAAATGAGGGTTTCCAACCCTAAAATCAGACTTAACTTCCCAGGAGATGGCCTGAACCGCTAGATCCCAAAACCAGGAAATGAATGGCCGCGATTAGCCTAGAAAATAGAAAATCTGGGCCGAACACGGCCTGGCACACGCCCGTGTCCAGGGTCGTGTGCCTCATTCGCCATCTCAAATCGACGCGCCTAGAATCGCACACGGGCTTCTGACACGCCCGTGTTCGATCTGACACGCCCGTGTCCCTAGTGACACGGCCGTGTGGCCGGCCGTGTGCCTCTAACGACATGGTCCCGAAACCAACCCGAGAGGTGACACGGCCTGGGACACGCCCGTGTCCCACGCCGTGTGCCAAGTCTCGACACCCGCCGACAGGCTTTGTGTCGACATCGTGGAAAACGTCGAGCGAAGATCGTCGACCACGCGGGACATGCCCTGTGACACGCCCGTGTCACAGGCTGTGTACCCCAGTCTCGACACTCATCGAGCGAAAGTGTCGACACTTGGGCTGAGTGTCGACACGGCCTC
Organism: Platanthera guangdongensis; assembly: GCA_039583875.1. Classification (NCBI taxonomy): domain Eukaryota; kingdom Viridiplantae; phylum Streptophyta; class Magnoliopsida; order Asparagales; family Orchidaceae; genus Platanthera; species Platanthera guangdongensis. Next base: position 55,321,125 of record CM077154.1, read on the forward strand.
GACACGCCCTGCTACATGCCCGTGTCGCAGGCCGTGTGCCCCACTCTCGACACTTTGTCGAGCGAAAGTGTCGACACTTGGGCCGAGTGTCGACACGGCCTCGACACGCCCTGCGACACGCCCGTGTCGCAGGCCGTGTGCCCCACTCTCGACACTTTGTCGAGCGAAAGTGTCGACACTTGGGCCGAGTGTCGACACGGCCTCGACACGCCCTGCGACACGCCCGTGTCACAGGCCGTGTGCCTCCTGCTAGAAACCCAAAAATTTTCCAGAACTGCACACTGACACTCTTGCAAAACTGGGGTGTTACACCCAGGCCACCAAGTTGGCAAGATCACGCATCCGCCCAATTTTTCGGGTGCACCTTAGGGTTAATCCCCAAGGCTCCCTGTTGCAATCTACCACGTAGAAAACCCTAAAAACAAACAATCTCACGGAGTCTTCTCCGTCATTTATGCAATGCAACATCACCAATCCAGACCAACATGTCTGGATAGGCTTCACACATCATGCCTATGTCCGTTCTCGAATACGGACTCTAAACAATGGGGACTTTACATATCTACCTGAAGGAATGCCTCCAACTCACCGCAAACTCGCGAGAGCGGGCTTCCTATGCAAAGAAGGAGAGATTCACATGCTCAAGAAGAGAATCGTTACCCTAGCGTTCTTCCTTGGCGCCATGGAAAAGTAAGCGGATGAAAAGCACCGCACTCCCTTTGCCTTCGTAGATCCGAAGTCGGTTCGCGATTTGGAGCTCTGAAGCTCCTCCAAAGACCGGATCTAAGCTTCTTCTTCCTCCTTTGCTCTCCTCTCTCTCTATACTTTAGAAAGAGAACCTGTCAAGTGAAATGAGGGTTTCAAGGGTCCAATCCCGTGTATATCCAAGCACTAACAGCCCCCAGCCATCGGATCCCGAATTAAAGAAACGAACGGCCATGATCCAGATCTAAAATGCAGAATCTTGGCCGAACTTGGCCTGTGACATGCCCGTGTCCAGGGTCGTGTCCCTCATTCGCCGTCAAAATCTACGCGTCTGGAACAACACACGGGTATCCGACACACCCTTGTTCGACCTGACACGCCCGTGTTCCAACTGACACGGCCGTGTGGTCGGTCGTGTGCCTCCATCGACACAGCCCCGAAAACAACCCGAGACTCACACGGGTCCTGTACACGCCCGTGTCCTATTTGACACGCCCGTGTCCTATTTGACACGCCCGTGTCTGTTGGGTACATTGGTCTAAATGTACCTGATTTGAAGAAGCCTCACCCAACTCAATGATATACATCAAAATGTATTTGATGTATTTTGAGTTACTTGTGCAGGTTAAGTATTTGCAGGACTGAAGCAAAAAGTTTCTAAGTACATGTGTCGACACCCAGAGGGAAAGTGTCGACACTTAAGAAGACTTGTGTCGACACCCAGGCAAGCAGTGTCGACACTTGGAGTCATTGTGTCGACACCTGGGATGCAGAGTCGACACCAGACAGAAAGTGTCGATAGAAGGAGCTGTGTCGACACTCAATGAAGAAAGTACAGTAAAGCAGTGTCGACACTTAACAGCAGTGTCGACACCTAGAAGAACTGTGTCTACAGCAGAAAGTGTCGACACTTGGAGCTGTGTCGACACTCAGCAAAAGTCAGCAGAGACCAAGTACAAGTGTCGACACTCAGAGTACTTGTGTCAACACTTAGCAGAAGAGTCAACACTTGAAGTAAGTGTCGACACCCAGAACAATGTGTCGACACTTAGCTGAAGACTCAACACTTGAAGAAAGTGTCGACGCATGGAGCTGTGTCGACACTTAGTGAAGAACAGCAAGATCAACAAATTATTCTAAGTACAAGTGTCGACACTATGGGAATGTGTCGACACTCAGCTGAAGTCTCGACTGAAGAAGAAAGTGTCGACATCCAGAGCAATGTGTCGACACTCAACAAGTATCAACACTGAAGACATGTGTCGACACCAAGAAGCAGTGTCGACACTTGACAGATACAACACATGAAGATGTGTCGACACAAAGGTGTTGTGTCGACACTTAGAAGAATTCAGCAAAATTCTGAAGAACAAGTACTTGTGTCGACACTCAATTTCAGTGTCGACACATGAAGAAGAAGTAGTGTCGAGATAAAGAATCAACAACACAAGGAGTTGTGTCGACACCTTTTAGACTAGTGTCGACACTTAGACAACATGTGTCGACACTTGGTCTATAAATGTCGACACTTAAAGACAGAAAGTCTCAACACTATCAGACAGTTAAAGAATTTTCAAGAACTGACTGGATGACTTGACAGCTGCCATTCCAGCCGGTCTACAGCACCTGTCAGAGTTGTCAGAATTCAGTTATGGACCGGACCAGCCGGTTACCATGAAGAAAGCCTATATATAGGCTCATACGGTCTACAGAAACTGTTGTTAAAAAGTGGTTCACAGAGTTGTTCAATTTATTGATCAAGTATCTAAACAAGAAGATCTAGCTGTCCAAGTGCAGATCTAAGAAGTTGGAGAGAGAGGGCTCCATCCAAGAAATCAGCCGTTGGAACTAGGCTGAGAAGAAGGGTTCAGATTTATTCTGGATCTTAAGAAGCAGAGGTCAAGGATCAACTGCAGAAGGAGTCAATCTTATTGAGTTCTACTTTCAAGAAGCTTTGAAGAAAGCTAAGTCAGATTGAATCCAGCTGAGTTCTTCCAAGAACTCATCAAGAAACTCACAACTCCCCTCACTTGTTTCTGAGTTGCTGAGTTATCATTTGTAAATTCATTTTTATCTTGTAGGATCCTTTGGAACTGAGTGTTTGTAAGCCTGTAATTATAAAGGCTGAGTATAGGGCTTGGGAGCCTGAGTGTAGGAGATTGGAATCTCTGAGTGTAGGCCTTTTGTGGCTGAGTGTAGGCCTGGGTGACTGAGTGTAGGCCTTTGTGGCTGAGTGTAGGCTTTGTGGAAAAGTTGAGTTGTAGGGCCTTGGGCCTGAGGTGTAGGAACCAGTTTGGGTTCTGAGATAGTGGAGAAGTTTGGCCGAATCTAGTACACTGCTAGATAGGCGAAGGGGGAAAGTGGATGTACCCAAAGCTTGGGGAACCACTATAAAACTGTGTGTCTTCTGTGTGATGTGATTTGTTGTGAATACTGTGTGATTGCTGTGCAAAAGTAGATTAGATTCTGTGTTTAAAACTGATTGCTGCCATTAAAGTTTAAAAAGAATTTGGTCACCTATTCACCCCCCCCTCTAGGTGTATAGGTACTATATCTTTCAAGTGGTATCAGAGCCAGGTTCCTCAAAAAGGACTAACAGTCTGAGTGTTGAATTCTGTGAAGTGAAAGTGGATGAATGGAAGGCTTGGGAAACCTATCCGCGCGGACTACGCGGACTGGGTTGGCGGACTGCTAGGTCGGCAGGGATGTTGCAGGCGGTTTGCTCTGTGGCGGCCTGGGCGGTCTGTTCGCGCGGACTGCGCGGACAGCAGCGGCGGTCTGCCAGGCCAGTGTATGCTCAGCAGGCGGTTTACTCCCAGGAAGTAACCGGGCGGATAGGAATGTTATCCGCGGAGTCCGGCTTGAAGCGGACTGAAGAACTGGAGCTCGGCAGACCGGTTTGGCAGTTGCCTTGGTCTTGCTCTAGTGAAGCGGCAAGTGGAAGCCGCGGAGACCGCCGGTCAGCGCGGACAGGAACTGGAGGTCGCCCGGTATGGCGGGCTAGATCCAGTGTCCGCCAGTAAGTGCGGACTGGCCCTTGCGGCCAGTGGACTGGACTTGGTGGGAATTGAACCAAGTCCAGGATGGCTCAGTCCGGGGAGATCGCGCAGTGGAGCGCGGGCTGGTTTCTCAGTCCGCCAAGCGTAGTAGAAGTGCTTTGCCTTGTTTGCTAGCTTGGGGATATGCGGACTGGAGGATTGCCCGTGCAGGAGCGTGCGGACTGGAGCTGGAGTCCGCTAAGTCCGGAGATGCCTTGTGATGATGCAATGGACTCAGGAGTTGCGGACTGGAGTCTGCTGTTAGCGGACTGGATTGGCGTGTCCGCTAAGTCCGGAGGTGCCTTGGCAATGAGGTAATGGACTTGGGATATGCGGACGATAGCTGGGTATCCGCTGAGTCCGGCAGGTGCCTTGATGGCGCGGTTACGGGCTCGGGTTTTGCGGGCTGATGCCTTGTCCGCAGAATGGCGGATACGGCTTTTGTGGAGTCCGGCTGTGGTGGTCCTGGCTTGGTCTCTGGCGGCAAGGCGGACTGGATATTGGAGTCCGGCCTTGGAGAAGCTGGGGCGGACTGGCTATCTGCACAGGGCGGCGAACTGGCATGTGTGTCCGCGGGCTGGCGGACACATAAGTTCTTGCTGCGGGTTGTGGCGGTGATCCTATCGGGAAGGGCGGTGACCATACTCATCGTCGTGCCTATAAATAGGACCCATGTCACATCAGAACTAAGGAAGGAACCTGGACCGAAGTGAACAGTAATTGAGCTCGCGTAAGTTGCTGCGGCCTGGACTTTGTGTCCGCGCGGATAGAGTTGACCCGGTTGTGCTGTGCAGGTTGTGCGGATAGCGCTGGAAAGCCAGGACTTGGCTCTGATTGCGGTCAGGGACAGTGCGGACTCTGCGGTTAAGCAACAGGCGGTAAACAGCAGGTCGCGGATAGCGGCCAGGCGGTCTTCTCTTTGGCGACTTGGTTCGGGGTTCAGGAAGTCGCCGGTTTCTGGCGGACTGTTCCATTCGGTGGCGCAGCTTGTGCGGTCTGGCGGCGTGCAGACCGGCGGTGAAGAGCTAAGCATTGGAGTAAGGGTGAGTTCGCGCGGCTTGGGTTGCGGTCTGGCGACCTGGCGGACTGAGCGGACTCCACAGCAGTAGGTCGGCGGCTTAATTGTTTGAGTCCGCGCGGCTTGTTTTTTTGTTCTTGTCTTTGTATCTGTCTCTGCTCTCCCGGTGTTGGGTTTTGGTGAAGCATGTCTCGCCATGTATGTCTCGCCTTGTAAAGAAGTTTGCTCTTGATCAATAAAGAAGCTTGTGCTGCATGTGTTGCTGGTTGTTACTGCTTTGTTGAGATAACCACTGTTAACTCCACGATCCGGGAAAACTTTCAACATATAAGTGGGCGTATTCTCCTTCGGTTTGTTGAGTTTTCAGCAGGGTATCCAAGGGGGCGTCTGCGGTTTGTTGAATTTTTAACATGGTATCAGAGGGAGGTTGTTGGAGTGGTCAAGCAGTGCTCAATGGAAGTAGTTGCTCTTCTGAAGAGGAAACCAGTGGTAGAACCATGGCAGTGGAGGATGCAAGTTGTCTTGGTATTGATCTTCTTACAGAGGCGAACTGTGAACGGTGGAAGTCCTGTATGAAGAGCTTTCTTCTTGGCGAGGACCTTTGGGAGGTTGTATGCGGAGCAGGAAGACAAGAGGATACTGCTGGCAATGCTGAGGCGATGAGAGCTTGGAAGGAGGCAAATGCGAAAGCGGAGTCTATTCTCAAGCAGGTGATCTCATCGGAGCTCTTGGACCACATCAGTGGATGTCGGTCAGCTGCGGAGGTTTGGACTTCCCTTGATGGGTTGTTCAGGAAGAAGGTGAAGGAGGTTGCTGCTGATGATGGTCCCTCTACTTCATATCAGGAAGAAAGGAGTGTTTCTCCTAGGCGTGATAGGAAGAGGAAGGAAGGACCACGGTGCTATAAATGCAAGCAGCAAGGTCATCTTCGGAAGGAGTGCAAGGTTACCTTGCTCTCGGCGAACGTTGCTCAGGTAGGGAGGAAGGAGAAGAACGTAGTTGGGACTTCAACTAGTTCTGGATCTGATCGGCTGGATGCCACTGATAGTGCAGCTATCTGGCATGAAAGACTGGGGCATGTAGGGATGGACAAGCTGAAAGCAATGGCGGAAAGAAGACTCGTAAGAGGCTTGCCTAGATTGTCATCCTATGGCGATGGTCGGGGGTGTGCGGGATGTCAGGAAAGTGGAGCCTATCGCTTCATGGTCGACAAAGCACAAGCCAGGAGTAATGCACCATTGGCGGTTGTCCATTGTGCTCTGGTGGGACCGACCGTCACGGCCAGTCTTGGAGGCAGCAGGTTCATGCTGATATTGGTTGATGACTATTCTGGGTATACTTGGGTATACTTTATGAAGACGAAGTCCAGCATGGTACGCTTGTTTGTGGAGTTCAAGAAGCTTGTCGAAGGCCAGCTTGGCCGGAGGATCAAGGTGTTGAGGACAGGTTTCGGTGGTGAGTTTGACTCAACCGAGTTCTCACGCTTTTGCAGGAAGCAAGGGATCCGGATGGAGCTTTCTTGTGGACATACTTCACAACAGGGTAGTGTTGCAGCTCGGATGATCCGTTGGTTAACGGAGACCTGCAAGTGTTGGCTTCGGAGTAAAGGCGTTCCGAAGGCTCTTTGGGCGGAAGGAATGGCCTGTGCTGCTCATGTCATCAACCGGATGCCTCTTAGTCCGATCATAATGAAGACTCCTTATGAGCTAATGTTCGGAGTGAAGCCCTCAGTGAAGCACCTTCGGGTGTTTGGATCTACCTGCTATTTACACTCTCCGGGTGCTCTCAAAACAAAGCTAGTCTTTGTAGGGTATGATGAGCAGAGAAGAAGATGGAGGTGTATGGATCCTGCGACGAAGAAACTCATAGTGTCGAGAGACATTGTTTTCGATGAGTTGACGCCGTATTGGGGTAGCTCTTATGTGGAGCTAGAGATAAGCAGGTCAGATGGTGGGCTGAAGGAGGCTGCTGCTAAGGAAGTGGAGTTGTCTGAGTCACCAGGTGCTCCAGGTTGTTCTAGCTCCGGGGCAAAGGCGTCAGAGTCGGGAAGAAGGGGGAGCGATGCTCCAGGACCTTCTGACTCAAAGGCGGAGGCTTCCTGTTCAGGAAGCAAGGGGAGCGATGTTCCAGGCAGTTCATGTTCAAGAGGGAAGTCTTCTGGTTCAGGTAGCAGGGGGAGCGTTGCTCCAGGTGCTCTTGGTTCCAGTAAGGAGGCGTCTTGTTCAGGGAACAAAGGGAGCATTGTTCCGGGTCTGCCCGGGAACGGAGCTGGTTCAAAAGCAGCGGAGGTGGTTAGCCATGATCAGGTTCTTCGGAGATCGAAGAGGATCAGTAAGCCACCAGCTCGATATAGTGAAGGGAACACGGCGGACTTGGTCCCGTGTTTCCTTGGTAGCCCTCAGGTCGAGCAAGGGACTTCTGGCTGTGATGACCCCACTAGAATCAAGGAGGTGGTTGACACCAAGTCTGATGAGGTGACTTCTCTCAGAGGCAACGAGGCTTGGGCTTCTGGATCCAAGGAAGTTGGTGATTCTCCTTTGATGCATGAGTGGAGGTTGAAGCTGAAGAAGGCAGAGGGAAGCATGGCTCCTTTTGGGAGATGCTGGAGGGCTCCCTCATGGTCCATGATATGCGGGGCGAGGACTATGTCTTGGACATCTCTTCGTAGATGCTATCGGAAGGACCAGGTGCAAGGTTACGGGAGCTGCTGGAGTTATTCACCACTTCTCACTTCAAGGGGGAGTGTTGAATTCTGTGAAGTGAAAGTGGATGAATGGAAGGCTTGGGAAACCTATCCGCGCGGACTACGCGGACTGGGTTGGCGGACTGCTAGGTCGGCAGGGATGTTGCAGGCGGTTTGCTCTGTGGCGGCCTGGCCGGTCTGTTCGCGCGGACTGCGCGGACAGCAGCGGCGGTCTGCCAGGCCAGTGTATGCTCAGCAGGCGGTTTACTCCCAGGAAGTAACCGGGCGGATAGGAATGTTATCCGCGGAGTCCGGCTTGAAGCGGACTGAAGAACTGGAGCTCGGCAGACCGGTTTGGCAGTTGCCTTGGTCTTGCTCTAGTGAAGCGGCAAGTGGAAGCCGCGGAGACCGCCGGTCAGCGCGGACAGGAACTGGAGGTCGCCCGGTATGGCGGGCTAGATCCAGTGTCCGCCAGTAAGTGCGGACTGGCCCTTGCGGCCAGTGGACTGGACTTGGTGGGAATTGAACCAAGTCCAGGATGGCTCAGTCCGGGGAGATCGCGCAGTGGAGCGCGGGCTGGTTTCTCAGTCCGCCAAGCGTAGTAGAAGTGCTTTGCCTTGTTTGCTAGCTTGGGGATATGCGGACTGGAGGATTGCCCGTGCAGGAGCGTGCGGACTGGAGCTGGAGTCCGCTAAGTCCGGAGATGCCTTGTGATGATGCAATGGACTCAGGAGTTGCGGACTGGAGTCTGCTGTTAGCGGACTGGATTGGCGTGTCCGCTAAGTCCGGAGGTGCCTTGGCAATGAGGTAATGGACTTGGGATATGCGGACGATAGCTGGGTATCCGCTGAGTCCGGCAGGTGCCTTGATGGCGCGGTTGCGGGCTCGGGTTTTGCGGGCTGATGCCTTGTCCGCAGAATGGCGGATACGGCTTTTGTGGAGTCCGGCTGTGGTGGTCCTGGCTTGGTCTCTGGCGGCAAGGCGGACTGGATATTGGAGTCCGGCCTTGGAGAAGCTGGGGCGGACTGGCTATCTACACAGGGCGGCGAACTGGCATGTGTGTCCGCGGGCTGGCGGACACATAAGTTCTTGCTGCGGGTTGTGGCGGTGATCCTATCGGGAAGGGCGGTGACCATACTCATCGTCGTGCCTATAAATAGGACCCATGTCACATCAGAACTAAGGAAGGAACCTGGACCGAAGTGAACATTAATTGAGCTCGCGTAAGTTGCTGCGGCCTGGACTTTGTGTCCGCGCGGATAGAGTTGACCCGGTTGTGCTGTGCAGGTTGTGCGGATAGCGCTGGAAAGCCAGGACTTGGCTCTGATTGCGGTCAGGGACAGTGCGGACTCTGCGGTTAAGCAACAGGCGGTAAACAGCAGGTCGCGGATAGCGGCCAGGCGGTCTTCTCTTTGGCGACTTGGTTCGGGGTTCAGGAAGTCGCCGGTTTCTGGCGGACTGTTCCATTCGGTGGCGCAGCTTGTGCGGTCTGGCGGCGTGCAGACCGGCGGTGAAGAGCTAAGCATTGGAGTAAGGGTGAGTTCGCGCGGCTTGGGTTGCGGTCTGGCGACCTGGCGGACTGAGCGGACTCCACAGCAGTAGGTCGGCGGCTTAATTGTTTGAGTCCGCGCGGCTTGTTTTTTTGTTCTTGTCTTTGTATCTGTCTCTGCTCTCCCGGTGTTGGGTTTTGGTGAAGCATGTCTCGCCATGTATGTCTCGCCTTGTAAAGAAGTTTGCTCTTGATCAATAAAGAAGCTTGTGCTGCATGTGTTGCTGGTTGTTACTGCTTTGTTGAGATAACCACTGTTAACTCCACGATCCGGGAAAACTTTCAACATATAAGTGGGCGTATTCTCCTTCGGTTTGTTGAGTTTTCAGCAGGGTATCCAAGGGGGCGTCTGCGGTTTGTTGAATTTTTAACACTGAGGAGATCCTGATTGGCAGTTTCAGTCTAAGTCAAAGTACAGATTCAAGAAAATCAAGAACCATGGGTTCCTCTGAGAATCACAAGGAATTTGGATCCATGAAATTACCTCTATGTAGGAAAGAGATATTTGGGATCTGGAAGGAAAGGGTAAGGCTGTTTATGGAAGCCTCAGACCCTAGGATTTACATCACAGTCAAAGAGGGGCCATATGTGCCCATGAAGATATCAGTTCTAGATGCAAATCAGAGAACACCAAAGGATTTCTCTGAAATGACTAAGGATGAGATTGTCCTAGCCACCATGGACAAAAGGGCTCAAAACATTATAGTGAGTGCCATAGATGATGCAACTTTTCAGAATCTTATACACTGTAAGACAGCCAAAGAGATGTGGGACACTCTTATTGTGTATATGGAGGGTTCTGAAGAAGTTAGGCAAGATAGAAAATCCTTGCTAAATCAAGAGTATGAAAGTTTTAGACAAGGAAAGGGTGATAGCATAACTGAGTGCTATAAGAAGTTCTACAGGATAGTGAATGAACTCATGTCTTATGGAAGAGAGTTCAGTAATTATGAACTAAATGACAAGTTCCTAAGGTCCTTAACTAAAGATTGGGACACAAAGATTTGTGTCATTAGAGAAATGGCTAAGTTGGGTGAAATTCCTCCACCTACCCTCTTTGGCAAATTGTTGTCATATGAAATGCAATTGACAGTGAGGAAAGAGCAGGAGAAATCAACAAGAAATGAACATAAGGAAAAACTGTAGCTTTCAAGACAGAAGCCCCCAGAAAGTACAGGAATAAGTCACCAACTCCACCTCTAAAGGTTGCTGAATCAGAGTCAGACGAATCAGTCAGCACAAAATCTGAAAGCAGTGAAAGTGATGAAGACTTTGCTGCCTTCACTAGACATTTTCAGAAATTCTTGAAGAAGAAACAGTGGAGGTCAAGGCCTTCTACTTCACAGGGAAAAGAAGACCTATATCAGAATAAAAAGGCTTCAAAGAAGGACAGGAAGAGCACTAAGTCTAGCAAGGCAACTGTTTCAAAAATAGTGTGCTATTGCTGCAATAGACAAGGCCATGTTGTTGCAGATTGTCCTGAAAAGAGAAAGGAGTCTAGTGACAGGAAGAAGACTCATTTCAAAGGCAAGAAAGAGAAGTCTTTTGTTGCCAAAAAGGAGAAGACTCTGTCAGAAATCTCTTCTTCAGAAACTGAGTCTGATGCTGAGGCATACATAGGGCTATTTGCTGAAGAAGAAGAAGAAGAGTTCATGCTGATGGGTACCCGTCGTTAGCGTAAGCACGTCCATCTCACAAACATCCCTACACCACTTCACCCAAGGTACCCTACTGCGTATGCATCTAGCACAACATCACATCATTTGGGTACTCACATTTCCCCATTGGCATAAAGCCACAAACACTAAGGGAGACACCTCTCCCTCAAACGGCGCACAGGCCGCCACAAGGAATTCTTGCCAAGGCCCCACCCGCTCGTGGGCTTAGCCCCGGGCTTGCCTGCAAGCTCTGACGTCTCATGTCAGGATTCCAACAAACACAGACCGACCGATTCTAAGAAGCCTTGCTGGACCCCACTCGCTCATGGCCTCTTTGCCCGGGCTTGCCCCAAGCTTGGCATTCTCGTCAGTCTCACAGAAGGGGACTAGTCTCGCCGGAACACTCTCCACACATGACGCACATGTCACGGGATAGTCAGCCGACCACGGAGACATAGCCACGCCTTGGCACATCACAAACCAAGACTAAATACATCATAATCCCTCATTGTACTGCAGTGTTCTCGCACACCAAGGAAACCATCTCCAACTCGTGCGGAGCTAACCTTGTCCACCAAGGAAACCATCTCCAACTCATACGGAGCTAACCTTGTCCCTCAAGGAAACCATCTACCGCCACGAGGAGCTAACCTTGTCCGGGTCCGGCTACACGTACCTTTTCAAACAAACGGGACAATCACCCCCACAACACAAACGGCATCTTGCCGCAACGGAAATTTCTACGAATCCCTAAGTTCGTATGCAACATCACCGAGTCGGACTAACGGTCGCGAATACGGCTTCACCCACCATGCCTAATCCACTAGCGAAGCAGATCTCTAATGCAAAATATGTCGGGGATGGACTCAATCAACCCGGAGGTTCCTCTTGAACCTTGGCAAACCAAAACCCCTCTCATTTGAGAGTTTGGTGCCCAAAAATTAGAGAGAAAGAAAAATAAATGATGCTAATACATGCATCCTAATGACCGAGAGGAGAGATGTCGTTACCTTCCAACTCCTCTTCCTTGTCATGGCAAAATAGCCTGATGGAAATCTTCGCAACGCTCTAAGCTTCACGGATCCGGACGCGGCTCGCGATTTGGAGCACTGAAACTCTCCCTACAGCCCAAGACCTTCTTCTCCTTCCTCCTTGCTCTAGTTTCTCTCAAGAACTTAGAAAGAGAAGACTTGGAAAACAAATGAGGGTTTCCAACCCTAAAATCAGACTTAACTTCCCAGGAGATGGCCTGAACCGCTAGATCCCAAAACCAGGAAATGAATGGCCGCGATTAGCCTAGAAAATAGAAAATCTGGGCCGAACACGGCCTGGCACACGCCCGTGTCCAGGGTCGTGTGCCTCATTCGCCATCTCAAATCGACGCGCCTAGAATCGCACACGGGCTTCTGACATGCCCGTGTTCGATCCGACACGCCCGTGTCCCTAGTGACACGGCCGTGTGGCCGGCCGTGTGCCTCTAACGACATGGTCCCGAAACCAACCCGAGAGGTGACACGGCCTGGGACACGCCCGTGTCCCACGCCGTGTGCCAAGTCTCGACACCCGCCGACAGGCTTTGTGTCGACATCGTGGAAAACGTCGAGCGAAGATCGTCGACCACGCGGGACACGCCCTGTGACACGCCCGTGTCACAGGCTGTGTACCCCAGTCTCGACACTCATCGAGCGAAAGTGTCGACACTTGGGCTGAGTGTCGACACGGCCTCGACACGCCCTGCGACATGCCCGTGTCGCAGGCCGTGTGCCCCACTCTCGACACTTTGTCGAGCGAAAGTGTCGACACTTGGGCCGAGTGTCGACACGGCCTCGACACGCCCTGCGACACGCCCGTGTCGCAGGCCGTGTGCCCCACTCTCGACACTTTGTCGAGCGAAAGTGTCGACACTTGGGCCGAGTGTCGACACGGCCTCGACACGCCCTGCGACACGCCCGTGTCACAGGCCGTGTGCCTCCTGCTAGAAACCCAAAAATTTTCCAGAACTGCACACTGACACTCTTGCAAAACTGGGGTGTTACACCCAGGCCACCAAGTTGGCAAGATCACGCATCCGCCCAGTTTTTCGGGTGCACCTTAGGGTTAATCCCCAAGGCTCCCTGTTGCAATCTACCACGTAGAAAACCCTAAAAACAAACAATCTCACGGAGTCTTCTCCGTCATTTATGCAATGCAACATCACCAATCCAGACCAACATGTCTGGATAGGCTTCACACATCATGCCTATGTCCGTTCTCGAATACGGACTCTAAACAATGGGGACTTTACATATCTACCTGAAGGAATGCCTCCAACTCACCGCAAACTCGCGAGAGCGGGCTTCCTATGCAAAGAAGGAGAGATTCACATGCTCAAGAAGAGAATCGTTACCCTAGCGTTCTTCCTTGGCGCCATGGAAAAGTAAGCGGATGAAAAGCACCGCACTCCCTTTGCCTTCGTAGATCCGAAGTCGGTTCGCGATTTGGAGCTCCGAAGCTCCTCCAAAGACCGGATCTAAGCTTCTTCTTCCTCCTTTGCTCTCCTCTCTCTCTATACTTTAGAAAGAGAACCTGTCAAGTGAAATGAGGGTTTCAAGGGTCCAATCCCGTGTATATCCAAGCACTAACAGCCCCCAGCCATCGGATCCCGAATTAAAGAAACGAACGGCCATGATCCAGATCTAAAATGCAGAATCTTGGCCGAACTTGGCCTGTGACATGCCCGTGTCCAGGGTCGTGTCCCTCATTCGCCGTCAAAATCTACGCGTCTGGAACAACACACGGGTATCCGACACACCCTTGTTCGACCTGACACGCCCGTGTTCCAACTGACACGGCCGTGTGGTCGGTCGTGTGCCTCCATCGACACAGCCCCGAAAACAACCCGAGACTCACACGGGTCCTGTACACGCCCGTGTCCTATTTGACACGCCCGTGTCCTATTTGACACGCCCGTGTCTGTTGGGTACATTGGTCTAAATGTACCTGATTTGAAGAAGCCTCACCCAACTCAATGATATACATCAAAATGTATTTGATGTATTTTGAGTTACTTGTGCAGGTTAAGTATTTGCAGGACTGAAGCAAAAAGTTTCTAAGTACATGTGTCGACACCCAGAGGGAAAGTGTCGACACTTAAGAAGACTTGTGTCGACACCCAGGCAAGCAGTGTCGACACTTGGAGTCATTGTGTCGACACCTGGGATGCAGAGTCGACACCAGACAGAAAGTGTCGATAGAAGGAGCTGTGTCGACACTCAATGAAGAAAGTACAGTAAAGCAGTGTCGACACTTAACAGCAGTGTCGACACCTAGAAGAACTGTGTCTACAGCAGAAAGTGTCGACACTTGGAGCTGTGTCGACACTCAGCAAAAGTCAGCAGAGACTAAGTACAAGTGTCGACACTCAGAGTACTTGTGTCAACACTTAGCAGAAGAGTCAACACTTGAAGTAAGTGTCGACACCCAGAACAATGTGTCGACACTTAGCTGAAGACTCAACACTTGAAGAAAGTGTCGACGCATGGAGCTGTGTCGACACTTAGTGAAGAACAGCAAGATCAACAAATTATTCTAAGTACAAGTGTCGACACTATGGGAATGTGTCGACACTCAGCTGAAGTCTCGACTGAAGAAGAAAGTGTCGACATCCAGAGCAATGTGTCGACACTCAACAAGTATCAACACTGAAGACATGTGTCGACACCAAGAAGCAGTGTCGACACTTGACAGATACAACACATGAAGATGTGTCGACACAAAGGTGTTGTGTCGACACTTAGAAGAATTCAGCAAAATTCTGAAGAACAAGTACTTGTGTCGACACTCAATTTCAGTGTCGACACATGAAGAAGAAGTAGTGTCGAGATAAAGAATCAACAACACAAGGAGTTGTGTCGACACCTTTTAGACTAGTGTCGACACTTAGACAACATGTGTCGACACTTGGTCTATAAATGTCGACACTTAAAGACAGAAAGTCTCAACACTATCAGACAGTTAGAGAATTTTCAAGAACTGACTGGATGACTTGACAGCTGCCATTCCAGCCGGTCTACAGCACCTGTCAGAGTTGTCAGAATTCAGTTATGAACCGGACCAGCCGGTTACCATGAAGAAAGCCTATATATAGGCTCATACGGTCTACAGAAACTGTTGTTAAAAAGTGGTTCACAGAGTTGTTCAATTTATTGATCAAGTATCTAAACAAGAAGATCTAGCTGTCCAAGTGCAGATCTAAGAAGTTGGAGAGAGAGGGCTCCATCCAAGAAATCAGCCGTTGGAACTAGGCTGAGAAGAAGGGTTCAGATTTATTCTGGATCTTAAGAAGCAGAGGTCAAGGATCAACTGCAGAAGGAGTCAATCTTATTGAGTTCTACTTTCAAGAAGCTTTGAAGAAAGCTAAGTCAGATTGAATCCAGCTGAGTTCTTCCAAGAACTCATCAAGAAACTCACAACTCCCCTCACTTGTTTCTGAGTTGCTGAGTTATCATTTGTAAATTCATTTTTATCTTGTAGGATCCTTTGGAACTGAGTGTTTGTAAGCCTGTAATTATAAAGGCTGAGTATAGGGCTTGGGAGCCTGAGTGTAGGAGATTGGAATCTCTGAGTGTAGGCCTTTTGTGGCTGAGTGTAGGCCTGGGTGACTGAGTGTAGGCCTTTGTGGCTGAGTGTAGGCTTTGTGGAAAAATTGAGTTGTAGGGCCTTGGGCCTGAGGTGTAGGAACCAGTTTGGGTTCTGAGATAGTGGAGAAGTTTGGCCGAATCTAGTACACTGCTAGATAGGCGAAGGGGGAAAGTGGATGTACCCAAAGCTTGGGGAACCACTATAAAACTGTGTGTCTTCTGTGTGATGTGATTTGTTGTGAATACTGTGTGATTGCTGTGCAAAAGTAGATTAGATTCTGTGTTTAAAACTGATTACTGCCATTAAAGTTTAAAAAGAATTTGGTCACCTATTCACCCCCCCCCCCCCCCCTCTAGGTGTATAGGTACTATATCTTTCAAGTGGTATCAGAGCCAGGTTCCTCAAAAAGGACTAACAGTCTGAGGAGATCCTGATTGGCAGTTTCAGTCTAAGTCAAAGTACAGATTCAAGAAAATCAAGAACCATGGGTTCCTCTGAGAATCACAAGGAATTTGGATCCATGAAATTACCTCTATGTAGGAAAGAGATATTTGGGATCTGGAAGGAAAGGGTAAGGCTGTTTATGGAAGCCTCAGACCCTAGGATTTACATCACAGTCAAAGAGGGGCCATATGTGCCCATGAAGATATCAGTTCTAGATGCAAATCAGAGAACACCAAAGGATTTCTCTGAAATGACTAAGGATGAGATTATCCTAGCCACCATGGACAAAAGGGCTCAAAACATTATAGTGAGTGCCATAGATGATGCAACTTTTCAGAATCTTATACACTGTAAGACAGCCAAAGAGATGTGGGACACTCTTATTGTGTATATGGAGGGTTCTGAAGAAGTTAGGCAAGATAGAAAATCCTTGCTAAATCAAGAGTATGAAAGTTTTAGACAAGGAAAGGGTGATAGCATAACTGAGTGCTATAAGAAGTTCTACAGGATAGTGAATGAACTCATGTCTTATGGAAGAGAGTTCAGTAATTATGAACTAAATGACAAGTTCCTAAGGTCCTTAACTAAAGATTGGGACACAAAGATTTGTGTCATTAGAGAAATGGCTAAGTTGGGTGAAATTCCTCCACCTACCCTCTTTGGCAAATTGTTGTCATATGAAATGCAATTGACAGTGAGGAAAGAGCAGGAGAAATCAACAAGAAATGAACATAAGGAAAAACTGTAGCTTTCAAGACAGAAGCCCCCAGAAAGTACAGGAATAAGTCACCAACTCCACCTCTAAAGGTTGCTGAATCAGAGTCAGACGAATCAGTCAGCACAAAATCTGAAAGCAGTGAAAGTGATGAAGACTTTGCTGCCTTCACTAGACATTTTCAGAAATTCTTGAAGAAGAAACAGTGGAGGTCAAGGCCTTCTACTTCACAGGGAAAAGAAGACCTATATCAGAATAAAAAGGCTTCAAAGAAGGACAGGAAGAGCACTAAGTCTAGCAAGGCAACTGTTTCAAAAATAGTGTGCTATTGCTGCAATAGACAAGGCCATGTTGTTGCAGATTGTCCTGAAAAGAGAAAGGAGTCTAGTGACAGGAAGAAGACTCATTTCAAAGGCAAGAAAGAGAAGTCTTTTGTTGCCAAAAAGGAGAAGACTCTGTCAGAAATCTCTTCTTCAGAAACTGAGTCTGATGCTGAGGCATACATAGGGCTATTTGCTGAAGAAGAAGAAGAAGAGTTCATGCAGATTTTGGAGTCTATATATGAACAAGAAGACAGTCAATGCCAAGGGCTAATGGCTTTGACAGAGAATGACAGAATCCTGGAGCAGCCAGGACCCAGTAAGGTACAATGTTCAACTCTAAGTTCAATTTCTTGTGCCAGTACAGATTCAGATTCATCATCATCAAGTGATGAGAGTGCATCTGAGTCTGAAGCAGATATTCATCAGTTGATAGATGAATACAAGGTTCTGTTGCAAGCTTACAAGAATAGCAAGTCCCTAGCCAAAAGTCAGGCAAAGGAAATTGCTGATCTCAAAGCTGCTGCAACAGAATTTGAGAACTTATTTGATCAAAAGCTTAATGAGATAGCCAGACTGAAACACATAACAGTGATTCAGATGGGGACTATCACCTATAAGAATGATCAAATCAAGAGTCTGGAGATCAATCTTCAGAAGGAGAGAGAGCTTGTTGCTAGGTTTTCTAAACCTAAGTCAGTGCTACCTTTAATTGATGAATTTGTTCATCACAAAGGCAAGGCTGGACTGGGTTTTACTAGACCTGCAAGGACTGAGCAGTCCAAGTCCAAGTCCAAGGGCAAAGCCCCAACATTCAACAAGTCAGCTGTAGATAAGACAGCAAAGATAGTACCTAAGCAAAGGTACAATAAGTTTGAATGTTGGTGTTGTGGCAAAATTGGCCATTTTGCAATGGATTGTTGGCACAATGCTAGTGCCAAAGTGAGTAGCAAACTGCCTATTGGAAAACCAGTAGGTAGCTTTATCAGGTTGCAAACTAACAAATACCAAGGACCCAAGAATACTTTGGGTTCTAAGGTTCATTAATCTGTTTTGCAGGTGAGTCCAAGTTGTCATGCCCCAATATGGTACTTGGACAGTGGATGTTCCAGACATATGACTGGAACTAGGGGACTACTAAGGGACTACATTCCAATCAAAGATGGTCCAAAAGTAACCTTTGGTGGTTCTGAAAAAGGAATCATCAAAGGGTTTGGTAACATTTCTAGTAACTTAGTTACCATTACTCAAGTGGCTTATGTTAAAGGGTTGAAATAAAACCTAATAAGTATAAGTCAATTAAGTGATGTAGGGTATGACATCTTATTTGTTAAGGATGGTTGTCATATCAAGAGGTCAAATGATCAAGAGATCATTTTGACTGGCTATAGAAAGAGGAATGTCTACTGCCTAGACATTATGTGTGAGACCAATGGCTCTCAAGTGTGTCTTGTAGCTGATGAGACAGTCTCTCATTGTGTTAAATGGCACAAGAGGCTTGCCCATCTTAACTACAAGACAATTAGCAAACTCTTTAGCAAAGAGTTAGTGAGTCAAGTTAAGTGTGTTAAAGATGGTATTTGCTCAGCTTGTCAAAAGGTCAAGCAGACTAGATCCACCTTTAAAAGCATAGAAAACAAAGATGCTGTGAGGTGTTTATACCTCTTGCATATGGATCTCTTTGGTCCAATGCTAGTTCATAGCTTAGGTAGGAAGGTCTATACCTTTGTAGTTGTAGATGACTACTCAAGGTTTTCCTGGGTGTTCTTCTTAAGACAGAAATCTGAAACACCTAATGTCTTCTATAGCTTTGTCAAGCAAATTCAGAATGAACTAAATAGTACAGTGGTCAAAATAAGAAGTGACCATGGTACTGAGTTTTAGTCTGATAGCATGACAAAACTATGTGAAGACTTTGGGATATTTCAAGAGTTTTCTTCACCTAGAACACCTCAGCAAAATGGCATTGCTGAAAGGAATAATAGGACCTTGATTGAGTCAGGTAGAACCCTATTAAGTGATACATCACTGCCAGAATATTTCTGGGCTGAAGCAGATAACACTGCATGCCATGTTATAAATAGGGCTACCATCACTAAAAGCCTAAACAAGACCCCCTATGAATTTGTGAAAGGCAGGAAACCAAACCTATCCTACTTCAGGATCTTTGGTTGCAAATGCTTCATACTTAACAATGGAAAGTCTTACTTAACTAAGTTTGTTGCCAAGTCGCAAGAGGGAATTTTTGTTGGGTACAGCAATAACAGTAAGGCTTATAGAGTCTACAACTTGTCTACACAAGTTGTAGAAGAAACTGTACATGTAGTATTTGATGAGACTAAACTTATTAATAATGAGTTGTCTAGTAGTGTATGCAGCCCCACAGGTTTAACAAAGAAGATGGACAAGCTCACTTTAGAAGAAGAATCTACTGCAAGACAGCAAGTAGAAGACAGTGGCTGTTGTCCAGGGGGAGAACTACATGTACCAAATGCAGAAGAAGTACAAGGAGTACAGTAAGATGATGAAACTGAAGAGGTTCAACCAGAAGTCAGGATGCCTCCAGCCAATAGGCATCTTAGAGATCATCCAGTTGAGCAGATTATTGGAGATCCAAGACAAGGGGTACAAACAAGTAGTAGAAACCTGAATGCAGCAGTCTACTCCAGCTTTCTATCCCAAGTTGAACCTAAGAAGTTTGAAGAAGCCATACTAGATCCACAATGGACTGAAGCAATGCAAGAAGAGCTTAATCAGTTCAAAAGGTGCAAGGTCTGGGAACTTGTTCCAAACCTAAAGACCACAATATAATAGGAACCAAGTGGATCTACAGGAATAAGATGGATGAACAAGGGGTCATCATTAAGAATAAAGCAAGACTGGTTGCTAAAGGATATAGGCAGGAAGAAGGTATTGACTTTGATCAAACCTTTGCTCCAGTAGCCAGACTGGAAGCCATAAGGATGTTCTTGGCCTATGCAACCTATCAAGGATTCAAGGTTTACCAAATGGATGTCAAGTCAGCATTCCTGAATGGTAATCTTAAAGAGGAAGTCTATGTGGAACAGCCTTCAGATTTTGTTGATTCAACTCTACCTCATCATGTCTATAGACTTAGGAAAGCTTTATATGGGTTAAAGCAAGCCCCTAGGGCTTGGTATGAAACCCTAGAACTCATAAGGAAGTATGGTATGGATTCATCCAGTACCATGAAGACTCCAATGGGGTCAAGTATGTCTCGTAGCAAGGATGATACAGGGAAACCTGTGGATGAAACCTTGTATAGAGGGATAGTTGGCTCCCTATTATACTTGACTGCTAGTAGACCAGATATCATGTATGCTACATGTGTCTGTGCAAGGTATCAAGCCTGCCCTAAAGAGTCTCATTTGACAGCAGTCAAAAGAATATTGAGATATCTAAAGGGCACTCCCTATCTAGGCCTCTGGTACCCTAGGAATGGAGATTTTGAACTAACAGGTTATTCAGATGCAGACTTTGCAGGATGCAAAGAAGATAGAAAAGGCACTACTGGAACCTGTCAATTCCTAGGTAGGAGACTAATTTCATGGAGTAGCAAAAAGCAGACAAGTGTGGCTATCTCCACTGCAGAGTCAGAGTATGTGGCTGCAGGAAGTTGCTGTGCTCAACTTCTGTGGATACAACATCAGCTAGAGTACTATGGATTTCAGGTAAGTAGAACTCCACTCTTTTGTGATTCTACTAGTGCTATTTTAATAGCTAATAATCATGTATCCCATAGTAGAACAAAACATATTGAAATTAAATATCATTTTCTTAGGGAGCATGTAGAAAGAGAAGATATTTTACTTGAATATGTTAAAACAGATGAACAATTAGCTGATATGTATACTAAGCCCCTAGAAGAAGCTAAGTTCAATAGATTTAAAATTGAACTAGGAATGATAAACTTAGAGTAAGTTTATAACATTGAAATTGGCTAAGTAAAAAGGTGTCGACACATAGAGATTTTTGTGTCGACACAGATAGTAAGTGTCGACACTTCAGGAAAAAGGTGTCGACACATCTAGGAAGTTGGTGTCGACACTTCTGAATATTAGTGTCGACTGTAACGCCCCAAATTTTGTGTGCGAGTCGGTCGCGGAAAAAGAGTTTTTGGTGCCTGTAGGGGTACACGGCCTAGGACACGGGCGTGTCCAAGGCCGTGTCTGGCTGGTGATTTTTTGGTCGTTTCCAACCCGAGAAGGACACGGCCAGGAACACGGCCGGATGACATGGGCGTGTGCCAACCCGTGTCCCTACCCGTGTCCTGATGGGTCGTGTCCGTTGTCGTGGCGGTTATGCGTGACACGCCCACGAACACGGGCGTGTCGAGGAACCCGACACGGGCGTGTCAGGTCAGACACGGGCGTGTCTGGGCCCGTGTGCATTTCTCAGTTCGACGATCGTGCCTGGATCGAGGCACACGGCCTTGGACACGGCCGTGTGCCAAGCCGTGTGCGGCCCAGGTCTGGGGAATTTTGTGCAGATCCGAGCCGTTCATTTTCTTTAATTAGGATCCAATGGCCCAGATGAGATCCTGCTCTGTTAAGGCCGGGAATAGGGAGTTATTCCCTCATTTTTTCTCTCCAAAGTTCTCCCCTTCCAAAGTGAGAGAGGAGAGGAAGAAGAAGGAGGTTTCCGGCCGCCGGCGGAGCATCGGAGCACCGTTTCGAAATCGGAGAGCGGATCCGTGGAGGGAAGGTCATTGCGAAGAGTTCTAACCGCGTAGTTTTTCCATGGCGCCAAAACGGACTACAAGGGTAACGATTCTCAACTCGAGCGCTTGAATCTCTTTCTTTCTGCATAAGGAATCCCGCTCCCGCGAGTATGCGGTGAGTGCGTGGTGTTCCTTGGGGTTGACGGGAATAGTCCCCCTTGTGTTGCATGTAGAGCCCGGAATCGTAAGTACGGGCATAGGCATTGTGTGTGAAGCCTACCCGGACGTGTTTTGTCTGGATCGGTGATGTTGCATTTGATGTGGTTTTGCCGGAGAAGACTCCGTGCTTTGGATTTTTCGGGTTTCTACGCGGTAGATTGCAGCAGGGATCCTTGAAGGTTAGCTTCAAGGCGCACCCGGAAAATTGAGCGGAAACGTGTTCTGCTAACTTGGCGGTCTGGGAACCGGCCTTGATCATAACTGGGTTATGAGAATGTTTTGGAAAATTTGGGATCCGAGAGAAGCTTGGCCCGCGCAAAGTTCCTTAAATTGGACATGCGGCGTGAGCAACGGGCAAGTGGAATTGGACCTAGGCTATGTGGTTCGGTGCGAGAGACCCGAAGACGGGGACTGGCCGTTGGCATAGTCGGAGCCTTAGACGGTGGTCAGAAAGGCTAAATGCTCACATGTTGTTGCCATCCTGGGGATGGTGGTGAATGCACTGATTTGTCAGGGTTCACCATGAATGTGCCCTGAGTGCACGGGGTGTTTGGCCGTGCGAGCCTATGCCTGTGGCGAATTATAAGTGCGATATATATACTGTTGGGCTAATGTTTTGCAGGGAAAGAGCACCACCGTCCCGAGTAAGGGGCGGGGTCGTTATAATTTGGTCGGCTTTTAGCTGACCGTTGCTTTATTTGCCACCGTGCGGTAGTATGTGCTTGCAGGTGCTGCGGAGCCGAGCGCCAAATAGCGGGCTGGAACCCATGTTGCTGTGCTAGCCCTAGAAGGCCGTAGAATAGCTGTTTTTATATATTTCATGTGTGGCCGGCCTGCGAGCCGATGTATGTAAAACACTATTTATGAAGTGAACATTTGTAAGGCCTTAAGGCCATGTACCCGTTTCTGTGTATTTGAGTTTTCATTCCTATTGTTGTAGCTGTGGACATTCATATTGATGGATTTATTTTTGGGTTCTTTCAACTTTAAAAATCTTCCGCTAGAATGCTCTGTGATTAGGACGAGTAGTCTTAATTAGATGGTTTGATTTATTCATTTAGTAACCCTTCCGACTGTCTGTGGTATATGGCGTCGGGTTCCAGCTGGACCTTCTGTTATATGCCATGCGACGGATGGGGGTGTTACAATTTGGTATCAGACTTCTGGTTACGGTCAAGCTTAAATGAATTCGTGGGCGAATTCTTTTAAGGGGTGGTGAGCACATGTGTGCGTCATCGTTATAACATTAAAAAGAACCCATGAATGTCCACTTAGGAATGAAAATACACTTGTTTTGTGGAACCTGAGTGTTCCAATGATTGCTTTTAGCAATTTGTTTGTCGTCTAATCGTGTGTCTTTGCTATTATAGGCAGCTAGGAGCGGTGCTGGTCAGTCAGAGCGTCCGCAATCAGCGGAAAGTAGTGCACCAAGGGACGTGCCTGCTACACCTCCTTCAGCGGAAACCATCAGGATGGTGGCTGAAGCCGTGTTCGCAATGATAAATGCCCAACCTGCAGGGCAAATGCATCGCGCACCTCCTGCGGATGAGCAAGAACCGGTTAGGGCGGCAGAGCCGAGAGTGGTGAAACGCGCAGCAGTTGAGTTAGTAGAGCCGAGGAGAACTACGGAGCGGCAGCTAAAGCACGTGATGGGCTTTAATCCTCCGAGGTTTAATGGGGTTGGAATGCCAACTCAAGCTGAGGACTGGCTCTCTTCCATAAAGAGGGTGTTGACAACCACAATGACTGAGGAGTGGCAGAAGACCACCATAGCGACTTTTCTTTTGGAAGGTGAGGCGAGGCTGTGGTGGGACGAGTTGGAGTTTCATCTTCTAGTGGGAAGGCAACTTGCGGATGTGCCGATAGAAGAATTTTCAAGATTGTTCCTAGCCAGATTTGTACCTTCTGCTCAGAGGTTGGAGATGGAGAATCAATTTCTTGGGTTGACTCAGGGATCCAGAAGCATGGATGAATATCTGCATGAGTTCACACGGTTGGGTCGTTATGCTGGTGCTATGTTTTCAGAAGAAGAGAGGAAGACCAACCGATTCTATGAGGGTCTTCGTGGCGATTTACAGTTACTCCTTGCTGGGCCTAAGGCGCAGGGCTTCCTAGCCTTGGTCAATTCGGCCCGATCGTTGGAAAAGGTTGCGAAGAAAGTTCAAGAGAAGAGGGACCCAGGAGAAAGGAAGACCGAGTTCAAGGTGCCAAGTCACAAGACAGGTTTCCGCAGATGGAACAAGAAGCGGAGGACTTCAAACTCAGCCCCTTCGGCTGATGCATCGGGGGCAACTACAAGTCGAGTCCCCGGAGCTTGCTACAACTGCGGGAAGACGGGGCATTTTGCTCGGGAGTGTTGGAGCGGACGTTCAAAGTCCGAGAGGAGACCTGGAGCGACTTATGAGGAGAAAGGGAAGACGGTGGAGTCAACCACATCTCATCATGCTCCAGCCCAGCCTAGAGTCTACAACCTTGGTCTACAGGAGGCCATTAAGCAAGCAGACGTGGTGACAGGTATGAGTTAAATTACAGTGGTTTAACTTTTATAGTTGTTACCTTCGTATTTGTTAGCTTACGTTTGTTAATGCTAGGCTTTGTGTTAATCTTTGGGTTTCCGGCGAGAGCCCTTTTTGATACGGGAGCATCACATTCCTTCTTGTCTGAAAAGTTTATATCGCGCATCGGAGTTCCGTTCTCGATGGCAGAAAACAAGTTGGATGTGTTGTTGCCTAATGGGTGCTCAATGCGTGCGGATAGGATCTGTGTTGTAAAGATTCGGATTGGAGACCGGGAGTTTGATTTGCGGGCGTTGGTTCTACCATTAGTGGAGTTCGATGTAATCTTCGGTATGGATTGGCTCTCGGAGCAGAGTGCATGCATTGATTGCAACCGCAAAGAAGTCAAGTTGGGTCTGGACACTGATCGGGAGACTACTTTTGCGGGCATGAAGGGGTCAAGGAAAGTTCTGATATCGGCCCTTCAGGTGTTTAAGGCAGTTCGGTCTGGGGCAGAACTGTATGTCACTCTAGTGCAGACTTCGACGCCTAAACCTAGTTTGGGCAACATCCCAGTTGTGTCCGAGTATCCTGATGTGTTTCCAGATGATCTCCCAGGAGCCCCTCCTCAGCGGGAGATAGACTTTACTATAGAGCTGGTACCGGGTGCCAAACCGGTGTCACGCTCCCCCTACCGTATAGCCCCAAGAGAAATGGCGGAGTTGAAGGTGCATCTGCAGGAGTTGCTCGAGCAAGGTTATGTGCGTCCAAGTTCGTCGCCTTGGAGCGCACCAGTTCTCTTTGTTAAGAAGAAAGATGGGAGCTTGCGGCTTTGTATCGACTATCGGGAATTGAACAAACTTACGGAGAAGAACAAATATCCAATCCCGAGGATTGACGATCTATTTGATCAGTTGGTTGGGTCAACTGTATATTCGAAGTTAGATTTGAAGTCTGGTTACTATCAGTTGAGGATAAGGGAGAGCGACATTCCAAAGACAGCATTCAGTACGCGGTTTGGGCATTTTGAGTTCACAGTCATGCCGTTTGGGTTGACGAATGCTCCATCCGTGTTTATGGATCTGATGAATAGGACGTTCAGAGAATACTTGGATCAGTTCGTGATAGTATTTATTGATGATATCCTGGTATATTCGCGGTGCGAGGAGGATCACTACAAGCATTTACACCTGGTGTTGGAGACATTGAGGAAAAGTCAGTTATATGCAAAGTTCTCCAAGTGTGAATTCTGGTTATCCTCGATAGCGTTCCTTGGTCATGTTGTCAGTGGAGAAGGAATAGCTGTGGATCCGGCGAAGATAGTGGCGATACGGGAGTGGCCTACTTTGACTACGGTGGCAGAGGTCCGGAGTTTTCTGGGACTTGCTGGCTACTACAGGCGCTTCGTAGAGAACTTCTCGCGGATAGCACTACCACTCACGACGTTGACAAGAAAGGATCAGAAGTTTGTGTGGTCTCCGGAGTGCGAACAGGCTTTTGTAGAGTTGAAGAGGCGGTTAACCACGGCGCCTATTTTATGTTCGCCAAGTGGTACCGAAGGGTTCGAGATTTATAGTGATGCTTCAGGCAGTGGTTTGGGTTGTGTTCTGCTACAGCATGGGAGAGTGATAGCTTATGGTTCACGACAATTGAAGGTTCACGAGAGGAATTATCCGGTCCACGACTTAGAGTTAGCGGCCGTGATTTTTGCTCTAAAGCTTTGGAGGCACTATCTGTACGGTGTGAAGGTAGATATTTACACCGATCATAAGAGTTTGAAGTACCTATTGGACCAAAAGGATCTGAACATGAGGCAGAGGAGGTGGATGGAGTTCTTAGGGGACTACACCTTCAAGATTCATTATGTGCCTAGGAAGGGAAATGTAGTGGCGGATGCGTTGAGTCGTAAGATTCCCGCACAAGCCAACTGGTTATCAGTGCATGATAAGAGATTGGTCCAAGAGTTGGAGGCATTGGAGATATCTTGTGTTGACAAGCAGTCTAGTGCCGAGGCGAAACTATTTTGGACAGAGGTGCAGTGTGACCTAGCGGATAGAGTTCGGCGGGCTTTGGTTCAGGATGGCAGCATGAAGCAAATACTAGATGGATCTTTGGATGGGTCAAATTCCCAGTTCGTGGTTGAAGATGGGTTGCTAAGGAAGGACGGACGTCTATGCGTTCCTAGTGCGGATAATATTCGGGAGGAGTTGATGTATGAGGCTCATCATACCAAATACTCAATCCACCCGGGAAGCACGAAGATGTATAGAGATATGAAGAAATTATTCTGGTGGCCGGGTTTGAAGAAGGATGTGGCGCTTTATGTGGCCAAGTGTCGTACTTGTGCATTAGTGAAGGGGGAATGTCAGAAGCCCGGAGGTTTCTTGAAATCACTTCCAATCCCAGAATGGAAGTTTGACGATATATCTATGGATTTTGTGCACGGTTTGCCGAAGTCGCAGAAAGGAAATGACGCCATTTGGGTGGTCGTAGATAGATTGACAAAGGTGTCGCACTTTATCCCAATGAGAAAGGAAGATCCAGTAGAAAGGTTAGCCAAACTCTACGTGGATAATATTGTACGACTGCATGGTGTGCCTCGCAGTATTGTTAGTGATCGTGATGGACGCTTCACGTCAAATGACTGGAGGTTGGTGCATGTTCTGTTGGGTACTAAGCTAAAGTTCAACACAGCCTTTCACCCGCAGACAGATGGCCAAACCGAGAGAGTCAACAGAACTATGGAGGACATGCTTCGCATGTGCGTCCTAGATTTCGGGAAGCATTGGGAGGATCACCTGTACATGGTGGAGTTTGCGTACAACAATAGCTTTCAGGCAAGCATTGGAATGGCGCCTTTCGAAGCTTTGTATGGGAGGAAGTGTCGTACGCCGTTGTCTTGGTTGGAGGCAGGCGAATCAAAGTTGTATAAACGTCAAGCGGTGGAAGATGCCGCTTCAATGATACGGACAATTCAGGAAAGGCTGAAGATTGCTCAGGATAGACAGTCAAAGTACTACAATGCCAAACATAGAAATGTGGAGTTCAACGTTGGCGACATGGTATATTTAAAAATCAAGCCGTTCAAGGGTGTATCGCGGGTTCGACGCTTGAAGAAGCTGAGTCCGAGATACCTTGGACCATTTGAAATCCTGGAGCGTGTTGGCGAGGCGGCGTATAGATTAAAGCTGTCGACGGAGTTGAGTGGGCTGCATGACGTATTCCACGTATCGGTGTTGCGTAAGGCAGTTCAAGAGGCTTCGCAGATCATTGCAGACGATCAGGTACCGGTTGATTATGAGTTAACAACAAGGGTCAGACCAGTACGAATTGAAGATGTTGCAGTCAAACAACTCCGCAACAAGGAGGTCAGAATGGTTAAAGTCCGTTGGGATAATTGCGGACGTGAGGAACTTTCTTGGGAGCGAGAGCAAGCTATGTTGGAGGAATATCCCGAGTTATTCCACTCAGGTATCATTTAGCTTTTGTGTACCTTTGCTTAATTTCGGGACGAAATTCCTTAAGTGGGGGAGATTTGTAACGCCCCGAATTTTGTGTGCGAGTCGGTCGCGGAAAAAGAGTTTTTGGTGCCTGTAGGGGTACACGGCCTAGGACACGGGCGTGTCCAAGGCCGTGTCTGGCTGGTGATTTTTTGGCCGTTTCCAACCCGAGAAGGACACGGCCAGGAACACGGCCGGATGACACGGGCGTGTCATCCGACACGGGCGTGTGCCAACCCGTGTCCCTACCCGTGTCCTGATGGGTCGTGTCCGTTGCCGTGGAGGTTATGCGTGACACGCCCACGAACACGGGCGTGTCGAGGAACCCGACACGGGCGTGTCAGGTCAGACACGGGCGTGTCTTGGCCCGTGTGCATTTCTCAGTTCGACGATCGTGCCTGGATCGAGGCACACGGCCTTGGACACGGCCGTGTGCCAAGCCGTGTGCGGCCCAGGTCTGGGGAATTTTGTGCAGATCCGAGCCGTTCATTTTCTTTAATTAGGATCCAATGGCCCAGATGAGATCCTGCTCTGTTAAGGCCGGGAATAGGGAGTTATTCCCTCATTTTTTTCTCTCCAAAGTTCTCCCCTTCCAAAGTGAGAGAGGAGAGGAAGAAGAAGGAGGTTTCCGGCCGCCGGCGGAGCATCGGAGCACCGTTTCGAAATCGGAGAGCGGATCCGTGGAGGGAAGGTCATTGCGAAGAGTTCTAACCGCGTAGTTTTTCCATGGCGCCAAAACGGACTACAAGGGTAACGATTCTCAACTCGAGCGCTTGAATCTCTTTCTTTCTGCATAAGGAATCCCGCTCCCGCGAGTATGCGGTGAGTGCGTGGTGTTCCTTGGGGTTGACGGGAATAGTCCCCCTTGTGTTGCATGTAGAGCCCGGAATCGTAAGTACGGGCATAGGCATTGTGTGTGAAGCCTACCCGGACGTGTTTTGTCTGGATCGGTGATGTTGCATTTGATGTGGTTTTGCCGGAGAAGACTCCGTGCTTTGGATTTTTCGGGTTTCTACGCGGTAGATTGCAGCAGGGATCCTTGAAGGTTAGCTTCAAGGCGCACCCAAAAAATTGAGCGGAAACGTGTTCTGCTAACTTGGCGGTCTGGGAACCGGCCTTGATTATAACTGGGTTATGAGAATGTTTTGGAAAATTTGGGATCCGAGAGAAGCTTGGCCCGCGCAAAGTTCCTTAAATTGGACATGCGGCGTGAGCAACGGGCAAGTGGAATTGGACCTAGGCTATGTGGTTCGGTGCGAGAGACCCGAAGACGGGGACTGGCCGTTGGCATAGTCGGAGCCTTAGACGGTGGTCAGAAAGGCTAAATGCTCACATGTTGTTGCCATCCTGGGGATGGTGGTGAATGCACTGATTTGTCAGGGTTCACCATGAATGTGCCCTGAGTGCACGGGGTGTTTGGCCGTGCGAGCCTACGCCTGTGGCGAATTATAATTGCGATATATATACTGTTGGGCTAATGTTTTGCAGGGAAAGAGCACCGCCGTCCCGAGTAAGGGGCGGGGTCGTTATAATTTGGTCGGCTTTTAGCTGACCGTTGCTTTATTTGCCACCGTGCGGTGGTATGTGCTTGCAGGTGCTGCGGAGCCGAGCGCCAAATAGCGGGCTGGAACCCATGTTGCTGTGCTGGCCCTAGAAGGCCATAGAATAGCTGTTTTTATATATTTCATGTGTGGCCGGCCTGCGAGCCGATGTATGTAAAACACTATTTATGAAGTGAACATTTGTAAGGCCTTAAGGCCATGTACCCGTTTCTGTGTATTTGAGTTTTCATTCCTATTGTTGTAGCTGTGGACATTCATATTGATGGATTTATTTTTGGGTTCTTTCAACTTTAAAAATCTTCCGCTAGAATGCTCTGTGATTAGGACGAGTAGTCTTAATTAGATGGTTTGATTTATTCATTTAGTAACCCTTCCGACTGTCTGTGGTATATGGCGTCGGGTTCCAGCTGGACCTTCTGTTATATGTCATGCGACGGATGGGGGTGTTACAATTTGGTATCAGAGCGTTGATGAGAGTTGAAAGAACTCCATAGTTAAGCGTGCTCGGGCTGGAGTAGTACTGGGATGGGTGACCTCCTGGGAAGTCCCCGTACGACCCAGCTTAACTGTCGGGTTCGCTCATCAAAGGGAGGCTGTGGCCACCAACAACCCGCCTGTGGATGGAGAGGGGTTGGGGTGCTTGGGCTGCAGCCCGGTAGCGTCGCCTAGAGCGGAGCCGTGACGCTGTCACGTTGGATCGGCTAGGGTCGTTACATCGACACATGTCAAGTAGGTGTCAACACATCCAATGTGGTGTCGACACTTACTATTTACTCAGAATTCTCTAAGTAAAGTCTCGACTATGTGTCGAGTTATGTAGTGTCGACACATAAACAAGTGTCGACACATATAATCTGTTGACTACACTTGTGTCGACACATATGTGTCGAGACATTATAAGTCAGTGTCGACACTAATTGCCAGTGTCGACACAATTTAAGTTAGCTGTCCCGCCTGTTCATCTTCAAAATTAGAAAGGTATAAATAGGGTTTTACCTTAGTCTGTCGACACGCTTTCAAAAGTTTCGAGACCAAAACTTCTATGTCGACATCTCTCTCCTCTCAAGTCAAATTCTTCAACCCTAATGGCGCCTAAGCTAGAGGAGAATGTAAATGAAGGATACGAGCTGGTGTGCAGTGCTTTTGAAGATGCTGATCAAGAAATCAAGTCTGTCGTAACCCTAGTAGCTGATTCAGGGTTAGAATATCTAGTTTCTGAACCGACAAAAAACTGGAAGAAAGAGGTACTAGAATTCCTCAACGGAGCCAAGGTGGACGAATCTGGATACAAAATCAAATTCAGAGTTCATGGAGCAAAGGTTAAGGTATCCCCTAAGAGCTTGAGAAAAATTCTACAGCTACCAAGAACTCAAGAGGAAGATGAGGTTACAGCTACAATCAAGGCAACTTCATGTTTGAGATAGTTGGCAAGGTAATTTTAAGCAAGCCAGGAGGGCATGACAGAGTGTCTGCCTCTATGTTCAATATTATGACCAGGATTATCTTCACTCTAAGAACTGATTGGTCTGTTATAGTATGTGAGAAAATCAAAGAAAGCTTGAAGAAGCCCAATCTGGGCAGGATTTTAAGTCTTTATCTTGATGGAGTAATACCTGAAGTTATGGGTACAGCTGCTGGAAGCAAAATAAATCATATGAGAAAAATGGACATGAGGTTGTTCTCCAGATGGGACAGGGTGTTGTCTAAAGAGATGCCAACCCCTATGAAGATAGTTCCTGAGAAAGAAATTCCTCCAAAGAAGAAAAGGAAGACTGTTCCAGTAGCACAAGAGTCCACTAGTAGCTCTGACAGTGAAGAACAGGTTGTCTTCACTCCAAATGAGAATGAGGAAGGGACTGTTGAAAAGACTCCTGCTCCTCAAGATGATGCTGAGATCCAGGGGGAGCTACCACAAGCAAGCCCGATCAAAGCCAGGGGGAGCTTCCAGTTGTAGATGAACCCACTACACTGGAAAGTGAACAAGCAACCACAATCATACTAGACGTAATCACTGAACTAAACACTATAGATTTTCCTATGGAAGATACTGATTTGTCTGATGTTCATCAGCAAACTCAGCTGGATAGTCAAGTTCCAGATGTTGTTATAGAAGACACATCTGCTGTTGTTCAAGATGTTACTGTTCAAATGGTATCTGATCCAGTGGTTGAAGAGCCCAGAGTTTCTCCAGCTCATTCTCCACAAGAGTTTATAATGGAAGATTTGTTTCTAAATCTGGAACAAGAGGATTTTGATAAAGAAACTGCTGCTGAAGGAGATAATGCTGCTGCTGAGGGGGAGCAAGTGCACATTCTGGAAGAGCCTGTGAGGCAAGAACCTGAGACAGCACAAGATGTGCAGACTGAGAGGCCTCCAAGCCCTAAGGAGAGGGTGGATATAGCCAGCTCCTCAGCTTCTGAAGATGAGGAGGCTACCAGGGAAAAGAAAAAGAAACTTTATGTCTTCAAGAGAAGGAGTCAAAGTTATAAGAAGGCTCTACAATCTATTGCACCACAGCCTATAATTCAGCAAACACCATCAGTTGATTATAGTGCTTTAATGGTGGCAATGCAAATTAAACTGGATGAGCACAGGCAGGCAATAGAGAAGTATGTGGATGAAGGGCAGAAATCATTGCAATTTGATCTGGCCCAAGATATCAAGTCAATAAGATTCGAGATGAATCTTAACAAAAAGGAAATGACAGACTGTTTTCACAAGGGTGGAAATGCAGTGGTGTACTTGGCAACACACCAAGAGAAGATAAAAGCACAAGTGGATGACATAGCATTGAAGCAAGGGTATGTTCTTGAAAATCAGCTAAGGATGAATGACAATCTTACTGCTTCCCATAATGCTATTGTCACAGAATTAAAGAACCAGGCTGCTGGTCCTTCTACCTCTACTGCTACTGTTAAAGCTGAATTTGACAAGGTATTTCAAGAAGAAATCAATGCTGTTAAGACTGCCATTGAAGACTCCCAGAAGGCCATATCTGAACAACTTAAAAATCTCAAACCTTTCTTTAAAGATGGAGTCAGATACTTGGATAATCAAATCAGATTCCAGAAGGATGATGTCAGAGATCATATGGCTAGAGAAGTCATAAAGGGGGAGAGAGTTTTAGTCAAAGCTAGCTCTGATCATGCCAAATGGATATCTAATTCCATCAGAGCTACACTGGGCTATCCTCCACTTTGTGATGATGACAATATTGCTGAATCTGGAATTCAGCCTGCATATCTTGGAGGTGAGCAACCAGAAGTAGCTCAAGTGATCTATCCTCCACCAGATTTTGAAATGGTGCAAGCTGATATTCATCACATGTATAGCCCAACTGAAGGGAAGTCCAATGTCATTCTTGAGAAAGTGGTTCAGCCTATATCTGAAGCCATGCAAGAGGCACTGCAGAAAGAAGAATAGACAAGATTGTCTAAGAAGAGGTTTAGGGAACAAGCTGAACAAAGGCCAGACTTTGAACAGTGGAGCCCTACCTCAAGAAATATCATTTTGACTGCCTGGAAAGCTGCCAAGGATAACATTCAAGACAGGAACAAATGGTTCTCTGAGGCTGAATAGAGAAAACATGAGACTAGACAGGAGGCCATAGTTCAACATAGAAGGAAGGCCAAGATGGGAAAGCTACCTCCTACTGCTCTAGAGCCTAGCAAGTACTTTCCAAAGCCATACCATTACTTTGAAAGGCAGAAGATTAAAGCAGAAGAGCTTAAGAAGAAAGACTTGAAAGGTAAGAAGCCTGCTGATGCTGAAGCTGATGATGCTCCTGTCCATGCTAAAGTTCATGCTGGCAAAGGAATAGTTATCAAGGAGCCTGAATAGAAATAGATTTAAAATTTTCTTGAAGTTTACTTTGTAATCTTTCTGATGTAAAAACATTTTGTGAACTTCTGAGAATGTATAAGACAGATATTAGAACAATATGTTATATGTTAAATCTATTTCATATTTGTTCTGTGATGATGTCTATGTCTATTTCATATTTGTTCTGTGATGATGTATTTGTATACATGTGAAATTGATACATGTTTATGTTTACCCTGCTGTATATTATCCTGCTTTACATCATTTTGTAATTTTATTATGAATGGTGTATATCATTGACTAAGGGTTATGACTTCTCCAAATAGGGGAAGATTGTTGGGTACAATGGTCTAAATGTACCTGATTTGAAGAAGCCTCACCCAACTCAATGATATACATCAAAATGTATTTGATGTATTTTGAGTTACTTGTGCAGGTTAAGTATTTGCAGGACTGAAGCAAAAAGTTTCTAAGTACATGTGTCGACACCCAGAGGGAAAGTGTCGACACTTAAGAAGACTTGTGTCGACACCCAGGCAAGCAGTGTCGACACTTGGAGTCATTGTGTCGACACCTGGGATGCAGAGTCGACACCAGACAGAAAGTGTCGACAGAAGGAGCTGTGTCGACACTCAATGAAGAAAGTACAGTAAAGCAGTGTCGACACTTAACAGCAGTGTCGACACCTAAAAGAACTGTGTCTACACCAGAAAGTGTCGACACTTGGAGCTGTGTCGACACTCAGCAAAAGTCAGCAGAGACCAAGTACAAGTGTCGACACTCAGAGTACTTGTGTCGACACTTAGCAGAAGAGTCAACACTTGAAGTAAGTGTCGACACCCAGAACAATGTGTCGACACTTAGCTGAAGACTCAACACTTGAAGAAAGTGTCGACACATGGAGCTGTGTCGACACTTAGTGAAGAACAGCAA
Organism: Platanthera guangdongensis; assembly: GCA_039583875.1. NCBI lineage: Eukaryota > Viridiplantae > Streptophyta > Magnoliopsida > Asparagales > Orchidaceae > Platanthera > Platanthera guangdongensis. The sequence goes on from CM077154.1 coordinate 55,355,087, forward strand.
GATCAACAAATTATTCTAAGTACAAGTGTCGACACTATGGGAATGTGTCGACACTCAGCTGAAGTCTCGACTGAAGAAGAAAGTGTCGACACCCAGAGCAATGTGTCGACACTCAACAAGTATCAACACTAAAGACATGTGTCGACACCAAGAAGCAGTGTCGACACTTGACAGATACAACACATGAAGATGTGTCGACGCAAAGGTGTTGTGTCGACACTTAGAAGAATTCAGCAAAATTCTGAAGAACAAGTACTTGTGTCGACACTCAATTTCAGTGTCGACACATGAAGAAGAAGTAGTGTCGAGATAAAGAATCAACAACACAAGGAGTTGTGTCGACACCTTGTAGACTAGTGTCGACACTTAGACAACATGTGTCGACACTTGGTCTATAAGTGTTGACACTTAAAGACAGAAAGTCTCAACACTATCAGACAGTTAGAGAATTTTCAAGAACTGACTGGATGACTTGACAGCTGCCATTCCAGCCGGTCTACAGCACCTGTCAGAGTTGTCAGAATTCAGTTATTGACCGGACCAGCCGGTTACCATGAAGAAAGCCTATAAATAGGCTCATACAGTCTACAGAAACTGTTGTTAAAAAGTGGTTCACAGAGTTGTTCAATTTATTGATCAAGTATCTAAACAAGAAGATCTAGCCGTCCAAGTGCAGATCTAAGAAGTTGGAGAGAGAGGGCTCCATCCAAGAAATCAGCCGTTGGAACTAGGCTGGGAAGAAGGGTTCAGATTTATTCTGGATCTTAAGAAGCAGAGGTCAAGGATCAACTGCAGAAGGAGTCAATCTTATTGAGTTCTACTTTCAAGAAGCTTTGAAGAAAGCTAAGTCAGATTGAATCCAGCTGAGTTCTTCCAAGAACTCATCAAGAAACTCACAACTCCCCTCACTTGTTTCTGAGTTGCTGAGTTATCATTTGTAAATTCATTTTTATCTTGTAGGATCCTTTGGATCTGAGTGTTTGTAAGCCTGTAATTATAAAGGCTGAGTGTAGGGCTTGATAGCCTGAGTGTAGGAGATTGGAATCTCTGAGTGTAGGCCTTTTGTGGATGAGTATAGGCCTGGGTGGCTGAGTGTAGGCCTTTGTGGCTGAGTGTAGGCTTTGTGGAAAAGCTGAGTTGTAGGGCCTTGGGCCTGAGGTGTAGGAACCAGTTTGGGTTCTGAGATAGTGGAGAAGTTTGGCCGAATCTAGTACACTGCTAGATAGGCGAAGGGGGAAAGTGGATGTACCCAAAGCTTGGGGAACCACTATAAAACTGTGTGTCTTCTGTGTGATGTGATTTGCTGTGAATACTGTGTGATTGCTGTGCAAAAGTAGATTAGATTCTGTGTTTAAAACCGATTGCTGCCATTAAAGTTTAAAAAGAATTTGGTCACCTATTCACCCCCCCCCCCTCTAGGTGTATAGGTACTATATCTTTCAGTGTCAAACCCGAACACACCTGGGCTCCAGGCCGTGTTCACTGTCTCGACACTTCGTCGAGCGAAGTTCATCTACCACCCGACACGGCCTTGGACACGCCCGTGTCCTAGGCCATGTGCCTTGTCTCGACACATCGTAGAGCGAACAAGTCGACTCCCGGGCCGATCGTCGACACGGGCTCAACACTCCCTGAGACACGCCCGTGTCTCAGGCCGTGTTCGCTGCTCGACGATCGTCGACTCCAAATTTCGTCGACATCGCAGCCAAATCGTTAACTCAAGCCTGACACGCCCTGTGACACGCCCGTGTCCCAGGCCGTGTGCCCCCTACCAAATACCAGATTTGGCCCAAAATGCCTCTCGTCGCTCTTTCGAGTTTCGGGGCGTTATAATAGACACATGTAGTTTTATGAATAATACGATGTTGCATACAAAAAGAAGAGAAAGAAGTGCTAAGATATTCCTTAGCGTTGTCAGAACGAAATATTTTAATAGACATATCAAACTGATTCTTAATCATATTATAAAATGATGTCCATACATAAAAGAGTTCGGAGCGATCCTTTAAAAGATACACCCACGTACATCTAGAGAAATCATTAATAAATGTTACAAAATATGAACTAGACCGACCTATGGTGAGGGTAGGAGCAGGACCCCAGATGTCGGAGTGAACAAGTTCAAACTGCCAGGAAGAGCCACGACCTTGCTTCGGTGGGAAGGAGGAGCGGTGATGCTTGCCAAGCTGACATGCATCACAGTTGAGTGGTGGACTCTGCGGAGGAAGATGTGGTAGAAGCTGACGTAGTAGAGGTGTAGGAGCATGACCAAGACGAAGATGCCACTGGAGAAGATCAGTAGAAGATGTGCAGAAGGCAAAGAGTGCGGAAACATTGTCGAGGAAGTAGAGGCCGCCGCTCTCAGTCCCAGTAGGAATCGTCCGCTTGGTGCCCGGATCCTGAAAAGAACAAGTTGTAGAATTGAATGTGACAGAGCATTGTAGTTATTTGCAAAGCGAAGTAATAGATAACAAGTTACAAGGGAACTTGGGCACGTAGACGGTGTCCGCCAGGCGAAGAGACGGAGTGACTTCAACCAGATCTGTTCCATTGATCGGTGGGGGAGATCCATCCGCAACAAGGACCGGGGGAAACCAGTTATGCTATTCTAGGAGAGAAAAACATTGCGGATTGTTGGTCATATGATTGGTAGCACCAGAGTCAATCAACCATTTACCTTGAGTAGCGACGTGGGCACTACCTGAAGACGTGACCATGGAGGTGGACGGCTTCGAAGAAGAAGTGGAAGCGTCCCCAGATGGTCGAAGATGAGGATGCTTCTTCCAGCAGCGATCAACCGTGTGGCCGGTGCGGCCACAGTGAGAGTAAAGAAAGCGGGAAGCACCACGGTCGCTTGATAGGTGGTGGCGGCCACCAGAGCCACTTCGCTAAGTATGGTGAGTGGAGTTGTCCTATTGAGGAAGGGAGGATAACAGCGGATGTTCGAGCAGAGATGTTATAGGGGCTACGCGGGCATCAGTGGCATACAGGGTGGGAGACTCCACCTCGCTAAGGATTTGCTGAAATATCATGTCATACGACTCAGGAAGTCGTAGAAGATAACACACAACCAGAAGCTCCTTGAAGTGTTTGTGTTGCTTATCAAGATCAGCAGAGAAGGGCGATTTCGGAGAATTTCGGCTCCGAGAGCCTGAACTTGTTGGTAAGCAGCATCTGGAGACATGGAGGGACGGGAAAAGAGGTACGCATACAGAGTATAGATGCTAAACGTCTGAGCCCCCATGGAGTAGAGAGCGGCAAGATGAAGCCAAGCAGCCTTGACTGTTTCATCATGACGGATGATAGGGAGGCATTTGTCAGAGGGCTGTTAGCCAGCCATGAGCAGACAAGAGCATCGATGGCATCCCAATCGTCAAAGAGAGGGCAATCATGTGGAGGATGGTCATCTGTGAGATGATGATGTTTGCGTTGAGAGCAGAGAAGGAAGGTGAAGGAGACACTCCAATCTGGGTAGTTGGGACCGATGAGATTGGAAGCGGTGCCAAGGTTACCAGAAGGAGTGGGAGGTGTATGAGGATGAGCAACAACGGGAGTAGTGGTCGTAGAGATATCAGAGTTGGCCATAGAGGAGAGCTGCAAGAAGAACAAGCCGCGGCTAGAAGGAGAAGCCGCGGAGACAAAGAGCAGGTCGCGGCTAGAAAGAGTAGTCGCGGCGACAAATAATAGGTCGCGGCTAGAAAGGGAGCGTGCGGCGACAAAGAATAGGTCGCGGCTAGAAAGAGAAGTGCGACGACTAGGCATAGGTCGCGGCGACTTAAGAACTAGTCGCGGCGACAAAGAAGAGGAGCGGCTAGAAAAGTAGGGTCAGCGACTAGGCAAAGTGTGCGATAAGAAGAAAGAGGAATCAAGAGGTCACGCACACAAAGGGCAGTCACAAGGAGAGAAAGAAACCGCGCGAACAGGGCGAAAGCTAGAGGAAGAAACAAGCCGCGAAAACAGGTCGCGAGATGAAGAAACAAGTTCGTGCGGACAGAGAGGGCTCACAGAATCAGGAAGAAAAGAAACCTAGCTCTGATACCATGTGTGAACAGAAAACCGTAGACGAAAAATTGGAGTAACAAAATCTTTATTATCCAAAAAAGGTACCTATTACAAAGGTATAGCCTCCCTTTTATAGAATGGAGGAGATGAGAGAGATTACAAATAAGCAATATGGGACTAAAAAATTACAAGTGTATACGGCTTTACAAATAGACAAACCGGACAAGTCGTGTGATTAGACAAGCCGGCTAATCGCCCGACAACCAACATTAGGAGAGAACAAGCGCCACAGAGAACAAGCCGGCACAGGAGACCGCTAGACCGCCCGATCTCCAAGTCACCTGAGATAAACTGCCAGACCATCGGGATACCAAACAGAAATAGCCCGGCAGAGAAGCCGGCTAGGATAAACCGTCATACCACCCGGCCTCCGAACAGCAACAGACCGTCCGGCCTCCATACTGCAACATATACAGAACAGCAAATGTGCACTACTAAAACAGAAATAAAAGTTTATGTTGTTACAAAGTCAGATGTTGAGTAGTAAGCTGAGTGAATAACTGAAGATTATGGAGAGATTGTTGGTATAGAATAATTGAAAGGAGTAATTCATGAAAGAGCAATTCGACACAGGTTATTTAAAACCTCTTCCAAGCGCTACAAAAAAACTTGTAATTCTTATATGTACCTATATGAAGCAATATACAAAGCTATTATCATCTTGCAAATCATCTTCTGCATGAATTTTATGTTTGGTTAACACTTAAATAACTTTTTCTATAGCTTACGGTACATGAACACTTAATTGTGCATTTTATATTTTAAATTGTTATTAAATTTCTATATGGTAGAAATTCAATGCTTAGATCGTCATTTTAAGATAATCCTTATGAAGATTTTCTATCTGGAAATGCGGTTTTGCTAGCTCGGGCCAAAACAGAAACTATTAGTTGCATGCTCGAAATTCCCAGAAACTATAACCGCACCAAACCGCTTCTTGGTCTTTGCTTTATAAAACATGTAATATAGTGTACCAAGTTAAATTGAAAAAAATGAACGTCCAAATAACGGTGAAAAAAAATAAACTTCCAAACATAAAAAAACCAAACTTCCAAACATTTAAAAAACAAACTTCCAAATATTGATAAAAAAACAAACTTCCACAAAATTGGAGATCACTTCATGACACAGCAATTCGACAGAGGTTTTTTAAAACCTCTTAAATCTCCTACTCTAATGTGATTGAAATACAACCTAGACAAATCATTCTAAAACTTGAAGTTCAACGCGATTTTGGAAAAAATGGCAATTTATAAAACATGTAAGATAGTGTCCCAAGTTAAACTGAATATCATATAATGTTATAATTAAATGTAGAGAACTGTAAATCATATAATGTTATAATTAAACCAAAATTAAGCTTGTCACAGATTTTTTTGTTTAATTTATGTGTTATCAAATGTGATATAATAAAATGGAAATGAACATATTTAGTTAATGCCACAAAATATAAACTTCTTTCATTTAATGTGTTATTGAAATACAACCTGGACAAATCATTCTAAAACTTGATGTTGAACGCGAATTTTGGAAAAAATGGCAATTTATAAAACATGTAAGATAGTGTCTCAAGTTAAACTGAATAACATATAATGTTATAATTAAATGTAGAGAACTATAAATCATATAATGTTATAATTAAACCAAAATTAAGCCTGGCACAGATTTTGTTTTGTTTAATTTATGTGTTATCAAATGTGATATAATAAAACGGAAATGAACATATTTAGTTAATGCTACAAAATATAAACTTCTTTCATTTAATGTGTTATTAGAAGCAAAATGACAGTCTAAAGTTAACATAGAGTAGGAGATTTAAGAGGCAAAGAACTTCTAGTGTGATATCAAAGGTTTAAATGAACTGCAACCAAATAATGTGATAACGAAATCGTTCATTGGTAAAAATGAACATAATCACTAATATAAAACTGAACGGAAATTTAAAACATGAGGACTATAGACACTTGCATAAAAAATTGTATACAAATTGAAAACTAAACGGGAAGCTTGTCTAGCCGTCTTAAACTATTGAATTGTTATAGGGTGTAATATCTACCTTGGAGATACGATGATTATGAAATAAACTTGCATAAAACTCTTATTTCATTGCATTAACGATTACACCCTACCAAACAAACTACATAAAATGAAAATATTTTATAGTGTTCAATTTTGTAGTGAACAGCCAAGGGTTATACAACTTGCATAATAAAACCAACTTGCATAAGTAAACTATTGAAGTTTTAACTTGCATAAACAACTTGCAACAATTATATGACATGAACAATCATGAAATAAACATGAGGAATATAAACATGGAGACATTATGAGAATAATTGTTGTGGAACATAGCAAGTGAATGGATAACATAAACATCAATTCAAAGAACACATATCCTATTTTAAAACCAAGAAACACTCTTAACAAAAGCTAAATGGAGTTTTAGCTTTAGGTGTTTTTAACCTGAAGCAAAAGCAAAAGAACAATGCATATTTATTTAAGAGAAATGAAGAACAACATCCTCTTTATTTCCAATGTGATATCAAAGGTTTAAATGAACTGTAACCAAGCAATGTGATAACGAAATCGTTGATTGTAAAAATGAACATAAACATTAATATAAAACTGAACGGAAATTGAAAACATGAGGACTATAAACACTTGCATAAACAACTTGCATAAAAAATTGTACACAAATTGAAAACTGAACGGGAAGCCTGTCTAGTCATCTTAAACTATTGAATTTTTATAGGGTGTAATATCTACCTCGGAGATACGATGATTATGAAATAAACTTGCATGACACAGAATGTTTTCATTGCATTAACGGTTACACCCTACCAAACAAACTTGCATAGAACTAAAATATTTTATAGTGTTCAATTTTATAGTGAACAGTCAAGGGTTATACAACTTGCATAACAAAACCAACTTGCATAAGAAAACTATTGAAGTTTTAACTTGCATAAACAACTTGCAGCAATTATATGGCATTAACAATCATGAAATAAACATGAGGAATATAAACATGGAGACATTATGAGAATAACTGCTGGGTAACATACCAAGTGAATGGATAACATAAACAGCAATTCAAAGAACTCATATCATATTTAAAAACCAAGAAAACACTCGTAACAAAAGCTGAATGGAGTGTTAGCTTTAGGTATTTTCAACCTGAAGCAAAAGCAAAAGAACAATGCATATTTGTTTAAGAGAAATGAAGAACAACATCCTCTTTATTTCCAATGTGATATGAAAGGTTTAAATGAACTGCAACCAAGCAATGTGATAACAAAAATGTTTTAGTTTCGAAAATGTAAAGATTGAGAAAAACATTCTCTGCAAGTTTTTTTTACAGATTGAGAAAATCTGTAATAACCTTTCCAATCCCAATTTCTATTTGGTGAATTTTTTTACTTATTGAGAAGATCTAAATGAAAATCTCTTAGACAAAGGTGGTGCTTCCCGCCTTTAGTCTCAATAGTTTATGCATATGAAAGATTGAGAAAGAACAACTTCAAATTCTCTGTAAGTTTTTGTACTGAATGAGAAAAGCTGTAAATCGCTTAAGAAAATCACTTAAGAAAATCTCTGTAAATTTTTATTGATGCGCATTTGTTTAATAAAATCTCTGTAAATTTTTATTGATTCATATTTGTTTAAGAAAATCGCTCAAGAAAATCTCTTTGTAAGAACAACATTATTTTTTAATTTCTTAATAGTTTACGACTTTCTGAATAGTTTAGTACTGCCGACAACTTATAAATGGATTTTTTGTTCCGAGACTGTGACATCAACCTTATAAGAAAATGCATTTACCAAAAAAAAATCAACCTAATGGGATCCTTCAAGCTAATGGGCTGCCAACACATGGGGCACTGGGAGCTTCTTTGGCACCTGCAGCCATTATTGTTATCCGAAAAATATAAAAATTGCATATGAGGTGACATATGCATTTTAAATGTATGACATTAGACCAATTAAAAGAATTGTGAGACAAAGTAGTTCACCAATTTATTAAAAAAGTGCATAACAAAGTAACTTAATAGGAACATTCTGTGCATACCATGCTTCCGAGACTGTGAAATCAAGAGGAACGAAGCCTGGGAAAAGGAAGGTAATCATAGAAGTGCACCTTACCAAACAGAGCTTGTAGCTTTGACTGCGAGAAAACAGGGGAAGCTTCCGTCGATCGCAGATGCGTCTTCTTTGATGCGTAAGATCACGGCAGTGAACCGGTCGCACAAGTAATATAAAATGGGGGTTTTCCCAAGTATCGATCTCACAAGGAACACAGTAAGGTGGAGTTATTTTCGAGGAGGACTTGAGATTGAAGTCCTCAGGGTCGGCGGTAACGATGGGGGCTTTGATATTGCGGATAAAGAAAATAAAACACTATCAACTTCTCATATGCAACGCCGCTATGCGATGCTTCGCCAGGCGGGATGGAAGACTAGTCGGGCCGCTATGCACCGAATCGCTAGGCGGATGGACGAGTAGGCTTGTGGATGAGGTGTTGAGAACGGCGGAATGAGGGTCGTGAGCACCTCTTCGCAATGCACGCCACTAGCAATTGCTAGTACGGCAAGGGTGGATGGTGGTGGATGGAATATGGCGCAACTCAAGCAACTTAGGCAGTAAAATGAAATAGGAATCACATAGACATGATACACATAACATATACAACCAAAGTGCACTTCACCAATATAAATAGATTTAAACACCAATATTCAACAATAAAGTAAGAACAAGTCAAGAGATCGACCGAATCCGAAGCCTTGCTGAGGATTCACGGTTGGAAACGTCGGGTTGTCATTCCGCGTCCAAGCTCGGTCCTCAACTGCGTCCGGGGTAGAGAGGGGCTGTCACCACCTTCCAATGGCCCGTCTTCTTCGTCTCACGATAGCGGACGAAGTTTGCTAGCTTTCCTTTGCTTGATGGTTATGGCGTCAAACCCTACTTGAAACTCACGGATGAAGGAGAAGGCCGAGAGGAAGCTCTAGCTTGGATTTGGCGGTGAAAGCTTGCCCGGAGCACCTCCCTAGGGTGGAAGATGAAGGGGAACGGAGGAGAAGGCGGAAAACAGTGGAGAAATGTCGAGCTCCGGATCCTCTCTCGAATTAGGGTGAGACCTGCACTATTTATACAAAAGCAGAAATGAACAATGCGCACGATCACAGACGCACGACCAGTGGTCGTGCGCACTATGTCCTATGCTCGTGCACACGGGCATGGAAGATCAGGAAGAAGAACTGGGATAACGCGCACGAGTAGTGGCGCACGACCAGTGGTCGTGCGCACTAAGTCCAATGGTCGTGCAATTACCCCAGACAGGACTCCAAAAAAGAGGAATCAATGCACACGATCAGTGGTGCACGACCGGTGGTCGTGCGCAATATGTCCAGTGGTCGTACGCTTACCCCGGGCTGATTCTGGAAAACGTAGAGTAGTGCGCACGATCAGGGGCGCATGACTAGTGGTCGTGCGCATTATATCCCATGATCGTGCGCAGTATTCCTGTTTCACAACCATCCCGGAACACGCACACGACCCCTGTACCGATAGGAAAAACAAATCACTAATCTGTGCAGACATTCCAGACAATCACAAAAGGGAGTACAAACTATAAAAATAACAAAATACACAACCACAGGCAAAAATGTGCACTTCCTATGGAAATAAAGATTAGATGAAATAGGAAGGATAAAGAACTAAAAGTGAAGTGCAACCGCGTGAAAAATAGCCCAGATGAGTCCGAAAATAGGTATATAAAGTGGACTCATCACACCCCCAGACTTAACTATTTGCGCGTCCCGAGCAAACAAAATCTAAGCAGATAGGGAAAAATACTAGTTAACAAAGAAATTGCGATACGAAGTACCATGCGAAGTCCCATGCTCGCGCGCGTAAAAATATAATAGAAGAAATTTCTAAGTATACAAAATAGTTTATACTTTTCACAATGCGTATCAACATTTTATTATTACTCAAAAATAGAATCACGGTGAATCATCCGGTCATGCGTAGGGAGAAAGTAGACTAATCGCTATGCGAGCATTGCCAAAGATAGGGGATCCGGATAACCTCCAAAGGAATCCACCAATGTCGGTGACCATATGCTTGCCCTTTCGCATTCTCTCCACGACACTGGTTTTGTTCACACACGAATCAGTAGGACTTTAGGTGAAGAGATGGGGCTTGGGTTTCGGTGAGGTAAACAAAGATAAACAGGAATGTTATGCACCTAACCCAAATGAGCTAGTATAAAAGGAATCCATCAGCTAACCAAAATATATGCGGGTACACCACACCCCTAGACTTAACTTTTAACATATGGGTGTGTGCACCGCCTACTCCAAATGTAATCACATTTCCCAAAAAAGATTTTCAATTTAAACTTTTTCTTTTCATTTTTTTTTTCTTTTCTTTTTCTTTACAAATATTTTTCTTTTCTTTTTTTTTCTTTTTCTTCATTTTATTTTCACAATTCAGCAGAAATAAATTTGGGAGCACTGTCACATTTTCACAATTAAAATCACCACATCACATCCCAAAATGAAAATATAAAACTCTAAAGCTCAACTCGGGTGTGCGACTAGGATTGGATATGAGGCTTTGGTGAAAGCATAGTGGAGCTAAATCAAAAGGAGGGGTAGGCACAACGGGGCTAGCGAGGACAAGACGTTAGGAATGATACAAAGCTCAACCGGGCCAAAATGATGGCCTGCATCACGCTCATGCATGACTAACCTATACCCATGCTTCAAGAATAGCTTGGGGCAAGTTCTTAGCCAACGAGAAAGACTATCCATCCTCCCGACTCGAGCAATACGGACCTAATGGCCATCTACACACATCCCTAAGCTACCGTCGGATTCACACCGGATTCACCAACTTTTGAGTAGAATAAAAAGTATTTACGCAATTAGAAAAATATAAAACTAAAAGCATACAAAAAAATTAAATCTACTCCAATTTCTACACGAGACGAGAGCAGTTGACTAGGAGCACAACAAGGTCAGCATTTTACTCTGTCTCACAATCCTATGTCAGCACCATAATTTTCCCAAATCTAACGAAGAAATGAGTTTAACTCGCAGCACGCAAAAAGCTAAGCACGCTCTCATGTGGGTACAGTGGTGTGTGATGCAATAAACTAATCAAAATAAAACAATAAAGGCTTCCAGTATGCACATGAGATGTGCACGTGCATCTCATGTGAGCATACCAATGCTCAGCCAGTGAGCATACCAGAAGACGCGTGTCATCCTGAAGTAGGCCCGCCATACGAAGAATCACAACCCCGCCAATGCGATGTTGTCAAGAATACCTGCAGGGGTGAGCTCCGCAAAAACAAAACAAAATATACAAAAAGAAATGCTAAAATTAAAATAGACAAGAAAAATAAAATGCAGAAAATGAAAGATAAGTACTGGGGTTATTGTCATCCCAGCACGACTTATTAAATTATAAACAGTTCTAGCTAATGGGCCTATGAAAAGAAAAGTGCACAGGCAACTGTTCCATTATCCGTTGCGGTAACGGGTACCGATACGGTGATAAAACAGTTACCCCTCTACCTAAATAGTAATACCTGCCCAACACAGGTAGAGGAAATAAGAAATAAGAAGAGGAGGAGCACTGGTCCTCGCTCATCTTATCACAAAAGAAATCCTTGCCTTGCAAGGTATCGTCTACATGGAGTCTGTAGGAGGAGAAAGCGATGAATGGAGCTTCCTCAACAGAGGAAGAATCAACGTCCTCGCAAAAGAGGATGCTATCATCCATGACTCGAGCTGAAAGCTCCAAGTCCTCCTAAAGAACCTGCGAAGACTCAACCCGCACAGGCTCAGATATAGAAATGGGATCAAGAAATAAAGGAGAAGAAGAACTAAAATAATCAAAAATAGGGGGAGTGGTCCCGATCTCACTCCCAGCAGGATCCAAGCAGAGATCATTGTCGGTATCATACGAGTCGTACCGAGGGGAATCCGAGAACTCGAGGTCCGCGGTGGTAAGAGGAACGACCTTATCCAATAAGGAGGTGCAAACCTCCGCATCAGAAAGGGAATATTCCTCATCCCACCGGGGTGCGTAAAAATGTTCCGAAGATCCACCTTCTCCGTCGGAGATAGAGGAATCATCATCCCACTTCGGCGCAACCTCGGGCACCGAATCATCAACAAATACGGCATCATCAACCGACTCACAAGAAAGAGGAATAGCACAATCCGACAAAAATTACGGAGGGGCAAGGCTGCTCTCAAAATCAAGCATTGAATGAGCAGGCCCCATCACAAAATCATTCGCTGATGCCACCCCGTCGACGACCGGAACAATCTCATCGTCCCATACAGGAGCGTCCATGAGTTCCTGCTCCTCTTTTTGTTGGCTAACACCAGAGTGATCATCATCACTCAAGGAAAGCTCGTAAAAAGGGATCGAGGGACTCATGAAAGAGATGTATGCGGCCAGAGATTCTTCAGTAATCTCAACGGGTAAAGAATGAGCAAGGTGTGTTATGTCAGTGTATGGGCCAGACAACACCCTGGTAGGCCTGTCCACAACAGTCTTCCGCGAACGGGAGGTTGTTGTTCACACGCCCTCAGAGGGAGAAGGCTTGCACAAACGAGGGTAATCCTTCAACATGTGGCCCACACCTTGGCATAACAAACACCGAAAGCAATGCTCGGCATTCATAACAGCAATGGCATCGATGGATCGGCGCAAAGTGTCAAGGATACGGCACTCAGCATTAGGATCCATCACGAACAAAAATAATTGCTGAAAAAGTGCTACACAGATAAAATAAAAAATAGCACGGATCTGCTATCTAAATCAAAAATCAGAAAAGGGGTAAAACGAAATAAGCAAAATAAAAATTCTAATAACAAAAGCAAATAATAAAAAAAAATGATATGCACAAATGGAAAAGGACTTCAATCTATTATCTCCCTCTCCACAAACTCACACGATTGTGTTCCCCGGCAACGGCGCCAAAAACTTGATGCGTAAGATCACGGCAGTGAACCGGTCGCACATATAATATGAAATGGGGCTTTTCCCAAGTATCGATCTCACAAGGAACACAGTAAGGTGGAGTTATTTTCGAGGAGGACTTGAGATTGAAGTCCTCAGGGTCGGCGGTAACGATGGGGGCTTTGATATTGCGGATAAAGAAAATAAAACATTATCAACTACTCCTATGCAACGCCGCTATGCGATGCTTCGCCAGGCGGGATGGAAGACTAGTCGGGCCGCTATGCACCGAATCGCTAGGCAGATGGACGAGTAGGCTTGCGGATGAGGTGGTGAGAACGGCGGAATGAGGTTCGTGAGCACCTCTTCACAACGCACGCCACTAGCAATTGCTAGTGCGGCAAGGGTGGATGGTGGTGGATGGAATATGGCGCAACTCAAGCAACTTAGGCAGTAAAATGAAATAGGAATCACATAGACATGATACACATAACATATACAACCAAAGTGCACTTCACCAATATAAATAGATATAAACACCAATATTCAACAATAAAGCAAGAACAAGTCAAGAGATCGACCGAATCTGAAGCCTTGCTGAGGATTTACGGTTAGAATCGTCGGGTTGTCATTCCCCATCCAAGCTCGGTCCTCAACTGCGTCTGGGGTAGAGAAGGGTTGTCACCACCTTCCAATGGCCCATCTTCTTCGTCTCATGATAGCGGACGAAGTTTGCTAGCTTTCCTTTGCTTGATGGCTATGGCGTCAAACCCTACTTGAAACTCACGGATGAAGGAGAAGGCCGAGAGGAAGCTCCGGCTTGGATTTGGCGGTGAAATCTTGCCCGGAGCACCTCCCTAGGGTGGAAGATGAAGGGGAACGGAGGAGAAGGCGGAAAACGGTGGAGAAATGTCGAGCTCCGGATCCTGTCTCGAATTAGGGCGAGACCTGCACTATTTATACAAAAGCAGAAATGAACAATGTGCACGATCACAGGCGCACGACCAGTGGTCGTGCGCACTATGTCCTATGCTCGTGCGCACTGGCATGGAAGATCAGGAAGAAGCACTGGGATAACGCGCACGAGTACTGGCGCACGACCAGTGGTCGTGCGCACTAAGTCCAATGGTCGTGCGATTACCCCAGACAGGACTCTAGAAAAGAGGAATCAAAGCACACGATCAGTGGCGCATGACCGGTGGTCGTGCGCAATATGTCCAGTGGTCGTGCGCTTACCCCAGGCTGATTCTGGAAAACGTAGAGTAGTGCGCACGATCAGGGGCGCACGACTAGTGGTCGTGCGCATTATATCTCATGATTGTGCGCAGTATTCCTGTTTCACAACCATCCTGGAACACGCACACGACCCCTGTACCGATAGGAAAAACAAATCACTAATCTGTGCAGACATTCCAGACAATCACAAAAGGGAGTACAAACTATAAAAATAACAAAATACACAACCACGGGCAAAAATGTGCACTTCCTATGAAAATAAAGATTAGATGAAATAGGAACGATAAAGAACTAAAAGTGAAGTGCAACCGCGTGAAAAATAGCCCAGATGAGTCCGAAAATAGGTATATAAAGTGGACTCATCAGTCTTCTTCAACGACAGCGAAAGTTGGACGACATCTTCTTCAACTTCCTTATCGGGGAGGGAGAGTAGTCAGAGAAGCACTTCACCAAATAGAGCTTGCGACTTGGACTGCTTGTAAACAGTGGAAGCTTCTTTGACGGTAGCGAAAGTTGGATGGCATCGTAAGTTGGATGGACAGCGAAGGTTGGATGGTATCTTCTTCAACTTCCTTGCTAGGGAGGGGAGTAGTCGGAGAAGCGATTCTCTGTCGAGAGAGGTGCAAAGACGGTTGAAGGTGGAGGGAGGAGGTACGTTTTGATCGGGTAGGGTTTTAAGAATGAAAAGTCGGGCAATAGAGTTGGAGGGAGGAACGCGGTCGGTGCGTGGCAGTCGAGGAGCTGCAGAGGAGCCGTGAGAGGATTCAAGGTGCAGTGGGTGATACAGTTGGCGGAGGAGACAACTCGTGATTTCTTGTACGATAAAGGTGGCGGGTGTTAAAGCTGGCTGCAGAAAATCAAGTTTGACCTTTTTTGTCTGATCAATCGGACGGTGAGAATTTGTTTTGATCAAAGTGTGGAAAACTGACGGTGCTGATCAAGGGGGCGGGATATGAGATCAATAAGCAGATTTGATCGGATGGTGGCAAATTCTTTTGATAGTTTGATCGGATGGTTGAAATTATAAGTTTGGTGTGACTTTGAGATATGCATATTGGTTTATATAAAAAAGATATATATACACACACACACCCACACACACACATATATATATATATATATATATATATATATATATATATATATATATATATATATATAATGGCAACAAAAAGTGCATTTAAGCATCATTCACCACAGACGTTGGCCCAACGACCACATGTCTCGTGCACACAGGGCACATTTTCGGTGTACCGGGCTCCCCCGAGTAACACCACCGTTCAGAGGTCCATGACTTAACGGTAACTTTGTCGTCCAGAGGTCCTTAACTTAACGACTATGTGGTTCAGAGGTAATTAACTTAACGACAAACTCCCATTCAGAGGTACTTAACTTGACAACCCAGTCGTTTAAAGGTACTTAACTTGATGGCACAGTAATTGGCCATTACGGCACAATTCATCATAAGACACATGGTACACATCATTTCTAGGCCATTTAGGCTCATAGCTTCACACCATTTCTGGGCCATTTAGGCTCACAGCTTCACATACAATGGCCCTGATGTCTCTTCGAGACAGGACACATAAAACTCCAACTCACACGGAGCTATCGCCTGGCGACACTCACTATCGCCCACCGACATTAACAGTTCAAAAAACTGTTGTAACACACCCAAATCCCATTTGGGTTCAGGATTGGGTGACACGGCCTAGGACACGGGCGTGTCCCCGGGCATGTCCTGCTCGGGTTGAGCAGCCCACCTCTCGAGTGCTCGACGAAATGTACTCGAGAAGTTCTCGAGAGGGAACACGCTCGGCGACACAGGCATGTCAGAGTGCGTGTCCTCCTCGGTGTCGTCGAACTCCACTCGAGGAATATACGGCATGGCGTGTCCGCAGCCGTGTCAGGGTACACAGGCGTGTCACCCTCCGTGTCCAGCTCGTGATCAGCCAGGGATGTGTGTGTTGGTGGACACGGGTGTGTCTTGTGGTACACGGCCTGGGATACGGGCGTGTCCCATGCCGTGTCCCGCTTAGGTTGAGTTGGTGGTGTGCTGTTTGAGGTATACGGCTACCAGACACGGGCGTGTTGGACGTGACACTGGTATGTAGGATGTGACACGAGCGTGTCATATGGCCGTGTACTATTCTGGATTTGAGTCGGTTGTGTGTCGTTTAAGGTACATGGCCTGTGACACGGTCGTATCACAGGGCGTATCAGGTCGTGTTCCGCTTATTTCTAGGCAAATCAAGGCCATTCATTTCCTTCTTCCTGGATTCAAGGGTTCAGGCCCTTCCCTACTGATATAAGATTGAGTTTGGAAGGCTTATCTTTCATTCTTTCCCCTTTCTCAGGGTCTAGAGAGAGGAGAGCAAGGAAGGAGGAAGGAGAAGGAAGCCGGCCGCCGAAGTAGCTTCAATGTGTGGAATCGGGAGCCGAGTTCAGGTTCGTGGAGGTAAATCCATGACGGTGATTTCCATCCAGCTAGTTCATGGCTTCAAAGAGATCGTCGAGGGTAACGATCTCCTTCATGGACAATCGAAGTCCTTTCTTTATGCATCTGCATGGAATCCTCCACCAAGAGGTGGGAAGCGTAAGTGATTCCCCGTTGAGTCTACATCTAGAGCCAGTAAGGTGTAGTACGGCGTAAGCATGCTGTGTGAAGCTCATCCGGATGGTTAGTCTGGATTGGTGATGTTTATTTTGTGAACCGGAGAAGACTCCGTGTCGTATGTGATGCCTATGAATTGTGGTGACTGTATCTCTTTTGTTGTAAGCTCTGCGTGAACTGTATGTTGATCTTGGATGCTTTGGGTAAGCAGCTTGTGGTGTGAGCACGGTGAGCGCTATTTGCTCTGAGAGAGCGGAAAGCTGTGGCTAATTAGGAGGGAAAGCCGACCCACGTCTAGTGGTGCGCTGCTGACGGATTGAGCATGGGAAAGGCAGACTTGCCCCTGGTTGTTATGAGAGATCGATGGGTTGCAATGCTTGGGGAACGCGAGACAGACCCAACTTGTTGCACCACAGTGGTGGGTCGATCTGAATAGGAAATTCTCAAGTTTGTCGTGAGGTTCTCACCTTTGAGTGGTTTGGGCGGAATGTGGCTAGCATGCGTGTTGGTGGACTAGGACCGGCCAGCCGACAAGTTAATAACCTCTAATCGGTGGTGTTGCCACGGAGTCCGATACACCGCAAGGTGCCCTAAGTGCACGGAGCGTCTGGTGGAGGCCAACATTTGTGATACTGTTGTGCTACTTGTTGTGATAGCTAGATTTTGGCAATACATACAGGGAATGAACCACTGCCCCAGGTAAGGGGTAAGGTCGTTATAATTGGTCAGCTAATGCTGACCGTTGCTTTGTTTACCGCTCTTGTGGCGGATGTCTAATTGCAGGTGTTGATGGTTGAATTGAATTGAGCGGAATGAAGTCGTGCTGCTTAAGGCCCTTGAAGGCCGTGTGAGAATGCTTGGATTTCATGTGTGGTCGGCCTGCGTACCGATGTATGAAACTATATATTTGTAAAGAGCAACTTGTAAGGCCTTAAGGCCGTGAGCGTGTGTGTGTTGTATACATTCCTGGTTTATGTATAAATGTGGAGTTTATATATTTAGTGGACATTCTTGCAGATGAGTTCTTACAACTTAAAATGCTGCGCTTGAATGCTCTGAGTTAGGCTACGAGTAGAATGAGATTTTGATATTCACACGTAATTCCGTCGTTTGTCTGGGAAATATGGCGTGGGGCCCCGGCCGGACCCATCGTTATATTCCATGAGACGGATGGAGGCGTTACAACTATGAACATTCCTGGGTATTTTCCTAGAAATTCTTCCAGTACTTTGGTGTGGCGGCCTGCACACCCCGTGACTCTGGATTTCACATGTACTTTACACGCATATCCACGGAGTATTCTCCGGCACAAAAACACAAAATATCACCAATCCAAACCAACTCGTCCAGATGGGCTTCACACAGCATGTCTATTCTGTAACACTGCCTATCCGTCACATAGCATATAACAGTAGGTCCGGCCTGGGCCCGACGCCATATACCACAGACAGACCAAAGGGTTTTGCAATGAAACCATCCTTCCAATAACCAACGTCCTACACAAAGCACATTCTAGTGGAAGCATTTTAAATGTTGCAAAGAAAGAACTCAGCCACAGCATGAATGTCCACTAAAATAACCCACAAGGAATGAGCGTACAAATACACAAAATACTTGGCCTTATGACCTTACAAGAGTTTACTTATACAAATAGTGTCTTCCAAATATTGGCACGCAGGTCGGTCACACATGAGAATAAAAGTAAACATTCATATTGGCCTTCGAGGGCCAGCTCAGCAACTAGGGATTTTACCGGCTATTTGCCACTAGGATCCGCAGCACCTGCAAGCAATAATCCAACGCTACAGTGGCAAATAAAAGCAACGGTAAGCTAAAGCTGGCCAAATTATAACGACCCCTCCCCTTTACTCGGGGCGGTGATGCTCCTTCCCTGCACTTTATTAGCATATCCAAACAGTATAGAAATTACACTTCATCACAGGCGTAGGCACGCACAGTCACACACCCCGTGCTCTCAGGGCACATTCTCGGTGAACCCGGTCAAAATCCGCGGTCTCACCACCACCCCTTAGACGACAAATCTTGTCAGCATTATGGTCTTTCCGGCCTAAGCCCTCCATCTATGCCAATGGCAAGTACCACGTACCTTAGGTCTCTTTAACCGAACGACATAGAGCGGGTACGGTTCCGCCTAACCCGTTGCTCACACCACAACATCAATTTAAGCCATATACACGGGGCAAGCTTCCCCGAGTCCCAACTTGATCACACACTTTACATAACCCAGTTATGTGCAAGTTGGCTCCCAAACCACCAAGATGGCAGAATTGCACTTCTGCCCAGTTTTTCGGGTGCACCTTGGAGGTAGTCCCGAAGGTTCCCTGTTGCAATCTACCGCGTAGAAAACCCGAGAAACAACCATCGGCGCGGAGTCTTCTTCGGCCATTCATGCAATAAAACATCACCGATCCAGACCAACTTATCTAGGTAGGCTTCACACACCATGCTTATGTTCGTACTTCGATTCCGGACTCTAAATGCAAAACAATGGGGACTATTCATGTCTACCCGAAGGAATAACTCACACTCACCGCATACTCGCAAGAGCGGACTTCCTATGCAAAAAGGAAAGAGGACTTCACATGTCCAAGAAGAGAATCGTTACCCTTGAGTTTATCTTTGGCGCCATGAGGATCTAGACGAATGAAAATCACCACAACGGCCTCGCCTCCGTAGATCTGAACTCGGCTTGCGATTTGGGGATCCGAAGCTCCACCGGCGGCCGGATCTCTCCTCCTCCTTCTTCCTTTCTCTCCCGTCTTTCTTAAGCTTTTAGAAAGAGAAACTCAAAGAGAAATGAGGGTTTCAAACCCTATTCCCGGATTTAACCCAGCAAGAACATCCCTGGGCCCTTGGATCCCAAAAGAAGGAAACAGACGTCCACGATTCGCACTTAAAATCAATTTCCTGGGCCGAACACGGCTTGCAACATGCCCGTGTCCAAGGCCATGTGCCTAAATAGACGCCGAAACCGTCGCATCCTGACCAGGACACGGACTCTCGACATGCCCATGTCAAACTTGACATGCCCGTGTCAATCAGTACACGCTCGTGTTGCGGGGTGTGTTCCTCAATCAACACAGGACCAAAAACTTCCCGAAGAGGACATGGGTTCTCGACACGCCCGTGTCAATTTTGACACACCCGTGTCAACCCGAACATGCCTGGGCTCCAGGCTGTGTTCCTCCCCCGACACAGCCCGGCCAATAGCCCGAGCAGGACACGGCCATGTACACGCACGTATCTCAGGCCGTGTTCGCTGTCTCGAGTGCATTTCGTTGACTACTCGAGAAGTTCGTCAAACCCGAGCACGACACGGCCCTGGACACGCCCGTGTCCCAGGCCGTGTGACCCTTACCAAGCACCAAACTCGGCTCTAAATGCTACCCATCCCTCTTTTGAGTTTCGGGGCGTTATAATTCTCTCCCACTAAAAAGAATTTTGTCCCGAAATTAAAGAAAGGAAATGGTACTCAAAACATAAACAGTACCTGAGTGGAATAACTCTGGGTACTCCTCAAGCATGGTCTGCTCTCGCTCTCACGAGAGTTCCTCCCGACCGTAGTTGTCCCAACGGACCTTGACCATCCTGATGTCTTTGTTACGTAGTCGCTTGACTTCCGAGTTCTCAATGCGAATGGGCTTGACCTTCGTCGTCAACCCATTATCAACCAGTACTTAATCGACCGCAATCACTTGCGAAGGCTCTTGCACCGCCTTCCACAACACTGATATGTGGAATACGTCATATAGACCACTCAGTTCCACTGATAGCTTTAATCGATAAGCTGCTTCGCCAATCCGCTCCAGAACCTCAAACGTTCCAAGGTACCTCGGGCTTAGCTTCTTCAAGCGTCGTACCCGTGAGACTCCCTTGAATGGCTTAGTCTTCAAATACACTCAGTCACCAATAGCAAACTCAATGTTCCTATGCTTGGCATTATAGTACTTAGCTTGCCAGTCCTGAGCGATTAGAAATCTTTCTCGAATAGTTCGTACCAACGAGGTTTCATCTTCCACTTCTTGTCGCTTGTACAACTTCGACTAACCCGTTTCCAACCACGACAACGGCGTGCGATATTTCCTACCATAAAGGGTCTCGAAGGGCGCCATTTGAATGCTTGTTTGGTACCTATTGTTATAAGAAAATTCCACCAAGTACAGGTGATCTTCCCACTGCTTCCCGAAATCCAAGATACACATGTGAAGCATGTCTTCCATCGTCCTGTTGACTCTCTCGGTCTGACCATCCATCTGCGGATGAAAGACCGTGCTGAAACTCATCTTGGTTCCCAATATTTGTTGCACCAACCTCCAGTCATTGGATGTGAACCACCCATCTCGGTCACTCACGATGTTGCGGGGCACACCGTGAAGTCGAACAATGTTATCCACATAGAGTTTTGCCAATTTCTCCACCGAATTATCTTTCCTATTTGGAATGAAGTAATGAAGTGCGACACTTTCGTCAATCAATCTACGATCACCCAGATGGCGTCGTTTCCCTTCTATGACCTTGGAAACCCATGCATAAAGTCCATAGTAATATCGTCCAACTTCCACTCTTGGATAGGCAAGGACTTCAACAAACCTCCAGGCTTCTGGCAGTCCGCTTTCACTAAGGCACACGTTTGACACTTTGCCACATAAAGTGCCACGTCCTTCTTAAGTCCTAGCCACCAGAACAGCTTCTTCATATCACGGTACATCTTTGTGCTCCTTGGGTGAATCAAGTACTTGGTATGATGAGCCTCGTACATCAATTCCACCCGCAGTTTTCCCACATTTGGGATGCACAGACGACTGTCCTTCCATAGCAATCCATCCACAATATCAAATTGGGAATTTGACCCATCCAAAGCCTCAACCATGATTTGCTTCATGTTGTTATCCAAATCCAGAGCCTACCGAATCCGATTAGCCAGGTCATACTGAACTTCTATCCAGTTCAATTGTGCTTCGGCACTAGTCTGCTTATCAACAAAAGAGAACTCTAATGCCTCCAACTCCCAAACCAAACACTCGTCATGAACCGACAACCAGTTGGCTTGTGCAGGGGCCCTGCGACTCAACGCATCCGCAACCGCATTGCCTTTCTCAGGCACATAATGAATCTTGAATGTGTAGTCCCCCAGGAACTCCATCCATCTCCGTTTCCGCATGTTTAGATCCTTTTGATCGAATAAGTACTTCAGGCTCTTGTGGTCGGTATAGATATCGACCTTCACCCCATACAGGTAATGCCTCCACAGCTTTAGGGCAAATATCACGGCCACTAACTCCAAGTCATGGATAGGATAATTCCTCTCATGTACCTTCAGCTTACGCGAGCTATAAGTTATTACACTTCCATGTTGCAGTAGAACACAGCCCAATCCACTGCCCGAAGCATCACTGTAGATCTCAAAGCCTTCGGTCCAACTCGGCGAACTTAGAACGGGCGACGTGGTCAACCGAACTTTTCAACTCTTCGAAAGCTTGTGCGCACTCAGGCGTCCAAACAAACTTCTACTCTTTCCTCATCAGAGTCGTGAGGGATAACGTTATCCGCGAGAAGTTCTCCACGAAGCGCCTGTAATAGCCGGCAAGCCCCAAAAAACTCCGGATTTTCGCTACCGTAGACAACACAGGCCACTCTCGAATAGCAACTATCTTCGCCGGATCCACCGCAATTCCCTCTCCACTAACTATGTGACCAACGAACGCTACTGAGGACAATCAAAACTCGCATTTGGAGAACTTGGCGTACAGTTGGTTCCTCCTCAGCGTCTCCAACACCAAATGCAGATGCTTAAAGTGATCCTCCTCACTCAGTGAGTACACCAATATATTGTCGACAAAGACGATCATGAAGTGGTCCAGGTACTCTCTGAAATTTCTGTCCATCAGATCCATGAACACGGATGGCGCATTAGTCAGCCCAAATGGCATGACGGTAAACTCATAATGTTCGTATCTCGTGCTGAAAGTTGTCATGGGGATATCACTTTCTCTTATCCTAAGCTGATAATACCCAGACTTAAGATCCAATTTCGAGTACACCGATGACCCGACTAATTGATCGAACAGATCATCAATCCTTGGGATTGGGTACTTGTTCTTCTCTGTTAACTTGTTTAGCTCTCGATAATCGATACAGAGTTGCAAACTTTCATCCTTCTTCTTAACAAAAAGGATCGATGCGCTCCAATGCGATGAACTTGGACGCACATAACCCTATTCCAACAGCTCTTGAAGTTGAACCTTTAGCTCTGTCATCTCCTTAGGCTCTAACTGATATGGAGAGCATGACACGGGTTTGGCACCTAGCATTAGCTCAATAGTGAAGTCAATCTCCCGCTGAGGTGGGGCTCTAGGGAGATCGCCAGGGAACACGTCAGGGTACTCGGATACCACTGGGATGTTGTCCAAAGTAGGCTTAGGCTTCAAAGCCTCCACTAGCATGAAGAATAGCTCTGCACCAGCACGAACTGCCTTAACCACCTGAAGAGCAGACATCAAAGTCTTGCTCGACCCTTTCAAGCCTGCAAATGTCGTCTCACGACCAGTTCCCAATTTGACCTCCTTGTGATTGCAATCAATGTATGTCTACTGCTCCAAGAGCCAGTCCATACCAAAAATCACGTCAAACTCCACTAGTGGCAGTAACGACGCTTGCAAGTAGAACTCCTGACTCCCAATTCGTATCTTTACGCCACAGACACTATTTGCGTATATTGAACACCCATTTGGCAACATCCAATTTGTCCTTCGCCATCGAAGAAGGTACTCCAATGCGCGATATAAATCCTTCAGACAAAAAGGAGTGCGAAGCTCCCGTATCAAAGAGTGCTTTCGCTGGATTATCGCAAATCAAAACAAAGCATAATACAAACAGTAATAAGCTAACATGTGCAAGGTAACAAGTATTTAAAGCTAACTTGCTATAAATTTAAACCGTACTTGTCACCACATCAGCTTGCTTTATGGACTCCTGCTGGCCAAGGTTATAGACTCTAGGTTGAGCTGGAGCATAGTGGGATGCGGTTGACTCCACCTGCCTTGCCCTTCTCCTCATAGGTTGCTCCCAGCTTCCTCTCGGACTTTGGACTTCCGCTCCAATAGTCTTGGGCAAAGTGTCCCGGCATACCAAAATTATAACATGCGCCCTCGGTTCGGCCCGTTGTCTCCCCAGATGCACCAGAAGAAGGGACTGGACCCGAAGTCCTAGCCTTCTTATGGAACTTACGAAACCTAGACTTTGAGGTAGTCGGCACCCTTAACTCTGTCTTCTTATCACCAGAGTCTTTCTTCGCTTGCACATTCCTCAAATCCTTCTCCAACGGCTGGGCCGTATTGACCAGGCTCAAGAAGCCCTGCGTCATAGGCCCCGAGAGTAGTAGCCTTAGGTCATCCCTCAGACCCTCATAGAAACGGTTTGTCTTACGCTCCTCATCAGCAAATGTAGAGCTAGCGTGCCGACCCAATCGTGTAAATTCATGGAGATACTCGACCACGCTACTCTCTCCTTGTGTCAACTTCTGGAATTCATTCTCCATCGCGATCCTCTGAGCCGAGGGGAAGTACCTTGCCAAGAATAGTCTCAAAAATTATTCCATCGAGATGTCCATGAGTTGCCTTCCCCTCAGGTGATGTATCTCTAAACCTTCCCACCACAGTCTTGCATCTCCGTCCAACAGGAAAGTCATTGTGGTGGTCTTCTGCCACTCCTCCATTTCTGTAGCTGTCAAGACTCTCTTTACTCAGGAGTGCCAATCCTCAGTTTGGGATGGGGTCCCCATCCCCGAGAACACTGGAGTACTGAAGCCCATAACATGCTTGAGCTATTTTTCAGTTGCTCTCCTAGGTACCAATGGCTCCACCACCGCTTGCTCCACCCTTCTCGATTCTGTCGCTTGAAGCGGTACCTGCTCCACTGTAGGGGCAGGCTGCTGCATTTATCTTGTAGGCTGGGCATTTATCATAGGGAACACCACTTCAGCCACCAATCTTATGGTTTCTGCCGAGGGAGGTGTTGCAGGCACATAATTCGATGCGCTACTTGCCTCAAAAATTGGGAGTTCTGATGGCCCTGCACCACTCCTGGTCACCTATAGTCGTACAAAACACCATTAAGTGACCGAACAATACTACAAAAAGCAATTATAGGAACACGCAGGTTCCTCAAACATGTGTATTTTCATTACTAAGTGGACATTCATGGGTTCTTTTTATGTTATAATGATGACGCACACACATGTGCACACCATCCCTTAAAATAATTCGTCCACGAATTCATTTAAGCATGACCGAAACCGATAGTCTGATACCAAATTGTAACACCCCATATCCATCACATAGAATATAGCAGTAGGTCCGGCTGGGGCCCGACGCCATATACCACAGACAGACCGAAGGGTTACGCAATGAAACCATCCTTCGAATAACCAACGTTTTACACAGAGCACATTCTAGCGGAAGCATTTTAAATGTTGCAAAGAAAGAACTCAGCCACAGCATGAATGTCCACTAAAATAACCCGAAAGGAATGAGCCTATAAATACACAAAGTACTTGGCCTTATGGCCTTACAAGAGTTTACTTATAAAAATAGTGTCTTCCAAAATCGGCACGCAGGCCGGTCACACATGAGAATAAAAGAAAACATTCGCATTAGCCTTCGAGGTCCGGTTCAGCAACCAGGGCTTTTACCCGATATTTGCCACTAGGCTCTGCAGCACCTGCAAGCAACAATTCACCGCAGCAGTGACAAACAAAAGCAACGGTCAGCTAAAGCTGACCAAATTATAACGACCCTGCCCCTTTACTCGGGGCGGCGATGCTCCTTCCCTGCACTTTATTAGCATAGACAAATAGTATAGAAATTATACTTCATCACAGGCGTAGACACGCGCGGCCACACACCCCGTGCTCTCAGGGAACATTCTCGGTGAACCCGGTAAAAATCTGCGGTCTCACCACCGCGCCTTGGACGACAAATCTCATGAGCATTATGGTCTTTCCGGCCTAAGCCTAAGACCCTCCATCTATGCCAACGGCAAGTACCACATACCTTAGGTCTCTTTAACCGAACGACATAGAGCGGGTACGGTTCCGCCTAACCCGTTGCTCAAACTGCAACGTCAATTTAAGCCAAATATGCGGGTCAAGCTTCCCCGAGTACCAACTCGATCACACGCTTTACATAACTCAGTTATGTGCAAGTTTGCTCCCAGGCCACCAAGATGGCAGAATCACGCTTCTGCCAGTTTTTCGGGTGCACCTTGAAGTTAGTCCCCTAGATTCCCTGTTGTAATATACTGCGTAGAAAACTCGAAAAACAACCATCGGCGCGGAGTCTTCTCCAGCCATTCATGCAATGAAACATCACCGATCCAGACAAACTTGTCTAGGTAGGCTTCACATGTCACAACTTGCATTTTCTCCGAAATTAAGAAGTATCAGAGTAGGAGAAAACACGCGTTGTGATGCCACATCGGGCTGGGGATAACTACCGACACTCAGGCAACCACCAACTACTAAGACAATAAAAAATCATAAACTTTAATGATATGAAAATCAATTATATTTTAGAGGTCGTATCCCTCGGATCAGTGGATCAACTACTCCACGATTATAAACTATACTTATATGCAGCGGAAAATACTTTAGTTACATTTGACATCCTAAAAGAGAGCATAAGTGTCCCCAGAAGACAACGTATACTAAGCATACCCTACATTTATTTCATACCATATATACGAAAATAATCTTTTACGTCGTTTGGAAAGTAGTGTTGAGTTTTATAAAGCATGCTGGTCATGAGATATATATAATAGTGCTTATAGGTTTAAAAGTAACTAGCAACCTAGCATAAATCTTCCCAAGAGCAAGTTGAATAAACTCCAAAACAGGAAATCTAGCAGTATAAGCAAAGTACAAAGCATCTAAAAGAGAAACCACCAGTGGGCGTCAACAACTGACACGAACCCACTGGTGAGTAGGCATATCTGTACTACAAGTCTAAAGAAACTACCTCCCAAGAGTGCGGAAGAGAAAAACACAGCAGCAGCTATAGCACTAGCAAGCTCCAGAAGAAACCTAGCAGCATAGTCGGCTATAAACCTGAACCTGAAGCATTCAAAGAAAAGAACACCTCAGCAAAGCAATGATAAAAAGGAAAGAAGACAATTAGGTTTAAAAAGAGAGCATTAACATAAGGATTACCAGGCCCAAAATTGCGACTGCTAGCAACATAAGCTAAATGAGGTAAAGTAAACAAGTAAAGGAAAATACTCATCAAAAGTTGAGCCAAGAGTGGTGCACCAAGTGCACGGATGAAGCCAAGCTTCAAGAACCTCTGCAAGAAAGATTTGCAAAAATAAATAAATCCTAACATAGAGCTTGAGCGGAAAGAGTCACCTAATACTGGAGATGGACAAAAATCATCAACAAGGGCCGAGGCTGGTGGCAACATGTCCAACCAAGTCTATCAGGCCTAAACATCATCAAGGTGCTGTGGTGGTGGCATCAGTCCAACTCAACCAAACAGCCCATAATGTCTTAGCAAGACATGAAATGAAACAAGGGTGGCGGTATCGGTCCGACCCACCTCAAAAACCACATCCTACTCCAGTACTAAGTTACTCGGGAAAACCCTCGCTAGTGGTTCAATGAACCACCAAGAAGTTACACTGAACCCTAAACAATCTAGAGCAACCCACCTAAGAGCCTTATAAGCCAGTGGACTAAACGTCCAATTTGTCTAATCAAGTGGTTTGACACAGTATAAAATAGAAAGTGATTTGATACAAAATATCTGCAGGTAGTTTGATACTAAACCCTGACCAATAACTTGATATTAAACAATAAACAAGTAATTCGAGAACCAAACACATACCATTAATTTAATATCAAAACATACATAATCAATTTGATACCAGAAACATACTTAATTAATTTGATACCTAACCATGTACGATAATTGGACACCAAACCTAAATGATTAATTAAACATAAACAATTATCTTCATAAGGAATTGGGTTGGTCTTGGTTTACACCCGAGGAAAAACCGCAAGTTATAAATTAAATTGAAATGAACAAGATTCTAACAAGTGAGCACGACCGGAATTATTAAACAAATGAACGAGTTCTAACAACCATAATTTCTAACCATTGGACATGTTCTAACGGCAATTATTGAACAAGTTCAAACCACACAAAAAGAACAGTAATCTAATGATTCCATTCGGCCATTAATTTAGCAAGCAAGAGATTTTGAACAAAAACAAGATATAATCCCTAACGGAATCCGGGCATGACTCAAAGTCCCAAAATACAACATTTAAACTAATAAATCATTTGGTACAAAATTCGATCTAACGCTCCTAACCGTGAAACCGCAACATAAAACAATGAGGATTAGCACCAAAAAATTCGGGTGAGCAAAACCTAGGAGAGTAGATCTGAAATCAAGCAAAATCAAGGGCACTACAAATAATTACTTTGGCAAGGGTGAAGGGCGCACTTGGCTTGGTTTGTCTTTGAGAAAAAAATTCGGCCAAGCACCCACTTCCCAACCGCCGGCCGCAAGCAATGAATTTAAGGAAAAACCTGGACAAAAAATCTGGGCAATCAAGAACGGGGAGAAAGAAGAACAAGGCGAACCCGCACAACCGATTCAGAAAACAAAAGAGATGGTGAAAACCAAGGATGCTTACCTCCGAACGACGATCTAGCCTAGATGAGCTCGGATCCGGCCTCAAACAGAGATTTCGGACCTAGCTGGGCAGGGAAACAGAGGTCGGTGATCCTCCTGGTCTCCGCCTGTTTCGCTCGATCCGCAAGGGGGGCCACCGGGTTTGGGAGAGAAGGAAACCTAAACCTAAGGCAACACCCTTTTATATTACATCCTAATAAATAAACACATAAATTTCAATCCTATTAACTAATGAAGTATTAATTAAGTATATACTTAAACACATATAAATATATCTATACACTCATAAATATACTTATGCACTATACACCTATACATATAGCCACGCACCTGTAATTTTTATAAAGCTTCACACGCACGTGCACGCATGCATTTATGCACTCGCACGCCTAAATCACTCACCGAATCAAAATGCGTATATATATATATATATATATATATATATATATATACGCTTAAATAAAATGACTACCCGCTAACAAGCAACCGTCGAAACGACGCGAAAATAAACGATCTCGGGTTTCGACCAAACTCGCACCATAGCTAAACACTCAGGCCATGAAAACAACGGCGAAGTCAAAAATAACATTCAACGATCAAACACTCGAGCTAACACCTCCCGAAGGCAAAGCACAAGCATTCCCTGAGAGGCTCAACCGAGTCTCCAAAAGAGACTCCGGCTAGCTGGGGAATCCTGCAAACAGGCTACGACCATTAAGAACACATAACGAAGTTCTCAAACAACGTCACAAACCGGAAACGCGACAACGTAATGCCAAAGGAATATTAAATAAATACTGAAAAAACCGGGGGCGTTACAGACACTCCCCCTAAAAGAAAGTTTCGCCCCGAAACTTTACGCACAAGCTTCTAACAAGGAAGAAACAGAAATAGCCCAACAAGAGCTATAAAGGAGAAGGCAAAACATACCAGGGACAAAAAATCAAGGAAAGAGATGAGGGTAAGCCTCCCTCATTGCCGACTCCAACTCCCAAGTCGCGCTTTCCACCTCCTGGTTCCTCCATAAGACTTTGACCATGGGAATGGTGTTCCGCCGCAACACTCTATCCTGGGAATCTAGAATGCGGACCGGCCTTTCCACAAAAGTCAGATTTGTCTCCAACTGAGGCACAGCATCCAACACTTGCCTACTATCCCGCACGCACTTCCGCAGCTGGCTCACACGGAAAACATTATGCACTCCTGGAAAGGTTGCTGGCAAATCCAACCTATAAGCTGGCACGCCAATACGCTCCACTATCTTGAATGGGCCCACATATCTTGGGTCCAACTTATGACTCTTGCCGAACCTCTTTACTCCAACCATCGGGGACACCTTCAAGAATACCATATCCTCCACTAAAAATTTCAAATCGGATCTACGCCGGTTGGCGTTCTTCTCATATCTCTCCGGAGCTAAACGAAGCTTCTCCCGAATAAGCTTCACAGCAACTTCCATTTCCTCGAGCGCATCAGGACCCAACAAAGGCCTCTCACCAGCCTCAGTCCAAAATAACGGTGTTCTGCAGCGCCTCCCATACAAGGCTTCAAAAGGAGCCATTTGCATGCTCTCCTGATAACTGTTATTATATGCAAATTACATCAGCCTCAAGAGCTCATCCCACGCTCCTCCGTGGTCCAGAATATAACCGCGGATCATATATTCCACAATTTGGTTGACTCGCTTTGTCTGCCCATTAGTCTGCAGGTGGTATGCGGTAGAATATCTCAAGTCTGTACCCAAACCCTCCTGCAAACTCTTCCAGAAACGAGAAGTAAATCTGGAGTCTCAGTCTGAAATGATACTACCGGGAACTTCATGCAATCGGATGACTTCACTCAAATACAGCTTCGCTATCTTTTTCATCGGATAATCAATCTTATACGGCACAAAGTGAGCACACTTCGTCAGTCTGTCCACTATCACCCAAACGGAGTCAAAACCTCTAGGAGACTTCGGTAAGCCCGTAATGAAGTCCATAGAAATGCTCTCCTATTTCCAAGTCGGGATCTCCAATGGAGTCAACTTGCCACCAGGCCTCCGATGATTGGCCTTAACTCGCTTGAAGGTATAACACTCAGAAACAAACTGTGCTATATCCCCCTTCATGTCATACCACCAGGCAATCTGCTTCAAGTCGTGATACATCTTAGTTGAGCCCGGGTGGTAGGCAACACTCGAGCCATGCGCTTCCGTACACAACATGACTCGAATGTCCAAAACAGCGGGGACGCAAAACCTGTCACGGTACTTCAAAGTACCTGCATCATCAATAGAAAAGTCTGGCAATTCTCCCCTTTCAGTCCGGAGATACAGGTGCAAAAGATCTGGATCTTCCTTCTGGTGTAGCCTAGTAAGTGAAATCCAAGAAGGCTCTGTCACGGCCAAACTGCTATGCAAGTCACGGCACCCCACCGAGATGTCCATCAAGAGGAACTCCTCCACCAAGCGCTCAACAGAGAGATTAAAGATCTTTCCCGTCTTACAGCTCAGGGCGTCAGCCACCACATTGGCCTTGCCTGGATGATACTGGATCTCCACTTCATAATCTGCAACATACTCTAACCAATGCCACTAGTGCAAATTCAGCTCCTTCTGGGTGAAGACATACTTTAGGCTTTTATGATCGGTGAATGATGTATTATAAATATACGTATTTTTGTGCACTTTAATTTAGTCGTTTTCATTTATTTTCGTTGTTTTTACTTATTTTTGTTCAATAAAATGCTCCTATTCTTGTAAATTTTCTTCTAACTTGTTTTATTTTATTTTGCAGAAAAATTTCAAAAACTGCCAAAATTGGGTAGTACACGCCCGTGACAATTTGGTCACGCCCGTGACTGGGCCGTGACATTGCATTTCCCGTCAAATTGCAAAATTCTGAAGAGAAAAGCTCGACACGCCTGGCGACACGCCCGTGTCACCCGACACGGGGCGTGACCCAAGCCTGTGTTCACTCCACTCGACGAATTCCGCTCGACGATCGTCGAGTATCGACACCAACAGTCACGCCCAGAGTCACGCCCGTGACCTGTGGCGTGACTGCCGCGAACTCAGCCCGAAGTCAACTTTCCTGTCCAATCGCCAGCCGCCTTCATGAATAGTACTGTCACGCCACCCCTACACGCCCGTGACCTAGGACGTGTACTTAGAATTTTTTGCCTATAAATTGCCCAGTTCTGTAAGGTCCAAGGGTTCAGATTTTTGGGCCATTTTAGTGTCTTTTTGTGGCTGCATCCGTGATTTCTAAAGCTATGTAAGGAGATTTCTCTCTCTTTTCTTTCATGTTTGTTTTTGCTTTAGCTTTAGCTCTTGTAATAGCTTGTAATAGTTTCCTTTAATCAATAAAATGTTAGACTTTCTCTTCACATTTGGCTTTGGAATGAACACTTGTGCCCACTTTCCTTCTCCTTTTTATCTTTGGTTTAATCATTGTTCTTCATTTATGAAATGTGTGTGTGTGTGTGTGTATGAGTGTAATTTATTTACTTTACATATTTTTAACTTGTTTTCATGCTTAGGTATGATAGGTTTTCCTCTTTTTCATCATGTCTTTTTCTTGAAAGAATTAGGATTTCATTCTTATGAATTTATAAAAGAGATTTAAAAAGTGATTTTGTATTTTTTTACTTAGTTTTTCTTTTAGGATTGTAAAACCTCTTTTGTTCTTTTTATTTTCTCTTCACCTTTTTTATCACTTTTATGAATTGTTAAGAATGAAAAAGTTATAGATTTAATTTTTGAGCACCTTTGATTTTGACTTTATTTTGTAAAACTTTTTTCTCTTTCTCTTTTTATTTGTTCTTTTTATGAGTTTTGGGTAAGTTTTAGGAGTAGAAATCTTGTTATTTTAATTTATAAGCAACTTTGATTTTTCTTCGTTATTAGTGTGTGTGAGTGTATGAGCATAAATTTTCTTTTATTCTTCTTAATTTTCATGTTGTGTGTGTGAGTATATGAGTATGATTTTTAATGCTTTGTTCGAATTATGTAGAGTGTGTGAGTGTAGGTGTATACCTTTTAATGCTTTGTTCAAATTATGTAGAGTGTGTGAGTGTAGGTGTTAGCTTTATTGCTTACTTGAAATTCTTATGGAGTGTGTGTGTCTGTGTGTATTTATTTCCGCCTACTCGTCAAGAGTTAAATGACGCATCGTTTTCATTTTCAGTCCTACTCGTTTGAGTAGGACTTGTTATTTTCTTTCTTTATTTTTTCGCCTACTCACTTGAGTTAAATGGCCGGACTTTATTTCCCGCCTACTCGTTTGAGTAGGCCTTGTAATTTTCTTTCTTTATTTTTCCGCCTACTCACTTGAGTTAAATGGACGGATCTTTAAAGCCCTGTAATCGCATTTATTTTCTCCTACTCATTTGAGTAGGACTCGCTTTCATTTTAGTCCTACTCGTTTGAGTAGGACTTGCAATTTTAAGCTTTTATTTACCGCCCCCACTCGTTTGAGTGGGACTCGCAAATTTTAATTATGCAAATTTCTTTTATGTGTAACTTAGTTTCTGTTTAATTTATAATTTGGAGTGTGCGTGAGTTCTTGTTTTAGCTAACTTTTCAGTTTTCTAAATGTTTGTTATTTGTTTTTATGTCCCCTTCTTATAATCGTATAGCGTTTAATTTCGAACTCGCGTCTCACTAAATTATAAAGCCGTCCTCATACCGATGTGTGGCTAATCGCTATTAGCCTCAACATCGAAGAGCATTGGGACATTTAAAATGATTTCTAATAATTGAAGCTCTTTATTTTCATTTTAATTTAAGGACTTAAGGTTTACCCCGAGTTCACGACGCGTAGGACCACATATCGATGTGTGGGCCCTATTTCCGTAGTCCATATGCTAGCTAACTGAGAGGCCGTGCATATGGACCGATCACCCCTGGGTAAATAGAGTTGCGTGCATACCCTCGAAAGAGGACAAGCGTAATTCTACCGGATTGGGTTCCCCACCCAATAGCGGGGTTCTTAGCGTAAAGCGGGCGTTAAGAGGAATCCTTCGTCGGACTAACGTTCGGTCGAATAGTCTTAACGTTTAGGTGAGCGATATCCCTATAGCTGGGTGAGCTCATATTTGTGGAACCTCCACGGCCAAGTTGCCTTATTATTAATTTGAAAACTAAGTTCTATAATTATTAAAAATTGTTTTAGTCTTAATCTGATTCGATGCCGAGCGTTAACCCTTCATCGAATATTTTCTAAATCGTTTTTTCGCTCCTTTGCTTTTCCGTTTTTAATTAAGTAAAAAAAAATCCACCTTTCTTTCAGTAAAATAATAGTCCTCCCGGAGGAGTAAGAATAGTCAACGCGACCCCGAGAACAATACGACCTCGGTATTCCCCCGAATATCGAGTACTACTTGCGATAGGTGCACTTGCCTACCTCAGCGAGCCCGCGGCGATCGACTCACCGAACCAACCACAGTAAGAGTCTGTTCGTGGGCACATCAGTGAAGATCTTGCACTGCGCACCATAAAGTAAATGTCTCCACAGCTTCAGGGCAAAGATCACTGCTGCGAACTCTAGATCATGCGTAGGGTAGTTCTTCTCATGAGTCTTCAATTGCCTCGACCCATACACAATCACCTTCCCTTCTTGCATCAACACACCTCCGAGCCTAACATGCGAGGCATCTACATACAAAGCATAGTCCATGCCCTCCGTAGGCAATGTCAAAACAGGAGCAGTGCACAATCTCCTCTTTAGCTCAAGAAAGGCCTCCTCGCATTGCTCGCTCCAAATGAAGGTCGCATTCTTCTGCGTCAGCTTAGTCAAGGGCGCTGCCAGTGTAGAAAAACCCTCCACGAATCTTCTATAGTAACCGGCCAACCCTACGAAGCTCCTAATCTCCTTGGGTGTGCTCGGCCTATGCCAATCCATCACTGCAGAAATCTTTTCCGGGTCAACTGAAATGCTGTCTTTGTTCACCACATGACCCAGGAAGGAAACCTGGGACAACCAGAATTCACATTTACTCAGCTTGGCAAATAACTGATGGTCTCTCAAGGCAGATAAAACCAATCGTAAGTGCTGATCATGCTCCGCAGCATCCCGAGAATAAATCAGAACGTCGTCTATAAATACGACCACAAACTTATCCAGAAAATCCTTGAACACCCGGTTCATCATGTCCATGAATGTTGATGGCGCGTTGGTCAAACCAAACGACATAACCGGGAATTCGAAATGTCCATGCCTCGACCTGAAAGCAGTCCGTGGAATGTCCGACTCATGGATCCTGAGCAGATGATAGCCTGATCGAAGGTCAATCTTAGAAAATATTGAGCTATTATGCAACTGATCGAACAAGTCATCGATCCTAGGCAAAGGATACATGTTCTTAATGGTGACCTTGTTCAGCTCTCTGTAGTCGATGTAAAGGCGCATCGACCCATCTTTCTTCTTTACAAAGAGAACAGGGGCACCCCAAGGCGACAAACTCGGCCTTATGAAACCCTTCTCCAACAACTCATCCAACTGGGTACGCAACTCCTCCAGCTCTCGCGGGGCCATCCGGTACGGCGCCTTAGCAATAGGATGCATACCCGGCTCCAAATCAATCATGAACTCGACATCTCTGACAGGAGTAAGACCAGGAAGGTCTCTAGGAAACACATCAGAAAACTCACGTGCAACAGGAATCTCATCCAACCGCGGCAAACTGCTCACCGTCCCCAGCACTGAGACTAAGCAAGCAAAATAATCAGAACTAAATAGCCTCTGAACACATACCGCAGAAATCTCCGGAGAGACCTGGCGCGGATCACCATAAATACTCACAGGCTGACCGTTGTCCTTCTTGAAATCCAAGCGCTTACCCCTGCACTCGATCACCGCATCATATCGGGACAACCAATCCATGCCTAGGATAACATCGAAATCCTCCAAGTCAATCACCTTCAGATTTACCTTAGCCAAAAAATCCCCCAACATAATAGGACAATCCTGAATGCCCTGATCCGATATCACGGAATCACGCGAGGGGAACTTGATGCAAAAGGCATCACCGACACGATCTAGATCCAACCAGAACCGCTCTATAAAGGTTGTGCCTTAAATGAGTGGGTAGCACCTGAGTCGAAGAGAACGCGCGTCCAGCAGTTCTTTGCCTTAAAACTCCCAATATATAAACAAAAAAATTTTGCGCACGCATTAAGGAATTAATAGCAAAACTAAAACTGCAGCTAAAACATAAAGACTAGCGAGAAAGTCTAACCTGAAATGACTTGCATCGAAGTTTGAGCCTCCGCTGATGATATCACATTCAGCTTCCCTTTGCCTTTATCCATAGACTGAGGCGGTGGCAAAGCCTGAAGAGGAACTGGTCGGAGCACAGACTGAAGCTACGGGCATCTTGCCTTGGTATGACCCTTCTGTCCACACTGATAGCAGACCTTATCTTTCAACCAGCAGTGGGCAACATCATGCCCCTCTTTATTACACAAGGTACACACCATGTTCTGCCTGGGAGCGTCCTGAATAGCATGAACCTGCTCCTTCTGCGCTGCCAACCTCTTGAAACATTTCTCCACGGGATGGCTCGGTCGGCCACAAAAGCTACAGACCTCCTTGCTCCTCTTTCTTGAAGGAGCACCGGATACCTGGGGGATCCTCCCTTCAACTGCCTTCCTCTTTTCATTCCTCGCCTGCTGCCCTCTTTGCTTAGCATTTTTGATGGCCTCCACTTTCAAAGCAGCTTCTACCGCACCAGCATAACTCATCGCTCCATGAGCAACCGCTAACTGTTGAACATCACTTCTCAGGCCCCCAAGTAATCGCTTCGCTCTATCTTCCTCGGAACTCACCAGACTGGGGGAAAACCGACTGAGTTTGCTGAACTCAATCTCATACTCGCTGACCGCGAGCTGCCTCTGCTTCAGATGCAAGAAATCGTTCATCAATCTGTCCCGCTCAACTATAGGTAGAAATTTCCTCATCAATATCTCCTTGAAGGAATCCCAAGAGCATCCTCCTACCATGCCCTCCTTCTCCCTCATCCACCAACTCTTTGCCAACCCCTTCAGCTGGTAGGTGGCAAGCATCACCTTCTGATCATCAGAAACTACAGAATAGTGAAACATCTCCTCTATGGAAATCAGCCAATCATCCAGGATCATGAAATCCACCTTCCCATCATAGGTAGGGGGTCGAAGTCGCTGGAACTGAGAGATTAAGGTCATCTCTGGGGGCACCAAAACTGGAGGCACCAAAGGGGCAGGAGGTGCAGGAGGTGTAGGAGGTGCTGGAACAGCTGTACCCGCAGCAGGATCCTGCGCACTCGGGGCTAGTCCTGCCACTACAGATATCAAGACCTGGATCTGAGACTGAACATCCACCATCTTCCTCTATAAGGCCTCATTGCTCTGCCTCAGACTTACCACAACTGCATCGTTTTGCGCTTCAAAAGACTTGCCCTCAGATTGCGGAGTCGACCTCGTCACTCTACGCTTAGGCGTCATGCTAAAAAAGAATAAACAAAACAATAATCAGAGCCTAGTCCAACTACCAGGACTAAACAAACAAGTACAGACAAACCTACATAAGTACATGCTTCAACTGCCAACTTGCTCTGGGGTTTTCAATTACAATTTTATGCCTAACTTAAGATGGTTCACCACCATCATACTAAATGAGGTGCCTAGACCATGAATGCATGTATTTATATTCTTTTTGACTCAAAACCATGTGTGTACATATGTCATCCTGTAAGTCTTTAGCTTGGCACGTTGTGCTTATGCAATGTTATGCTATGCATGATTGTGCTATGCAGTCTAAAAAGGCCCTAATGCATGTGATGAGCGGCGTACACATGAAAATGTTGTGCATCCCATACTACATAACATTTCCATGTAACGAAAAAGAAAACATGCTAGCCGCATTCATGTGGTGAGGTTATGCATCCCATACTACATAACCCTCACATGTTGCCTCCTATGGTGGATCCATATACAAACACATATTATGCATCCCATACTACATAATATGTCCCGTATACTTCATGTTATGCTATGAGTGTAGTGTTCGTGCTTTAGCAAAGACGTGTTGATGACACATCGGTGTGTGTATGATATGATGCTAAACATCTAATGCCTACAAGGAAAGGTTGCCCGACAAATTGTCAAGCAACCTCCCTCTGATACCAACTGTCACAACTCGCATTTTCTCCGGAATTAAGAAGTATCGGAGTAGGAGAAAACACGCGTTGTGATGCCACATCGGGCAGGGGATAACTGCCGACGCTCAGGCAACCACCAACTACTAAGACCATGAAAAATCATAAACTTTAATGATGTGAAAATCAATTATATTTTAGAGGCTGTATCCCTCGGCTCAGTGGATCAGCTAGTCCATGATTAAAAACTATACTTATACGCAGCGGAAAATACTTTAGTTACATTTGACATCCTAAAAGAGAGCATAAGTGTCCCCAGAAGACAACTTATACTAAGCATACCCTACATTTATTTCATACCATATATACGAAAATAATCTTTTATGTCGTTTGGAAAGTAGTGTTGAGTTTTATAAAGCATGCTGGTCATGAGATATATATAATAGTGCTTATAGGTTTAAAAGTAACTAGCAACCTAGCATAAATCTTCCCAAGAGCAAGTTGAATAAACTCCAAAACAGAAAATCTAGCAGTATAAGCAAAGTACAAAGCATCTAAAAGAGAAACCACCAGTGGGCATCAACAACTGACATGAACTCACTAGTGAGTAGGTATATCTGTACTACAAGTCTAAAGAAACTACCTCCCAATAGTGAGGAAGAGAAAAACACAGCAACAACTATAGCACTAGCAAGCTCCAGAAGAAACCTAGCCGCACAGTCGGGTATAAACCTGAACCTGAGGCATTCAAAGAAAAGAACACCTCAACAATGCAATGATAAAAAGGAAAGAAGACAATTAGTTTTAAAAAGAGAGCATTAACATAAGGCTTACCAGGCCCAAAATTGCGAATGCTAGCAACAGAAGCTAAATGAGGTAAAGTAAACAAGTAAAGGAAAATACTCATCAAAAGTTGAGTCAAGAGTGGTGCACCAAGTGCACGGATGAAGCCAAGCTCCAAGAACCTCTGCAAGAAGGATTTGCAAAAATAAATAAATCCTAACATAGAGCTAGAGCAGAAAGAGTCACCTAATACTGGAGATGGACAAAAATCATCAACAAGGGCCGAGGCTGGTGGCAACATGTCCAACCAAGTCTATCAGGCCTAAACATCTTCAAGGGTCTGTGGTGGTGGTATCAGTCCAACTCAACCAAACAGCCCATAATGTCTTAGCAAGACATGAAATGAAAAAAGGGTGGCGGTATCGGTCCGACCAACCCCAAAAACCACATCCTACTCCAGTACTAAGTGACTTGGGAAAACCCTCGCTAGTGGTTCCATTAACCACCAAGAAGTCACACTGAACCCTAAACAATCTAGAGCAACCCACCTAATATCCTTATAAGCCAGTGGACTAAACATCCAATTTGTCTAATCAAGTGGTTTGACACAATATAAAATAGAAAGTGATTTGATACAAAATATCTGCAGGTAGTTTGATACTAAACCCTGACCAATAACTTGATATTAAACAATAAACAAGTAATTCGAGAACCAAACACATACCATTAATTTAATATCAAAACATACATAATCAATTTGATGCCGGAAACATACTTAATTAGTTTGATACCTAACCATGTACGATAATTGGACACCAAACCTAAATGATTAATTAAACATAAACAATTAGCTTCATAAGGAATTGGGTTGGTCTTGGTTTACACCCGAGGAAAAACCACAAGTTATAAATTAAATTGAAATGAACAAGATTCTAACAAGTGAGCACGACCGGAATTATTAAACAAATGAACGAGTTCTAACAACCATAATTTCTAACCATTGGACATGTTCTAACGGCAATTATTGAACAAGTTCAAACAACACAAAAAGAATAGCAATCTAATGATTCCATTCGGCCATTAATTTAACAAGCAAGAGATTTTGAACAAAAACAAGATACAATCCCTAACGGAATCCGGGCATGACTTAAAGTCCCAAAATACAACATTTAAACTAATAAATCATTTGGTACAAAATTCGAACTAACGCACCTAACCGTGAAACCGCAACATAAAACAATGAGGATTAGCACCAAAAAATTCGGGTGAGCAAAACCTAGGAGAGTAGATCTGAAATCAAGCAAAATCAAGGGCACTACAAATAATTACTTTGGCAAGGGTGAAGGGCGCACTTGCCTTGGTTTGTCTTTGAGAAAAAAATTCGGCCAAGCACACTCCTCCTAACTGCCGGCCGCAAGCAACGAATTTAAGGAAAAACCTGGACAAAAAATCTGGGCAATCAAGAACGGGGAGAAAGAAGAACAAGGCAGACCCGCACAACCGATTCAGAAAACAAAAGAGATGGTGAAAACCAAGGATGCTTACCTCCGAACGACGATCTAGCCTAGAGGAGCTCGGATCCGGCCTCAAACAGAGATTTCAGACCTAGCTGGGCAGGGAAACAGCGGCCGGTGATCCTCCTGGTCTCCGCCTGTTTCGCTCGATCCGCAAGGGGGGCCGCCGGGTTTGGGAAAGAAGGAAACCTAAACCTAAGGCAACACCCTTTTATATGACATCCTAATAAATAAACACATAAATTTCAATCCTATTAACTAATGAAGTATTAATTAAGTATATTCTTAAACACATATAAATATATCTATACACTCATAAATATACTTATACACTATACACCTATACATATAGCCACGCACCTGTAATTTTTATAAAGCTTTGCACGCACGTGCACGCATGCATTTACACTGGCACGCCTAAATCACTCACCAAATCAAAATGCGTAAATATATATATACGCTTAAATAAAATGACTACCCGCTAACAAGCAACCGTTGAAATGATGCGAAAATAAACGATCTCGGGTTTCGACCAAACTCGCACCATAGCTAAACACTCAGGCCACGAAAACAACAGCGAAGTCGAAAACAACCTCCGACGATCAAACACTCGGGCTAACACCTCCCGAAGCCAAAGCACAAGCATTCCCTGAGAGGCTCAGCCGAGTCTCCAAAACATACTCCGGCTAGCTGGGGAATCCTGCAAACTGGCTACGACCACTAAGAACACCTAACGAGGTTCTCAAACAACAGCACAAGCCGGAAACGCGACAACATAACGCCAAAGAAATATTAAATAAATACTGAAAAAACCGGGGGCGTTACATCACACACCATGCCTATGTCTGTACTTTGATTCCGGACTCTAAATGCAAAACAATGGGGACTATTCATGTCTACCCGAAGGAATAACTCACACTCACAACATACTTTCGAGAGCGGGCTTCCTATGCAAAAAGGAAAGAGGACTTCACATGTCCAAAAAGAGAATCGTTACCATTGCGTTTCTCTTTGGCGCCATAAGGATCTAGACGGATGAAAAGCACCGCAACGGCCTCGCCTCCGTAGATCTGAACTCGGCTTACGATTTGGGGCTCCGAAGCTCCACCGACGGCCGGATCTCTCCTCCTCCATCTTCCTTGCTCTCCCCTCTCTCTAAAGCATTTAGAAAGAGAAACTCAAAGAGAAATGAGGGTTTCAAACCCTATTCCCAGCTTTAACCCAGAAAGAACAACCCTGGGCCCTTGGATCCCAAAAGAAGGAAACGGATGGCCACGATTTGCACTTAAAATCAATTTCTTGGGCCGAACATGGCTTGCGACACGCTCGTGTCCAAGGCTGTGTGCCTCAATCGACACCGAAACTGTCACATCCCGACCAGGACACGGGCTCTCGACACGCTCATGTCAAACTTGATATGCCTGTGTCAATCAGTACACGCCCGTGTTGCGGGGCGTGTTCCTCAATCAACACGGGACAAAAAACTTCCCGAAGAGGACATGGGTTCTCGATACGCCCATGTCAATTTTGACATGCTCGTGTCAACCTGAACACGCCTAGGCTCTAGGTCGTGTTCCTCCCCCGACACAGCACGGCTAACAGCTCAGCAGGACATGGACCTGGACACACTCGTGTCTCAGGCCGTGTTCACTGTCTTGAGTGCATTTCGTCGACCACTCGAGAAGTTTGTTGAACCCAGTGTCACAACCCGCATTTTCGCCGCATAAAATAACTTATCAGAGTAAGGGAAAATGCGCGTCATGATGCCACGTCAGCAGGGGATAACTACGGACGTTCAAGCTAACACACACTTAATCATGAAGAAAGATTCTTTAAATTATTGAAGGGAAAAATCAGTTTAAGTGCATGAGTTAGTCGTATCCCTCGGCTTAGTGGCTCATCTAGTCCACGAATCAAAATATAATTATACACTGTGGAAAAATACTTATTTAAATTGACCCCAACATCCTACATGAGTATAAACGTCCCCAAAGGACAACTCATGATGTGCAAGACTCTAAATTTATAATAGTAGTAAGGACAGCTTTTACGATCGCTAAATATAACAAGTTAGAGTTTTTAAATTATGTAGTGCATGAAGTAGTAGTAATAGATTTTATAGTTGAAAATACCTAACATGCATTCCTAGCATAAATCCTCACAGAGAGCAAGTAGTCCACATCCACATATAAAGAAATAAGCAGCTAGCAAGTATCTAAAAATAACAATTCTGTGGGCGCCAACAAACTGACAAGAACCCACCTACAGAATAGTAAGATTGAACTAGTAACTAAATAAACCACAATCTACCTCGCTGAGATGAGGTAACAACCACAGCTAACACTATCGCCCATAAACTCTAAAACTAGCTCTGTTATCTGCTACTGCTCTGAACCTGAGGCATTCCAAATACAGAACACCTCAGCAAGAAGGTACAAATGGTGACAGAAAAATTAATAAGCCAAAATAAACGAAGGTCAAAAGGGGTTCCAACCCAAGAGCAAAAGCACTGAAGTAAAGTACAAAAGAAACAAGGCATCCACAGGAAAGGAACTTTTATGTGATTCGTCACGTTCAACAAGAGTACACCTGACGCACGAGGCTATAAGGTGACAACATGGATAAATCATAAGGAAGAATACAAAACCTTTATTAGGCACCTGTGGTCGACTCTACCCAAAAACACGGGCGAGATGGTCACTTGTAGACACACCCTCACGAATATAAAATTTGTCTAACTACGAGGGAGTCTCGTACTCTCCACCTTACACTGCAGACGCCCAAAAACCTGGTAAACTTCCACAAGGTACTAATAAAGGCATCAAACATTTACGGAGGTGGTTTCGTCCACTAACTCCCGCAATTAAGAAAACCCACAAGAAAACAACCGCATATATCTCGAGATTTGGCTCGTCAGATTCTACTTGACATTAATAGATTCAAGACATGATTGATCAACCCTTAGGAATGATGTACAATCCTAGATAAATTCTAATACGTTCAATAACGAAAGCTAAGACATGTAAAGCTATCATTAAGACACATCAAGAACGATTAAACATAACCAGACAAGATAGAGTTACCATGACCGAAATCTTACAACATCATGTGATCATTGAAACGGTTAATCATAACAATAATTTGGAAGAACAAGCGCAGAATGTTTAAAGAATATGAAAACATAGCCGTTACCATCAAATCAGACAAGTAGAAATGAGGGGAAACCACCACTTGCCTTAGTTTACTGAAAAAACCCTTTGCATCACTCCACGTCGTAGATCGAGGCAAAAGGATGCGGGAGGAGTTAAAATCTGAAGAAGAACGGCCGAAAAAGAGGTTAGGGCCGAAAAACCCTAATGAGAAATCTCAAGAAACGGTGAAGATATTACCACGATGGCGTAGCACTCGGCGCGAGCTTTTCAGATCTATATTCGGTTGAAGATTTCGAGCACCGGAGCACCGTCGGTGGCCACCAGAAGGTTCACGAAATATAAATTCTCTCTCTCGCTCGCTGCTCTGGTTCGGGAGAAAAATATCAGAGAAGATGAAGTTCGGTTCTAAAACCTAAGTGTAAGATATATATATATA
Organism: Platanthera guangdongensis; assembly: GCA_039583875.1. Lineage (NCBI taxonomy): Eukaryota > Viridiplantae > Streptophyta > Magnoliopsida > Asparagales > Orchidaceae > Platanthera > Platanthera guangdongensis. The sequence goes on from CM077154.1 coordinate 55,398,701, forward strand.
TATATATATATATATATATATATATATATATATATATATATATATATATATATATATATATATATATATATATATATATATATATATATCGGAGAAGATGAAATTCTCTCTCTCGCCGAGACGAACAAATTTTATGTTGACCATGTTTCCATACGACACCGTTTTGACCCTCAAAACGGTGCCCGAACTCAGACTGTACAGACTACTTGAGAGGAAAAAGGTTTACTCGAGATGGAGGGGTTTACTCGAGTTGGAGGGGCTTACTTGAGATGGAGACTTTGGGAACTCGAGATAGACATAGGGACTCGAGATAATAGGAAAATAACTCGAGTGGATCAGATCTACTCGAGATAGTAGGCATAGAACTCGAGAGAATCAATCGAACGGGCTATTTATGAGCAGTTTCGGGAAACTCGGAAATAGAGGTCTACGATTGCTTCAAATCGAAAAGTGCCCGACAAGAAAGTTGTAGATCTCGTCGAGACGAACAAATTTCATGTTAACCATTTTTCCGTACGACATCGTTTTTACCCTCAAAAAGGCATTTGAACGTAAACACAATTGACCTACTCAAGTTGCAGAATGACCTACTCGAGTAGCAGAATTGACCTACTCGAGTTGCAAAATGACCTACTCGAGTAGCAGAATTGACTTACTCGAGTTGCAGAATGACCTACTCGAGTAGCAGAATTGACCTACTCGAGTTGCAGAATGACATACTCGAGTAGCAGAATGACCTACACAAGTAGCAGAATTGACCTACTCGAGTTCCAGAATGACCTACTCGAGTAACAGAATGACCTACACGAGTAGCAAAATTGACCTACTCGAGTTGCAGAATGACCTACTCGAGTTGCAGAATGACCTACTTGATTAGCAGAATTTACCTACTCGAGTTGCAGAAAGACCTACACGAGTTCATATAGAAATCACTCGAGTATAATTGCAGGAAAAACAATTCTTTTGCAAATATACCCTTTTGATCAAACTATATGAATGAATAGTAAAGGACCTTTTTGAATAGTACTATAATATTAAAATAATCATATTTAACTATTTTGAATAAGAAAACACAAGTTCAATACGGAGGCCCAAACGCACGCCGAATTGAACGAAACTCGCACCGTAGACGAACACTGACGCTCGAACACAACGGCGAAGTCAAAACCAAAATCCGACGAGTCATTCCCGAGATATTAATCTTCAAAGTATACAGCTAACATAAACAATCCAAAACTTCAATCGCGCGCCGAGACTCCAAAATTGCTCGGATTGCGACAAAACTTGACGAGCAAGTCCAAAATTACTTAACTTAAATTCCATATGCAAAATTTTCCCATTACAACAAGAATTGGCCGACTCGACTGCACGGACACGAAAATGCCTTAACGGCATTGCGCCGTCAACTTGACGTTAAAAGTAACGCCACGACATCACAAATATGACGTTGCCCATTCAAATAAAATCATCGAAAAAATCAGGGGCGTTACAGTCACTCCCCCTAAAAAGAAGTTTCATCCCAAAACTTAACTAAAGTCCAAAACCAAATCAAAACGATAAAATCAAACATAACTGAAAACATAAAGACATACCCGAAACTAAGAGAAGAGGTGCGGATGAGATTCTCTCATTGCTGATTCCAATTCCCACGTTGTGCTCTCGATGTCTTGATTTCTCCAAAGAATCTTGACCATAGGGATGGTCTTTCTCCGTAACATATGCTCTTGAGAATCCAAAATATGAATAGGTTCTTCCACATACGTAAGGTTGGGCTGAATTTGGGGCATCGAGTCGAGGACTTGACGATCATTACGAACACACTTCCGCAACTGCCTCACATGGAACACATCATGGACACCAGGGAAGGTTGCAGGCAACTCCAGCCTATACGCTCACAATCTGATGCGCTCTAGAATTTGGAAAGGTCCCACGTACCGGGGGTCTAACTTGTGGTTCCTTCCAAACCTTTTAATGCCAGACATCGGAGAAACCTTCAGAAAAACCAAGTCTCCAACGGCAAACTCCAGATCGACCCTTTGTTGATTAGCATACTTCTCATAGCGCTCTTGATCCACACGGAGCTTTTCTCGAATATGAGTCACCGCGCAATTCATGTCCTCAAGGGCTTCCGGACCTAACGGTCTCTCACCAACTTCAGCCCAAAACAAAGGAGTTCTACAACGCCTCCCATATAAGGCCTCAAACGGGGCCATCTGCAGACTCTCTTGATAACTATTATTGTATGCAAACTCCATGAGTCTGAGACGCTCATCCCAAGCACCACCATGATCCAAAATATAACACCTGATCATATCTTTTACGATCTGATTTCCCCTTTCTATCTGACCATTCATGTGCGGGTGATAGGCGGTGGAATATCTCAAATCGGTACCCAACCCCTCCTGCAAACTATTCCAAAAGCGGGACGTAAATCTGGAGTCCCGATCTCATACAATGCTAACAGGCACTCCATGTAACCTGATGACCTCCTCAAGATACAGCTCAGCTATCTTCTTCATCGAATACCCAATCTTAAACGGAACAAAGTGAGTACACTTTGTCAGTCTGTCGACTATCACCCAAGCAGAGTCGTGCCCACGGGGAGATTTTGGTAGACCGGTGATGAAATCCATTGAAATACTCTCCCATTTCCAACTTGGAATATCAAGCGGTGTCAATTTACCACCAGGCCTTTAATGATCAGCCTTCACGCGCCGACACGTATAACATTCTGATATAAAGTTTGCGATGTCACTTTTCATCCCTGACCACCAAACAATTTGCTTTAGATCCTTATACATCTTAGTGGAACCAGGATGGTAGGCTACACTGGAACCATGAGCTTCAGCACAGATCTTAGCTCGAATATCGCCAAAGGCGGGGATGCAAAATCTACCCCGATACCTCAAGGTATCCAACTCATCCAATGAGAAATCGGGTAGCTCTCCCTTTACAGTTCTATTCCGGAGGTGCAACAAATCAGGATCATCATTCTGATGTGCTCGAGTAAGGGAAATCCAAGAGGGTTCTTCTGCTTCCAAACTAGTCGGCACAGTTCGACTCCCAACCTCAATATCCATCAACAAGAATTCTTCTACCAAGGACTGTACCGACAGATTAAAAATTTTAGCGGTCTTTCTACTCAAAGAATCGGCTACTACATTATCCTTTCTTGGATGATAAAGAATTTCCACTTCATAATCCGCCACATATTCTAACCACTGACGCTACCGCAGATTTAGTTCCTTCTGAGTGAAGAAATACTTCAAACTCTTATGGTCCATATAGATCTTGCACAACGCGTCATACAATAAGTGTCGCCACAGCTTCAACGCATAAATTACGGCAGCAAACTCCAAATCGTGTGTAGGATAGTTTCTCTCGTGAATCTTTAGTCGCATTGATCCATACGCGATCACCTTACCATCTTGCATTAAAACACACCCAAGTCCGATGTGTGATGCATCAACATACACAGCATACTCAACTCCTTCAGTAGGTAAGGTTAAAATCGGAGCAGTACATAATCTCTTCTTCAGCTCTTGGAAAACCTCTTCATACTTATCACTCCAAACGAATGCAGTATTCTTCTGATTAAGTCTAGTTAGAGGAGCAGACAAAATCGAAAATCCTTCCATGAATCTTCTATAATAGCCAGCCAGTCCTAAAAAGCTCCTAATCTCCTTAGGTGTAGAAGGTCTCTCCCATTCCATCACGGTAGAAATCTTGGTCGGGTCTACAGAAATACCATCCTTGCTTACAACATGACCCAGAAAGGACACTTGAGGCAGCCAGAACTCACACTTGCTCAACTTCGCATATAACTTATGCTCCCTCATGGTCGACAAAACCAAACGCAAATCCTGAGTATGCTCCTCAACACCGCGTGAATACACCAAGACATCATCTATAAACACAATAACGAATCGGTCCAAGAAATCCTTAAACACTCTATTCATCAAATCCATGAAAGCAGAGGGTTCATTGGTTAAACCGAAAGACATCACCAAAAACTCATAATGTCCATGCTGCGAACGAAAAGCAGTTCGGGGAATATCGGCCTCACGAATCCTCAACTAGTGGTAGCCTCAGCGAAGATCGATCTTTGAAAATACCGAGCTACCACGCAACTGATTGAACATATCATCAATCCTTGGCAGGGGATATCTATTCTTAATGGTTACCTTATTCAATTCCCTATAATCGATGCAAAGCCTCATCGATCCATCTTTCTTCTTGACGAACAAAACAGGAGCACCCCATGGAGAAGAACTTGGTCTAATAAAACCACACCTCAGCAAATCATCTAGCTAAGTACGCAACTCATCCAACTCACACGGAGCCATACGGTACAGTGATTTGGCAATAGGACGAGTACTTGGCTCGAGGTCTATCACAAACTCTATCTCCCTTTCAGGAGGAAGTCCCGGAAGACTATCAGGAAAAACATCTGGAAACTCTCGCACCACCGAGATATCCTCAAGACGTGGTGTAACAAAAGCTGTCTCCAGAGCAGAAATAGAAACCAAAAATGCCTCGCAACCAGACTCTATAGCACGACAAGCACGTACCGCAGAAATGACAGGGGAAACACTGTCCTGAAATCCATAGACGCTCATAGGTTGTCCGTAGTCCATCCTGAAATCCAGTCGCTTAGCCTTGCACTGGATGACCGCATCATACTTGGACAGCCAGTCCATGCCCAAAATCACGTCGAAATCAGCCAGATCTAAAATCATCAGATCCGCAAAGGCCAGAAAATTGCCAAGATAAATAGGGCATCTCAGAACTCCTTGATTAGATATCACTGAATCACCGAAAGGGAGCTTGACATTGAAGGAGTCTCCTAATTGATCCACATCCAGGCGATGTTTATCAACAAACCTCCGGGCCACGAAGGAATGGGTGGCACCCGAATCGAAAAGAACGTTCGCCCACCTATTCTGCACCTTAAACTACCCAAAAACCGTAACATACATAACTAAACGAACGATAACTTGGGCAACAACGATAAATAATAAGGATATTTTAAACTTGGGCTAACCTGATATCACTTGCGTGGAGGTTTGGGCTTCCTCGCTGGTCATCATGTTCAACTTTCCTTTTCCTTTATCCAGGTTTGGTGGCGGCGGCAGAGCTCGAAGTGGGGCAGGTTGTAGTGGGGGACTGAGCCTGGGGGCACGAAGATTTCTAGTGTCCCTTCTGCCCATACTGGAAGCAAGTCCTTTCTTTCATCTAGCACTGACTCAGATCGTGACCCTTCCTTGCACAGAACGAGCACACAAGCTATCCCTTGGGTGCACCTTGGATGGCATGCACCTGCTGCTGCTTCAGGTTGGCAGTCCTCTTGAAACACCTTTCATAAGGGTGGCCAGGACAACCACAGAAGCTACACACTTCCATACTTTTCTTCTTCGAAGAAGGACCAGATGCCCTAGAGCTACCATCCTCAACACCTTTCCTTTTCTCTTTCCTCGCCGCAGCTCCGTAGATCTTGGCATTCTCGATCGCCTCAACCTTCAAAGCGGCTTCCACTGCTTCAGCATAACTTTCAGCTCGATAAGCGCATGCCCACTGCTGGACATCGCTTCTTAATCCTCCCAAGAAACAATTCACTCTACCCTCCTCAGAAGCTACCAAATCAGGAGCAAACCTACTCAGTTTGCTAAACTCAATCTCGTACTCGCTCACGGTGAGCTGTCTCTGCTTCAGATGCGGGAAGTTATTCATCAGGCGGTCCTGCTCGACCGAGGGTAGAAACTTCTTCAGCAGCATCTTCTTAAAAGATTCCCAAGAACAGCCTTCCTTCAGACTCTACCTTTCCTGAATCCACCAACTCTTTGCCAGGCTCTTTAACTGATAGGCTGCAATCATGACCTTCTGGGCTTCTAGAATTCCAGAATACGAAAACATCTCCTTGATGGAGATGATCCAATCATCTAAAACCATAAAGTTGGCACTCTCATCATAGATGGGAGGTCCCAATCGTTGGAAGTGCGATATGAAACTCATTTTTGGTGGTATCGCCATCGGGGGCACCAAAGGAGCAGGCGTATCGGGCACGGCTTGGCCCAAGGCAGGCTCTTGCACTAAAGGTTGTTGCGCGGGTGTGGCAGACAACAAAGACTCAATTTGCGATTGCATCGCAACTAATTGCCTTGATAGAGCCTCGTTGCTCTGACGCCGACTCTCGATAATCGCATCACTTTGTGCACCTGATGACTCACCCTCCGATTGGGGAGTCGACCTCGTCGCAGGACGCTTTGGCGGCATTTCTAAAAAGCAAACGGACAACTCATCAAAATCCTAGCTTACAACAAGGCAACACGACTAGTTCAGACCATACTTAAAAGACATTTGCTTATGGTGCAACTTGCTCTGGGATTTTATAATGATGTTATGTCCTACTTAGGATGTTATCCTCTCATCCTATTAACTCTTGTGCCTATGACATGAATGCATGAATTCTTTATTTCTTATTTAAAATCATGTGTGTACATGTGTCATCATGTAAACCTTAACTTAGCACGCATGCTTATGCGATGATATGCAATGTATGTAGTTCTATGCATTCTATAAAGGCCCTAATGCATGTTATGAGCGGCGTACACATGAAATTTTATGCATCCCATACTACATAACATCGCATGCAACGAGAAAATAAAACGTGCTAATGGGCACCCATGTGATGGTGGTTATGCATCGCATACTACATAACTGTCACATGTTGCCTCCTATGGTGGATCCATATACAAACACATATTATGTATCTCATACTACATAATATGCCTCGTATACTTCTTATCATGCTATGAGTGTAGTGACTATGCTTCGTCTAAGATGTACTGATGACACATCGATGTGTGTATGAAATGTCACTAAACAACTAACACTAACAAGGGAAGGTTGCCCGACCAATTGTCAACCAACCTGGCTCTGATACCAACTATCACAACCCGCATTTTCACTGCATAAAATAACTTATCAGAGTAAGAGAAAATGCGCATCATGATGCCACGTCAGCAGGGGATAACTGTGGACGCTCAGGCTAACACCCACTTAATCATGAAGAAAGATTCTTTAAATTATTAAAGGGAAAAATCAGTTTAAGTGCATGAGTTATCCGTATCCCTCAGCTTAGCGGCTCATCAAGTCCACGAATCAAAATATAATTATACGCTGCGGAAAAATACTTATTTAGATTGACCCCAACATCTTACATGAGTATAAATGTCCCCAAAGGATGACTCATGTTGTGCAAGACTCTAAATTTATAATAGTAGTAATGATAGCTTTTACGGTCGCTAAATATAACAAGTTAGAGTTTTTAAATTATGCAGTGCATGAAGTAGTAGCAATAGATTTTATAGTTGAAAATACCTAACATGCATTCCTAGCATAAATCCTCCCAAAGAGCAAGTAGTCCACATCCACATATAGAGAAATAAGCAGCTAGCAAGTATCTAAAAATAATAATTTTTTGGGCGCCAACAAACTGACACGAACCCACCTACAGAATAGTAAGTCTGAACCAGTAACTAAATAAACCATAATCTACCTCGCTGAGATGAGGTAACATGTAACACCCCCTATCTGTCACATAGCATATAGCAGTATGTCCGGCCGGGGCCCGACGACATATACCACAGACAGACCGGGTGGTTACTCAATGGAAACCATCCAACTAATCCAACGTCATACACAGAGTCATTCTAGCGGAAGCAATTTTATAAGTTGCAATAACAAGAACCCAACACTAGCATGAATGTCCACTAAACAGAACCAAAAGGAATGAAGTACAAATACACAAGTACTGGACTTAAGGCCTTACAATTGTTTTCCTCAAATTACATGTTTTCCAAACCTCAGCACGCAGGCCGGCCATACGTGAATAAAAGAAAACACTCAAAATCAGGCCTTCGAGGGCCGGCTCAGCAACTTGGGCTTTAGCCTGCTATTTACCGCTCGGTCCTGCAGCACCTGCAAGCAACAATCCACCGTAATAGTGGCAAACAAAGGCAACGGTCAGCTATGCTGACCAAATTATAACGATCCCGCCCCCAAGCTCAGGCTGGCGATGCTCCTTCCCTACACTTTATTAGCATAACCAAGCATTATATAGTAATAACATTACATCACAAGCGTAGGCACGCATGGCCACACACCCCGTACTCTCAGGGCACATTCTCGGTGAACCCAGTCAAAACCGCGGTCCCACCACTGCCACTTGGACGGCATAACTCGTGAGCATTTGAGTCTTTTAGGAAGGCGTTATGACACTTAAAATCGTCAACAGCCTATAGGCAGAAGTCATGACACTTAAAATCATCGACAGCCAAAGAACCGACCTCTATGCCCTCGGTAGGCCTCAAAAACCGAACAACATAGAGCAGGAACGGTTCCACTCAACCCGTTGCTCACTTGCCATGACATTTAAAATCATCGGCACGAGTTAAGCTTCCTTGAAGCCCGTGAATCGAACGCACAATATTACATAACCCAGTTATGTATAAGTTGGCTCCCGGGCCACCAAGATGGCAGAATCACGCATCTGCCCAGTTTTTCGGGTGCACCTCGAGGTTAGCCCCCCAGGCTCCATGCTGCAATCTACCGCGTAGAAAACCCGAAAAACAAACATTTGCATGGAGTCTTCTCCGGCCATTTATGTAATGCAACATCACCGATCCAGACCAACTTGTCCGGGTAGGCTTCACACATCATGCCTATATCCGTTCTCGATTACGGACTCTACATGTACACAACAGGCACTATTCATGTCTACCCGAAGGAACGCCTCAACTCACCGCAAACTCGCGAGAGCGGGCTTCCTATGCAAAGGAAAAGAGAGCTTCACATGCACAAGTAGAGAATCGTTACCCTAGCGATTTTCCTTGGCGCCATGGAAATGTAAGCAGATGAAAAGACCGCACTCTCCTTCCCTCCGTAGATCCGAAGTCGGCTCGCGATTTGGAGCTCCGAAGCTCCGTCGGTGACCGGATCTAGGCTTCTTCTTCATCCTTTGCTCTCCCCTCTCTCTAGACTTAGAAAGAGAACCACTCAAGTGAAATGAGAGTTTCAAAGGCCCAAACCCGGGTATATCCAAGCACTAGCAGCCCACAGCTGTCGGATCCCAAATTAAAGAAACGAATGGCCACGATTCGGGCCTGAAATGCAAAACCTGGGCCGAACACGACCTGCGACATGCCGTGTCCAGGGCCGTGTGCCTCATTCACCGTCAAAATCGACGCGTCTCGAAAAACACACAGGCACCCGACACTCCTGTGTTCGACCGGACACGCCCGTATCAGACAGTACATGCCCGTATTCCCTAGCGTTTTCCTCCATCAACACAGGACCAACACCAACCCGAGACTCACACGGGTCTTGGACACGCCCGTGTCCTATTTGACACGCCTGTGTCATACCCGAACATGCCTGGGCACCAGGCCGTGTTCACAGTCTCGACATTTCATCGAGCGCAGTTCGTCGACCACCCTACACGACCTTGGACACGCTCGTCTCCTAGGCCGTGTTCCATGTCTCGACATTTCGTCATGTGAAAATCGTCGACCTCCTTGGCAGATCGTCGACACGAGCTCTACACGCCCTGAGACACGCCCGTGTCTCATGCCGTGTTTGTTTCTCGTCAATCGTTGACTCCAGAATTCGTCGACCTCTCGGCCAAATCGTCGACCCAAACACGATACGCCCTGGGACACGCACGTGTCCTAGGCCGTGTGCCCCCTGCCAAATTCCAAATTTGGCCCAAAACGCCTCCTGTCGCTCATTCGAGTTTCGGGGCATTACAACTCTCTCCCTCTTAAAAGAATTTCGTCCTCGAAATTACATAAAGGAAAGAAACAAAAAACTTAAACAGTACCTGAGTGAAATAACTCCGGGTACTCCTCAAGCATGGTCTGCTCTCGCTCCTAAGAGATCTCCTCGCGATCGCAATTGTCCCAACGGACCTTGACCATCCTGATCTCTTTATTGCGTAGCTGCTTGACCTTTGAGTCCTCAATACGTACGGGCTTGACCTTCGTCGTCAACCCATTATCCACCGGCACTTGATCCACCGCGATCACATGCGAGGGCTCTTGCACCGCCTTCCGTAGTACCGATATATGGAATACATCATGTAGACCACTAAGCTCCACTGATAGCTTCAAACGATAAGCTGCTTCTCCAATCCGCTCCAGAATTTCAAACGGTCCAAGGTACCTCGGGCTTAGCTTCTTTAAGCGCTACACCCGCGAGACACCCTTGAACGGCTTGATATTCAAGTACACTCAATCGCCAATAGCGAACTCCACATTCCTGTGCTTGGAATTATAGTACTTAGTCTGGCGGTCCTGAGCGATTAGCAACCTCTCCTGAATGGTTCGCACCAAATAAGTAGCATCTTCCACCTCTTGTCGCTTGTACAACTTCGACTCGCCCGTTTCTAAGCAAGACAACGGCGTGCGACATCTTCTACCATAAAGGTCCTCGAAGGGCGCCATTTGTATGCTTTCCTGGTAGTTATTGTTGTACGCGAACTCTACCAAGTATAAGTGGTCCTCCCACTACTTTCCAAAATCCAGGATGCACATGTGAAGCATGTCTTCCATCGTCCTATTGACCCTCTCGGTCTGTCCATCCGTTTGCGGATGAAAGGCCATGCTAAAACTCCGCTTTGTTCCCAACATCTGCTGCACCAGCCTCCAATAATTGGACGTGAACCGCCCATCACGGTCACTCACGATGCTGCGGGGCACACCATGAAGCCGCACAATATTGTCCACATACAGCTTTGCCAATTTCTCAACCGGATCATCCTTCCTATGCGGAATGAAATGCGACACCTTCGTTAGACGATCTACGACCACCCAAATGGCGTTGTTCCCTTTTTGCGACCTCGGCAGTCCGTGCACAAAGTCCATAGTAATGTCGTCAAATTTCCACTCCGGAATAGGCAAGAACTTCAAGAATCCTCCCGGCTTTTGGCACTCCGCCTTCACTAAGGCGCAAGTTTGGCACTTTGCCACGTATAGTGCCACATCCTTCTTCAGTCCTAGCGACCAGAACAATTTCTTTACATCGCGGTACATCTTCGTGCTCCCCGGGTTAATCGAGTACTTGGTATGATGCGCCTCGTACAACAAATCTACCCGCAAATTGCCCACGCTTGGGACGCACAGACGACTGTCTTTCTAAAGTAATCCGTCCTCAACAACGAATTGGTAATTTGACCCATCCAGAGCTTCAACCATGATCTGCTTCATGTGGCCATCCATATCCAAAGCCTGCCGAATCCGATCAGCCAGGTCATATTGAACTTTAGTCCAATTCAATAGTGCTTCAGCACTTGACTGCTTGTCTATGCAAAAGATCTCCAACGCCTCCAATTCCCGAATCAACCGCTCGTCATGGACCGACAGTCAATTGGCTTGATCTGGGGCCCGGCGACTCAACGCGTCTGCAACCGCATTGCCTTTACCAGGCACGTAGTGGATCTTGAATGTATAGTCCCCTAGGAACTCCATCCACCTACGCTGTCGCATGTTCAGATCTTTCTGATCCAACAAACATTTCAGGCTCTTATGGTCGGTATAGATATCGACCCTTACCCCATACAAGTAGTGCCTCCACAGCTTCAAGGCAAAAATCACGGCCGCTAACTCCAAGTCATGGACCGGTTAATTCCTCTCGCGCACTTTCAATTGTCTCGAGCCATACGTTATAACACTTCCATGTTGTAATAGCACGCAACCCAAACCACTGCCCGAAGCATCACTGTAGATTTCAAAACCTTCGGTCCCACTTGGCGAACTCAGCACAGGCACTGTGGTCAACCGACACTTCAACTCCTCAAAAGCTCGCGCGCACTCCGGCGTCCAAACGAACTTCTGCTCCTTCCTCGTCAAAGTAGTGAGAGGTAACGCTATCCGCAAGAAGTTCTCCACGAAGCGCCTATAATAGCCGACAAGCCCTAGAAAGCTCCGGACTTCCGCTACCGTAGAAAGATCAGGCCACTCTCGTATCGCAACAATCTTCGTCGGATCCACTGCAATACCTTCCCCACTCACTATATGACCGAGGAATGCCACTGAGGACAACCAAAACTCACATTTCGAGAACTTGGCGTACAATTGATTCCTCCTTACCGTCTCCAAAACCAAATGAAGATGCCTGAAGTGATCTTACTCACTCTACGAGTACACCAAAATATCATCGATGAAGACGATCACAAAATGGTCCAAGTACTCCCTGAACGTCCGGTTCATCAAATCCATGAACACCGACGGTGCATTAGTCAGCCCAAACGGAATGACCATAAATTCGTAATGCCCGTATCCTGTACTGAACGTTATCTTAGGGATATCACTCTCCCTTATCCTCAGTTGATAGTAACCAGACTTGAGATCCAACTTCGAGTACACCGTCGACCCGATTAACTGATCAAATAGATCATCAATCCTTGGGATCGGGTACTTGTTCTTTTCCGTTAGCTTGTTTAACTCCCGATAATCAATACAAAGTCTCAAGCTCTCGTCCTTCTTCTTTACAAAGAGGACCGGTGCGCTCCAAGGTGACAAACTTGGACACACAAACCCTTGCTCCAACAACTCTGGAAGTTGCACCTTCAGCTCCGCCATTTCCTTAGGCGCTAGCCGATGCGGAGATCGCGACACAGGCTTCGCACCTGGCACCAGCTCAATCGTGAAATCTATCTCCCGTTGAGGCGGGGCTCCAAGAAGATCGGCGGGGAACACATCAGGGTACTCAGCTACCACAAAAATACTATCCAACGTAGGCTTCGGCTTTGCAACCTCCATTAGTGTAAAGAACAGCTCTGCACCAGCACGAACCTCCTTCACCACCTGAAGAGCAGACATCAACATCTTGCTCGACCCTTTCAAGCCTGTAAAAGTCGTCACACGACCTGCTCCCAACTTGACTTCCTTGCGACCACAATCAATATAGGCTTGCTGCTCCGAGAGCCAGTCCATACCAAATATAACGTCGAACTCCACCAGCGGTAGTAATGACGCTAGATCGAACTCTTGATTCCCAATGCGAATCTTAACACCGCAGATTTTATCCACGCGCATCGAACACTCATTCGGTAACAACACATCCAACTTGTCCTTCGCCATCGAAGAAGGTAATCCGATGCGCGATATGAATCATTCGGACAAGAAGGAGTGTGAAGCTCCTGTATCAAAGAGTGCTCTTGCCGGATTCTCACAATTCAAAACAAATCCTAAACAAGCAGTGGTAAGTGTTAAAGTAGCGAACAAACGACCAAAAACAAGCCGGAGTTTTGAATAATTGAAAGTTTTATTATCCAAAAAGATATCTATTACAAAGGTATGCCCTCCCTTATATAGAATGGAGGAGAGATGAGAGAATACAAATAAGAGATGTGGGACTAAAAATTTACAGGACTAAGCGGACTATACAAAACAAACCGCACAAGCCGCGCGGTTAGACAGAAGGGCTAACCGCATGGCTACCACTAGAGAGAAAGAGAGATTGCTAGTGTAGACCGCTAGACCGCCCGGTCTCCAGGCAGGCTGAGACAAACCGCCAGACCGCGCGGTCTTCAACCCGTCAAGACAGACCGCCCGGTCACCAACTTCAACACTCCCCCTCAAGCTGGAGCATATATATCGATCATGCCCAGCTTGTCACAAACATGAAGAAACGAGGCGGAAACTGGCTTGGTGAAGATGTCAGACAGCTCTTTATCAGAAGTGACAAAGGGAGTGCAAATTTGTTCCTTTAAGATCTCTTCACGAATGAAATGACAGTCGACTTCAATGTGCTTTGTTCTTTCATGGAAGACCGGATTTTTGGAGATGTATATGGCGGCCTTGTTATCACAGAACATAGGTAGAGGATGGTTGTAGACCTCTCCTAAATCTAGCATGAGAGCCCGCAGCCATTTTAACTCACAAGTGGTCGACGCCATACTGCAATACTCAGCTTCTGCACTAGACCTGGAGACAACATACTGCTTCTTGCTCTTCCAGCTCACCAGATTTCCCCCAACAAAGGTGCAAAAACCTGAGGTTGACTTGCGATCCCCTTTGTCATCAGCATAACTTGCATCTGAGTATGCTTCAATCCTCAGATGATCATTCTTCTGAAAAAGTAATCCTTTCCCAGGCGCTGCTTTGACATACTCCAAGATCCGCAAGGCGGACTGTAGATGGCACTCCCTAGGTGCTTGCATGAATTGACTCACCTTGCCCACAGCATAGGAGATGTCGGGCCTGGTCACTGTGAGATATATGAGCTTACCAACCAGACGCCTGTACCGAGAACTATCTGAAAGAGGAGGCGAATCATCTGTCCAGGTTTTGTCTTCTCCAGTTGTCATGGGGCATCGGGCAGGTTTTACCCAAGTCAATTGTGCCTCTTTTAAAAGATCAAGGGCATACTTACGCTGAGAGAGAACTAAGGAGTTGGGCTTCCGAGAGATTTCGATCCCCAGAAAGTACTTTGGAGAGCCCATATCTTTCGTGATCAGATGTTGGCGAAGATGTCGCTTTGTCAGGGCTACCCCTTCCTGGTCATCGCCAGTGAGAAGAATATCATCGACGTACACAGCAAGAACAACCAGCCCCGAAGGAGTTTTGCAAATAAATAAAGAGTGATCGGCAGAGTTTCGCGCAAAACCAACGGCCGCCACGATGCCGCTGAACTTATCAAACCATGCTCGAGGGCTCTGCTTGAGGCCATAAATTGTCTTCTTCAGCCGGCATACTCGTGTCTCCCCCTGAGCAACATACTCAAGAGGTTGCTCCATGTAAACGGCCTCGTGAAGATCGCCATAAAGGAAGGCATTCTTGACATCCAGCTGGGAAATCGGCCAATCCCTATTTACCGCCACAGAGAGAAGGACCTGGATAGTGCTAAGACGAGCCACGGGGGAGAAGGTGTCAAAGTAATCAACCTCATAGGTCTGAGTAAAGCCCTTAGCAACAAGGCGAGCCTTATAGCAATCCACAGTGCCGTCGGGGCCAAATTTGACCACAAAGACCCAGCGACAGCCAACAACATCATTGCCGAAGGGAGGAGGAACAAGAGTCCAGGTACCCCGCTCAGCTAGGGTCGTCATTTCCTCATCCATGGCCATCTTCCAATGAGGAATAGTAAGGGCCTCCTGGTAGGAGCGGGGTGTGGCAGTGGCAGAGATAGCCAGTGCAAATGTCCTGCGAGAAGGGGTAAGACGATCATAGGAAACAACAACAGCAAGGGGGTGTAGGGTACACGTCTGCACCCCTTTGCGAAGAGCTATAGGAAGATCCAGGTCAGCGGGTCCCGCGGCATCCGGAGCATCCGTGGAAGAGAAAGCTGGCCCGAGAGTAGAGAGCGACGGCGACGGAGATGAGGGAGAGGGTGGCGGAGGAGGGAGAGAGAGAGGTGGAGGGAGAGGAGTGGATGGAGATGGTGTAGGCGTGGAGATCGTAGTAGGTGGCGAGGGAACGAAGGGAACGGCAGGAGAATTAGAAGCTGGGAGAAGAGGAGAGGATTCATCCGAGAAGTAGGAGGTATTCTCGAAGAAGGTGACGTCAGCAGAGACAAACTGCTTACAAAGGACGGGATCAAAGAAAAAATAGCCTTTGTGAGTGTTGGAGTACCCCAGAAAGACACATTTGGTGGAGCGAGGGGAGAGCTTATCACTGGTGGCAGAAGGGGTATGCACAAAGGCAGTGCATCCAAATACTTGGAGAGGTAGAGGAAACGGCTCCTTGCCCGGATACAGAATGGAGAATGGGGTTTTTCC
Source organism: Platanthera guangdongensis (assembly GCA_039583875.1). Lineage (NCBI taxonomy): Eukaryota > Viridiplantae > Streptophyta > Magnoliopsida > Asparagales > Orchidaceae > Platanthera > Platanthera guangdongensis. Next base: position 55,414,479 of record CM077154.1, read on the forward strand.
GTGGAGAACCGTGGAGGGAATGTGATTGATAAGGTAGCAGGCAAGGAGAACAGCATAGCCCCAATAGGAGCGAGGAACATGCATCTGGGTCATCAAGGTGCGAGCAACATCGAGGAGGTGACGATTTTTGCGTTCGGCCATACCATTTTATTGTGAAGATAGACACAACTAGTTTGATGAATAATCTCATGTTGCATGCAGAATGTAGAAAAGTCATGGCTGATATATTCTTTGGCATTATCAGATCGAAAAACTTTGATAGAAACATTAAACTGAGTTTGGATCATGAGATAGAAGGACGTCCATACAGAGAATAATTCGGAGCGATCTTTTAATAGATACACCCACGTACAGCGAGAGAAATCATCAATGAACGTGACAAAATATGAACTACCCCGACCAATTGTAAGAGTAGGAGAAGGACCCCAAATATCGGAGTGGATGAGATTAAACGGACGGGTGGAGCCACGAACGTGCTTTGGATGGAAGGAGGAGCGGTGATGCTTGCCAAGCTGACAGGCCTCACAGTTGAGCGGAGGACTTTGTGGAGGAAGGTGGGGCAGAAATTGACGAATAAGACGTGGAGGAGCATGACCAAGGCGGAGATGCCATTGGAGAATATCTGTGGAGGTGGTGGAGAAGGTGGAAAAAGCAGAAATGTTGTCCAAGAAGTATAGGCCGCCACTCTCAGTCCCAGTATGTTGGAACACCCTATTACTAATTTGGGTCAGGATCACTATGTCTCTAGGAATCTGTGTTTTGACCTTCTGTATAGCTTAATAGGTCAATTAGAACTGAGTCTAAGGGTTAGAAGTCTAGGATTGGAAGCTGCCCTGAAGACCAAAGTTTTTCTGGAGACTAAGTCCAATCGTCGAGCTCAGCACGACGTTTCGTCGAACTCCGGTCGACGATCGTCTAGCTCAACTTCGACAGATCGTCGAGCTCCATTCGACGATCGCTGAGCTCAAACCTCATAATATCGTCGAGCTCCACTCGACGATCGCTGAGCTCAACTTCTCAATATCGTCGAGCTCCATTCGACGATCGCTGAGCTCAGGTAGACGATTTTGGCTCTGCACTGGATCCTTATCTCTGAGCTCAGTTCGACGATCTTTGAGCTCAGATCGACGATTTCTTTGCTGCTTGCATTTTCCAGTTCGCTGAGCTCAGCTCGACGATAGCAGAGCTCAGTTCGACGATTTCAGTTATCTTTCAGAATTCAAATTTAAATCAGATAGAAGTTATTCTGCATTTAATTCAGAAGATCTGCCAGCCGTTTTCATTTACTTCTGGAGCAAGTTTCAAGGGATTTTTCAAGGAACAATTCAGTAGACTTTCCTTTAGAAGAAATTATGCAATTAAGGCTGTAATCAATGCAGACCAACGGCTATCTTTGACAGAGCGATATTCTATTCAGACACAGAGAATAAAAGACAGAATGCTTTTGAATCAAGATAGAGAATAGATAAGAACAAAAAAAAAAGAGATTGACAAGAATAGGACACAACTCAGTATACAGAGACTCTTTGAAAATATTCTGTCAACAAGAATTCTGAAGAACACTCATCAGAGAGATCAAGCTTTCAAAAATCTTCAGATCTCTTCAGCTCTTAAAGTGTTCAAGGCCAACATCATTTCAAGACTCCAGACACTCAACATTTCAGCTTGCTGAAATCATCTTTTGCTGGAGATCTATCTTTGAAGGCCTATCACCCTCAGCAAAGCTCATCTTCCTGAAGATCAAGGACTCAGGGGGAGCTTTGAAATCAATCCACTTAGTCTTCTCAGTTGATTGAGAAAGAGAAGACTGTCATAACTCTCTCAACCCCCACTCTGTAAAGGGTTTTTCAAACTCCCTTCAAAAGTTTGAATCTGGTTTTTGAGCACCTTGTCAAAAGCTCATTGGTGGCAAGACACCTGATCAAAAAATCTGTTTTGGTTTTTGAGCACCTTATCAAAAGCTCAATGGTGCCCAGGACACCTGATCAACTCATCCTGCAGTGGATTCCTACCTAGGGTGGTAGAAGAGTGGATGTACCCAAGTTGGGGAACCACTATAATTCCTTGTGTCTTCTGGTTCTGCTTGTTTTCTTTTTGTTTCTGGCCTAGATTTTCTTGTGCTTAGTTTCTGCATAGCTTAGTTTTGTGATTAGTTTTATTTCTGCTTCCCTGCTTACACTCATTACAACAATTGTTGTAAAGCTTTGCAAAAGTTTTTTCTTTGTGTTTTAAAAAGCACCATATACTCTATTCACCCCCCTCTAGAGTATATCAGATCTAGTTTCCCCTTTCAATTGGTATCAGAGCCAGGTTGGTTAAACATACCATATCTGTTTGGTTGTACAGGCTAACATCTGAACCCAAAGATCCCAAACTAGATCCTTCTTTTATATTTTTACTACTAGATTTAGTTTGCACAAATCATGGCCCAAAACAAAGATTATGCTAGCACCAGACCTCCAGTGTGCAATCTGTCAAAGTTTGCACTTTGGAAAGCAAGGATTAGACTCTATATGAATTCTATTGACGAAGATATTTTTAATTCTGTTTTGACAGTGTGTCCAAGACCTCTAGAGAGCACAAGCACAAATGCTGTTCCACCTCCATCAGGAACAGATGCTGACATCAAAAAGTGGAAAGTAGCTGATGCCAAGGCAATGAACATTCTAGCTCAGACAATGTCAGATGACATTTTTCAAAAGGTAGCTGAATGCAATTCAGCCAAGGAGATTTGGGACAAGCTCTCAGAAATAGTTTCAGGCTTAGCTGATGAAAGAAAGGACAGAAGATCCCATCTCATCTCCCAATATGAGAACTTCAAGAAGGGAGAAACTGAGTCAGTGGGAGACATGTACAACAGACTGAGTCTAATTGTCAGTGAACTGAGGACATTAGACAAAGAGATCTCACTGACAGAACTTAATGACAAGATCCTAATGTGCTTCCCCAGCACTTGGGATTCAAGAATCTGGCCAATTAAAGATGCCAGAAGTCTGAATGAGATCACCACTGAAGCCTTGTTGGGTAAGCTCAAATCTTATGAGCTACTCATCAAGAACAGAGAAGAAGAACAGAAGGCCGCTTCACCAGCCACAAGAAAGGAGAAGACCATAGCATTCAAGGCAACTGAGGATCTGCCTGAAGAAAAAGGAACAGCCAATGATGAACTTCTCAGCTTGTTGGCCAAAAGATTCTATAAGATGGCCAGAAAGGACTTCAGAAGAAGATCATACAAGGAGCAGGATAAGCCAAGGTATGACAAGTCCATTGGCAATAGCAAGACATCATTTGCTTTGGTTGCAGGAAACCAGGGCATATGGTTCCTGACTGTCCAGAGAACAAGAACAAGTACAGAAGGGACAGAAAAGAAAGAAGAAAGGAGAAGGACTCCAAAAGGAATGGAAGTAGCAAACCTTCCTCCAGCAGAAATAAGCACACAAGGAAAGGATTTGTTGCTGAATCCTGGAGTGAGACTGAAGAGGAGTCAGAAGCCTCTTCCAGCTCAAGTGATGATGAGGATGATGCAGAGGAAAAGGAGTTCTGCATGATGGCAATCAATGCCTCACAACACAACTCAGAGGAAGAGGAGTCAGAGTCAGACTCAGAGACTCAACCTGAAGAAGATCAGGTAATCAGCTCTTTTGATTTTACTTCAGAAGATTTTCAATCTGAATTTAAAGCACTATGTTTAGACCTGCTAAAGTCTGAGAAAGAGATCATCTCTCTCAGAAATCAATTATCTGAACAAAATGTTTTAAAGTCAGAAAACCTCAAACTCTCTCAGGAGTTGGAGAACTATAGGGAACAGATAGCTTCACTGAAAAGTGAGCTCTCTGAGGGCAAGAAGCTTGAAGAATCTCTCAATGGGAGAAGCATCAAGCTGATGGACATCACAAGCACAGTGAACTCAAGATTCAACAGTACACTAGGCTTGGGTGCCTCATCCAGCCAACCTATTGTTCTAACAACCCCTATCAAGTTCATTTCTGACAAGGGAAAGGGAGTTGTAGAGGTTGCCAGGAAAAATTCTGATCTGCCTCAGAAAACTAAAGTCCAGCACAAATCGTCGAACGGAGATCGACGATCGCCGAATGAAGATCGACGATCGCCGAACGCAGCTCGACGATCTCAGGACAAATCGTCGAACGCTGATCGACGATCTCAGCCACGATCGTCGAACGCAGGTCGACGATCCCATATACCTGACCTCAGCCATAGTCGACCGTCGAACGGAGCTCGACGATCTGACCCACGATCGTCGAACGCAGCTCCAAGATCGTCGAACAGAGGTCAGAGCTCTGGAAATTCTCTCAAGGGCAAGTCAAAATTAAATCCTAAGGGTTCTTCATCCCAAACCTTTAACCCTTATACTGAATGGATTATACCTCCAAGGAGATATCATCCTGAAGGATATAAGAGTCAGCCAGGGATGTCTTTCATTTCTGAATTTAGAGGTTATCAACCTAGGCCCAAGGTAAACTGGGTCAAAAACAAGTAAATTGTTTTATGTGCAGGTGAAGACCTATCCAACATCTAACCAGCAATGGTATTTGGATAGTGGGTGCTCTAAGCACATGACAGGAAACAAAGACAACCTCAATTCCTTTAGAGCCAAGCTTGGACCCAAAGTTATCTTTGGTGATTCCAACTTTGGACAAACTAAAGGATATGGTGCAGTCCAGATTGGTTCAGTAACCTTCAAGAAGGTAGCATATGTGGAAGGACTGAAGCACAACCTAATCAGCATCAGTCAGCTATGTGATGAAGGCTACCAGGTGACCTTCAGCAAAACCTTATGCAAAATCAAGTCAGAGGACAACACAACTGTGTTGACAGGTAAAAGAAAAGGTAACATCTACCTAGTAGATTTTCTTTCAACTACTATAGATATCTGTTTATTCAATTCAGTATGTAGACCAAATGTTTTATGGCATAAGAGACTAGGACACCTAAACCTTAGAACTATTGCTAGGCTATCCAAGGACAACCTTGTCAGAGGACTACCTTCTGGCCCTTACAAGAAGGAAGGACTCTGCAAGGCTTGTCAATTAGGCAAGCAAACTAAAAACAGTTTTAAGTCACTTAATAAGAGTGATTCACCTAGGATATTGTATCTGTTACACATGGATCTATTTGGACCCATCACAGTACAAAGCCTAGGAGGGAAATCCTACACTTTGGTGATTGTAGATGACTTCTCTAGATTCACTTGGGTGTTCTTTCTAAGGAAGAAGTCTGATAACTTTAAGTGTCTGACAGAGTTTCTCAAATGTATAAAGATTGAGTTCAATACTCACATTGCCCTGATCAGAAGTGATCATGGGACAGAGTTTGATTCTCTTCTTATGCAAGAGTTCTGTCAGAGTGAAGGGATCAGGCATACTTTCTCAGCTCCTAGAACTCCTCAACAAAATGGGGTAGCTGAAAGGAAAAATAGAACCCTTATTGAATCTGCCACTACATTGTTGTCAGATGCTCATCTACCTCTATCCTTCTGGGCAGAGGCAGTGAACACCTCCAACTATGTGCTGAACAGAAGTCTGATACATAAACTGAAGGGAAAGACTCCCTATGAATTACTCAAAGGGAAGAAACCTAAAGTTGACTATTTCAAAATTTTTGATTGCATTTGCTGCATTCACAATAATGATAAGAAATATTTAGCAAAATTTCAAGCCAAAGCTGATGAAGGAGTGTTTCTGGGATACTCCATGATCAGCAAGGCCTATAGGGTCTATAATAAATCATCATTGAAAATTGAGGAATCTGTTCATGTTTCTTTTGATGAAACTAACATGTCTTTCAAGGAGAAGATTTCTTCTACCATAGAACCTTTGCAGGAACACTCTCTAGTTGAAGATATGAACAAGTTGCAGGTTGCTCAAGAGAATGAAAGCAGTGAAGATGAAGGGAATGCTCAACACATTGAAGCTCAACATGAAGAGCCAGTTGTTGTACCACAAGAGGAAACAACAACACAGGTTGGTGAACAATCAACACCCCCTGTTGATTTAGTAACATCAAGAGACCATCCAATTTCCCAAATAATTGGAGAACTCTCAGCTGGGGTGCAAACCAGAAATCAGGTCAACCAAAACCTGTTGCACACCTGCTTCCTTTCTCAAATTGAACCTCAGTCCATTCAAGATGCAGAGCAAGATCCACACTGGATCATTGCCATGCAAGAGGAGTTGCATCAATTTGAGAGGAACAAAGTATGGGAACTAGTGCCAAAGCCAAAGGATCATTCCATTGTTGGAACAAAATGGGTATTCAGAAATAAACTGGATGATCAAGGAGTAATAATAAGGAACAAGGCAAGGCTAGTTGCCCAGGGATATTCTCAAGAAGAAGGAATTGACTACGACCAGACCTTTGCACCTGTTGCAAGATTGGAAGCCATTAGAATTTTTCTAGCTTATGCAGCTCACAAAGGCTTCAAGGTTTATCAGATGGATGTCAAGAGTGCCTTCTTGAATGGAGACATCAAAGAGGAAGTCTATGTCAGACAACCTCCAGGTTTTATCTCTCCAACTTACCCTGATTATGTTTTTAAACTACATAAAGCATTATATGGTCTCAAGCAAGCTCCTAGAGCATGGTATGAGACCCTAGCATGCTTTTCTTGGAAAATGGTTTTATAAGGGGTAGAGTAGACCAAACTCTTTTTATTAGAACCCATAAGTCCCATACCCTACTAGTACAAATTTATGTAGACGATATCATTTTTGGTTCTACTGACTCAAAATTGTGCAGAAGGTTTTCTAACCTAATGCATTCTAAATTTGAGATGAGTAGCATGGGTGAGCTATCCTTCTTCCTAGGATTGCAAGTCAAACAACATGCTGAAGGCATCTTTATTTCTCAAACCAAATATGCTAATGAGCTGGTTAAGAAATTTGGCATGTCTGAGGCATCTTGTATGAAAACACCCATGCCTACCAATGCTGTATTAGATGCTGATGAACATGGGAAACCTGTTGATCAGACAACATATAGAGCAATGATTGGCTCTTTACTGTATCTTACAGCTAGTAGACCAGATATAATGTTTGCTACATGTATATGTGCTAGATTCCAAGTTAGCCCTAGAGAGTCACACCTAACATTAGTAAAGAGGATTCTTAGGTATGTTAAAAGTTGTCCAAATCTAGGTCTCTGGTATCCAAAAGATTCAGCATTTGAGTTAACTGGATTCTCTGATGCTGATTATGCTGGATGCAGAATTGACAGGAAAAGCACCAGTGGAACTTGTCAGTTCCTTGGTGATAGACTTGTCTCTTGGTTTTGCAAGAAACAAACATCTGTGTCAACTTCAACTGCTGAAGCTGAATATATGGCTGCAGGCAGTTGTTGTTCACAAATACTGTGGATTCAAAATCAACTCCTAGACTATGGTTACAACTTAGAGAAGTCAAAAATCTTTTGTGACAATACAAGTGCTATTTCCATAGCCCAAAATCCAGTCCTCCATAGTAGGACAAAACACATAGAGATTAGGCATCACTTCTTAAGGGACAATGTTGAAAAGAATAAAATTGAACTGCAATATATCCCAACTGATTTACAAAGGGGAGATATTTTCACCAAGCCTTTGGATGAAAAGAAACACACCTTCTTCCTAAATCAGTTAGGAATGTTAGATGGAGGAAGTCTTAAATAATATCCAAGATTTTGAAAGCTAAAAATTGACCAAGACTAGGCAAAAATTCTGATTTTCCTTAGTGTCTAGAATTTTCTGATCTCTGAACTGCGCTCGACGATTTTCCAAACGATCGTCGAACGGAGTTCGACGATTTCCTGAATCGTCGAACGGAGTTCAGCGCTCCTCAGATAGTATGAACTATCTCTTCTGGTCAACGATCGTCGAACGGCGCTCGACGATTTTGTTCACTGAACGATCGTCGAACGGAGCTCGACGCCTTTCCAGATCGTCGAACGGAGATCGACGATGTTGGAGTCTCTTCAGATTCCTTTAGAAGCCGCGATCGTCGAACTGAGTTCAACGATCTTTCCAATTCTGCGTCGAACCCTAATATAAAACTCATTTTTCGCCGTCGTTCTCTCTTGCGCTTTCAATTTCTCTGCAAAAAATTTTCTTCCCTCCAAACAGTTCTACGCTTGTTCGGTTTGTTTGTTAAGTTTTTGCAGGTACCATGGCCGTCTCAGTCGCTGTCCTCGCCGCAATGAAATTTGATGCAGGATTTGACATTGATCTGGACTCCTTCAACACCACTGATCAAGTCTTCCAGGACATCCTGAGTTTATTCAAAGATCAGCATTTATCTGCCCTCATGACCACAAGAATCAAACTTGCCTCAGATGAAATAAAGGAATGGGTATATACTGCACACAACCTTGACAACAACACCATTGTTGGATCTATTGCTGGCACCCAGGTACCTCTGACCCCAACAGTCTTAACAGAGGTTTTTGGTTTAAGAAATGGTGAAGACACTGCTGAACTATCTGGAGAAGAGTTGTCTGATATACTTGCCAGGATGGGTCATCCAGAGGGAAACCCTAGCAAGTTGTTTAAGAGGAACTTGTCAGTTGAATATAGGTTCCTAGCTGATGTTGTAGGCAAGGTGCTGTTGGCCAAGCATTCTGCACATGACACCATCTCCAGACATCAGCTCTGCCTCATGGGAGCTCTGGTAGATAGGAAAAGCTTGAACTGGGGAGAGGTCTTCTTTGACCTGATAAAGAAAAAGATTAACAAAAACTTTGTAAATTTTGGAAGAATTCTTGGAGTCTTCCTTCAGGCAAGGTGCCCTGCTCTGTTGGTCTCCTCTGGAGTGCACATCAATGCCTCCAAGAGACTCACCTGTGCCCTATTTGGGAAATGGGACAGGCAAATTAGCAAGCCCAGCAGGCCCTCTTCAACTGCCCCTTCAGGCACCAGGACTCAAAGAGTCACTCCCCCCCAGGTCTCTGCTCCTGCAGAAGACCTGCCTGCTGCTAGTGCTGCTTCTCCTCCTCCTCCAAGTCCAACCCTACCTATTCCATCCACCACTCCAGCTCCATCCACAATTACAATCTCCAGCCCATCTCCAACCTCTATTCCATCTCCAGCAACCATTTCATCTCCACCTGTAGACCACTTCCACCCATTATTCTCATATCCACCACCAGATGTCACCTCATCCCCCTCCATACCATCCTTCACACTTCTGGATGAATCCTACATGGATGATTCCCCCTCTTCTCCTCCAGAATTACCATCCTCTTCAACATCTTTCCAAGACCTTCTCCACCACATCATTGACCAACCCACTTTCACTCCCTCCATATCCATCCCTTTGTCCTCCATCTCCACAATCCCCTCTCCTGAGCCATTCATTCCACCATTCAGCCCTCCACCTCCAGCTTCTTCAGCCATCCCTGTACCCTCTACCTCTGCTCCTCTTCTTGAGCAAGTAGATCTTTCAGCCCTTGCTGACAAGTTGTATGAGCTCATTGCCCCCAGGCTCTCCCTTCTCTTGGAGACCTCTTTGGCTCCTCTACACTTGTCAGTGGCATCCCTCTCTGCCAGGCTTTCTTCTCTCCTTCCTCAAGCAGCCCCACCAGCAGTTTGCCTTGATACAGAGGTATCTGCATCCAGGTAGGGGGAGATGCCCTATGAAGCCAGCCTTCATACTGCTGCTGCTGCTACTGCTCCTGTGTCTGCTGCCTCTTCTGCTCCAGTTGCTGCTGCTACTCCAGTCTTAGCAATAGACCTAAGGTCTTTGCTATCTGCATTTGATACTGCATATTACAGCTACCTTCCAGAAGCCATTGCTGTCCAACCCTCAGAAGATCTGTCTAAGGCAATGGTGCCCTTCTCTGGCTGTGACCCCAACATTCTTTCATCCTTTGTACTCTCAGTGATGACTGTTGCTGCTGCTGATAAAGAAAAGGCTGAATCTGCTTCTGAAATTGTTCTTGTTGCTGCTGAAGAAAATGTTCCAACTGCTGCTGAAAATCAAATTGTTTCTGATGAGCCCATTTCCCAGGATTCTCTGATGACAGAGGCTGTTGTTTTTGAGCCTGCTGTAGATGTTGTTGTTGTTTCTGAACCTGCTGCTGCCATAATTCCTGAAATAACCAGTGTTGCTTCTACTGCTGCTCCAGTATCTGGTGTTATATCTGCTGCTGTTCAACTGAAAGAAGATCTGATGAAAAGGATTGATGCTTTATATGATGCTCAAAGCTCTGAATCTGATGACTACAACACTGCTTCTGATGATTCTTCTGCCACCATTGCAAGGAAAAGGAAGGCAAGAAGTAAGGCAATGAAGAGGGTTCCACCTGCCAAAGTTAGAGATGATAATGATGTTCCTTACTATATTCTGCACAACTGCCCAATTACTGAGCATTGGATGCAGTTCTCTAAGAATCAGCTAAAGGCTATGAAGAAGAAAAGGAAGTATGAGAAAGGTTCCACCCAGTCCAAGCACCCTCATCCTCCTCCACCACCTCCACCTGATGCAGGTGCAGGTGGCAGCTCTGCAAGTTCAGGCCCAGCTAGAAGCCAGGCTCCCTACCAACCCCATGCTAGAACATATCAAAGGGAAAGCCAGTCTAGGGGCTCTTACTCTAGAAGGGGAGGATATAGGGGAAATCAAAGAGAGACTCAAGTATATTCTAAAGGGCATTCCAGGCAGCATCCTTACTCTAGGGGAGGACATGCTTCATCTGATACTTCTTCAGGTCCATTCCCCTATAAGCTCAAAGAAACTGTGACTGCCAGGACTCCTCAAGATACTTCTTCCAACAGGTATGAGCCACCTGTTCCATTTGAGGACCCTGAGAAGAATCCTGTTGCTTGGACTGCTAGAATGAAAGAGTTGGCTGCATTAGATCAAATAAAGAAAGCCAGAGAGCAAGGCCTAGACACCTCTAATATATCTACAATGTCAGAACAAAGACAGAAAGAACTAGAAAGATATGCCTCCAGTAAATTTTTTGATGCAGACAGGTACATGGAGTTGCATCCAGCTGCAGTGGTTCCCAGGACATCAAAGCAAACATATTTGGGAGCAGCTGATGATACTAGGTCCAACAAGGAAGCTTTAAATCCTAACAGAGAAATCAAAATGGTAAAAGGCAAAGAGAAAGAGTAACTCTGTAAGGTGACACTTCTTTGTTTTTCTGACTGATATCTGGATGACATATATATATATCTCTGTGATGGTTCTGCAATGTCTAGCTACTATTGTTTTTATGCATTTTTGATTGTATGTTGTTGTTTGATTTTTCAAAATCTGTAAATAGTAATCCTAACCCAAATAGGGGGAGATTGTTGGAACACCCTATTACTAATTTGGGTCAGGATCACTATGTCTCTAGGAATCTGTGTTTTGACCTTCTGTATAGCTTAATAGGTCAATTAGAACTGAGTCTAAGGGTTAGAAGTCTAGGATTGGAAGCTGCCCTGAAGACCAAAGTTTTTCTGGAGACTAAGTCCAATCGTCGAGCTCAGCACGACGTTTCGTCGAACTCCGGTCGACGATCGTCTAGCTCAACTTCGACAGATCGTCGAGCTCCATTCGACGATCGCTGAGCTCAAACCTCATAATATCGTCGAGCTCCAGTCGACGATCGCTGAGCTCAACTTCTCAATATCGTCGAGCTCCATTCGACGATCGCTGAGCTCAGGTAGATGATTTTGGCTCTGCACTGGATCCTTATCTCTGAGCTCAGTTCGACGATCTTTGAGCTCAGATCGACGATTTCTTTGTTGCTTGCATTTTCCAATTCGCTGAGCTCAGCTCGACGATAGCAGAGCTCAGTTCGACGATTTCAGTTATCTTTCAGAATTCAAATTTAAATCAGATAGAAGTTATTCTGCATTTAATTCAGAAGATCTGCCAGCCGTTTTCATTTACTTCTGGAGCAAGTTTCAAGGGATTTTTCAAGGAACAATTCAGTGGACTTTCCTTTAGAAGAAATTATGCAATTAAGGCTGTAATCAATGCAGACCAACAGCTATCTTTGACAGAGCAATATTCTATTCAGACACAGAGAATAAAAGACAGAATGCTTTTGAATCAAGATAGAGAATAGATAAGAACAAAAAAAAAGAGATTGACAAGAATAGGACACAACTCAGTATACAGAGACTCTTTGAAAATATTCTGTCAACAAGAATTCTGAAGAACACTCATCAGAGAGATCAAGCTTTCAAAAATCTTCAGATCTCTTCAGCTCTTAAAGTGTTCAAGGCCAACATCATTTCAAGACTCCAGACACTCAACATTTCAGCTTGCTGAAATCATCTTTTGCTGGAGATCTATCTTTGAAGGCCTATCACCCTCAGCAAAGCTCATCTTCCTGAAGATCAAGGACTCAGGGGGAGCTTTGAAATCAATCCACTTAGTCTTCTCAGTTGATTGAGAAAGAGAAGACTGTCATAACTCTCTCAACCCCCACTCTGTAAAGGGTTTTTCAAACTCCCTTCAAAAGTTTGAATCTGGTTTTTGAGCACCTTGTCAAAAGCTCATTGGTGGCAAGACACCTGATCAAAAAATCTGTTTTGGTTTTTGAGCACCTTATCAAAAGCTCATTGGTGCCCAGGACACCTGATCAACTCATCCTGCAGTGGATTCCTACCTAGGGTGGTAGAAGAGTGGATGTACCCAAGTTGGGGAACCACTATAATTCCTTGTGTCTTCTGGTTCTGCTTATTTTCTTTTTGTTTCTGGCCTAGATTTTCTTGTGCTTAGTTTCTGCATAGCTTAGTTTTGTGATTAGTTTTATTTCTTCTTCCCTGCTTACACTCATTACAACAATTGTTGTAAAGCTTTGCAAAAGTTTTTTCTTTGTGTTTTAAAAAGCACCATATACTCTATTCACCCCCCTCTAGAGTATATCAGATCTAGTTTCCCCTTTCACAGTAGCAATCGTCCGTTGGGAGTTTGGATCCTGAAAAGAGCAAGAAGTAGAAGTAAATGTAACAGAACACTGTAATTTCTTGCGTAGAGAGGTAACAGATAATAAGTTGCACGGGAACTGGGGCATATATAGAGTATCCACCAAGTGAAGAGACGGAGTGACATGAACTATCCCCGTCCCATGGACTGATGATGAAGAGCCGTCAGCGAGAATAACCGGGGGCAACCGATCATGTGTTTCTAGGAGAGAAAAACACTGGAGATTGCCGGTCATATGATTTGTAGCACCGATGTCGATCAACCATTTTCCTTGAGTAACAACGTGGGCACTGCCAGAGAACGTGACAACCGAGGAGAACGGCTTGGAGGAGTATGTGAAAGCCATGAAGGGAGGAATAAAAACTACAGCGGTCTCGGTGACTGCACACCAGCGGCAAGAAGGGCCACGACCAAGGTGCAGAGCAAGGCAAAGGGTAAGAAGAGGGAAGCATAAGCCGCACGACTTAACAGGAGGTCGCGGCGACTAATAGGCAGGGGCGGCTAAAGGAAGAAAGGCAGAGAGGCCGCCGCAACAAGAAAGAACCCGCGCGAACAGAGAGAAAACGCAGTGGTTAGAGAAAGAGATCTGCAGCGGTCACGATAATAGATACCAGCGGCCAGAAAAACCACGACCAAGCCGCAGAAGCAAGCAGAGGGAAAGAAGTCGAGCGGCTAGAAATCAGCCCGCGCGAACAGAAGAAAGAGACACCACGGGAACAGAGAAAAGTCCGCTGGGAGGCAAACAGGTCGCAGCAAGAAGAAGAAGAAACAAAGAGGTCGCGCACACAAAGGGCAACGATAAGGAGAGAAGAAGCCGCGCGAACAGGGCGCAAGCAGGCGGAAGAAACAAGCCGCGGGGACAGGCCGCGAGAAGAAGAAGCAAGCCACGCGGACAGGTCGCGAGGTCAGAGAGGGCGCACAGAATCAGGAGGAGAAAATCGAGTCCTCTGATACCATGTTAAAGTAGCGAACAAACGACAAAAAACAAGCCGGAGTTTTGAATAATTGAAAGTTTTATTATCCAAAAAGATATCTATTACAAAGGTATGCCCTCCCTTATATAGAATGGAGGAGAGATGAGAGAATACAAATAAGAGATGTGGGACTAAAAATTTACAGGACTAAGTGGACAATACAAAACAAACCGCACAAGCCACGTGGTTAGACAGAAGGGCTAACCGCACGGCTACCACCAGAGCGAAAGAGAGATTGCCAGTGTAGACCGCTAGACCGCCCGGTCTCCAGGCCGGCTGAGACAAACCGCCAGACCGCGCGGTCTTCAACCCGCCAAGACAGACCGCCAGACCGCCCGGTCACCAACTTCAACAGTAAGGTAATACACGCATAACAAGTATTTAAAATTTAACTTGCCATAAATTTAAATTGTACTTGTCACCACATCTTGTTGGCCAAGATTATAAACTCTTGGTTGAGGTGGAGCATAATGGGACGCGGTTGACTCCACCGCCTTGCCCTTTTCTACATATGTTACTCCCGGCTTCAACTTAGACTTTGGATGTCCACCAAGGCACTCACGGGCATAATGCCCCGGCTTCCCACAGTTATAACATGCGCCCGGGGTCTGACCCATAGTCGCCCCAGAAGCACCAGCAGAGGGGGCTGGACCCGAAGTCCTAGCTTTCTTGTTCCACTTTCGGAACACAGACTTTGAGGAGTTCGGCACTTTGAACTCCGACCACTTATCACTAAAGTTTTTCTTAGCTTGCACGTTCTTCATATCCTTCTCCAAAGACCGGGTCGTATTGACCAGGGTCAAGAAGCCCTGCGTCATCGGCCCTGAGAGTAGTAGCATCAAGTCATCTCTCAGTCCTTCGTAGAAACGGTTCATCTTGCGCTCCTCATCCGCGAATGTGGAGCAAGCGTACCAGCCCAAACGAGTAAACTCGTGGAGATACTCATCCACGCTACTCTCTCCTTGCACCAATTTCAGAAACTCATTCTCCAAAGCAATCCTCTTAGTCGGAGGGAGCTACCTAGCCAAGAACAGTCTTGAGAACTCCTCTATCGAGACATCAGTAATTTGCCTTCCCCTCAAGAGGTGCAGCTTCAAGCCTTCCCACCACAAACTAGCATCACCGTCCAGAAGGAACGTAGATATAGTGGTCATCTGCCACTCCTCCATTTCAGTAGCTGTCAGGACTCTCTTCACTCGGGAGAGCCAATCTTCAGCTTACGATGGGGTTCCCAACCCCGAGAACACGGGAGGATTAAAGCTCATAACGTGCTTGAGCTGCCTTTCAGTTGCTCGCCTCGGCACCAAAGGCTCCACTACGACCTGCTCCACTCTTCTCGGCTCAACCTCTAGAAGGGGTACCTGCTCCATCGCAGGAGCGGGCTGATGCATTTGCCTTGCAGGTTGCGCATTGATCATAGCAAACACTGCTTCGGCAACCAATCGTATGGTTTCGGCCGATGGAGGTGTTGCAGGAGCATCGTTTGGTGCACTACTAGCCTCAAAAACTCAGCGTTCTGACGGCCCAACACCGCTTCTAGTCATCTATAGTTGTACAAAACACTGTTAAGCGACCAAACAAAATTGCAAAATGCAATTATAGGAATGTGCAGGTTCCTCAAACACGTGTATTTTCATTCCTAAGTGGACATTCATGGGTTCTTTTGATGTTATAACGATGACGCACACACATGTGCTCACCATCCCTTAAAAAGAATTCGTCTACGAATTCATTTTAAGCCTGATCAAAACCAGGAGTCTGATACCAAATTGTAACACCCCCAATTCGTCACATATCATATAGCAGTAGGTCCGGCCGGGGCCCGACGCCATATACCACAGACAAACCGGGTGGTTACTCAATGAAAACCATCTAACTAATCCAACGTCCTACACAGATTCATTCTAGCGAAAGCAATTTTATAAGTTACAATAACAAGAATCCAACACTAGCATGAATGTCCACTAAACAGAACCAAAAGGAATGAAGTACAAATACACAAGTACTGGCCTTAAGGCCTTACAATTGTTTTCCTCAAATTACATGTTTTTCAAACCTCGACACGCAGGCCGGCCATACGTGAATAAAAGAAAACACTCAAAATTAGGCCTTCGAAGGCCGGCTCAGCAACTTGGGCTTTAGGCCGCTATTTACCGCTCGGTCCTGCAGCACCTGCAAGCAACAATCCACTGTAACGGTGGCAAACAAAGGCAACGGTTAGCTATGCTGACCAAATTATAACGATCCCGCCCCCAAGCTCGGGGCGGCGATGCTCCTTCCCTGCACTTTATTAGTATAACCAAGCATTATATAGTAATAACATTACATCACAGGCATATGCACGCATGGCCACACACCCCATGCTCTCAGGGCACATTCTCGGTGAACGCGGTCAAAATCGCGGTCCCACCACCGCCACTTGGACGACACAACTCGTGAGCAGT
Organism: Platanthera guangdongensis; assembly: GCA_039583875.1. Taxonomy (NCBI): domain Eukaryota; kingdom Viridiplantae; phylum Streptophyta; class Magnoliopsida; order Asparagales; family Orchidaceae; genus Platanthera; species Platanthera guangdongensis. The sequence continues at coordinate 55,430,811 of CM077154.1, forward strand.
CTTTTAGGCAGACGTTATGACACTAAAAATCATCGACAGCCTATAGGCAGAATTCATGACACTTAAAATCATCGACAGCCAAAGACCCGACCTCTATGCCCTCGGTAGGCCTCAAAAACCGAACAACATAGAGCAGGAACGGTTCCACTCAATCAGTTGCTCACTTGCCACGACATTTAAAATCATCGGCACGGGTTAAGCTTCCCTGAAGCTCGTGAATCGAACGCACAATATTACATAACACAGTTATGTATAAGTTGGCTCCCAGGCCACCAAGATGGCAGAATCACGCATCTGCCCAGTTTTTCGGGTGCACCTCGAGGTTAGCCCCCAAGGCTCCCTGCTGCAATCTACCGCGTAGAAAACCCGAAAAACAAACATTTGCACGGAGTCTTCTCCGGCCATTTATGCAATGCAACATCACCGATCCAGACCAACTTGTCCGGGTAGGCTTCACACATCATGCTTATATCCGTTCTCGATTACGGACTCTACATATACACAATGGGGACTATGGATGTCTACCCAAAGGAACGCCTCAACTCACCGCAAACTCGCGAGAGCGGGCTTCCTATGTAAAGGAAAAGAGAGCTTCACATGCTCAAGTAGAGAATCGTTACCCTAGCGTTTTTCCTTGGCGTCATGGAAATGTAAGCGATGAAAAGCACCGCACTCTCTTTGCCTCCGTAGATCCGAAATCGATTCATGATTTGGAGCTCCGAAGCTCCGTCGGTGACCGGATCTAGGCTTCTTTTTCCTCCTTTGCTCTCCCCTCTCTCTATACTTAGAAAGAGAACAACTCAAGTGAAATGAGGGTTTCAAAGGCCCAAACCTGGGTATATCCAAGCACTGGCAGCCCCCAGCCGTCGAATCCCAAATTAAAGAAACGAACGGCCACGATTTGGGCCTGAAATGCAAAACTTGGGCCGAACACGGCCTGCGACACGCCCGTGTCCAGGGCCGTGTCCATCATTCGCCGTCAAAATCGACGCGTCTCAAAAAACACACGGGCACCCGACACGCCCGTGTTCGACCTGACACGCCCGTGTTCGACCTGACACACCCGTATCAGACAGTACACGCCCGTGTTCCCCGGCGTGTTCCTCCATCAACACAGGACCAACACCAACCCGAGACTCACACGGGTCTTGGACACGCCCGTGTCCTATTTGACACGCATGTGTCATACCCGAACACGCCTGGGCTCTAGGCCGTGTTCACAGTCTCGACATTTCGTCAAGCGCAGTTCGTCAACCACCCGACACGGCCTTGGACACGCCTGTGTCCTAGGCCGTGTTCCGTGTATCGATATTTCGTCGAGCGAAAATCGTCGACTTCCCTGACAGATCATCGACACGAGCTCGACACGCCATGAGACACGCCCGTGTCTCAGGCCGTGTTCGCTGCTCGTCAATCGTCGACTCCAGAATTCGTCGACCTCTCAGCCAAATCGTCGACTCAAACACGACACGCCCTGGGACACGCCCGTGTCCCAGGCCATGTGCCCCCTGCCAAATTCCAAATTTGGCCCAAAATGCCTCCTGTCGCTCTTTTGAATTTGGGGCGTTACATAACAACCATGGCCAACACTGCCGCCAGGAAACTCCAAAACTAACTCTGTTATCCACTACTACTCTGAATCTGAGGCATTCCAAAGACAGAACACCTCAGCAGGAAGGTACAAATGGTGACAGAAAAATTAATAAGCCAAAATAAACGAAGGTCAAAAGGGGTACCAACCCAAGACCAAAAGCACTGAAGTAAAGTACAAAAGAAACAAGACATCCACAGGAAAGGAACTCTTACGTGATTCGTCACGTTCAACAAGAGTACTCCTGACGCACGAGGCTATAAGGTGACAACATGGATAAATTATAAGGAAGAATACAAAACCTTTATTAGGCACTTGTGGTCGACTCTACCCAAAAGCACGGGCGAGGTGGTAACTCGTGGACACCCTCATGAATATAAAATCTGTTTAACTACGAGGGAGTCTCATACACTCCACCATACACCGCAAATGCCCAAAATCCTGGTAGACTTCCACAAGGTACTAATACAGGCATTAAACATTTGCGGAGGTGGTTTCGTCCACGAACTCCCGCAATTAAGAAAACCCACAAGAAAACAACTGCATATATCTCGATATTTGGCTCGTCAGATTCTACTTGACATTACTAGATTCAAGACATGGTTGATCAACCTTTAGGAACGATGTTCAATCTTAGATAAATTCTAATACGTTCAATAACGAAAGCTAAGACATGTAAAACCATCATTAAGACACATCAAGAACGATTAATCATAACCAGACAAGATAGAGTTACCATGATCGAAACCTTACAACATCATATGATCATTGAAACAGTTAAACATAATAATAATTTGGAAGAACAAGCGCAGAAATTTTTAAAAAACATGAAAACATAGCCGTTACCATCAAATCAGATAAGGAGAAACGAGGGGAAACCACCACTTGCCTTGGTTTACCGGAAAAAATCCTCTGAATCACTCCACGTCGTAGATCGGGGCAAAAGGATGCTAAAGGAGTTGAAATCTGAAGAAGAACGGCCGAAAAAGAGGTTAGGGCCTAAAAACCCTAACAAGAAATCTCAAGAAACGGGGAAGATATTACCACGATGGCGTAGCTCTCGGCGAGAGCTTTCTAGATCTATATTCGGTTGAAGATTTTGAGCACCGGAGCACCGTCGGCGGCCACCGGAAGGTTCACGAAATAGAAACTCTCTCTCTCGCTGCTCTGGTTCGGGAGAAAAATATCGGAGAAGATGAAGTTCGGTTCTAAAACCTAAGTCTAAGAATATATATATATATATATATATATATATATATATATATATATATATATATATATATATATATATATATATATGTTTATAAAAAAATTTGTCAAAAACCGGGTTATTACGAGCAGTTTTTCGGGAACCCAAAATAGAGGTCTAGGATGACTCCATGAAAGTTGTAGATCTCGCCGAGACGAACAAATTTCATGTTGACCATGTTTCCATACGACACCGTTTTGACCCACAAACCGGTGCCCGAACTCAGACTGTACAGACTACTCGAGAGGAAACAGGTTTACTCGAGATGGAGGGGTTTACTCGAGTTGGAGGGGCTTACTCGAGATGGATACTCGAGATGGAGACTTTGGGAACTCGAGATAGACATAGGGACTCGAGATAATAGGCAAAGAACTCGAGTGGATCAGGTCTACTCGAGATAGTAGGCATAGAACTCGAGAGAATCAATCGAACGCGCTATTTATGAGCAATTTCGGGAAAATCGAAAATAAAGGTCTAAGGTTGCTTCAAATAAAAAAGTGCCCAACACAGAAGTTGTAGATCTCGTCGAGGCGAACAAATTTCATGTTAACCAGTTTTCCGTACAACATCGTTTTGACCCTCAAAAGGCATCTGAACGTAAACACAATTGACCTACTCGAGTTGCAGAATGACCTACTAGAGTAGCAGAATTGACCTACTCGAGTTGCAGAATGACCTACTCGAGTAGCAGAATTGATCTACTCGAGTTGCAGAATGTCCTACTCGAGTAGCAGAATTGACCTACTCGAGTAGCAGAATGACCTATACAAGTAGCAGAATTGACCTACTCGAGTTGCAGAATGACCTACTCGAGTAGCAGAATGACTTACACGAGTAGCAGAATTGACCTACTCGAGTTGCAGAATGACCTACTCGAGTTGCAGAATGACCTACTCGAGTAACATAATTGACCTACTCGAGTTGCCGAAAGACCTACACGAGTTCATATAGAAATCACTCGAGTATAATTGCAGGAAAAATAATTCTTTGGCAAATATACCCTTTTGATCAAACTATATGAATGAATAGTAAATGCCATTTTTGAATAATACTATAATATTAAATTAATCATATTTATATATTTTGAATAAGAAAACACAAGTTCAATACTGAGGCCCAAACGGGCGCCGAATTGAACGAAACTCGCACCGTAGATGAACACTGACGCTACGAACACAACGTAGAAGTCAAAACCAAAATCCGGCGAGCCATTCCCGAGATATTAATTTTCAAAGTATACGGCTAACATAAACAATTCAAAACTTCAATCGCGCGCCGAGACTCCAAAAATGCTCGGATTGCGACAAAACTTGACGAGCAAGTCCAAAATTACTTAACTTAAATTTCAGATGCAAAATTTTCCCATTACAACAAGAATTTGGCCGACTCGACCGCACGGACGCGAAAATGCCTTAACGGCATTGCACCGTCCACTCGACGTTAAAAGAACGCCACGACGTCACAAATATGACGTTGCTCATTCAAATAAAATCATCGAAAAAATCGGGGGTGTTACACTGAGCACGACACGGCCTTGACGCGCCCGTGTCCCAGGCCGTGTGACCCTTACCAAGCACCAAACTCGGCTCTAAACGCTACCCGTCCCACTTTTGAGTTTCGGGGCTTTACATATTCCGTATTCTACATTTCCGGATCTAAATGCAGGAATATATGGGAATCAAACCGATCTACCCAGTGGAATCTACCCATTCCACCTTTTGGTGAGGGGATCCATGCAAATGCATATTGAGGACTTCACTTGTCCGGGAGAAAATCGTTACCCTTGTAGTTCTCTTCAGAGCCATGACGAAGCTTTTCTCCGCGGATGGAAAGAAGCACGTCGTTCTCCTCTTCGCGGATCTATCCTCGGATCTGTCCTCCGACCACAAGATCTCCTTCAGCGAACTCTCAAAGCTCAGCCCAGCACGTCCTTTACTTCTTCTTCCTTTTCACTCAAGGGAAATCAAGAAATGAAAAAGAGAGAGAGAGAGAGAGAGAGAGAAAGAGAATGAAACCTCCTCCTTATTCTTCTCTGGTAAAGTGGATTCGGGATTAATCCCAGCCATATGATCTCTCATTCAAAACAAAGCGAAGGCCAGGATTTGAGTAGACCGGTCAACTTTGGCGATATCGCCTGGCGATATCGACTGTCGCCATATGGCGACATCGTTCACCGTTTTGACCGCTTTGACCCAGGTCAACCACCACTTATTGACAGCTTAACAACCAATCTGACACGTGTCATACGCCACATGGTACCATCGCCCGACGACACCCACTGTCGACCGCGATATCATGCCACTCAATGCTTTCTGGCGTCGAGTGCGTTGAGAGCGTCGAGAGTGTCGAGTGCCGACTCAACGCTTTATTGCTATCGTCATCCAGCGATACCCAATATCGCCCGACGTTAACAAACCAAGTAACTCATTGCACACTTCTAGGTGTCGAGTGCCTAGAGCTCACTCCACGTTTTATGGCGTTGAGTGTCATCACTATCGTCGTTTGGCGAAACCCACTGTGGCCACTCGGCGATATCAGTTCGACGATTTGTCAAAACTGTTGAGTTCGTCGAGCGCAATCGACGAACGCCACCATCGCCGTTAGGCGATACCCACTGTCGCCCGATGACAGTGACAAAAGTTCTGTTGTTAATTTTGGGGGTGTTACATATCGAGTACAGTCACAATTGACCCAGGGTTCGTATAAACCAAAGTAGGTCATTCCGTCGGCTAAATAGCGAGGGAGACTCATCCTCTGAAAGCAAATCAAAGAAGAAATGGAGAAAACACATCGTAAGACCGGGGCGGAGAATTGTTACCTTTTACATTCTCTTGGGCGCCAGTGATCGAAGATTGAACCAGATGGAAATGACAACAACAAGTTTTTCTCCGCAGATCCAGACTTAGCTCGTGATTTGGAGCTCCGAAGCTCCTCCAATGGTGGGATTTACCTCTTCTTCCTCTTCTCTCAATCTTACCCGAGTCACAAAGCTCACAAATGAAATGTGAGGGTTGAAGAGTGACCCTCAGTCACTTTAGGACTGATGAATGATCATATCTGGGTCGTTTGATCAAGTTCAAAAAGGAATTAACGGCTACGACCGCGAACATAACAAACTGGATCCGTAAGCTACCGCGCGACATTACTGACTTCCACGCCGCGATATCGCTACTCCCACGACCACTGGTTGTGCGTGAAGGAAGTCCAATACACATGTGTCCATCCGTGCAAAATTGAGGGAGCTCTCGGGACAAATGAATGCAAAGAGGCTACCGCAAGCAGTAAATCCTATCGCGAGACGTTAGCATTCTGCTGCCAATTGCTTTGGTATTTTCATTCCTCAACATTGAGAATGTGGTGTTATGAGATATATGACGTAGAGAATGTCATGAAGAAGCTCTATAAATAGTGGACGCAAGATACTCCAAAATTTCTGTAACATTGGATATGTAATGAATAAGTGATCAACATCTTCCAAGCTATGGCCACATCAAGGACAGATGTTGGAGATGAGAAAACCATGATCTGTAAGTAAACTCAAACAAGGAAGACAATTTAAACTCAACTTTCACTAGAAACATCCGATTCGAGGGGGGTAAGGTGGACTTCCATATCCAAGAGGCATGAATAGGGAGGGATATGGGTACGATCCCTGATGAATAGATCAAAAATCACATGCAGGGAGACCCCAGTCGACCCAACATCTCCCCACCCAAGGCGATTGAGGAAGTGTCACCTAAAGAGGGGTGGGGGGGGGTCCAAAGGCCAAGTGTCTCCTAAAGAGGAATAGATCACCACAACATGACAAAATTTTTGAACAATCCCATTCCTCATTAGGTGTAATGAGATCAGACATCCAATTGATAGACTCCAATATATCCATATTCCTCTTAGTAAGAGCGTGAAAGATAGAAAAAGCCCATATTGAAGCCAGATGAAGGGCGGGATGGCCTTCCCTTCACCAACAATCCAATGAACTTTGGAAAGGAATGCAAATTTATTTATGGACTAAATTGTTGATAACCCCCCCCCTAATATTTTATGTTATTGTCAATAACCCCCCTAAACTAAAGAAATAGGTAAATAACCCTCCTTAATTTTATTTAAATTGTTGATAACCCCCCTAAAGTTTTATGTTATTATCAATAACCCCCCTAAACTTTAGAAATAGGTAAATAACCCCTCTTAACTTTATTTAAATTGTTGATAACCCCCCTAAAATTTTATGTTATTGTCAATAACCCCCCTAAATTTTAGAAATAGGTAAATAACCCCCCTTAACTTTATTTTTCACTATACTCATCATACAACTTATTTGCCCATATCCGGTAGTGTCATCCATTTGGTAAACAAAGCGGGAGTTTCTGTACATTGTAAAGATTCTACCAACTCTAACCGTCTATCTCTTCCGACAAAGAAAAGTCAAGCTTTGCAAAAAAAGAACTTGAAGTTTTGTATTATTTTTCGACAATTTATTGGAACATAACCAAAACTGTAGTGCGGATAACAAAAACTGAAGTACGGTTATCATCTTTTGAAAGGGGAAAAACACTCAAAATAATGTGCGAATAATCAAAACTGTAGTGCAGATAACAATCACCTATTTAAAACTCTTACATTTTTTACTTTAATTAATGAATACAAAAATTTTATTTTAACTTTAATTATACTTACCGTATTTAAACATTTTATTTAAGCAATACGTAACAATTCTTATTTTAGATATTTTAATTAGAAAATTAGCTTAACCTCATAATTAACTTAAACCTTTATTTTTAGGCGATTGTTAACCGCAACCCGTTATTTGCTAGTCGCACCCCAAAATCTCTTAACTTTCGCGCCTTTTCGAAATAAGCCTTGTACATGCAATTTTAGAAAAAGTACTCAACACGAAAGTTGTAGATCTCGTCGAGATCTACAACTTTTGTGTTGAGCACTTTTCCTGAAATTGCATCTACAAAACATATTTCAAAAAGGAGAGAAAAGTTAGGAGATTTTGGGGTGCGACTAGCCAATAACGGGTTGCGGTTAACAATCACATATTTTTAACATATTTGGAATGAGTAGGATGAAAAAATAAAGTTAAGAGGAGTTATCCACCTATTTTTGAAGTATAGGGAGGTTATTGAAAATAACATAAAACTTTAGGGAGGTTATCAACAATTTAAATAAAGTTAAGGGGGTTATTTACCTATTTCTAAAGTTTAGAGGGGTTATTGACAATAACATAAAACTTTAGGGGGGTATTTACCTATTTCTAAAGTTTAGAGGGGTTATTGACAATAACATAAAACTTTAGGGGAGTTATTTACCTATTTCTAAAGTTTAGAGGGGTTATTGACAATAACATAAAATATTAGGGGGGTTATCAACAATTTAGTCTTATTTATGAGATGTGATTAGTAAAAAAGAGTGCTAATTTCAAGAACCTTTTTTTGGGTTTTTTGGCCTTACACCTGAATAAGAAATTCGTAAGAATTTTTGTAGTACAATTCATACCAAGGCTGCCTTATTCAAAGTCCATTGGGCGCAATAATGCCGGGGACTGCTCCCTCTTTCTCCCCCGTCTCCTCCTCGTCCGCTTTGCCTGCCGGCGATAATGGAAGCGGAAGCTTCAGTAACGGAAGGCCTCAGCGGTCTCTGGGTTTTTTGGAGATCCTGATGAAGCGGAAGGAGAGCTTCATCCAGTTATTTGTTATGACGGGAATCCTCCTCCTGAGCCTGCGATCGCTAGGTCAGAAGCACCGCATGCACGAGCTCTCAGACGTGAACTCCAACCTTCGCGAGGAGCGTGAGTCCCTATCCTTCCGCGTGGGCTCCATCAAATCTGCACTCCTCCGTGAGGCCGCCCTAGACCCCTCCGGCGTCCTCTCCTCCCACCTCCGTCGCCTTTTTCAGATGTCATCCTCCTCTGATCACTGATACAGTTAGGTGCGTCCTATGGATTTGATGTATTCGGAAGTGTTGGTTCCCCTTTTTATCCGTTTTATCTTGAAATTAGTCACATGAGCTCTGCTTGTTCTTTGCGACGTGAACATGCTCAATCACTCGATATTTCTAAGTCGAACTTCTGTTGAAGCATTGCTCTTTGTTTTTCTTGATAGTGTTGTGTCTATTACCATTTTTACCGTTAGTTGCCATGTAATTTCTTTTTTCCGTGTACTAACTGTAAATTTTCCTTTTCCGTTAAATGTTCTGTATTGAGTCATGTAAACTGCTGACAGTTGGAGGTGTGGGTGTAGTGTTGTACGTTGGCATCGTGAGCTCAACCTGCACTATAAGAAGGTTCTAAAGCCTCCAAAAATTTCAGTAAAAGATATCGAAAAAATATATCAATTATAATCCCTATTCCTCCTTTCAGAAGTTCCAACCGGAGATCTTCACCTTTTTCCTCTGTTTAGGCATCCGCCTTAGGAGGCTAGCCACTGAAAACACTGTCGATGACTTTCAGTGGTATCAGGACATCCATCAGCCGACGTTTCTGCAACAATGGGAGAACATAATACCAAAAACCAGGACCCACAAAAGGAGATGGAGAGCATGAAACAGATAGTGCAGGATATGGAGATGAAGCAGAGTACGACATTGGAGGAACCGCGCAATATGATTGCCATGCAGACAATTGAGCGGCCGAAGTAACATCACCGTTTCTGAGACTCCAGAAGCATTGAAAGTGAAGCTGGCATCGGTGAACCTGGATGGAGGAGCATCGACATGGTTTCAAAATTATTCTCAAACAAGAATAGCTAGAACTGAGATATCCTGGAATGAGTTTGCCGTTGTCGTGCAAGAAAGGTTCATTTCATCTCTCTATGACGATCTCATGAGTGATTTCAAGGAGTTGAAACAGACCGCATCTATGCAACATTATCTTGATAAATTTGAATCATTAAGGAACAAGCTTTTCCTAACGGAAAAATATGCCATAAGTTTGTTCTTAATCGGCCTGAGGAGCGACATCTCACTAGATGTGAGGATGTTTTTTTTTCCTTCCACCCTTCAGAAGACGTAGTGTCGCACGTATCTAGGAGTAGCTGGCTCTATGAGCTAAGAAGTAGCCTCATCATTAGGGGGTTGCAAGTATGTCTCATATACCAAATGCCCCTCTCCGGTCATTGCCGAGATCCAATTTTCATTCAAACGACCACAAGAACTTTCATGCCAACAAGAAGATGACGACCTGTGAGATGAAAGAGAAGAGAGAAAAAGGACCGTGCTATTAGTGTGACGAACCCTTCAATAGAGGATGCTGCTGCAAAAGATAACACAATTGTATTTGCTAGAAATGGACCAAATTCAAAAGAAGAAGGAGAAAAGAGTTTCAGCGTCACATTACCAGAAAAATAGCATGAAGGAGAAAGACCAATCTACTCATAGGAACCTCTAATAGTACCTCAAGTATCAATGCACTCATTAACTGAAATCAACTACTTCCATACCATGAAGGTTCAAGGCTCACACAAGGGACATGTATCGTGCATTATCATTGATACAAATACTCATAATTTCCTAGACGAGAGAGTGACAACAACAACAACACTCAAGCCTTTATCTCACTATAGTGGGGTCGGCTATATGGATCCTTTGTAGCCATTATGCCCTATCTTTAGAGACGAGAGGGCGACAATCAAATTTAAATCTCAATTGTCTCCACTTTCCGCCTTCACCGTTGGCACAATCAAAGGAAACAACTTACAAAGCCAACACTTATGCAAGGAGTTTTAGTGTTGCATGCAATGAGTACATTTTGAAGCCGATATGTTGTTGCTACCGTTGGGGGGTTGTGACATGGTGCTGGGAGTCCAGTGGTTAACCACCATGGGCATCATTCAGTGGGACTTCCTCAACCTAAAGATGGAGTTCTCAGTACAAGGCAAGAAGATATCCTAAAGGGGAAGCAGACATTTGGGGAATGAGTTGGTAAGCCAAAATAAGATGAGCAAGTTACTACAAAAGGAACCCCGACTTTCCATGATGATGGTATGCTGGCAGAAACCATAGTTAACCTCCATCAACCCCCTTGGCAACGACTCTTACTGGTCCCTTCACGGGGAAGATGGAGCTGCATGACCTCATCAACAAATTTGAATTTCTTTTTGAAGCTCCCACCACATTACCTCTTATAAGGTTCCATGATTATCACATATCCTTGAAAGACCCCAACCAAGTTATAAATTTCAAACCATACCGATATCCATCAACCCCAAAAAATAGAAATTGAAAGACTCATTTCAAAAATTTTAGATGCAGGAGCAATTCAATCCCTCATAGTGCTAGTAAAGAAAAATGATGGTTCATGGAGGATGTGTATAGACTATTGACACCTCAACAAAATCTCCATTCAAAATAATTTTCCCATTCCTTTCATTTTGGAGCTATTAGATGAACTATACAACAACAATTCTTTTCAAAACTATACCTAAGATCAGGATATCACCAAGTTCGCATGATCACAAATGACAATTTCTTTTTGGTAATGCCCTTTGGGTTAACCAATGACCCTCTACTTCCCAAAGCCTAATGAATCATATGTTTCATGCCCATCTAAGGATATTCATCTTAGTGTTTCTCGATGACATCCTTATCTATTGTCCCTCCTTAGAAGTGCACCTTCCAACTCCTAAACAAGCAGCAACTCTGTAAAAAAATTCAAATGCCTTTTTGGAGTACATTTCACCCTTATGGTGGGACCCTTTCGCGGACCCTTGATGCACTGGGATTCTTTGTGCATTGGGATGCCCTGGCTCTTTGGAGTACAACAAATCAAATACTTGGGACATTATTTCATCTCACGGAGCCTCTACTGTTCCAAAGAAGGTTCAAGATATGATTAATTGGCCCACCCCACTCCCACTGATGCAACTCAGGAGATATCTAGGTTTGACAGAGTTTTACTTAAGGTTTATTCAGAGCTATGGAAGCATTGCAAAATCTTTGACAAAATTACTAAAGAATGACAAGTTCATCTGGAATGATGCAACAAAGCATCCTTCTCCCAACTCAAGACTACAGTAAGTTCTCCTCCGGTTTGGCACTACTTAACTTTGAAAAGAAATTTGTAATTGAAACAGATGCATCAAATGTCGAAGTGGGGGCAGTCCTGTTGCAAGAGCCACCCAATTGAATTCTACATCAAGGCTTTGGGACCGAAACATGCATCATTATTTATCTATGGAAGGAATTATTAGCCATAGTCAAGGTCATGAACAAATGGCGACATTGCTTGATTGAGAATGCATTTGTAGTTCATACAGATCACCAAAGCCTCGAGTTTCTCTTGGAGCAGAACCTATCAGACCAACAACAACAATAGAAGTATGAAGCTAAACTGATGGACTTTTATTACGCGATTCAATACAAAAAAGGACAAAGAATGTGTCGGCAGACATGCTATCCTGCAAGATGGAGAGAATTTTTTCCACTCTTATAACTTTCCAAGCTGACCTCTTAGAAAAAATAAGGAGCTCGTGGCAAGGAGACCCAAATGTGCATACCATTATTCAATTTGTAGAAAAAGATTCCAACAAATTACCAAAATATCATTATCCCACGGAATTCTAAAGAAGAAGGGAAAGCTAGTAGTGGGAAATGAAGAACAGGTAAAAAAGTATTTGCCACTTGTATTATGATACAACCCCAGGAGGACATTCTGGAGTCCACGCCACTTACAAAAGAATCAAGCAAATTTTTTGCTAGTGAAGAATGAAGGAGTTCATCCATGAATATTAGGAAATGCCTTGTCTTCCAACAATGCAAGGTCAACACAAGCAATCCCATGGGACTCCTACAACCATTACCAGTACCAATACCAGACCAACTACCGAAGGACATATCTATGGACTTCATTGAAGGGATACCCACTTCTCCAGAATATGATATTATCTTGGTGGTGGTAGATCGACTCAACAAGTATGCTCACTTCCTACCCATGAAACATCCTTGCACAGCCATTTCAGTCACCCACGAGTTCATGAATGGAATTTTCAAACTTCATGGAATGCCCAATTCAATTGTGAGTGAGGGGGAGTGATCTTTATTAGCGCATTTTGGCAAGAATTCCTTAAATTACAAGGAGTTAAGCTCAACATCTCCACGACCTTCACCCCCAATTAGGCGGCCAAACATAGGTAGTTAGCAGGTGTCTAGAAAACTACCTCAGGTGCATGACCAACGACAAACCCAATATATGGTGTTAATGGTTGCCTTTAGTGGAATGTTGTTATAACACCAGTTTCAATAGTGTCATCCAATCGACACCATATGATATTGTGTATGGACAGCCCCCTCCTCACATTCTATATATACCAGATTTTACTATGGTGGAGAGTGTGGATAGAAGCTTAAGGGAAAAAGAGGAAGCCCTTTGAATATTGAAGCATCACTTATTGCAAGCTCAGAACAAAATGAAGGTGATGACAAATAAGAAGAGAAGAGAAAGAGAAAGAGAGTTAGAAGTGGGAATTTAGCTTCTGCCGTATCAACAAGAAAGCATCATGAATTCTTTGGACCGTTTCCCATCATTCAGAGAGTGGGCAAGGTAGCATATAAGGTGCAACTTCCACCCTAGACAAAGATTCATAATACGTTCTACAAATCACAATTCAAGCAACACATTGGAGAAGCACCGACAAAACCCTCTTATCCCGAGTTCATTTCTCAAGAGGGCCATATACTCACCAGTCACCGCACCCGAAGTCATCTTGGAACGGAGAATGATTAATCGACAAGGAAGAATCATTCTCCAAATGTTGATCAAGTGAATAAATTCCAGCACAAAAGATTCCACTTGGGAAGATTATTATGACGTCAAGAAAGCATATCCCACCTTTGATCCTTGACGTTAAGGATTTCAAAAGGAGGAGCAATTGTTATGTCCATTACAATTTTTACCGTTAATTGCCATGTAATTCCCATTTTCCATTAATTGTCCTGTATTGAGTCGTGTAAACCACCCTCAATTGGAGGCAGGGGTGTAGTGTCGTGGTTGGGCATCGTGAGCACAACCTGCAGTGTAGGAAGGATATAAAGCCTCCTCAAATTTCGGTATTAGATATCAAAAAAATTTATCAATTATCTTCTCAATTCCTCTTTTCAGGCTCCAACTGGGGATCTTCACCTTTTTCCTCTGTTCAGGCATCCGCCTTAGGAGGTTAGCCACTGAAAACACCGTCGACAGCTAGCACATAGCAACATTTTGTTGTTTATATTAAAAAGAACTGCAGTTTTGTGCTTCATAATTCTAAAATGCCAATTTAAACTACCATTAGAAATCTGATATTGGTAATCCGAGACTGATAATATAGCAAAGTGAAAAATTGCCCTTAAAACAGCACACTTCTTGTATTGCCAACCAATGAATTTTGCATATAAATACATTTATATGCTAATGATTGCAATGAATGCACCACTAGAAATTAGAATGAAATATACAGCTGAAGTCTCTCAACTTATTAAAGCTATTTGTTCAACATTTATCAAGTGAAAATCTGCAGGATCTCCACATTCTTTTGGTCCTTGTTGTGAGATTTCCAGTAGGTAGAAAGGTGTAAAGGATAGAAGGAAATTCATTTCTCAGCTGCTACATGAGATGTTTTTTTTTGGGTGCTGATGGGATACAAACTAGGCAATTTACGCAACCCAGCTTATGGAGATTCAAGTGGTCATCCCAACTTTTACTCTATTACTCTCTGATCAAATTCACATCTCCCTTCCATCCCCAAGGAAAATAACCCTTGAAAAGGTTGCGGTCTCCTTCACAAAATATTACTTATGGGGGAGTAGTCTTACTCAAGTTGGAGTCGGATTGAAGGTTAACATATATATGTAGGGGAGAAGTTGGGAACACTCTTTTGCCACTTGTGGATATCAGGAGTATGTTGCATGATGAATGCGCATGAGCACAATAAGTTTGCCCACTGTATTTGCTTCTTGCATCAGATTGATGATCATGTTGAACATCTCCTCTATAGTATAAATGTCATGGATTCAATTTCCTAAGTTCACTAATTTATGCAGCTTGAATCCGATTTACTAAGTACCTCAGGTAGAGAACAGAACACTACTCGGAAGCTTCAAAGCTAAAGCACAAGAAGTGGACAAGACGTGTCATAATACATAAGAAGAAAAAGCTCTAAGATCAACCTTCTTACTGACCTCTACTCAAGATAAAAAAGGTAAGTAACTTGCTAAATCGGATAACCCAAGTGGAAGGCAATTAAAGAGCCATGATAACTAAGGTGGCACACCTCGTGTATAAAACTACTTATTTGTAAGTGAAAATGGGTGCAGAAAAGTGAGCCGTGATCCAAAGGTATCTAGAAGTGAAAAGTCTTACAAGTGCCATCAACCATGAGGCTCTGAAGGACTTGTAGAGAAATTTAAAAATTACAAGATTTATGGAATTTGAATTATCCAGAAACTTAAAGAACCTCCTGTAATATTGCAAAATGCTTCATCAAATTTGAGGTAACCATGGAAAAGATAAGGGTGGAAGAACTTTTATGCGATATAATTCATTCCATTGAGGTGGTTAGGGATGAAGAAGGGAGAATCCAAATTTCTCTGTAAAAGTTAAGTGGTTGTCTATTAAAATAGGAAAAAGATCCAATGATAATTCCACAACTAAAGACTTAAAAAGGGGGATGCCCATTAAAGGAGGGAATCAAGAAAACTCAAGATAATACTCTTACATTTTCTCCTTAATCATGATAGGTCTATCTATGACATGGATGTCTTAGATTTAATTTGTTTTTCTCCTCATTTATCTAGATTAGTTTGTTGGTTTTAAATAATTATGATAATCAATAAGAAGGTGATGTAGGCTGTGTTTGATATTCTCGTTTGTCTCCATTCCATTCTTATCGGGCCGAACCTTGAGTGTTTGGCAACAACCGGTTTTCCACCATTTTAAAATGTTCGGTTTAAAACTAGTTTTTGTCCTTTTTGGAATGGACCTGGAGAGATTCTTTCTCCTTTTCAAAACTACTGGATTGACATTTACTTTATTTTATTTTATCAATAGAAGTTGGAAGGGGAGTCTTTGCGCACTGGTTGAGGTGTTGCCATGTGATCTTGAGGTTATAGGTTCAAGTCCTGGAAGCAGCCTCTTGCAAAAAGACAAGGTATGGTTTGCCTACATTTCACCCTTATGGTGGGACCCTTCCTCGGACCCTCGCTCTGTGGGGATGCCTTGTGCACCGTGCTGCCTCCCTTTTTATTTAATCAATAGAAGTTGTATAAAAATAATATTATGTCTATTAATTTGTTAAAAATGTATATATAATGCTTGGTTTTGTTTGAAAAAATTCAGAAAAAATAGAACGGGATAAATAGAATTTATGTTAAGATAATTTTGAATATAATTTAAACCGCCACTAGAACGAAGGTTTTCAAAACAGAGCCCAAGTGTTGAAAATACAGTTTATCATCTCCCTTTCAAATTACTCCCTTTTAAAATGACACCGGTTTCCCAAACAGAGCCATAATATCATTCATTAACTTATTTAGGTGGTGATAGAAGACACCATATATTTCACAAGTTATTATATGATTTAGATTTGTTTAACTTCTTCTATAAATAGCCATATTCTCTCACCCCTATTGTCCTAACTCCCTCTCTTATAAAAATTGAGCCCCATTTTTTCTTAAAGCTCCAAAATTGCGAGATACCAATGGGAGAAGCAAGAAGGCACAATGCATGAAAGTAAACAAAGAAAATGAAGGAATAAGTCAAACAAGGGAAGAAACAAACAGGCCTTCTTTATTTTCATTTATGATTTATTATGTCGGTAACATCTAACCATATCTATAGAAGTAAACAGTTATGCTTACTTGGTTTTCATCCTTTCGGTACATTCTATTTATGCCTTTTTGTCCAAATTGTACAACCATGTCCTTGTAGAATTGGTAAACCATAAAATTGCTATTAAGGAATTATCAACTCTTGATCAATCATTATACTAATTGTTACATTTTCTCATGTGCTCTGGGGACTCTTGGAGAAACTTGTACGCAACTTTGCGGTAAGTTGATTCTTCTGGGATCCAATATTTGGGTAGCTTAGATTGGGTTTTCATGTTTGATCGAAGTAAGTGGCCAGGACACAAATATAGGGTAAGGGACACAACTTGGATACACCAATGTAAAAACTATATAATATTAGTTGGCGAGAGTACCCACTCTCGTCCAATATGCCAACTTAGTATTTTGGAAGGAGATCAAACGCTTCCATAATAATCTCACTCTTCTTATATATTCAATGTTTCCCTAAGTACATTCACATGTGTAGAGATGCACAGGAACATGGCGAAAATAATCAAAATTTCATTCATTCTTTAACTTCAAGTATGTGTACATATATTGTAATTGAGATAAAGGAATTTCCAATCCAAAGATGTGGAACTAAACAAGAGGAGTACATGGGCTTATAATTGTGCCACACTTATTTGGCTTTTACCTATTTTCTCTAATATTCTCTAACACTCCCCCGCAAGCTGGACCATACTAATCGTAAGCACGAAGCTTGGACAAAAACTGGTGATACATTGATCGCAATAATGCCTCGGTGAAAATGTCAGTAACTTGCCCAGAAGCAGGAACATCCTCTAATTCTAATTTCTTCAATTGAACCTTCTCCCGAACGATGTGCTAATTAACTTCAATGTGTTTGGATCGCTCATAGAACACGAGATTCTTGGCAATATGTATAGCAGCCTGACTGTTGCAAAACAAAGCAGCTGGGGATGATAGTTTGACTCCCAAATCCCCCAAAAGACTCTCAAGCTAGGTAAGTTATGACACAACAACCGTCTTTGCACGATACTCATTTTCAACACAAGAGCGAGCAACAACCAATTGCTTCTTGCTATACCAGGTGATAAGATTTCCTCCAAAATAGGTACAGAAACCAGTAGTGGAGCATCGATCATCAAGTGAGCCCGCATAATCAGCATCAAAATATGCAATAAGAGATAGAGAGGAGGATGTATTATATACGAGTCCCTGTCCAGGAGTAGTCTTCAAGTACCTGAGGATGCGTTCGACTTCCTAGAGATAAGAGATCCGTAGAGCATGCATAAAATGACTAACCACTCCAACAACAAATGAGATATCAAGTCTTGTAACCGTTAGGTATATCAATTTTCCTACAAGACGCCGATAGTACTCAGGATTCAAAAGCAGTGAATCGAAGTCAGATTCATGAGCACACAACTTGTGGTTGACATCCATAAGAGTTTCCGCAGGTTTGCACCCTGAGTAACCAACATTTTGAATAAGGTCAAGACAGTATTTCCGTTGTGACTGGACAAGATCATCAGGTCGTCTTGCTATCTCAAGACCAAGTACAAATGATTTCCCAGATCTTTTTTTTGTAAGACAAAATTTAAGTGTTGCTTGATTTGTTATATCCCTGTGGAGTCATCACCAGTTATCAAAATATCATCCACATAGACCAGAAGAATGACAGTCCCGACTGATTGATGACGAATGAAAAGAGAGAAGTCAGTCGAACTTTGCTTGAATCCAACCTCACGAACGACCTTATTAAATTTTCAAGCAAAGCTCGAGGAGACAGTTTGAGACCATAGATAGATTTGCGAATAAGACACACACGAGACACCCTCGTGGTCTCAAACCCGGGCGGTTGGTGCATGTAGATAGTCTCAAGAAGATTACTATTGCAAAAATCATTTTTGATGATGTAGGGGCCAGTGGAGATGAACAAATAAGGAAATCAGGACCCAAACAATGTTTAGCTTGGCGTCTGAAAAGAAATTTTTATCATAATCAAGGCCTTGTTGTTGAGTGAAACTCCGGGCCACAAGCTGATCTTTTAGGTGTTAAACAGTTCCATCCGGAGCATGCTTGATTGCAAAGACCCATTTACAACTAACACAAGACTGGCCTGGAGGAAGAGAGACCAGATCCCATGTCCGATTTGGCCGAAGAGCAGTCATCTCATCATCTATAGCCGCACGCCACCCTGGATGTTGATGAGCCTCCTGCACCGAGTTATGTATATAGATGAAGGATAGAGCGAGAGCAAACAAGAGCAGAGGTGGAGATAGCCGATGTAGAGACACATAATTCGCCAGCGGATGATCCGTATAGGTGGATGCTTGATCGATAGGGTGCAAGGCATCACTGGTAGAAGGGAGCTGTTGTAGGACACCATATTTCAGATTACGATGAGTGTATACACGAAGATGTGGTTTGGGTGGGACTGGTTCCGGGTGTGGGGTAGGAAGGAGTGGGGGTAGAGAAGACGTGACAGGAACTGTAGGACGGGGTAAGGGAGGAGGAAGTTGATGAGCGAAAGGAGAGGAGTGAAACAGTTGAGTTTCAAGAAAGGTGACATCTGCCGAGACGACCACTTGGCCATCAGTGGGAGAATAACACACATAACCTTTTTGAGTGCGAGAGTATCCCATGAACATACATTTTGTTGCACAAGGGGCAAATTTATTCGTCGGTGACCAAGATTATGGACATAACAGGTGTAACCAAACACGTGAGGCGTGAGTTTGAACGGAGATTGTGAATGAAACAGGAGACTAAACGGAGTGGCAAAATCGAGCATGGAGGAAGTCATGCGATTGGTGAGATGACATGCTGCAAACACAGTGAAGTTCCAATATAATGTGGGGACCTGCATTTGAATCATTAGGGACCGAGCGACATCAAGTAGATGATGATTTTTCCGCTCGGCCACACAATTCTATTGAGGAGTATAAGCGCACGATGTTTGATGGATAATACCAAACTCATTATACAAATTAGAGAATGTCTGACTCGTATATTATCACGCATTATTAGTGCAAATGATTTTTAAGTGAAAGGAGAACTGAGTACAAGTTTTAGTAATAAAGAAACAAAAGATATAGGTAAGTTCAACACGATCGCGAAGTAAATATAACCAGGTTAAACGAGAGTAATCGTCAATAAAGGTAACAAAGTAACTGTAACCAAACATAGTCAAGGTTTTGTAAGGTCCCCAAACATCAGAATGCACTAAAGATAAAGAAGTATCACTCCGAGTACAAGCAAGACTAAGAGAAGTACGATGTTGTTTGCCAAAGATATATGATTCACAAGTAAACTCATGCAAGGAGATATCCAGAAGAGCTTTCTTGAGAACCTGGAGGGGAGCATGCCCAAGGCGACAATGTCATTCAACAGAGGGGACGACGAAGAGAACTGACGGGGGAACATCCAAGAGATATTGATCATTAAACAGCTGTCATTTACCAATGATATTCTGCGTTTGCCGATCCTGCATAACAAAGGATTAAGGTGAGAATATAACACAACAATCAAGGTTTTGAGTAAGCCGGCTAACAAATAACAGGTTATAGGATGATCCCGAAACATGAAGGACCGAAGACAGAGAGGGTGTGTGTGAGAAGCATATCCGCAGTGCTAGAGACCGGGGTGGTATCACCATTGGCCACGGTGATGAACTTGAGATGAGCAGACATCAAGTATTGCTGTGGTTTCTGTGAAGTAATATGGTGTGTGGCACCAGAGTCCACAATCCAGTGGGAGCCCGAGGATAGACATGATATACCTTCATTGGAGATCGACGCCACAGATGCAGATCAACGAGTAATCACCCTTGGAGATGTTGGAGCTGAGTGCGTAGAGTATTGATGTCATCATGGGTGGAGGAGGGAGACTCCGTTACAGCAGTAGTGAGCGAAGGCTCGACTGTAGTAGTTGCAACAAGATGTGGAGGCAGACTATGTTTCCGATAACATGTGGCCTTAAGGTTACCATCTCGACCGCAATATGTGCATTTAAAAGAGGATTTTCCATCACGTCCTCATCCTCATCCTCGAGACGTGTTGCGACCACCACGCGCTGAGGAACCACGAGCCCGCATAATCAGCATCAAAATATGCAATAAGAGATAGAGAGGAGGATGTATTATATACGAGTCCCTGTCCAGGAGTAGTCTTCAAGTACCTGAGGATGCGTTCCACTTCCTAGAGATAAGAGATCCGTGGAGCATGCATAAAACGACTAACCACTCCAAAAACAAATGAGATATCAGGTCTTGTAACCGTTAGGTATGTCAATTTTCCTACAAGTCGCCGATAGTACTCAGGATTCAAAACCAGCAAATCGAAGTCAGATTCATGAGCACACAAGTTGTGGTTGACATCCATAAGAGTTTCCGCCGGTTTGCACCCTGAGTAACCAACATTTTGAAGAAGGTCAAGACAGTATTTCCGTTATGACTGGACAAGATCATCAGGTCGTCTTGCTATCTCAAGACCAAGGAAGTACCAATGATTTCCCAGATCTTTTGTTTGTAAGACAAAATTTAAGTGTTGCTTGATTTGTTATATATCTGTGGAGTCATCACCAGTTATCAAAATATCATCCACATAGACCAGAAGAATGACTGTCCCGACTGATTGATGACGAGTGAAAAGAGAGAAGTCAGTCGAACTTTGCTTGAATCCAACCTCACGAACGACCTTATTAAATTTTCAAGCAAAGCTCGTGGAGACAGTTTGAGACCATAGATAGATTTGCGAAGAAGACACACTCGAGACACCCTCGTGGTCTCAAGCCCGGGCGGTTGGTGAATGTAAATAGTCTCAAGAAGATTACTATTGCAAAAATCATTTTTGATGTCAAGCTGATGTAGGGGCCAGTGGAGATGAACAACTAAGGAAATCAGGACCCAAACAATGTTTAGCTTGACGTCTGAAAAGAAATTTTTATCATAATCAAGGACTTGTTGTTGAGTGAAACTCCGGGCCACAAGCCGAGCTTTTTAGGTGTTAAACAGTTCCATCCGGAGCATGCTTGATTGCAAAGACCCATTTACAACTAACACAAGACTGGTCTGGAGGAAGAGGGACCAGATCCCATGTCCGATTTGGCCAAAGAGCAGTCATCTCATCATCTATAGCCGCACGCCACCCTGGATGTTGATGAGCCTCTTGCACCGAATTATGTATATAGATGGAGGATAAAGCGAGAGCAAACTTGAGCAGAGGTGGAGATAGCCGATGTAGAGACACATAATTCGCCCGCGGATGATCCATATAGGTGGATGCTTGATCGATAGGGTGCAAGGTATCACTGGTAGAAGAGAGCTGTTGTAGGACACCATATTTCAGAGTACGACGAGTGTATACACGAAGAGGTGGTTTGGGTGGGACTGGTTCCGGGTGTGGGGTGGGAAGGAGTGGCGGTAGAGAAGACGTGACAGGAACTGTAGGACGAGGTAAGGGAGGAGGAAGTTGATGAGCGAAAGAGGAGTGAAACAGTTGAGTTTCAAGAAAGGTGACATCTGCCGAGACGACCACTTGACCATCAGTGAGAGAATAACACACATAACATTTTTGAGTGCGAGAGTATCCCATGAACATACATTTTGTTGCACAAGGGGCAAATTTATTCGTGGGTAGACCAAGATTATGGACATAACAGGTGCAACCAAACACGTGAGGCGTGAGGTTGAATGGAGATTTGTGAATGAAACAGGAGACTAAACAGAGGGGCAAAAACGAGCATGGAGGAAGGCATGCGATTGGTGAGATGACATGCTGCAAACACAGTGAAGTTCCAATATAATGCGGGGACCTGCATTTGAATCATTAGGGACCGAGCAACATCAAGTAGATGATGATTTTTCCGCTCGGCCACACAATTCTATTGAGGAGTATAAGCGCACGATGTTTGAGGATAATACCAAACTCATTATACAAATTAGAGAATGTCTGACTCGTATATTCTCACACATTATTAGTGCAAATGATTTTTAAGTGACAGGAGAACTGAGTACGAGTTTCAGTAATAAAGAAACGAAAGATATAGGTAAGTTCAACACGATCGCGAAGTAAATATAACTAGGTTAAACGAGCGTAATCGCCAATAAAGGTAACAAAGTAACTGTAACAAAACATAGTCAGGGTTTTATAAGCTCCCCAAATATCAGAATGCACTAAAGATAAAGAAGTATCACTCCGAGTACAAGCAAGACTAAGAGAAGTACGATGTTGTTTGCCAAAGATATATGATTCACAAGTAAACTCGTGCAGGGAGAAATCCAGAAGAGCTTTCTTGAGAACCTTGAGGGGAGCATGCCCAAGGCGACAATGTCATTCAACAGAGGGGATGACAAAGAGAACTGATGGGGGAACATCCAAGAGATTGTGCCCATTAGACAGCTGTCATTTACCAATGATATTATGCATTTGCCGATCCTACATAACAAAGGATTAAGGTGAGAATGTAACACAACAATCAAGGTTTTGAGTAAGCCGGCTAACAAATAACAGGTTATAGGATGATCCCGAAACATGAAGGACCGAAGATAGAGAGGGTGGGTGTGAGAAGCATATCCGCAGTGCTAGAGACCGGGGTGGTATCACCATTGGCCACGGTGATGAACTTGGGATGAGCAGACATCAAGTATTGTTGTGGTTTCTGTGAAGTAATATGGTGTGTGGCACCAGAGTCCACAATCCAGTGGGAGCCCGAGGATAGACATGATATACCTTCATTGGAGATCAACGCCACAGATGCAGATCAGCGAGTAATCTCCCCTTGGAGATGTTCGAGCTGAGTGCGTAGAGTATTAATGTCATCATGGGTGGAGGAGGGAGACTCCGTTGCAGTAGTAGTGAGCGAAGGCTCGACTGTAGTAGTTGCAACAAGATGTGGAGGCAGACTATATTTGCGATAACATGTGGCCTCAAGGTTACCATCCCGACCGCAATATGTGCATTTAAAAGAGGATTTTCCATCACGTCCTCATCCTCGTCCTCGAGACATGTTGCAACCACCACGCACTGAGGAACCACGAGCCGAAGGAACTGGTGTAGGCCGCTGGAGGAGAGCCAGAGATAGATTTGCAGGAGCTTCCGGTGCGCTGTTACCTTTAGAAGCATGGGGCAAACATCCAATATTGAGGGAGTTGTAGAGAAGGAGCACAATGCAAATGAGAAGGAAAATGGGCCATAATCATGGCAATCCCGACCGTTTCTTTCTGTGCCCGTTGTGTAACTAGATCTGTGGTGGGGGCTGATGATGTATCCATGCCTCAATAAGAGTCTTGGCCTTGACAATAAATGATGTCATATCACTGGGCGCCCCCGGTTCAAGAGTTTGAAGATCAGTAATTATGTCGAACTAGTGTTGAAGGCTGTTCTGGCCAGAATAGAGAGAGTGATGTTCTTCCTACATGGCCTTGGCCGTTTCATGATGCATGACAATCCCGTATGGCTCGGTGCCTATGGAGTTGAGAAGTCATGATTAGACACAACCGTTATCATGAAACCACTCATCAGTAGGTCCAGGAGGTAGAGCCCACGTCAGATGATGAAGAAGTCCTTTCGTCTGCAACACACGACGAACAGAGTGCACCCACTCGACAATGTTCCGCTTTCTGCTGAGAGAGATGATGGTGATCTAGAGTTCATCACGAAGTTCAGGGACGGGAGCAGCAGCCCGAGCAGGAAGAGATGAAGCGGCAGTTGAATCCATAGAGGAACTATGACAAGTAGTTCTGCCAAATAGAGACGACGACTAGGCGAGTAAAGAAGAGCAGCACGCCTTGCAGCAAGAGGCCAACGAGTAGAGAAACTAGCTGCGGAAAGAGGCCATGCGACTAAGGAGTAGAGAGGCTAGGCGAGTAGAGAAGAGCAGCATGCCTTGCAGTAAGAGGTCAGCGAGTAGAGAAACTAGCAACGATATGAGATACTTTGACTTATTGAATTTTAATGACGTCAGCAGTGGTCATCACCATCTGGACTTAGAAGAATTCCAGAACTTCATTAAGCGTAGAGTGATGTTAAGTCACTCAATGCCATCTGTCTTGGCTCTTCATTAGAAGCGTTGAGTGAACCTGTCTCACTCAACGCTTCTGGACTTAGAGAATTTTCACTGGATTTTCTCTTGGTACCGATGAACTCGTAAAGGTGTATTGGGACAACTGCGGGCGAGACGTTGTTGGAACCCTTGTTTGGATTTGTGCTAGGTTCACTCTTAGGATGTCTTGACCCCCATGTATAGCCTGGGTCCTTGTCTAGTCTTAGTTAGATCCTTTTAGGTCAGGATTGTGCAGACCAGCATTGCAGTGGACTCAGACTTAGATTTAGAAAGATTTTATGGATTATCTGGTGAGAATTCCACGTTGTGGCCGTGGAGACCTGGGCAAGCTGTGTCGACTCATGAACTTAGAAACTTTTCCTGCATATTCTTAACCTGCACATATAAACTCAAAACAACATCAAATACACCTTGATGAATATCAATGAGCTATGTTAGGCTTCTCCAAATCTGGTACACATTTTCCAATGTACCTAACAATCTCCCCATATTTGGAGAAGTCATAACCCTTAGTCAATGATATACATCATTTATAATAAACAAACATTATGATGTATATAAACATTACATGACAGGGTAACATATAAACAAAACATGTATAATATGTCATTACAGAATAATGCAAACACAGTGAGCATGAATCATTGTTTTGTTTAAACTATCAAAAGTTTTTCAACAATCAGTTTACATAGATTTTTATAACAACTAAAAATTACATTGTTGTAAAATCTAGTTAATCTTTTCTAAGGCTGATCTGACTCCTTGATGACTATGTCTTTTCCTGGTTTGACCTGAGCCTGCACAGTAGGTTCAGCATCATCAGCAGGTTTCTTCCCTTTCAGATCTTTCCTTTTCTGTTCTTCAGCCCTTATCCTTTGCCTTTCAAAATAATGAAAAGGCTTTGGGAAGTACTTGCTAGGCTCCAGAGCATTTGCAGGTAACTTCCCAGCTTTTGCTTTCCTTCTGTATTGCAAAATGGCTTCCTGCCTGGCTTCATACTTGTTCCATTCTTGCTCAGTGTACCATTTACCCCTTTCATGAGTCTTGTCATTTACAGCTTTCCAGGCAGTCAAGATAATGTTCCTGTAAGTAGGACTCCATTGCTCAAAATCAGGCTTCAACTCTGCCTATTCTCTAAACCTTTTCTTTGAGAGCTGAGCTTCTTGCTCTTTATTCAAAGCTGCCACTGACTCTACTTTCTCAATGATAACATTTTTAGTACCCTCTGAAGGGCTGTACATCTGATCAACCAGGTGTTGAATTTCCTCAAAGTTAGAAGAGGGATATATGATTTGAGCTACTTCCTGTTGACCCCCTTCAATGCCTGTAGCTTGAATTCCTGACTCAGCAGTGTTGTCATCATCACATAGGGGTGGATATCCCAGAGTTGCTCTAACAACATTTGTTATCCATTTGGCATGCTCTGAGCTAGCATTGACTATCAACCTCTCCCCCTTTATGACTTCTCTTACAACATGATCCCTGAGATCATTCTTTTGGAACCTGATTTGATTAGCCAGATAATGTGTTCCCTCTGTGTAGTAGGCTTTAAGCTTTTGAAGCTGAGCAGATATAAGCTTCTGAGAGGCTTGAAGTGCAGATTGGAAAGTGGCTAAATCCTCTTGAAGTTTTTTATCAAACTCTGATTTCTCTTTAGCCCTTGCCTCTGTCAGTGCAGTTGCAGTATTCTTTAATTCTGTAACAATCACATTATGTGATTCTGTAAGATTATCATTCATCCTTAGTTGATTTTTCAGGACATAGCTTTGCTTGACCACTAAATCATCAACTTTAGTCTTTATTCCTTCTTGTTGTTTTGCTAAGAAAACCACAGCATTACCTCCTTTATGGAAGCAATCTGTCATCTCCTTTTTATTCTGATTTACCTCAAATCTAATTGATTTTATATGTTGAGCCAAGGAGAATTGCAGATCTTTATGGATTTCATCCATATATTTCTCCATGGCTATTCTTTGTTCATCTAATTTTACTTGTAAAGATATCAGTAAAGAACTATAATCTTGTGCAGGAACTGGTTGTGGAGCAGTTTGCAATGCCCTTTTATAGCTTTGGCTTCTTCTTTTGAAAACCATCAGCTTTCTCTTATTTGCTTGAGTTTCTGCTTCATCTTCAGAAGCTGAGGTACTTGCTATATCAACTCTTTCCTGAGGAGGAGGCAGTTCTTTTTCAGTCCTAGGTTGCTCCCCCTCAATTCTAGCTTGCTCCCCCTCAGTCCTGGCTTGCTCCCCCTCAGTTCTGACTTGCTCCCCCTCAGTTCTTGGTATCTCTATATCAGGGAACAACTCTTCAAGGGTAAACTCTTGTTGAGTTTGGACTGGAGGCACTCTTAACTCTGGAGCATCATCAGCTGTAGATGTATCCTCCATGATAACATCCTGTGCTAGACTGTTGAGTTGAGTGGTCTGGTCAACATCAATCAAGGGCACAGTTAGTGTTTCATCCTCATTATTGAAAATTGTTTGATTAACTTCTTGGATTACCTCAAAAATAGTTTGAGTAGCCATTTCACTTTCTTAATGTGTTGGCTCTTCCTCAAGATGAGGCTCCCCCTGCATCTGATCATCATGTCTAATGTCTTGAGCAGGTGATTTCTCAGTATTCTCTGGCCTCTCTTCATCACCCATGTCTTTTATCAGCACTCTATCCCATCTAAAGATTATCCTTAGATCCATTCTCCTCATGTGATTGATCTTGGATCCAGCAGGCTGTTGCATCACTTCTGGAATTGCTTCAGCCAAGTATAAGCTTAATATCCTTCCCAGATTAAGTTTCTTGATACTTTCTCTAATCTTTTCATATATGACTGCAGACCAATTAGTGTTGATTTTGTAGATGATCCTGGTCATGAGGCTGGACATGTAGGCTGAGACCCTGTCATGTCCACCTGGTTTGCATAAGATGACTTTGCCAACTACTTCAGAAAGGAATTTTCCGTGAACATTCATTCCTTTTCTATTCATGGATGATCCAATTTTCATGGTGGAATCTAATCCACACCACTGGAGTGCTTCCCTGGTCTTGGAAGATGTAACTTCTTCGTCTTCTTGAGTTTTGGGCAGATGAAGAGTTTTTCGTAAGCTCTTCATGGTGAGTTTGACTTTATTACCCTGGACTGAAGACCTAATTTTTAGTCCAGTTGAATCCTGAGTTGCAGTTCCATAGAACTCAATGATTTCCTTCTTCCATATCTTTGTAGGTTCTGATGTCAAATACTCCAAGCCATTTTCATCAATTAGAGCTATCACAGCTTTAATCGCTGGTTCAACATCGTCAAAGGCATTCTGTACCAGTTCATATCCCTCGTTCACGTTTTCGTCAACTTTCGGCGCCATTGGGGATGGTGAGAAATCTTGAATGCAGAAGAGAGAGTTTGTCGACACAAGAATCTAGTCTCAAAAATCTGGAGAGCGTGTCGACAGGGTTTGTTCTTGACCTATTTATATGTGTTGAAACATTGAAGGTCAAAAGGCGCGACAAAATTTACTTAGTGTGTCGACACTGTTGAGATGGTGTCGACACAGACTGCTAATGTCTCGACAGAAGTGTTGACTACTATGTGTTGACACCAATTGATGATGTGTCGACACAGACATTCTTATTAGTTCAGTCGAAATTCTGTGTCGACTCTAATTCTAAGTGTCGACACAACTTCTGGATGTGTCGACACTACTTCTCTGAAGTGTCGACACTACTTCTCTGAAGTGTCGACACCAATTTTGTAGATGTGTCGACACAACTTCTCTGAAGTGTCGACACCAATTTTCTAGATGTCATGACACAACTTCTCTGTGTCGACATAGACCTCTTTTTGTCGACACAAAATTACTTAGACAAATTTGTCAATCTAATCTATGTTAAGCATACCTAATTCAATTTTAAAATTATTGAATTTAGTTTCATCCAATGGCTTAATGAACATATCAGCAATTTGAAAACTTGTATTGACAAATTCTAAACATATATCCTCTTTTTCTACATGATTCCTAAGAAAATGATATCTTATTTCTATATGCTTTGTTCTAATATGAGAAACAAGATTATTAGCAATAGAAATATCACTTGTAGAATCACAGAATAAAGAGGTTCTACTTACCTAGATACCATAATCTTTAAGCTGATGCTGTATCCACAACAACTGTGCACAGCAGCTCCCTGCAGTCACATACTCAAACTCAGCTGTGGAGATTGCCACACTAGTCTGCTTCTTACAGCTCCATGACACCAATCTTCCTCCTAGAAATTGACAGGTGCCTGTTGTGCTTTTCCTATCTTCTTTGCATCCTACAAAGTCTGCATCTGAATATCCAGTCAGTAGAAAATCTCTATTCTTAGGGTACCAAAGGCCTAGATTAGGTGTGCCCTTAAGATATCTCAGAATCCTCTTAACAGCAGTATAATGAGATTCTTTTGGGCAGAATTGGTACCTAGCACAGACACATGTAGCATACATGATGTCAGGTCTACTAGCAGTTAGATAAAGGAGAGAACCAACTATCCCTCTATACAAAGATTCATCTACAAGTTTTCCTGCATCATCTTTGCTTAAAGGCATACTTGTCCCCATTGGAGTTCTCATGGTAGTGGATGACTACATACCATACTTCTTAATTAACTCATGGGTGAACTTAGACTGAGATATGTACATGCTATCATCAGTCTGTCTTACTTGGAGTCCCAAGAAGAACTTAAGTTCTCCCATGCTGCTCATCTCAAACTTCCCTTGCATAAGTTTAGCAAACTTCCTACAAAGGTTGTTTTCAGTAGAACCAAATATTATGTCATCAACATATATCTGGACTAGGATTATCTTCCCTTTGGATTCTCTAAGGAATAGAGTTTTGTCCATTTTCCCCCTTGAGAATTTGTTCTCAATGAGGAAAGTAGACAAGGTTTCATACCAAGCCCTTGAGGCTTGTTTCAAACCATATATGGTTTTCCTAAGTCTATACACATAATTAGGATAGAGTGGATCAATAAAACCTGATGGCTGTTATACATAGACTTCCTCCTTTAAGTCTCCATTCAGGAAGACTGACTTAACATCCATTTGGAATACTTTGAAACCCTGATAGGCTGTATAGGCTAGAAATAGCCTTATTGCTTCCAACCTTGCCACATGGGCAAATGTTTGATCAAAGTCTATGCCCTCTTCCTGCATGTATTCTTTGGCTACAAGCCTTGCCTTATTCTTAATTATGATCCCACTCTCATCTAGCTTATTCTTGTAGATCCACTTAGTCCCTATGACATTGTGGTCTTTTGGTTTAGGAACTAACTTCCAGACCTTGCATCTCCTGAATTGATTTAATTCCTACATAGCATCAATTCAGTGTGGATCTTGTATAGCTTATTCAAATCTTTTAGGTTCCTGTTGAGACAAGAAACTTGAGCATAGTACAGTGTTCAAGCTCCTGCTTCTAGTTTGAACTTCTTGTCTAGGATCACCAATAATCTGGTGTACAAGATGATCCTTTAAATGTCTAACTGCTGGAGGAAGTCTGTCTATAGTTTGACTTTCTTTATTTTCTTCATTCTGATGTACTTCATGGTCTTCATCAGCATCTTGTGAGTCTTGTACTCCCTTGGACAACAATCATCATTTTCATCTTCCTGCCTTGCAGTTTGATCTTCTTTGATAGTCAGCATGTCCATCTTCTCTTTTATACCTGTAGAGCTACAAGAACTACTTGACAACTCACTGTTAATAAGTATTGATTCATCAAATATAACATGAACAGACTCTTCTACAACTTGAGTAGTCAAGTTATAGACTCTATATGACTTCCTATTGTTGCTGTACCCAACAAATATCCCATCCTGGGATTTGACAGCAAACTTTGTTAGGTAAGACTTGTCATTGTTAAGCACATAGCACTTGCAACCAAAGATCCTGAAATAGGATAAGTTTGGTTTTCTGGCTTTCATTAACTCATAGGGTGTCTTTTTGTGGCTCTTAGTGATAAAAGCTCTATTGAGCACATGACATTCAGTGTTTACTGCCTCAGCACAGAAATATTCTGGGAGAAAAGTGTCACTCAACAGAGTTCTACCAGCCTCAATGAGAGTCATATTCTTTCTTTCAGTAATTCCATTTTGCTGAGGAGTTTTAGGTGAGGAGAATTCCTGATGAATCCCAAAATCTTCACACAACTTTGTCATACTTTCAGATTGAAATTCAGTTTCATGGTCACTTCTGATTTTGACCACTGAATTGTTCAGTTCATTCTGAATTTGCTTAACAAAGTTGCAGAAAACAGTTGTAGTTTCAGATTTCTGGCTCAGAAAGAAAACCCATAAAAATCTAGAATAGTCATCTACAACCACAAATGTGTAGACTTTCCTACCTAGACTCTGAACTGGCATTGGACCAAATAAATCCATATGCAAGAGGTATAAACACCTCACTGAGTCTTTGGTTTCAAGGCTATGAAAGGAGGATCTGGTCTGCTTGCCTTTTTGACAAGCTGAGCATATTCCATCCTTAATGCACTTAACTTGAGAATCATTTCTCACTAACTCTTTATTAAAGAGTTGACCAATAGTCTTGTAGTTTAGATGAGCTAGCCTCTTGTGCCATTTGACACAATGAGAGGCTTTCTCATCAGCTACAAGACAAATAGGAGAATCTTTATTCTCACTCACAAAATTAGGCAATACACATTTCCTTTCCTATAATCAGTCAACATGATCTTCTGATCACTTGACCTTTTAATATGACAACCATTCTTAATCAATGAAATATCATATTCAAGATCACTCAGTTGACTTATCCTTATCAAATTATGTTTCAAACCCTTCACATAAGCCACTTGAGTGATAGTAATTGAGTTGTTAAAAATATTACCAAACCCTTTGATGACTCCTTTTTCAGAACCACCAAAGATTACTTTATGTCTATTCAATATGGGTGAGTAGTCCTTCAGCAATCCTCTTGTTCCAGTCATATGTCTGGAACATTCACTGTCCAAGTAGCATAAAGGGGTATGACCACTTGGACTTATCTGCAACAAATAATTACTTAACCTTAGAACCCAAATTGTTATTGGGTCCTTGGTTCAGGTTAGACTGAAATTTAGCATAATTTGTAACAACCCTTCTTCCAGGTAAGCTGACATTCATCCTGACACTAGTGTTATGCCAACAGTCAATGACAAAGTGTCCCACCTTGACACAACACCAACACTCATATTTATTATACCTCTTTTTAGGTATAGTTTTAACAGCTTTGCTGTCAACTGTTCTTAATGCTGTAGATACAGTGTTTCTTTGCTTGAGTGATGGATACCACTTGTCATTCAAAATGTCAGGCTTACCATGATCATGTATGATATCATGATCATTACAATTGGTAGGCTGTTGCACTTTTCTGAGAGCAATAGGGAGATTAAAGACAAGTGGCTTAACTGGGGCTTTCCTTTTCCTTTTGGAATTAGCTGCCCTAGTATTTCCCTTAAAACCCAATTCTGTCTTACCCTTTTGAGACACAAAGTCATCAATTAAGGGAATGACAGATTTTGGCTTAGAGAAATTAGCCACTATATCTTTTTCCTTCTGAAGTCTGACTTCCAGACTTTTGATTTGATCACTCTTGGATGTGATTGTACCCATCTGAATAACAATTATGTTTTTCAGCTTGACAATCTCATTCATCTTTTGATCCAGCTGCTTTTCTAAATCAGATGCAGCCAACTTAAGAACTGTAATTTCCTTAGCCTGAATTTTAGTCAGGTTTTTGCATCTCTTAAATGCCTGCAGCAAATCACCATATTCATCTATAAGTTGATGAATATCTCCTTCAGATTCAGATCCATCCACATCTCTTGATGCAGATGCTTCTGATTCTGAACCAGTGAAATAATCAGAATCTTCAGATAAACTTTTTACCTTACTTGGACCAGGCTGATCCTGGCAGTGATCTTCATCAGTCAGGGCCATCAACCCTTTGCACTGATGATCTTCAGTTCCATTTATTGAGTCCAGCAATTGCAAGAACTCATTCTCTTCTTCTATTGCAAACAGACCAATATAAGCTTCAGCAGCAGATTCAGAATCTTAAGATGATGGATCTGTCCAGCTTTTCTCTTTCTTTGCTACAAATGATTTCTCCTTCTTGTTCTTATTCTGAGACTTCTTCTTATCTGCAGATTTCTTTCTTTTGTTTGGACCATCAGCTACTACATGTTCAGGTCTGTTGCAGCAATAACACACAATCTTTGTAGTTGTTGATTTGCTAGGTTTTGACCTACTCTTGTCCTTTCTAGATGATTTTCTTTTCTGATAATATTCATCCTTGGACTGAGAGGAGGATGACTTAGTTTTCCACTGCTTCTTCTTCAAAAATCTCTGAAACTGCCTTGTGAAGGCAGCAAAGTCCTCATCAGAATGATTGCTGTCTGAGGTGTGACTATCTGAACTTTCAGAGATCACCTCTGCAGCTTTCTTAGGAGGAGATGGAGACATCCTCCTGTCCTTTCTTGTGACTTCTGTCTTGAAGGTCACTGACTTTTCTCTATGGTCAACTTTAGTACTTTTCTCTTCCTCCTTTCTGGCCATGAGTTGCATTTCATAAGAAAGCAATTTGCCAAATAGATTTGGAGGAGAGATTTCTGCCAGTCTGGCCACTTCCCTGATGGCACAGATCTTGGTGTCCCAATCCTTAGTCAAAGATCTAAGGAATTTATCATTCAACTCATATGTACTAAATACCCTTCCATATGACATTAGTTCATTCACAATTTTGAAGAACTTCTTGTAACATTCAGTGATGCTGTCTGATTTGCTTTGTCTGAATCTCTCATATTCCTGATTAAGCATTGACTTTCTATCTTGTCTAACTTCTTCTGATCCCTCCATGTAGACTATCAATGTGTCCTACATCTCCTTGGAGGTTTTACAGTGAATCAGATTTTGGAATGTTGAGTCATCTATGACACTCACTATAATATTCTGAGCTCTCTTGTCCATAGTAGCCAAGATAATCTCATCATTAGTCATTTCTGAAAAGTCTTTTGGTGTCCTCTAATTAGCATCAAGAACTGAGACTTTCATTGGAATATAAGATCCTTCCTTAACAGTTATATATATTTTTGGATCAGTTGCTTCCATAAATAATCTGACCATTTCTTTCCATATTCCAAAGATTTCCTTCTTGCATATGGGCAACTTCATGAAACCAAGTTTCTTATGATTTTCTCCTGAACGCATCTGTTCTAATTTAGTCTGCCTCACAGATCTTACTCAGAATGTTAAGTCTATCTTTGAGGAACCTCCCTCTGATACCACTTGAAAGAATTGATTTCACGATAACCTAAACACCTAGGGGGGGGGGTGAATAGCTACAATTCCTTTTTACTCTAAGGTAGAATATTAATCCAGTTAATCAATTAGAATCACATAGTTCTACAGCTACCACACCACAAAAATCACAGAATTACACACAATCACAGATGACACACAGATTTATAGTGGTTCCCCAAATGATGGGTACGTCCACTTTCCCCCTTCGCCTATCTAGCAGTGTGCTAGATTCGGCTTAACTTCTTCCTTCTCAGATCTACAGATCTTACAGCTCAAAACCCAGTCTAGGTTCCCACAACTCAGAGTGAGTCCACACTCCTACAACTCAGGCAATTAAGCCCTACCTCAGCCTTCACCCAGGCCTACAACTCAGAGAATCAGATCTCCTACCTCAGGCACACAACCTTACCTCAGCCTTCCCAAGGCCTACAACTCAGAGATGTAAATCTCCTACCTCAGGCACCCAGCCCTACCTCAGCCTTTATAACTTAGGCTTACAACTCAGATCAATAATGATTTTACAGAAAAATGATAAAAATAATTTGTATCTTTCACCCAAGTTGAGAGAGAATGAGTAGAAAGATTTCTTGATCAATTCTTGAATAATCTGATTTCACAGAAATCTACCTGTCTTTGGCTTTCTTTAAAGCTTCTTGAATCTGAACACAATAAGGTTGAATTTCTTGAAGATGATCTTCAATCAGATTCCCTCTTAAAATCCAGAAATCAATCTGAATTCTTTTTTGCAGATTAGTTCAGGATCTGCTCTTAAGAGACTAGTTGTTGATAGTCTCTTTTTTCACTTGAATTGTTGGAGCTCTCTCTCTCTCTACAAATTCTTCTGAAGATATGTTGAAATTCTTCACTTAGATCCACTTGAAATCTCTGACTGGATTTCCTTGTATATGTTGGATCTTCTGTTGTAATTGTGATTTCTTCTCGACGAGATCTACAACTTCTGTGTTGATCACTTTTCGATTCGGAGCCATATTTTGACTCTATTTTTATTTTCCGCGCACCCGCACTTGAATTGCCCGCCTCCTTCCTATTTAGATAAAAGATTATATATATATATATATATATATATATATATATATATATATATATATATATATATATATATATATGAGGGAAGAATTGTTTATATATATATATATATATGATGGCCACGCCCATAGTACCCGGGTGGCGACGACGGGCTCCTCCCGCCCCCCCCCCGGCAGGCTCCGCCCGCCCCCTGACGACAGTTCCCCCGGCGGGCTCCGCTCCTATGGCCATGGGCGACAGTACCCGACCGGCAACGACGGGTTTCGCCCGCCCTATCAAGGCGAGTTTTGCGCGCAACATATACATAGGAGTACTCAAAATGACCGTAAAAAATATACATAAATATTACAATTTTTATTTTGTAAAACAATATACGTTTTGACCTAAAAATATAAATTTTGACTTTAATAAAGTTGATTGATTTAATGTCATCTCCTTGAAAAAACCACTGATATGCCTAATAACAACCTTTCCTGAATAGACCGCTGACATGCCTAATGACAACCTACAATAGTAGGTGTAGGAGTTCTACTAAAAAACTTTTTGAATTTAAATGAATTTTCATCATTACTTCTAATTTTTTGATAGTGTAATTACTTGAATGGATATTTTAATTTAAATTTTTTGAAATAGATTATAATATATGTCAAGTTATTAAAATATAAAAATGAGAGCATAATTGGTATTTTTGAATGTTTCACCAATGACAACTTTTCCCTTATAATAGTGAAAGATATATATATACGAGTGCCCGTCACGGGGCACCGCCCCTACGGCCAGGCGCGACAGTACCCAGCCGGCGATGGCGGGCTTCGCCCGCCCCGGATCGATGCTCTCGGGCGGCCTTCGGCCGCATCCAGGAAATGAATGGTGGCAAAACACGACTGGCGACGACGAGTTTCGCCCGCCACATCAAGGCGTTTTTCGCCCGCAACATATACATATGAGTACTCAAAATGACCATAAAAAAATATACATAAATATTATAATTTTTATTTTGTAAAACAATATACGTTTTGACCTAAAAATATTAGTTTTGACTTTAATAGATTTAATTGATTTAATGTCATCACCTCAAAAATACCACTGATATGCCTAATGACAACCTTCCTTGAATAGACCGCTGACATGCCTAATGACATCCTACCATAGTAGGTGTAGTAGCACTACTAAAAAACTTTTTGAATTTAAATGGATTTTCATCATTACTTCTAATTTTTTGATAGTGTAATTACTGGAATGAACATTATATTTTAATTTTTTGAAATAGATCATAATATATGTCAAGTCATTAAAATATAAAAATAAGGGCATAATTTGTATTTTTAAATGTTTCACCAAAACAACTTTTCCCTTATAATAACGAAAGATATATATATATATATATATATATATATATATATATATATATATATATATATATATATATATATATATATATATATATATATATATATATATATATATATATATATATATATATGTGTGTGTATTCATATACTTAAGGATAAATAGAACTACATCTTCTCTTGACCGAACCAGAGAGCAAGAGTGACGGCGAGGGTTCTAAGTTTGTGAAGCTTCGGATCGCCGCCGTCGGAGCTACAGTGCTCAGAATCACAAACCGAGCATAGATCTGGAAAGCTCTCGATGAGATCTTCATGATTGTGGTAAGTATTTCTCGTTTCGTGGTAGTTTTTCGTTAGGGTTTTTGGTCCTAACCTCTCTTTTGGCCAAATCCTTGTAGATTCCGCTTCCCCATGCCTTCCTTTGGCTAGATCCGTGACGTGGAGTAAATTGGAAGGCCGATTGGAGTAGAAACCGAGGCAAGTGGTGTTCTTACTCTCCCTCTTGCTCCTTTTCTTCTAAAGTTTTGCCATATTTTGTTAGTTTGACATGTTTACATTTTCTAGAAACTTGTCTTTGAATTTCTAATTTATTTTCTTGGAATGTTATGTGTGTTTCACCTAGAACCATTACTCACAATTTTAATCCCGTAGGGTGGGTAAACAAATGTAGTGGTCGTGTCACTTTAACTATCGAGTTATTTTGATCGTTGCGACACCTTGTGTTTCCCATTGTTTTGATCGTGTCGCACCTTGCTTAACCCTTGCAATGTCCTAATACAGTCCAAGTCATTTGTTGACTCTATTTGAAATCTCGACAGGTAAGTCCTAGTTGGTAATTGTCCATTCGATGTGTCGGTCTCATTAAGAGTCGATTTATAGTCTGTTGTATGTTAGTCTATATGAATAAAAAAAACTCTGCGTGTATAATTATGTAAATAAAGAAAACTCTGATGGTCTGTGCGCGTTGCGGTTTCTCCCGCGGCATAATGCCTTATGGCTGAGTCTGTGCGCTTTGTGGACCTTCATCCCCGGCACATTACCTTAGCTGTTGGTCTGTGCGCATTTGGTTTCTACCTCGGCATGGTGCCTTTTAGCTGGGTTTGTGCGCATTGTGTATCTTTTTCTCCGGCACAGTACTCTTTCTGGTTGAGCTGATCAGTCTTATTTAAAATGATGAATAACATGAATAATAAAGAAAGATGAATGTATGAACTTCTGATGTTTGACACTCTGCTTTGTCCAGCTGTTGTGATTAGCCTTTTTTGCTCAGTTAGATTTTCTGTTTTGTTTTTGTTGCTCTGCTACTGACCTTTTGTTGCAGTCGTCTTGTAGATTTTCGTTCACCTTGAGGTTTGTTTGGTCTACCTTTACTTTTTACACCACTTGTAACTTGCTTCTGAGGTGTTCTTCTTTTGAATGTCTCAGGTCCAGAGCAATAGCAGGTTTAGCTGACAGAGTTGTACTTCTGGTGCTGCGAGTTGTTGCGGCCGTTTGTTTCCGCCTCAGAGCATTGAGGTAGTTGTCTTTGTTTAGACTTGTCAGATTTTCCTATGGGTTTGTGTCAGTTGTTGGCGCCCATAGTCTTAGACTTTCCTGTGTTATACTACTTGCTTCTTTTAATGCGGTTACTTTTGATAGTTTGATACTTGCTCTCTGGGAAGGATTTATGTTACGATGCATATAGTTACTTTTAAGTATACACAACTACATTTTGGAATATTGACGTGACATAACTTTTTAACTGCAAAACTTACTACTGTTAAGCGTTATAAAAATCTTTCTTTTTTATTTATATTAAATGTAGAAGTCATATCATCATTACATTATGCTAGGCTTTCATTCTCATATAAGATAACAAATCAATCAAACTAAGTATTTTTCGCTGCGTAAACTTATATATTTTTGCACCTATGGACTAGTGATCCACCCGACCGAGGGACACGATCAGTAAACTCAAAGAACTTATATGTGTTTTTAAAATTAATTTCATAAGTCCTTTACATAAAGTAAATGCGAGGACTTGGTTGCCTGAACGTCTGCAGTTGTCCCCTGCACGACGTGGCATCACGACGTGTATTTTCTCTTACTCCGATGTATTATTTAAATACAGAGAAAATGGGGGTTGTGACAATTGGTATCAGAGGGAGGTTTTGCAAGAGGGTTGGTTGGTTTGACAAGCCTGTCAAACAACTTTCCCTTAAGCAAAATTCTAATCGTATCATTTCATTGCATACACACACTGATATGTCATCAGTAATCTTGATGGAAGCATGAACACAACACTCATAGCATGATAAGAAGTATACGAGGAATATTATGTAGTATGAGATACATAATATGTGTTTGTATATGGATCCACCATAGGTGGCAATAGGTGACCGTTATGTAGCATGAGATGCATAACCATCATCATATGGATGCCCATTAACACATTTTACTTTTTCGTTACATACAATATTATGTAGTATGAGATTCATAACATTGTATGTGTACGTCGCTCATAACATGCACTAAGGCCTTTTTAGAATGCATAGCACTGCATACATAATATATCATCGCATAAGCACACATGCCAAGTTAAAATATCTGCACGATGACATATGTACACCCAAGATTTGAAATGAAATTTAAACATTAATGCATTCATATTATAGGCACAAGTTAGAGGCATAACATAATTTCATGATTTCCTAGAGCAAGGTAACAGCAAGAGCAAGTATCTATTCGTTCCCAGTCTGATTTGAGTCTGTTTGTTTCTGATCTGATCTAGTTAGGATATTCGAGTTTACTATTAAGCTAGGTCCTTGATAAGTCATTTGCTCGTATCTGTAGAATATGACCGTGAAACAGTTTTGCTAAGGGAATATCTTCCCAGTTTGTGATGTCTTAGGCAAGGTTTTGACTAGATATCTGTTTGTTCTGTAGAAAAGCCGGCTAAGCATGTTGCGACGAGGTTGACTCCCCAGTCCGAGGGTGAGTCTTCTGGTGCCTAGAGTAAAGCAGTGATTGAAGGACTACGACAGAGTAATGTGGCCCTGACAAGGCAGATGGTGGACATGCAATCACAGATATAATCGTTGTTGGCTGTCATCAACGGGCAACAGACTAGATCACAGGGCCCTACCGTCGGTCAAACTATTCCTACTCCTCCTACTGCTCTTGTACCCCCCAGTTGC
Source organism: Platanthera guangdongensis (assembly GCA_039583875.1). Classification (NCBI taxonomy): domain Eukaryota; kingdom Viridiplantae; phylum Streptophyta; class Magnoliopsida; order Asparagales; family Orchidaceae; genus Platanthera; species Platanthera guangdongensis. The sequence goes on from CM077154.1 coordinate 55,470,390, forward strand.
ACTGCCACCAGAGATGAATTTCATTTTTCACTTCCAGCGACTAGGACCTCCTACGTATGATGGTAGGGCAGACTTCATGGCGTTAGATGACTGGATCATCACCATCAAAGAAATGTTTTCTTATTCTGGCATTTCCAGCGATCAAAAGGTGATGATTGCGGTGTACCAGCTCAAAGGACTTGCGAAGAGTTGGTGGATTAGAGAAAAGGAGAATCTTACTGATGGGTGCTCTTGGGATGCATTCAAGAGTATGATACAAAAAAAGTTTTTGCCATCGGTCGAGCAAGACCGTCTGATGAACAACTTTTTACACCTGAAGCAGAGGCAAATCACTGTTAGTGTGTACGAGATCGAGTTTAGCAAGCTCGGTTGTTTCGCCCCAGATCTGGTAGCGTCCGAAGAAGGCAGAGTAAAACGCTTCCTGGGTGGTCTAAGGTATGAAATCCAGCAGTTGGCTAGCGCATACAAATCTGAGACCTTTGTAGAAGTAGTAGAAGCCGCCTTGAAGGTTGAGGCGATAATTAATGCGAAGAATCAGGATTGCATGCAAAGAATGACAAGAGGAAATCTGATGATGGTGGAAGTACAATGACATCTGGCCCTGCAGCGAAGAAGGATCAAAGGGAAGCGTGTAACTTCTGTGGTAAGCCAGGCCACCCTTTTGAAAAGTGCTTTAAGAGACTGGATGATCAGAAGCAGTCTCAGGTACACGTGATCCAGGATGCACCAAAGGGAGGCCCTGTTTATACTTATTTCCAGAAGAGTGGGCATGATGCGACCCGTTGTCTCAAGAAGGCTGGAGCATGTTTTTTATGCGGCCAGAAAGCACACATGAGGGCTAATTGCCCGCAGAGCCAACCTGCGCTACATGCAGTTCCGTTGCAGACTCTACCGCCGCCTCCGCCTCATATGGACAAGGGAAAAGGAAAGTTGAATGTGCTGACCAAGGAGGAAGCCCAATCATCGACTCAAATGATCTCAGATTAGTCTTTTAATCAGCTAGTAATCTCTTATGGTAGATTTATGGTTCCTACATTTTAATTGCGCGCGCAATGTGTTTAGGTGAATTTAAGGTGAAGAATAAGTGGGAGCGCATTCTGTTCAATTCAGGTGTTACTCACTCCTTTGTGGCAAGGAGTTTTGTAGACCGACATTGTTGGGTTGTCGAATAGTTAGACACTTCCCTGAATGTCAAATTCCCTTCAGGGGAGCTAGTGATGTCAAGTCAGGGTATCCTAAAATGCCCTATCTTCCTTGGTGGTTTTCTAGCCTTTGCGGATCTGAAGGTGTTATACTTGGAAGGCTTCGACGTGATTTTGTGCATGGACTGGCTGTCCAGCTATGATACCGTCATTCAGTGCAAGCACAATTCCTTGGATTGCAAAGGAGACAAAGCCAGTCCATGAGTGTGTATGGTTTGCCGCGTCAGAAATCTCCAATCATTTTTGAGGTACGTGCTCGTAAATTTCTAGTGTCTAGATGCGATTCTTTCCTTGTTTCCGTTTTTATTCTGGAAGCTGCAACTGTTGTGCCTCGGGATGGGGATGTTTTTGTGGTGCATGAGTTTCTAGATGTCTTTCATGTTAGTCTTCCTGGACTTCCTCCTGAGAGAGAGGTGGAGTTTGTTATAGACCTTGAGCCAGACACTCGCCCTATTGCAAAAGCACCGTACCGCATGGCGCTGCGTGTGTTAGAGGAGCTGCATACTCAACTGGATGAGTTATTGCAGTGTGGTTTTATTAGACCTAGTTCTTCCGCAGGGGTGCACCAGTACTCTTCGTGAAGAAAAATGGTGGAATGATGAGGCTGTGCATAGATTATAGAGAGCTAAACAAGGTGACTATTAAGAACAAATATCTATTGCCTAGGATCGATGACTTATTTGACCAGCTACAAGGTAGTTCCGTGTTCTCGAAGATTGACCACCGTTCTGGCTACCATCAGTTAAGAATCCTTGAGTCAGATGTTCCGCGAACTGCTTTTCGTTCCCGATATGGTCACTTTGAATTTCTGGTAATGTCGTTTGGATTAACGAACGCACCGTCATCTTTTATGGACATGATGAACAGGGTGTTCAAGGACTTTCTGGATAAGTTTGTGGTTGTATTCATTGACGATGTCCTGATATATTCCCGAAATGCAGAAGAGCACGCCTTGCACTTGCGTTTGGTCTTGACTACTCCGAGGGAGCACAAGCTGTATTCGAAGCTTAGCAAGTGCGAGTTCTGGTTGTCTCGGGTACAATTCCTAGGACACGTTGTAAGAAAGGAAGGTATCTCAGTAGTTCCCGCGAATATAGCCGCAGTCTTGGATTGGAAGAGACCTACATCGCCTAAGGAGATAAGGAGCTTCTTAGAGTTGGCAAGTTACTACAGAAGATTTGTGAAAGGATTCTCCGTACTTTCTGCGCCGTTGACCAGGCTGATGCAAAAGAGCGCAGCTTTTCTTTGGAGTGATGCCTGTGAGGAAGCTTTCAAGAGCTAAAGAGAAGATTGTGTTCTGCTCCAGTTTTGACATGGCCGATGGAAGGAGTAGAGTATGATGTTTATGTGGACGCCTCACGAGTTGGACTTAGTTGCGTGCTGATGCACGACGACAAAGTGATTGCATATGGATCGAGACAACAGAAGGTGCATAAAAGGAATTATCCTACGCACGACTTGGAATTTGTGCCATCATTTATGCCTTGATGTTGTGGAGACATCTTCTGTATGTAGTGTCATGCAAAATATACACGGGCTACAAAAGTTTGAAATATGTCTTCACTCAGAAAGAGTTGAATTTACGCCAGTGTGGATGGTTAGAATATGTTGTGTACTACAAAGTCGGTATCCTTTATCATCCCAGTAAGGGTAATGTAGTAGTAGATACCTTGAGCTGGAAGCATGCACATATTTTTAACCTCTCGGTGCAATCCCTTGTAGAGGAGTTTTTTCTCCTGGACATAACCGTAGGGAATAGCGCTTCGCCGAGTAGCTTAAAGGTGGAAGATCCTTCGTGGATTACTCTCACTAGGCTACATCAGAAAGACGATACTAATTTGCAGCACCTCCGCAGTAGGACTGAAAAAGGGGAATTACATGACTTTTCAATTGATGACATTGGTACCCTAAAGTACCGCGGCAGATATTGTATTCCCGCTGTTGGGGACATCCGAGCAAGTATATGCAGTGAAGTGCATGGTTCAAGTGTTGCTTATCATCCTGGTTCCACGAAAATGTACAGAGATTTGAAGCAGATTGTTTGGTGGTCAGGTATGAAGAACAACATCGTTAGATTTGTATCTAAATGTTATACCTATCAGTGTATCAAAGCTGATCATAGAAGGCCGGGTGGTAAGCTAACGCCTTTAGATATACCGAGTTGGAAATGGGATAGTTTATCCATGGATTTCATAATTGGTTTGCCGAGATCTCCCTGAGGGCATGATATAGTGTGGGTTATCATGGACAAACTAACCAAGTGTGCTCACTTTGTGCCTTTCAAAATTGATTATTCTATGGAAAAGATAGCTGAGCTTTATCTGGACGAAGTCATCAGGTTGCATGGTGTGCCTACGAGTATCATGTCTAATAGAGATTCTCGGTTCATGTCTCGTTTCTAGCAAAGTTTGTAAGGAGCTCTTGGTACTGACCTTATGTATTCTACCGCCTATCATCCTCAGACAAATGGTAGATGGAGAGAGTGAATTAGATCTTGGAGGATATGATTAGATGCTATATTCTGGATCATGACGGGACTTGGGATAAACGCCTCGGACTGATGGAGTTCGCGTACAATAATAGCTATTAGGAGAGTTTGCAGATGGCGCCCTTGGAAGCTTTATATGGAAGGCGTTGTCGAACCCCCCTGTTTTGGGCAGAAGTTGGTGAGAAGACTTTGCTCGGTCCGAAAGCACTGGAGGATATGAGTATTTCAGTGACGCATATTCGTGAAAAACTGAGGTTAGCTCAAGAGCAATATGAGAAGTATGCAAATCACCGCAGATTTGATCTGCAATTTGTAGTTGGGGAAATGGTATTTCTGAAGGTCTCTCTGATGTCAGGTCTTAAGTGATTTGGAAGGAAACATAAGCTAGATCCCAGGTATGTGGGACCTTTTCAGATTCTAGAGCGCATCGGAGTTTCTGCCTATAGACTGGAATTGTCTAATTCTTTCCCTGATGTTCACGACGTGTTTCATGTGAGGCAATTGCAAAAGTATGTTCGTAGTGATCGACATGTCCTTGACTCAGTGCCCTAGTTGTAGCCTAATCTCATGTATGTCGAAGAGCCTCTCCGTATTCTGGAGACGCAAGATCGTCTGCTAAGAAAGAAGACAATTTCGATGGTCAAGGTTCTCTGGCGCAATCATGACGCTAGAGGTGCAACTTGGGAATTGGAATCTGTAATGAGAGAATCTCATCCTTAGCTGTTTTCCTAGCCATCCCTAGTTTGTATTATTGTTTAATGAATTCTTCTATCATGTCTCTCCCTCTGACTTCTTGTTTCGTTTCGTGTTCCAAATTTCGGGACGAAACTTCTTTTTGGAGTGGTGACTGTAACGCTCCAGATTTTCCGACAATTATTTAATCCTCTTAGTGACGTCATAATGACATAATGGGCGTTACGTTAGCGTGGAGTTGACGTCGTGTCGCCGTTAGTGCGTTTTCGTGTCTGTTCGGTCGAGTCGGCCAAATTCATGAATCCTTGTCGAAAATGGAAAATTTCACGTTAGGAAATTAAATAAATTAATTTATGACATACTCATCAAGTTTCGTCGCGATCCGAGCGATATTCGAGCCTGGGCGAATTTCTGAAGTTTTGTAGAATTTATGATCGCCGTAGACTTTGAAATTTATATCTCGAGAACAACATGTCGGATTTTGGTTTCGTCTTCGCCGTTAGATTTGTAGCGTTAGTGTTCTCCTAAGCTGCGAATTTTGTTTAATCCGGCGCGCGTTTGAGACTCTGTTTTGAACTCGTATTTTCTTGTTCAAAATATGATTATTATAATATTAAAGCACAATTCAAAAATGAAAAGTACTATTCATTCCTAAAGTTTGTTCAAGGATATATTTGCAAAATTCATTATTCACGAGGACAAAAAACACTGTTCATGCAAATGTTTTCTCGGTAGTGACTCCTTCTCGAGTGGTCAGCTGTCCTTCTCGATAATCCTGATATCTGTACTCGAGTACTTAAACTCCTTCCCGGGAAATCCTGAAGTTTGTTTTCGAGAACTCTAAGTTTGTTCTCGAGTACTGAAAATCCTTCGCGGGAAATCCTGAAGTTAGTTCTCGAGAACTCTAAACTTGTTCTCGAGTACTGTGGGTGCTTCTCGAGAAATTCGTTTCAGCTTGCATCCGTGCGCTGTTTTGAGAGTCAAAATGTTGTCATTTAGAAAAATTGTTAACATGGATTTTGTTATTCGCGACGAGATCTACAACTTCCGTGTTGATCACTTTTCGATTCGAAGCCATCTTAGCCTCTATTTTCATTTTCCACGCACCCGCACTTGAATTACCCGTCTCCTTCCTGTTTAGACAAAAGAATATATATATATATATATATATATATATATATATATATATATATATATATATATATATATATATATATTCATATACTTAAGGATAAATAGAACTACTTCATCTTCTTCTCTTCACCGAACCAGAGAGCGAGAGTGACGATGAGGGTTCTAAGTTCGTGAAGCTTCAGATCGCCGCCGTTGGAGCTACGGTGCTCAGAATCGCAAACGGTGCATAGATCCGGAAAGCTCTCGCCTAGATCTTCACGATCGTGGTAAGTATTTCTCATTTCGTGGAAGTTTTTCATTAGGGATTTCGTCCCTAACCTCTATTTTGACCAAATCCTTGTAGATTCTACTTCCCCGCGCCTTCCTTTGGCTAGATCCATGACGTGGAGTAAATTGGAAGACCGATTGGAGTAGAAATCGAGGCAAGTGGTGTTCTTGCTCTCCCTCTTGCTCATTTTTCTTCTAAATTTTTTCCATATTTTATGAGTTTGACATTTTTAAATTTCTTAGAAACTTGTCTTTGAATTTCTAATTTATTTTCTTGGAATGTGAAGTGTGTTTCACCTAGAACCATTACTCCAAATTTTTATCTCGTAGGGTGGGTAAACAATTGTAGTGGTTGTGTCACTTTAACTATCGAGTTATTTTGATTGTTGCGACACCTTGTGCGTCCCATTGTTTTGAACGCGCCGCACCTTGCTTAACCATTGCAATGTCCTAATACAGTCCAAGTCGTTTGTTGACCCTCTTTAAAATCTCGTCGGGTAAGTCCTAGTTGGTAAGTGTCCTTTCGATGTGCCGGTCTCATTAAGAGTCGATTTATAGTCTGTTGTCCGTTAGTCTATGATGAATAAAAAAAACTCTGTGTATATAATTATATAACTAAAGAAAACTCTGATGGTCTGTGTGTGTTGAAGTTTCTCCCTCGGCACAGTGCCTTATGGCTAAGTTTGTGTGTGTTGTGGACCTTCATCCTCGACACATTACCTTAGTTATTGGTCTGTACGCGTTAGGGTTTCTCCCTCGGAATGGTGCCTTTTGGCTGTGTTTGTGCGCGTTGTGGACCTTTTTCCCCGGCACAGTACTTTTCCTATTGAGCTGATTTGTCTCATTTAAAATGCTGAATAACATGAATAATAAAGAAAGATGAATGTATGAACTTCTAATGTTTGACACTCTGTTCTGTTCAGCTGTTGTGATTAGCCTTTCTTGCTCAGCTAGATTTACTATTTTGTTTCTGTTGCTCTGTTACTCACCTTTTGTTGCAGTCATCTTGTAGATTTTCGTTCACCTTGAGGTTTGTTTGTTCTACCTTTACTTTTTGCACCACTTGTAATTTGTTTTTGAGGTGTTCATCTTTTGAATGCCTCGGGTCCAGAACAGTAGCAGGTTTAGCTGACAGAGTTGTGCTTCTGGTGTTGCGAGTTGCTGCGGCTGTTTGTTTCCGCCTCAGAGCATTGATGTAGTTGTCTTTGTTTAGACTTGTCAGATTTTCCTATGAGTTCGTGTCAGTTGTTGGAGCCCATAGTCTTAGACTTTCCTATGTTATACTACTTGCTGCTTTTACTGCAGTTACTTTTGATAGTTTGATAGTTGCTCTTTGAGAAGGATTTATGTTAGGATGCATATAGTTACGTTTAAGTATACAAAACTGCATTATGGAATATTGACATGACATAACTTTTTAACTGCAAAACTTACTACTTTTAAGCGTTATAAAAGTCTTTCTTTTTTATTTATATTAAATGTAGAAATCACATCATCATTATATTATGCTAGACTTTCATTCTCATATAGATAATAAATAAATCAAACTAAGTATTTTTTGCTGCGTAAACTTATAAATTTTCTCACCTATGGACTAGTGATCCACCCGACCGAGGCACACAGTCAGTAAACTCAATGAACTTATATGTGTTTTTAAACTTAATTTCATAAGTATTTTACATAAAGTAAATGCGAGAACTTGGTTGTCTGAACGTCTGCAGTTGTCCCATGTACGGCGTAGCATCACGACGCGTATTTTCTCGTACTCTGATGTATTATTTGAATACAGAGAAAATGCGGGTTGTGACACCTGCTCTCGAGTTCGGTGAACCAGGGGTTTCAAGCGTTGGTTGATACGGCCTGTGCACTGGAAAAAGACATGAAGCGGGTACAAGGTAAGAGGGTTTTGGCTGTGACAAAGCCTGAGTTCAAAGTGCCACACCCGGTAAAATCAAACTACCGAAGGAAATGGGTAAGAGATCCAAGTCTTCTACACAGTTTCCCTCTACTGTTGTGTCTGGAGCAACGTTTAGGCAAGACTCTCGTGTTTGTTATACTTGTGGTAAGGTGGGTCATCTAGCCCGTGATTATCGGGTTGGCCCGCCAAAGGGTGAGAAGAAGACAGTAGCATCATATGATGAAAGGGAAAGGCAGTGGTGGAGTCCTCTACATCCCAGACGCAGCCCCAAGTGTATAATCTTGGCCAACATGAGGCCATAAAGCAAAGTGATGTCGTAATAGGTACAAGTTAAGATACTTTGTTATTTCTTTTGATACTTCATACCTTGTATGTAGATTGTGTATGATGTGTTTTTCTTAGGCTTTGTCCTGATTCGGGACTATCCGGTGAGAGCACTGTTTGATACGGGTGCTTCGCATTCGTTTCTATCTGGGGACTTCGTGTCACGGATCGAAGTGCCGATCCGTATGACGACAGATAGTATGAAGATAATATTACCGAATGGATATGTGATGCATGCGGATAGGACTTGCTTTGTGGAGGTACGGATAGGAAGTCGAGATTTCCGATTAGAAGCATCTGTGCTGCCAATATCAGAATTTGATGTGATCTTTGGTATAGACTGGCTCTCGGAGCAGCGTGCCTTTACTGATTGCAATTCAAAGGAGATCACACTGGGACAGAATACCGAATTAGAGACGAAATTCGCAGGTATGCGAGGATCGAGCAAATTATTGATGTCTGCTCTCCAAGTTGTTAAAGCCATTTGGAATGGCACGGAGTTATTCTTTACGCTTATACAGGCTGTTGAGCCAAAAGCCAGTGTGAGTGACGTTCTGATTGTGTCGGAGTATGTTGATGTGTTTTTGAAGGAGCTTCCGGGGTTACCACCCCAGCGGGAGATTGACTTCTCTATTAAGTTGGTGCCATGTGCAAAACCTGTGGCCCGCTCGTCGTATCATGTAGCGCCAAAGTAAATGGCGGAACTAAAAGTTCAACTACAAGAGTTGCTGGAACGGGGTTATATACGCCCAAGTATGCAACCTTGGAGCGACCTGTTCTCTTCGTGAAAAAGAAGGTCGGTAGTCTACGGTTGTGCATCGACTATCGTGAATTGAATAAGCTGGCGGAGAAGAACAAGTATCTGATACCTCGAATTGATGACATGTTTGATCAGTTAGTGGGATCAACCGTGTATTCAAAACTGGATTTAAAGTCTGGTTATTGCCAGTTGAGGACTCGGAAAGATGACATTCCCAAGACAGTGTTTGGAACACATTATGGTCATTATGAGTTCACTTTAATGTCGTTTGGGTTAACAAATGTGCCATCGGTATTCATGGACCTAATGCACCGAACATTACATGAGTACTTGGATCTATTTGTAATCGTCTTTATTGACGACATTCTAGTGTACTCTCAGTCGGGAGAAGATCATGCGAACCATTTACGGATGGTGTTGCATACCCTGAGGAGGAACAAATTCTACGCCAAGTTCTCAAGATGTGAATTCTGGCTGTCGTCAGTGGCTTTTCTTGGCCATGTGGTGAGTGGAGAGGGCATTGCGGTGGATCCGTCATAGATAAGATCCATACAAGAGTGGTCGGTGTTGTCTTCTGTGGCCGAAATCAGGATTTTCCTTGGACTGGCGGGCTACTACAAACGTTTCGTAGAAAACTTCTCACAGATCTCTTTCCCTCTTGCCACACTAACGAGGAAGGATCAGAAGTTTGTTTGTACGCCGGAGTGCGCGCGATCTTTTGAAGAGCTGAAAAGTCGCTTCACCACGACGCCAATCTTGACGGCGCCATATGGTTCAAACGACTTTGAAATCTACAGTGATGCATCAAGGAGCGGCTTGGGTTGTGTTCTTCTTCAGTTTGGAAAGGTGATCGTTTATGGCTCACAAAAGTTGAAAGTGCATGAGTGGAACTATCCCGTCCACGACTTGGAGTTGGCGGCGGTGATTTTTGCACTGAAACTGTGACGTCATTATTTATATGCCGTGAAAGTGGATATATTTACGGACCATAAGTGCCTAAAATATTTTTTGGATCAGAAGGATCTCAACATAAGACAACGTAGGTGGATGGAGTTTCTCGGGGACTACACCTTCCAGATTCAATATACTGCAGGGAAGGGAAACGTCATTGCAGATGCCTTCAGTCGTAGGACTCTAGCAAGGGCAACTAGGTTGCAGATGTATGATGAGCGTCTGATTCAGGAGATGGAAGCTTTAGAGATTTCTTGTGTTGACAAGAATTCAACAGCAAGTGCGTGTCTGAACTGGACGAAGGTACAATATAACCTTGCGGACAGAGTTCGGCGAGTAACAGAACTTGATGAATGTTTACAACGCTATATAGTTGATGGGTCAAATGACAAATTCTCCTGGGATGACGGCCTTTTTCGAAAAGATGGTCGTTTGTGCGTCTCGATTATGGGTAAGATAAGAGAAGAATTAATTTATGAAGCTCACTTCACAAAGTATTGAATTCACCCAGGGAGCACAAAGATGTACAAAGACATAAAGATACTGTTCTGGTGGTCGGGTATGAAGAAATACATAGCTCATTACGTGGCTAAATGTCAGACTTGTGCCTTAGTGAAAGCAAAATGTCAGAAGCCTGGATGTTTCGTAAAGTCACTACCTCTTCCAAAATGGAAGTTTGATGATATTTCGATGGATTTCGTGCACGGTTTGTCGAGATCTCAACGCGGGAACGATTCAGTTAGGGTGATCGTGGACCGGTTGACGAAAGTGGCTCACTTCATTTCGAACAAGAGGGACGATCTAGTTGAAATCATGGCTAAGCTTTATGTCGAGCAGATAGTACAATTACATGTTGTTCCCCGTAGCATCGTAAGTGATTGAGACGCGCGATTCACTTCGAATGATTGGAGGTTAGTCCATCAATTGTTGGGGACAAAATTAAAGTTCAGTACGGCTTTTCATCCACAAATGGATGGCCAGATTGAGAGGACCAATAGAATGATGGAGGACATGCCCCGAATGTGCGCCTTGGATTTCGGGAAGAGGTGGGAAGACCATCTATATATGGTAGAGTTCGCCTGCAATAATAGCTATCAAGCTATTATAAACAAGGCGTCTTTTGAAGATTTGTAAGGTAGGAAGTGTCGTACATCATTAGCATGAGCAGAAACAGGCAAATCTAAGTTGTATAAGCGTAAGAAGTCGAAGAGGCTGGTTCCATAATACGCTCTATCCGGGAGAGGCTACTGATAGCCCAAGATAGGCAGACAAAATACTACAACGCCAAGCACTGACACCACAAAACACTTGTTTATACACGGAGTCTTCTCCGGTGCACAAAATAAAGCATCACCAATCCAGACCAACCTGTGTAGATGAGCTTCACACAACATGTCTATTCCGTACTATACATTTTCGGATCTATATGCAAGACTTATTGAGGATTTTATGAATCAACCCAACGGAAATCCCACAACACTCCAGCTTTTGGTGTGGGAATTCCATGCATATGCCAAAATAAGGACATCACATGTCCAAGGAGGAAGATCGTTAACATTGGAGTTTTCTTCGGAGCCATGACAAAGCTTTCCTATGCGGATGGAAAGAAGTGCCTCACTTGCCCCTTCGTGTTTCTAGCTTCGGCTCTTAATTCCAGCCATAAGATCTTCTCCAGCAACACAAGTTCCACTCAAAACCTAGCACCAGCCGAGAGTTCTCTGCTCTAGAACTGGGCAGAAAGGAAGAGAGAGAGAGAAAAAAAAAGAAATAATGACTTCCTCAATCCCATCCCTTTGCATATATGGCCTCGGGTTTTACCACAGCCATACGATCTCTTCACATCGAAATAAAACAATGGCTCGAGTTTGAGCTTACAAAGTCAATCACCACTCAGTGGCCACACACCAGCCACCTAACAGGAGTCGCCACTACGATGATATCTTATTTCGACAATTCGTCAAATAGAGTCACGTTCGTCGACCGAAATTTGTCGAACAGGAGTGAGTTCGTCGAACGGGCTTAAGTTCATCGAACGTGTCATACAACCTGACAGAGCCATCTTCGTCGGGCCGTGTCTTCGTCGGGCCCCGCTTGATGCCTTCGTCGGGCACCGTGAGACGCCTTCGTCGGGCCCCGCACGACGCCTTCATTGGGCCCCGCGAGACGCCTTCGTCGGGCCCCGCACGACACCTTTGTCGGTCCCCGCGCGACGCCTTCGTCGGGCCCCGCGTGACGCATTTGTCGGGCCCCGCGCGACGCCTTCGTCATGTGTAGGTCGGCTTTTAGCATGTTACTACCAACTCCTTTTTGGGGTATTACAACAGCTAACTTGTTGGAACCTTTAGAGCAGCTGGTTCAACTTTTGGTTCTCAAGCTTAGCAAAAATGGCGAGGAAGATGAAATTCAACCGCCTCTGTTTGAAATGAATAAAACCCTAAAAGTTAAAGTTCTCAGCACCTGATCTTGTCCTTTTATCTTCCACTGATTAACGGCTCTTAGAGAAATCAGACCCGCATTAGTTGACAGCTGCAACCTTACTTTAACTACAAAAGTCATACAGTAGGCATGCGATGCCATTTGTCGTGTACTGTAGCCATCCCTCAATATTTTGAATTTTGCTGACGTCAGCATATGTGGACATAGTTAAATTCAAGCTCTTTAGTATATGAGTTGAGTGAACAAGCTTCACTCAACGCCAAAACACATAGACAGATTGTTTGTCACTAGGCGTTGAGTGAGTAAGCTTGACTCAATGCCAAAACACTTAGACAGATTTTCTATCATTAGGCGTTGATTGAGTAAGCTTCACTCAACGCCAAAACACTTAAATAGTTTTTCTGTCACTGGGCGTTGAGTGAGTAAGCTTGACTCAATGCCAAAATACTTAGACAGTTTTTTATCACTAGGCGTTGAGTGAGTAAGCTTGACTCAATGCCAAAACACTTTGTCGCATTCCTGAATGAAAGCAGTTAATGTAGCTTCTTCACTCAACACTTTCTGCTTTAGCCTATTATCCTAATGAGGCATTGAGTGAATATTCTTCACTCAACGCTTCTGTACTTAGACAGATTTTCTGTCAGCTTAGGAGTTGAGTGCATTGAGTGAGTCTTCATCACTCAACTCCATCTAGACTTTTGTAGTCTTAACTGCTTAGGTGTTGAGTGAGTCTTCATCACTCGACGCTTCTGAACTTAACCAGATTTCTTTACTATCAAAGATAAAGCTTTGACTATCTGAGATTTACTCAATGCTTTTTGTTGTATGGCGTTAAGTGAACTGCCTTCATCAACGCCTGTGGACTTAGCCACTTTTATCCATTGCAAATAGTCAGGCTTTGACTGACTTGACTTCACTCAACCCTTCTTGCTGTATGGCATTGAGTGAACTAGCTTCACTCAATGCCTGTAGACTTAGCCACTTTCCTGCCTTGCCAATACTGAGGGGTTTTGACTGTCCAGTCTTCTCTCAACACTTTTTGGCACCTGTCGTTGAGTGAGCTTGCTTTACTCAATGTATGTGGACTTAACCACATTTCTTTGCAGCTGGCGTTGAGTGAGCTGTCCTCACTCAACGCCTGTGGACTTAGATAGATTTTTTATCTCTCCATCTGCCTACCTTGTGACCCCCTCTCACCATCACATAGGCAATCTGTCTAACCTTGTTCCAAAGGACAACCTGCACATGATGCGCTTAACCAACATCAAATACAATTATACTCTTAGTGTTGATGGTAATGTCTCTTCAAATGAAATCTATGGAACATTGAGGGCAATATTCCCAACAAGGGTTTTCTGGTTGAAATTCTGTATTCCAAGTCTTGGGTCTGAGAATAGAGATGTGTTGTTCTGTTTATTCCTTTGGGTATAAATAGAAGGTTTTAGGGTTTCACAAATAATTAATCATTCTTTTTAAGCACATGAGCAGCACTATGAGATAACTCGAGACCTAAAAGGATGACAAAAACTGTTTCCGGCTTCGTCGATCCCGTCGTCGTCGCTAAGTCCGATTCCGGCGACTGTCACCGCCACCTCTTCTTTAACAAACCTGGCAGTCTATGAAGATGAAGAGTGCTCTCTTCCGACATAGATCTTGTTCGACAAGCATCTACAGGTTCTCCGTTCGTCTGGATCATCTGTAGAGGTGCGAACACTATTCAGCACTAAGCACTCTAGCCGCTAAGTGATCAGAAGATCTTTTGGAGCATCTAGGTTGAGTATATACTCAAACCCGCAAAGGTAATTTATTTAATTTGCTGCACCTTCTTCTTGATCAATGTATATCGCCAGATCTGAATTCTTTGGGCTTTTCTTGTTCCATTTCCGCTGCGCACTAGTGTTGTGTCGTAAAGAAAACCCCAACATGACCGAGCTGGCTGCTCTTCCTCGGTCGTCGGCGTGCGGCAATGGGGCGGTCGAGCCGGCCACCCCTCCTCGACCGTCGTCGACGATCATCCCATCGCTGGCAAGATCAGCGACAAATTCGTCTGCCGTCCATGGGAGCCCGTCCCTGCCGTCCGATCGTTTGTGGTCATTCCTCATCGTCCGACACACATGTAACCACCCACTAACCGTTAGGTTAGTGGGGAAATTTTATTAATAATTTAATAGATATGTAAATAGTGGAATTAATGTGTCCCTAAACTATAGCAAAATATTTATAATGGTAGTTATGGTGTGCGGATAGATGCGTAACCACCATAACCACTTCATGGAGGCTATAAAAGGAGCCACATGGCTCTTCATTTCTCACCTTTTCCTCCAAGCCTCCTTCTTCCTCTGGTCAAAGCTCTCCCAAATTTCTCCTATGAGCAGCACTCGAGCCGAGCTAAAGCCGCACCCGAGTGACGTTCAAACCACCCGACGAAGCCCAATCTCCTAGTTACCAAGAGACCTCCACAATCGCAAACTCAAGTTCTCCGCTCCCATGTACAGCGCTAGCGGTGTAACACCCCAGTTTTCCAGAAAGGAGCCTCTGGAAGCTATCGCCCGAAAATAGTAGTTTTCGTCCGGCGATAGCTAAGCGTTAAGTGGCCAGGCATTAAGAGTGCTGAGTGGTCAGGTGTTAAGAGAGTTGAGTGCTAGTGCGCGTCGTTAGCTAGCTACCGCTCAGCGGTAGCTTGGCGTTGAGTGCGTTGAGATGATGGCGTTGTGCGGTAGGCGTTGAGTGAGTTACCGCACAGCGTTTGAACTACCGCTAGAGTTAGTGCGGCCTTATTTTCTTAGCTGAGCTCTCGAGAAGCTACTACCCGACAATAGGTAGTTACCGCCCGATGATAGCGCACGAAAGCGGTTGTGTCATTTTGCTCTTTATTTGTCCGATTTCACATAGGATTTGATCCTAAGGCCCAGTACTCTCCCTCCAGAGTGCTTATATATGGCCGAGAGGGATTTCTCCCTCATTTCTTCTCTTTTTGGGGTTGACTTAGGGTTTGGAAGAGAGAGTGGGAGGAGGAAGAAGAGAGCTTTCTTCCACCTTTGACGGAGCTTCGGAACCCCGATCGTTGATTCAAGTCCAGATCCATGGAGAGTACTTGGAGGCGCGCATTATCATTCATGCAAAGCAAGGTTTCATGGCAAGGAAGAGTAGTCATAAGGTAACGACACTTCTCCTCTCGGTCTTTAGGATGCGTGCATGACATTCATGTTGTTTTTGCTTTCTTTCAAACATTTAGGCACCAGATCTCTCAAGTGAGAGAGATTCAGGTTGTCATGGTTCAAGAGGAGACACTGGGTCGATTGTGTCTGTCCCCAGCAAGATATTGCACTAGAAATCCACCCCGTTAGTGGGTTAGGCATTGCGAGTGAAGCCGTAGTTGCAACCGTTATTCCGACTCGGTGATGTTGCATAGAAAGCCTTAAGGATTTTGTTAGAAAACTATTTGCAGCAAGACGTTGTTTGTGATGTTGTTTTCCCCCCTCTTTCGGGTGAGTACGTGTAATCAGAACCGGACTAGTGAAAATTAGAGTACACACTGGGGAGTGGGGGTGACACTGTAAGAATGTTGGATTAGGGCGGGAAAGGCTTGGGATTGTGATGTGCTAAGGCGTGGTTTGTCTCTGTGGTCAGCTGGCTAGCCCGTGACGTGCAAGTCATGTGGGGAGAGTGTCCCGGCGAGACAAGTCTCCTTCTATGAAACTGACGAGAACGCCAAGCTTAGGATAAGCACGGGCGATGAAGCTCACGACCGGGTGGGATCTAGGAAGGGTTCTTAGAATCAGGTTGTGTGTGAGACGAAATCCTGATGTGAGAAGTCAGAGCTTGTAGGAAAGCCCAGGTTTTGAGACCCACGAGCGAGTGGGCCCTAGGCAAGAGTTCCATGTGGTGGCTTGTATATCGTTTGGGGGAAATTAGAAGTACCCTTGTGTTTGCGGCTTGAACATCGTTGAGGAAATTAGAAGTACACTTGTGTTTGCGGCTTGAACGTCGATGGGTAAATTAGAAGTACCCTTGTGTTTGCGGCTTGAATGCCGATAGGGAAATTGGAAGTACCTGATTGGTGATGTGTTAGAAGCATATGCTTTGGGGTGTCTTAGTTGAAGCCCAGGTTTGCATACATGTTGCATTGTAGGCCTCTTTTATTATATGCTCCACATAGAAACATGTTTGTTGTATAAGATATCCAAATTTGTTGTACTACTTTCAATGTACATGTATATTTGCATATGAAGTGCTGACCTACAGGGTGATGGAGTGCCCTTGTGTCCGCTAGGGACGACCAAGAGGAGATATGTTTGTTACACAGTTGAGGTCAGTCTTTGCTGACCCACATTAAAACCAATTTTTACAGGGCAAGGATCGCAAGCAGGAGCAAGCTCGCGGTCAAAAAGGCCTAAGCCTTATGAAGTGTTTCATGTTGTGTAATAGCTCTGGTTGTGGAATGTGATGCTTAATGCACTATATTTCCGGCTTTCAGGTCGAGGTAGCCTAGGAGTATGCTTATGCACGTTGATGTTTGATGTTATTATTTGAGTTTTGGACTCTTATTGTTGTAAGTCCTTAAAGCCGTGTTGATACTCATATATTAGTGGATAACTTCTGATCTTGTTATTTTGTTTCGACTGTGTTTTGTCTGAGTTTTGAGTTGGGTAGTTTATATCATCTTATAATGCTTAAGCTGTCGCGTCTGTATGTTGTGGGGCCCCGGCCGGACCCATATTATACGGTCAATACATGGGAGGTGTTACAAGCGGGACGCCTAGTGAAGTCCATTGTCGCAAAGTGCAATTTATAACAAATGTCTGGCACGACGACCAGTCGTCCGCCGTATGCTAAGTGTTCTCTCATCTTAAAATTGTAACGATAGGCGGCATGTCACCCTCGATTCAACAAACAAGCTGTAACAATAAGGAAATAGTGGACTTTGACCGTCACATTCCCGGTTACGTGGTTTTTACTCGGTTGAGGGGTTTTTCCACGTTAAAACTTTGTGTGTACGATCGATCTACTTCATTGACTGTGTGCGCACTCGAATGTTTCGAGAGCTAAGGCAGTGCAGGTTATCCTGTTCCGGCCGGCACGTTGAGTTAGACCACAACAGTTTTGTGTCGTCTATGGGAACGAGTTACCAGCATCTTCTAATATACTGAAGATCGTACCCACTGCACAACGCTACTCGAGATTAAAGACAATGGAAAGAAGAAATGCCCGAACCATGGAAGGACTGGTCCACGAGGGGCGCATTGAATCAACCCCCTCCCGCACGAATAAGATTGATCAAGTAGCAGCCGCCGACAAGCTTGAAGGCATATTCGGCAAACACGCCACACAAATAAACAAACTCCAAGCCATGATGCTCTCCATTTGTCAAGAAGTAAGGCCATCCTCCACAGCGCCATTCATGCAAGCTGACTCACCGCCACCAGGAGAACTCTCCGCCACAACCAAGTCGCCCCCTTACAAAGAGTATTACATAGAAAAGAAGTTCTCTAGCACCAGTAGCTCCCCCACTCCGGCAACATTAACCCGAGATACGCATGATCGCTGCCTCTGTGATCCACAATACGATGGGGACATCAGAAACACTACGAATCACAGACCTCAGAAGAGGAAATAAGAAAACAAACCGCATCAGATGCCTAAAAAGAACTGCAACCGATGCGCAAATACATGCTGAATTGAAAGTGTTCAGTTGTCTACCTAAATCAGCTAGAGGGGGGTGAATAGGTGAGTTGTGCGTCTTTTTGCAAAATTAAAAACTTTAGATCTATGCACACAATTATCTACCAATCAATCACAGACGACAAAAGATTTATTGTGGTTCCCCAACCTTGGGTACATCCACTTTCCCTCACCGATCTAGCAATACACTAGACTCGGCACAAAGTTTCTACAATCTCGATGCACAAAACGGATCTACACTCGGAAGATACAACTTCCTACAACTCGGAGACAAAGGCTCCTACACTCGGAGAGAATTCTCCTACAAGAATGAAATTGAAAGTATGTAGAAATACAAACAGTAAAACTTTATCAGATCTGCAAACAGTCGGCCTGGATCTTCTTCGTTAATCTTTGCGGCTTTATCAGAGAGGTTGAAGAAAAATCTCATCAAAAGCTAGATCTGAACTTTCTTGGCTTCACACGATCGGACAGATGATGGAGAACTGAGCGACGATCTCAATCTATGAATCTTCTTGATCTGAATCCTCTGAAATCGAAAACCCTAGTCGGATGTGAGCGATGAAGATCGGCGGCGGCGGCTTTCATTTTTAGAGAGAGAAAGAGATTCAGAAAGACTTAAAATAGAATTGACAGCGAAAACCTCTTAGGATTTGTCGATTTGACAAGACTTTATATAAGATCTTCAATAACGGTCATAATTAGTCTTAATGACGTACACGCGGAATAATCACGTCAAGGTTATTTGAAAATTCTGTCAATCTTGCACTTAATGAATTTTCTGAAGAAGGAAACTGATATACTCGAGTGAAGATTGATCTACTCGAGTACTATATAAGACTACTCGAGTAAACAGAAGAGAACTACTCGAGTAAATTACTTAGAGAAAATCTGAAATGAAGATCAGCTACTCGAGTATAAAAAGACTTACTCGAGTGCTGAAACAGTTACTCGAGATGTGGAGTTTGACTACTCGAGTACAAGAAATACTACTCGAGAGAAAAGGAATTGACTACTCGAGAGGTAGAGAAACTACTCGAGTCAAGGACTTAGAATATTTTCTGGAATAGGATTTTGGGTTACTCGAGTAGAGAAACTGAACTACTCGAGTATATAAAAATAGCTACTCAAGTAATGGACTTAGAAAAATTCTGAGGGAAGAAAATCTTGTTACTCGAGTATAAACTCTAGACTACTCGAGTAGTAGATGGACTACTCGAGTACATGAATTTGACTACTCGAGTGAGGAAAAATAACACGAAGTCCAGTCTTCTGTAACTCGAGACAAAAGACTGAACTACTCGATTACTTATATGACTACTCGAGTAATTTACTTGGAATATTTTCTGGAGAAGAAATTCTGTTAACTCGAGAAGAAGAAGGGATCTACTCGAGTAGTTGACTTAGCTACTCGAGAGCTATAATTTGGCTACTCGAGAGCTAATTCCTTTACTCGAGTACTTATAATTTTACTCGAGTATAGACTAAGCATTTCACTCGAGTATGTAGGTATCTACTCGAGTAAAGTACTTAGTAAAATTCCTTCAACAGAATTCTCTTATTCTTTGGTGAATACAGCAACAAGCATTTCTCCAATTAGTCCTAGTGCTTGAATATGAAGTGCATCCCAATAGAGAGGCTACACAAAAGTCAACACCATAGATCACATAATGAGGGATTATATTTTATGGTCCTGTGTTTGGTGACCCATTGTAGACTGACAATGGTCTACACTTGGCAGTACAGTCCTGCACACACATAACTTAAACAAAGCATCAAGTACAACTTAATTCATCTTAGTTCAAGGGTGACTTCATCAAATCTGTGTTAATATGGATACAATACCCAACAATCTCCCCCTATTTGTAGAAGTCAGAACCCTTTACGCTAAGGTGAATTATAGACATAAAAAGAGCTAAACATGTAAATAGATAAAGCGGTGTAATCAAGCATAAGACTATAATCAAGATTATATGATCAAAGTTTAGAATTATATAAATGTGATTTTCCAAAATATCATTTCTACAAAAATCATTCCCACACTCTCATAATCCTTGTAGCTTAGACTTGGTGGTGCTGCATGTCTTGCTTCTCTTGTTATCTCCTTTGGTAGCTGAATGGCTTGGGATAGTACTTTGGTGGTCTCGGAGGAGCAGCAGGGTTGTTCTTTCCAAATTCTTTGTCATACAGCCTCCTCTTAGTCATAGACTTTTCATATAATTCCCATTCCTGGGAGCTGTAATGAATGTTCCTGCTTTCATGGAAGTCCATAACAAGTTTGAGAGTATCTAAAATGAGAGACTTAGAAGTAGGAGACCAGATCTCTGCAAACTCTGGAGCTTTTCTCTTTTCTGCATCTGGAATTGGGATAGACCTGCTGGCTGAGGCACCATCACCATACTTTCTCTACTTATTTGAAGTCTGGATTTCTGGAGGGGCCTGGAGAAAGATATCTGCAGGGTCATCCTCCCAAAGTTGAGCATATAAATCAGGAGGAGGACCTTCATGGCCTTCAGGTCAAGGAGAGAAGGAAGGTTGTTGAGCTTGAACAGGAGCAGCAGCAGCTAAGGGGTTTAGGTGGTGAGGAATGATATTTGGATCAACTGGGAATTCTGGAAGAATCTGATTGTGCATCCAAATAGCTGTGTCATAGGTATAGAACTTGACACTCTGAATTTGTCTTAGCACATCATCATGGACCTTTTTCATCTTGGCTTCCCATTGAGTCTGCCTTAGTGCATCTGATTTCTCAAGGTATTCTTTCACTAAACTCACCCCCTTTCTGACTTCTACAGTCAGTTTATTGATGGCATCATCTTTGAAGATTCCAACTTCTTCACAAATATTCATCTTAGTAGCTTCAGCTATCTTATCCAATTCTATTTGATTATTAGCAAGAGTCACACCTTGCTCCATGACTTGACCAACACTAGGCATAGTGTGATCTAGAGCCTTTCCACCAATTTGGAAGAGGAGTCTGAGCTGATCAGTATTATGCTGGATCTCAGCAAATCCCCTGATCATTTCAGTCTCTAGAGCAGTGACTTTGTCAGTAACAGCTTTGAGTGAAGCATCAAAGTAGGTTCTTTGTTCTTGAAGCAGAAGTACAAATTGAGTCATCAAATCACTGGTAGGAGCAGCAGCAGGAGGGGCAATAAAAGAGGGAACTGGAGGAGGAGGAGCAACCAATGGAGCTATCTCTTTAATGACCATAGAGCTCTCAGCTTTGGTAGTATGAGTCAGGGCATCCCCTTCATCAGTGATCATGGGGATGGTGAAGTCCAAATTTCTTAATGGAGCTTCAGCTGGTTCATGAGTTTGCTCATCAGAAATGAAGATGGTGTCATCCTGCTCTTGGTGTGCAGCAGGAGACTGGTGGGGAGATGGAGTATGTGATGGAGAGGGCACTGGAGTGGATTGGCTTTGGAACTTCAGTTGTTGAAACTTTTGGAAGAGGGGGAAGGGGTTCATCTGCAGTCAGCTCTTCAATCATCTCACTGATTGCAGCTTCAGTTGACAGTAGGGTTTCTTGAAGTTGTTCTTCAGATGGAATCTCTTCTAGAGCTTGAGGTGGAGGAGTTGCAACAGCTGGAGGGGTAGGAATCTTTGCTGGAACTGAAGAAGCAGGCTCCCCCTCAATAGATGCACCAAAGGAGCAAGCAATATGATGTGGAGAGGGAGATGGGGTCCTGTTCTCTGTGGCTGGAAGCTCTTGAGCTTTGGCAGCTTGAGTTGGGTTCTGCAGTTTCAACTCCCATCTTTGAATGGAAGAGATGAAAACTTTTTTCATGTGGTGAAGAACAGTCCCTTTTGAAAAGTTGAACACCTCAGGGTTAATTTCATGGAGGAGGAGAGAAATTATCCTGGCATAATTTGGAGCTTTAATGTTGTCTTTTATTTTGTCTAAAATCATCATCCTAAACTGAAATTTCTTCCTGCAGACTATTGCTTGCATGATATCAAAGAAAGAGAGAGAGATATCTCTTATGGAATTAGTTTTACAGAGGAGAACTTTCCCTATAATATCCACTAGCATCATTCCTTCAGGATTCAGCTGAGACCTTTTGATGTATTCTTCATCAGGAGAAATGACACAAAACATACATGTCCTGTCAGATTCATCAGGACCAAGATGACCTTCTTCATCCACAATCGGCAGTCGAAGAAGTTGTGAAACAGAGGTCTTGGTAAGTTTGATCTTAATTCCTCTGACTTTCGAATTGAGAACTGCTCCATGGCGCTTGACCTTGACATTTTTGAAGAACTCTGCAATGTCGGGAAATAGGATTTTACATGGTTCCTGTAGAACGAAGGTAAGTCGGGCGGTGTCGAGAAGTATCAGAAGGTTTTTGAAATCATCTGAAATGTCTGCGATACCGGCGACAACCAGTTAGCAACTGATGCCAATCTTTGAGGAAGAAGCCATGATCCAGAAAGTCTTGGAAAAACTGCGGAGGGGAGGAAGATGACACGACTCTGCAACTTCTTGGCGGAAGGCGAAATGACTGTCGGCTTACTCGAGAGAGAAAATGATTTCGTGTAGAGAATGATTTTGGAATTTCTGATTTATATAACCCTAGGTATATGTCTAAGTAAGAGATAAATAATGTAAACATACCTTAGAAATGGCGGCATAAGTCTCGGGTTGCGAATAACGAAATTTGAATCAAGAAGAAAAAGATGTCTGTCAGATACTCGAGAGACTTGATAGTACTCGAGTGGAGAATGGAGGTACTCAAGTAGATATGGAGGTACTCAAGTAGAGACAGCTGGAAGTACTCAAGTAGATAGGTTGAAGTACTCGAGTAGTTGTTCTGAAGTACTCGAGTAGTTGTGCTGAAGTACTTGAGTGATGGTTTGTTACTCGAGTAGCTCAAGTGGATTACTCGAGTAGGTCATTTTCTTACTCGTGTAGTTTACTTCTTACTCGAGTCAAAAGGTTAGAAATTTGTAGAATTCCAACTTTTGACTGATTCTTGATCTCTGAGCCTTCTTGTGAGTCCATCTTCTCTAATCTTCTTTGTTGAGCATTCCAAGTTCTGTTTTGAAGAATGAGAACTTGGTCTCGTCCAGCGGCTTCGTGAAAATGTCTACAATCTGCCTATATGTAGAGACATACTGGAGATCTATATCCCCATGATCCACATGTTCCCGGATGAAGTGATACCTCAGCTCTATGTGCTTTGTCCGGCTGTGCGAGACTGGGTTGTTGGCTATTGTAATTACGCTGGAAGAGTCGCAAAACAATGGAATGTTCTGGAACTTTATGTTGTAATCTTCAAATTGATTCTTTATCCATAGCTGCTGTGCACAGCAACTGCATGCAGAGATATACTCTGACCCAGCCATTGAGATTGCAACACAGTTATGCTTCTTGCTACTCCAAGAAATGAGCCTTCTTCTAGGGAATTGGTAAGTCCCGGAAGTGCTTTCCCTGTCTTCTTTGCTACCTACAAAATCTGCATCTAAAAAACTTATTAGATCGCTATCATTACTTCTTGGGTACCATAAGCCAAGATTTGGTGTACCTTTAAGGTATCTTAAAATCCGCTTTGCAACAGCGTAGTGAGATTCCTTAGAGTTCACCTTTAATCTAGCACATACACCTGTTGAAAATATTATGTCAGGTCTACTGGCAGTGAGGTAGAGCAAGGATCCAATTATGCTTCTATACTTGGTTTCATCAAAAGGTTTCCCTTTCTCATCCTTGTCCAGAGACACAGTTGAACCCATTGGAGTCCTCATAGAAGTTGCGTTCTCCATTGCGAATTTCTTAATTAGCTCTTTGGTGAACTTAGTCTGCGAGATGAAAATTCCATCTTCAGATTGTTTCACCTGAAGCCCTAAGAAATACTTCAGCTCGCCCATACTGCTCATTTCGAACTTCCCTTGCATAAGTTTTGAAAACTTCTTGCAGAGGTTGTCGTCAGTAGAGCCAAAAATAATGTCGTCGATATAGATTTGCACTAGCAGAATCTTGCCCTTTATCTCCCTAAGAAATATTATCTTATCTATATTTCCCCTTGTGAACTTGTTCTCAAGTAGAAAGCAAGACAAGGTCTCATACCAAGCTCGAGGAGCTTGTTTCAGACCATATAAAGTTTTATTCAATAAATAAACGTAATTAGGAAAGTTAGAATCAACGAAACCTGGAGGTTGTTCCACATATACCTCTTCCTTTATGTCACCATTAAAGAAGGCAGACTTCATGCCCATTTGATAGACGGTGAAGCATTTGAGTGCAGCATAAGCTAGGAATAACCTGATGGCCTCCAGCCTTGCCACTGGAGTGTAAGTCTGGTCGAAGTCGATTCCTTATTCTTGACGATATCCTTTGGCGACGAGTCTGGCCTTGTTCTTTACGATCGTTCCATTATCATCCATCTTGTTCCGGTAGACCCATTTTGTCCCAATGACATTCTTACCTTTGGGTCTTGGAACAAGTTTCCAAACTTGGCAGTGCTTGAACTGATTTAGTTCTTCTTCCACCGTCATTATCCAAGATGTGTCTGAGTTTGCTTCCTCAAACTTATTTGGTTCAACCTATGAGAGAAAACTCAAGTATAAATTCTCGTTAGTTGTACCTCGACGAGTTTTGACACCATTCCGGGGATCTCCTATGATTTGGTCCATGGGGTGATCCTTCAAATGTCTGAGCTCTATGGTCCTTGCATCTGGATTGTCTTCAATCACCGAAGTGACTTCATCAACATAGATAACTTCTTCATCTTGATCATCATCCTCTCCAATAGGGGTTGGAGTCGTGATCTTGATGAACTTTTCACTTTTCTCTTTGGATGGTTCATCCAAGCTAAGTTCTTTCAACTTTGTACATGCATCTTCAATGAGCACACTAGAAGAGTTGCCTTGCAGCAAGCTCGTCTCATCAAATACAACATGTATTAATTCTTCTATGACTAGAGTTTTTCTATTGAATGTTCTGTATGCCTTATTATGGCTACAATATCCTACAAAAATACCTACAAAACTCTTTTCGCTAAACTTGGTAGTATGATACTTGTCATTGTTAAGCACGAAGCACTTACAACCAAAAGTTCTAAAATATGAAACAGTCGGTTTCCTGCTCTTTAGAAGTTCCTAAGGTGTCTTATCGTGGTTTTTGTTAATGAGTGCTCGATTTTGCACGTGACATACAGTGTTGACGGCTTCAGCCCAGAAGTATTCCGGAAGTGAGGTATCACTCAACATGGTCCTGCAGGCCTCTATGAGTGTTCTATTGCTTCTCTCAGCCACTCTGTTCTATTGTGGAGTACGAGTAGAGGAAAACTCATGAAAGATACCCAAGCTTTCACAGAATTCTATCATGGCCCCAGACTTGAACTCTATTCCATTGTCACTTCTGATTTTGACTATGGAGCAATTGTATTCATTCTGGACTTGCCTGACAAAATTGGTAAAGATGTCGAAGGTATCTGACTTGTGTTTCAGAAAGAACACCCACGCAAAGCGCGAGTAATCATCAACAATTACCAACGTATAATCCTTACCTCCCAAGCTTCTAACTTGTAGTGGACCAAACAGGTCCATATGTAGTAGATGGAGACATCTATTAAAATATTTGCCAATAACGTTTTTAAAGGTAGCCATTGTTTACTTGCCTTTTACACATGCATGACAAGGTCTATTTTTTACATACTTGACATTTGGGGTATCACGTACTAAATTCAGTGAAAATAATTTATTAATAGTTTTGGAATTAATATGTGCTAATCTCTTGTGTCATTGCTCACCTAGAGACGCACTATCTTTTGCTAAAAAGCACACTGGTGTAGAAGAGTCTATATAAATGAAATTTAAACAAAATATGTTTCTGCTTCGAGTGCCGGATAGAATCGTTTCCATAGTGTCAACGGATTTTATCAAGCACTTATCACAATGAAATTCAACTATGTATCCTTTATCGCAGATTTGGCTTATGCTTATAAGATTGTGTTCCAATCCTTCAACATAAGCTACATCTGAGAAGGATACACTACCGTTAGTGATCATACCATAGCCTTTAGTGATTCCTCGGTCTGAACCTCCAAAGATGACCTTTGGCCCGTTCAAGACTGGAGAATAGTTCTGAAGTAGGCTTCTCGTCTCGGTCATGTGCCGAGAGCATCCACTGTCCAAATAGCAAATAGGTGTTTTGGTGGCCTTTGGACATACCTGCAATCATAATCAGTTTGCATTAGGAACCCAAACACGTTTGGGTCATTGGTCTCGTGTTAGAACACTCCCCGTACGAGTATTAGCCTTATGAGTGGTCATTCTCATATTGACAACATGAGGAGTTGCAACATTTCTGGGATTAAACCAGTAGTCAATGGCAAAGTGACCAATTCTGCCACAGCACCAACAGTCAAACCTGTTGAATCTTTGCCTTATGTTTTCCTGCTTGACCTTTTGAAGTTGTGGTCTAGCAGGAGAAGCATTCTTGGAGGAAGAGGTTTCATGATGATGGTAATCACACGACTTCTTCTCCTTCATTAGCTTCTCCACAACGGGCTTTACCTTTGGTGCTTTCTTGAAGTTATGACCATGATTGAAAGGGTCATAGCTCTGAAGAATGACTTCTTCATAAGGTGCCTTAAAGACACTCTCACCAAAGTTTCTCGGGCGAGTCCATCCTTGGTAACGAGACTTTGGCTCTACATAGGTAGGCCTGGTCAAGTGACCATAGGATGAGTCAAGATCAAACTCATTAGTTGGAAATATAACTTTCTTGAATGAAGTCTGATCTTGAGGGCTTTCCCCTTCTCTTTGGCCAAGGCCTTCTTGGTGGCCTTATTCTTTCTTTGAGCCTTGTTCCTCCTAGAAGATTTACTAGGAGCTTCTACATGGCCTAGTCCAGCACCCTTGGCCTTAACTGAGAATTCAGCAACGAATGGAAGAACTGTCTTAGGCTTCGAGAAACTTTCAACAAGTTTCTTTTCAGTAGCGAGTTGTTCTTCCAACTCTTTGATGATTTTCTCTTTTAAGTCAAGGTGCTCAAGAGCATTGTTGTATTCTTCAATAGCATTATTGAAGTTCTCTTTGAGTGAGTCAGTCTTAGCGACTTCCTCTATCAAGATGCTTTCTTCAGCTTTTAGAGACTATATCTATTTAGCTTGAGTTTTCACGGCTCGACGACATTTGTCGTAAGCCATGATCAACTCTTTATACTGGGCCATGAGTTCAGACTCATCATCAGAAGAGCTGTCCTCACGATCATGCTCAGAAGCTTCAGATTCTGAAAGAGGAGTGTGAGAGTTTACCTTCCCAGTAAACTGGGGCTCTTGTTCGTCATCTGTATGAGCCATAAGCCCCAAGTAGGATTCTTCTTCTTCACTTGACTCAGATGAGTCGGAGTCAATGAGAGTTTTGCCATTTTTGGCTATTAGAATCTTCTTTGTCCTCTTCTTATTGTATGAGGACTTTTTTCCTCTCTTCTTCCACCCTCCTTCTTCTTATGGGGGCAGTCAGCAATGACATGACCTGGCTTATTACAACAGTAACAAATGATGTCAGTAGAAATATGTTTGTTCTGTTTAGGAGTATACCTGTCATGGCTTCTCGAGCCTTTTCTTTGTCGATCACTATTATGTCGTGATCTTCTGTAGGAGGCATCCTTGTCTTTCCACTGCTTCTTTTTGTTCAAGAATTTCTTGAACTGGCGTGAGAGCAGAGAGAACTCTCCTTCAGATAGCTCAGACCCTGAGGTACTTGGCTCCAAGGTTTCTTCTTCACTAACTTCTTGTGCTGGGGCAGGAGAGGCAACTTTTGACTTCCTTGAGGTGTCTGCCTTTAAAGCAACGGACTTCTCTTTGGATGCAGACCTGCTCTTCTCTTCTTCAACTTTTCTGGTGTTGAGTTGAAGCTCATATGACATTAGCTTCATGAAGAGATTCTGCGGGTCTGTCTCGGCTAGCTTTCCAAATTCCCTAATGGCACAGACCTTGTTATCTCATTCCTTGGTTAGGGATCTCAAGAACTTATCATTTAATTCTCCGTTTGTGAAGACTCGTCCATAGACGCTTAGGCCATTGACTATCTTGAAGAAATTCTCAAAAGTGTCAGCAATGGTGTCCTTCTGTCCTTGTCGGAACGCTTCGTATTTCTAATTCAGGAGTGATCTTTTATTATCCCTCACTTCTTCTGTACCTTCCATCAAAGTGACTAGGGAATGCCACATCTCCTTTGTAAACTGGCAGTGGATCAAGTTTTGTAGCATGGATTCATCGACTGCACTTGCTATTATGTTCTTGACCTTCTTATCTAAAGATACAAGTGCAATCTCGTCTTTGTCTAGATCCATTAACTTCTTTGGAACTTTCTTAGTAGGATCTATTGTGGAGACGGCCATGGGAATGTAAGGACCTTCTTCAACTATCATGAAGATCCTTGGATCCACAGCTTCCATGAAAAATCTAATTCTTTCTTTCCACACAAGAAAGTTATTCTTGGTGTACAAAGGAAGCTTGGCAAAATCTTTAGCCTTGTCCATGCGTGGTAGATCTCAAAAGACAACTAGTCAGATCTGATCAAGGTGTTAACCTTTTAATGATCAAACTCGCTCTGATACCAATTGAAAGTGTTCAGTTGTCTACCTAAATCACCTAGAGGGGGGGTGAATAGGTGAGTTGTGCGTCTTTTTGCGGAATTAAAAACTTTAGATCTATGCACACAATTATCTACCAATCAATCACAGACGACAAAAGATTTATAGTGATTCTCCAACCTTGGGTACATCCACTTTCCCTCACCGATCTAGCAATACACTAGACTCGACTACTCCACTATCTCGGATTGAAAACCAATCCTACGCCTCGGAACAAAGTTCCTACAATCTCGATGCATAAAACGGATCTACACTCGGAAGATACAACTTCCTACAACTCAGAGACAAAGGATCCGACACTCGGAGAGAATTCTCCTACAAGAATGAAATTGAAAGCATGTAGAAATACAAACAGTAAAACTTTATCAGATCTGCAAACAGTTGGCCTGGATCTTCTTCGTTAATCTTTGTCGCTTTATCAGAGAGGTTGAAGAAAAATCTCTGCAAAAGCTAGATCTGAACTTTCTTGGCTTGACACGATCGGACAGATGATGGAGAACTGAGCGCCGATCTCGATCTGTGAATCTTCTTGATCTGAATCCTCTGAAATTGAAAACCCTAGCCGAATGAGAGCGATGAAGATCGGCGGTGGCGACTTTCGTTTTTAGAGAAAGAAAGAGATTCAGAAAGACTTGGAATAGAATTGACAGCGAAAACCTCTTAGGGTTTGTCGATTTGACAAGACTTTATATAAGATCTTCAATAACAGTCATAATTAGTCTTAATGGCGTACACGTGGACCAATCACATCAAGGTTATTTGAAAATTCTGTCAATCCTGGACTTAACAAATTTTCTGAAAAAGGAAACTGATATACTAGAGTGAAGATTGATCTACTCGAGTACTATATAAGACTACTCGAGTAAACAGAAGAGAACTACTCGAGTAAATTACTTAGAGAAAATTTGAAATGAAGATCAGCTACTCGAGTATAAAAAGACTTACTCGAGTGCTGAAACAGTTACTCGAGATGTGAAGTTTGACTACTCGAGTACAAGAAATACTACTCGAGAGAAAAGAAATTGACTACTCGAGAGGTAGAGAAACTACTCGAGTCAAGGATTTAGAATATTTTGTGGAATAGGATTCTAGGTTACTCGAGTAGTGAAACTGAACTACTCAAAAGGATATAATCTACTCGAGTATATAGAAATAGCTACTCGAGTAATGGACTTAAAAGAATTCTGAGGGAAGAAAATCTTGTTACTCGAGTATAAACTCTGGACTACTCGAGTTGTAGATAGACTACTCGAGTACATGAATTTGACTACTCGAGTGAGGAAAAATAACACGAAGTCCAGTCATCTGTAACTCGAGACAAAAGACTGAACTACTCGAGTACTTATATGACTACTTGAGTAATTTACTCGGAATATTTTCTGGAGAAGAAATTCTGTTAACTCGAGAAGGAGAAGGGATCTACTCGAGTAGTTGACTTAACTACTCGAGAGCTATAATTTGGCTACTCGACAACTAATTCCTTTACTCGAGTACTTATAATTTTACTCGAGTTTAGACTAAGCATTTCACTTGAGTATGTAGGGATCTACTCGAGTAAAGTACTTAGTAAAATTCTTTCAACAGAATTCTCTTCTTCTTTGGTGAATACAACAACAAGCCTTTCTCCAATTAGTCCTAGTGCTTGAATATGAAGTATATCCCAATAGAGAGGCTACACCTGAGTCAACACCATGGATCACACAATGAGGGATTACATTGTATGGTCCTGTATTTGGTGACCCATTGTAGACTGACATTGGTCTACACTTGGCAATACAGTCCAGCACACAGCTAACTTAAACAAAGCATCAAATACAACTTAATTCATCTTATTTCAAGGGTGACTTCATCAAATCTGGGTTAATGTGGATACAATACCCAACATGAATAGACATCAAGAATTCTCACCACAGAAAACCCATCAAGACAAGATTTTCCAAGCAATTCATAATCACCCAGCACTGCATAAGCCTATGACGGTAGCCCAAGGACAAGAAAATTCATCGAAATACTACCAATACCACCAGGGGCCTGGCCACAATACCAACGAATGCAATTAACTAAAGGAAGAAATTCAGCGACTCGCCAGCCTGGGGGCAGTCAATCAATTCGTATCGAAAGAGAAGCATCCTTCTATTTAGAACACGAGAAAGATAACCATCAGCATCCGTAAGCCGCCAACCGAGCTAAACCAAGTCTTGGTGGACGAATGGATTACTGTGAATGTATTGTTTATATCAACACAACTTCAGCTCAAACTAACCGTTGGCTGCCTCGAGCTAGAATTTTCTAGCGCGCGCATCCGGGGGGAGGGCGGGCACTTCAGTACCAGTCATAGGAACCATCATCCTCCTCGTTAGTCTTGGAAAAGAATCTGAGAAAGTAACCTATGATGTGCAGTTCCTTGTCATCCAGGATGACTTTGATCACAACGCGATACTCCTACAATCACTCTTAGGCGTCTTCCAAACCTGCTCTCACCGCTTTTTCCCTTAATCATAACCTTTTACTCACAGTTTTCACTTAATTGTTGTTCTCCGACTAACTATTGTAGAAACCACAAGCCTGAACTTGTGTAGACAATCTTTTATTAAAATATTGTGTTTTCCTTTTCAGCGGAACCCGATCAGTTTAAGCAAACCAAGTAGCAAGTGATTCTCGTGCAAATTAAGCCGCGAGTGATCCTTGTGCAAATTAAGCCGGGAGTAATTTGCACGAGGATCACTCGCGGCTTAATTTGCACGAGAATCACCTGCAGCTTAATTTGCACGAGCATCACTCAAAAATTAATTTGCACGAGAAACACTCGCGGCTTAATTTGCACGACTATCACTCGCGGCTTAATTTGCACGAGGATCACTTGCGGCTTGGTTTGCTTGAAACTGTTAGGGCTCCGCTGAAAAGGAAAACACAATATTTTAATAAAAGATTGTCTACACAAGATAAGGCTTGTGGTTTCTATAATAGTTGGTCGGAGAACAACAATTGAATGAAAAATTGTGTGTAGGAGGGTATGATTCAGGGAAAAAAGCGGTGAGAGAGGGTTTGGAAGACGTCCAAGAGTGATTGTTGGAGTATCGCAGTGTGATCAGAGTCAGCCTGGATGATAAGAAACTGCACATCATAGATTCTTTTCCAAGAGTGATAGGGAGGATGATTGTGCCAATGACTAGTACTGAAGTGCCCCCCGGGATACACGTGCTAGCAGATTCTAGCTTGAGGCAGCCAAAGGTTAGTTTGAGCCGAAGTAGTGTTGATAGAAACAAAATGTTTGCGGTAATCCCTTCATCCACCAAGACTTGGTTTAGCTCGGCTGGCGGCTTACAGATGTCGATGGTTATGCTTCTCGTGTTCTGCATAGAAGGCTGCTTCTCTTTTGATAAGAATTGATTGACTGCCCCCAGGGTGGCGAATCGTTGAATTTATTCCTTCAGTTGATTGCATTCGTCAGTGTTGTGGCCAGACCCTTGTGGTATTGGCTATATTTCGATGAATTTTCTCGACCTAGGGCAAGCGACCCGGGCTTATGTAGTGCTGGGTGATTGCGAATTGCTTGGAAAATCTTGTCTTGAGGGGCATTCAGTGGCGTGAATTTTGATATTGATGTGACATCAAGAATCATCATAATAGAAATGGAGCTAATTCTTGATGCTCGGCCGCTCTCTCGATCGCGGCCGGCGACCAAGGATGTGCGGTCGGCGTTGCTGCTCCCTCGGCCATGCACCAGCGGCCGAGGAGAGGCAGCCGGCTCGGCCTCTCCCTGGGCCATGTGCCGGTGGCCGAGGGAATGGCCAACGGTGGAAAGAGGATTCTCCAAGCCCTATTATGATGATTTTTGATGTCACGCCAACATCAAGTATTCGCGTCACTGAATGCCCCTCGAGAAACGATTTTCCAAGCAATTCGCAATCACCCAGCACTACATAAGCCAAGGTCGCTCGCCCGAGGTTGAGAAAATTCATCGAAATACTGTCAATACCACCAGAGACCTGGCCACAATACTGATATATGCAATCAACTAAAGGAAGAAATTCAGCGACTCGCCAGCCTAGGGGGAGTCAATCACTTCTTATCAAAAGAGAAGAAGCCTTCTATTCAGAGCACGAGAAGCATAACCATTAGCATTTCTAAGCCGCCAGTCGAGCTAAACCTAGTCTTGGTGGGTGAAGGGATTATCGTGAACGTATTGTTACTATCAACACTACTTCAGCTCAAACTAACCGCTGGCTTCCTCAAGCTAGAATCTGCTTGCATGCGCATCTCGGGGGGAACTTCAGTGCCAGTTGTGACGCCCCAAAACTCAAAAGAGCGACGGGAGGCATTTTGAGCCAAGATTGGAATTTGGCAGGGGGCACACGGCCTGGGACACGGGCGTGTCCAAGGGCGTGTCGAGCTTGGGTCGATGACCTGGCCATGTGGACGACGAAATTTGGAGTCGACGATCGTGGAGCAGCGAACACGGCCTGGGACACGGGCGTGTCATAGGCCGTGTGTGTCTCGGGTGGTTGGCCGATTTTATTCACAGGTGAAACACGGCCTGGAAGCCAAGGCCTGTTCAGTGGTGACACGGCCATGTCAAATGGGACACGGGCGTGTCTAATACCTGTGTGTGTCTCAGGTCGCTGCTGGCCTATGTCGATGGAGGAACACGACCGGGAACATGGCCGTGTACTGGATGACACGGGCGTGTCAGGTCAAACACGGGCGTGTCGGGTGCCCGTGTAATTTTCGAGACGCGTCGATTTCGGCAGCGAATGGGGGACACGACCCTGGACACGAGCGTGTCACGGGCCGTGTTCGGCCCAGATTTTGCATTTCAGGCCCGAATCGTGGCCGTTCGTTTCTTTACTTTGGGATCTGACGGCCGGGGAATGTTCGTGATTGGATATACCCGGGATTAGACTTGGAAAACACTCATTTCACTTGGGTATTCTCTTTCTAAAGCCTAGAGAATGGGGAGAGCAAAAGAGGAAGAAGAAGCTTAGATCCGGTCACCGACGGAGCTTCGGAGCTCCAAATCACAAACCGACTTCAGATCTACGGAGGCAAGGAGAGTGTGGTGTTTTTCATCCGCTTACATTTCCATGGCGCCAAGGAAAAACGCTAGGATAAAGATTCTCTACTTGTGCATGTGAAGCTCTACTTCTTTTGCATAGGGAAGCCCGCTCTCGCGAGTTTGCGGTGAGTTTGAGGCGTTCCTTCGGGTAGACATGAATAGTCCCCGTTGTGTACATGTAGAGTCCGTAATCGAGAACGGACATAGGCATGATGTGTGAAGCCTACCTGGACAAGTTGGTCTGGATCGGTGATGTTGCATTGCAGAAGGGCCGGAGAAGACTCCGTGCGAATGGTTGTTTTTCGGGTTTTCTACGTGGTAGATTGCAACAGGGAGCCTTGGGGATTAACTCCAAGGTGCACCCGGAAACCTGGGCAGATGCGTGATTCTGCCAACATGGTGGCCTGGGAGCCAACTTGAACATAACCGGGTTATGTGAAGTGTGTAACGGAAATGGGACTCGGAGAAGTTTGACCTGTGCATATGGCTTAAATTGTCGTTGTGATGTGAGCACGGGTTAAACGGAACCGTACCCGTTCTATGTCGTTCGGTTGGAGCCGTTGGCATAGATGAGGGTCTTAGACGGTCTATGGCTTAAAATGACGTGACCAATGCCTGAAAGACAAATGCTCATAGTTTGGACGTCAAAGTGGCGGTGGTGGGACCAAAATGTCTCTGGCTTTAATTGACGTGACATTGAGCGGTTCACCGATAATGTGCCCTGAGTGCACGGGGCGTGTGGCCATGCGTGCCAACGCCTGTGATGAAATGTATATTTATACTGCTTGGTTATACTAATAAAGTGCAGGGAAGGAGCATCGCCGCCCCAAGTTGGGGGCGGGATCGTTATAATTTGGTCAGCATTGTTAACCGTTGCTTTGGTTTGCCACCGTTGCAGTGGATTGTGCTTGCAGGTGCTGCGGAGCCGAGCGGTAAATAGCGGGCTAAAGCCCAAGTTGCTATGCTGGCCCTCGAAGGCCTAATGCTTAGTGTTTTCCTTTATTCATGTATGGCCGGCCTGCGTGCCGAGGTTTGGAAAACACTTCTATTTGAGTAAATAATTGTAAGGCCTTAAGGCCATTGTACTTGTGTATTTGTACGTTCATTATGTGGCTTGTTAGTGTACATTCATGCTAGTGTTGGGTTCTTTATTAATGCAACTATTATAATTGCTTCTGCTAGAATGCTCTGTGTTGGACGTTGATATTAGTTGGATGGTTTCCATTGTGTGACCACCCGACCTGTCTGTGGTATATGACGTCGGGCCCCGGCCGAACCTACTGTTATATGCTATGCGACGGATAGGGGGTGTTACAATTTGGTATCAGACTATTGGTTTCAGTCAGACTTAAGTGAATTCGTGGGCGAATTCTTTTAAGGGGTGGTGAGCACATGTGTGTGCGTCATCATTATAACAGCAAAAGAACCCATGAATGTCCACTTAGGAATGAAAATACACGTGTTTGAGGAACCTGTGTGTTTCTATAATTGCATTTTGCAATTTTTTTGGTCGCTTAACAGTGTTTTGTACAACTATAGGTGACCAGAAGCGGTGCTGGGCCGTCAGAACGCCGAGTTTCTGAGGCTAGTAGTGCACCAAACGATGCTCCTGCAACACCTCCCTCGGCTGAAACCATACGATTGGTTGTTGAAGCAGTGTTTGCCATGATCAATGTGCAGCCTACAAGGCAGATGCAGCAGCTCGCTCCTACGATGGAGCAGGTACCACTTCAAAGGGATGAGCCAAGAAGAGTGGAGCAGGTTGTGTTGAAATCGTTGGTGCCGAGGAGGGCAACCGAGAGACAGCTCAAACATGTTATGAGCTTCAATCCTCCTATGTTCTCGTGGTTGGGAACCCCATCCCAAGCTAAAGATTTGCTCTCTCGAGTGAAGAGAGTCTTGACAGCGACGAAGATGGAGGAGTGGCAGATGACCACTATAGCTACTATCCTGTTGGATGGAGACGCTAGGCTGTGGTGGGAGGGTTTGAAGCAGCATATCTTGAGAGGAAGACAACGTACAGATGTTTCGATGGAGGAGTTCTCGACACTGTTCTTGGCTAGGTACCTCCCTTCGACGCAGAGGATAGCTTTGGAGAATGAGTTCCAGAGGTTGGTACAAGGAGAGAGTAGCGTGGATGAGTGTCTCCACAAGTTTACTCGGTTGGGTCAGTATGCTAGCTCTACGTTCGCGGATGAGGAGCATAAGACCAACTGTTTCTACGAAGGTCTGAGAGATGACTTGAGGCTACTGCTCTCGGGGCCGATGACGCAGGGCTTCTTGACCCTGGTCAACACGGCCCGGTCCTTGGATAAGGACATGAAGAATGTTCAAGCAAAGTAAAGCTTGGGTGATAAGAAGACTGAATTCAAAGTGTCAACTACTTCAAAATCCAGTTACCGTAGGTTCTACAAGAAGGCTAGGACTTCGGGTCCAGCACCCTCTTCTGGTGCTTCTGGGGCAACTACGGGTCGTACCCCGGGTGCATGTTTTACTTGTGGAAAACCGGGGCACTTTGCCCGGGATTGCTGGAGCGGACGTCCCAAGTCCGAGAGGAAGTCGGGAGCCACTTATGAAGAGAAGGGCAAGGCGGTGGAGTCAACCGCGTCCCATTATGCTCCGGCTCAACCAAGGGTTTATAATCTTGGCCAACAGGAGGCCATTAAGCAAGCGGATGTGGTGACAGGTATGGTTTAAATTTATAGCAAGTCAAATTGTTTTATACTTATTACGTGTGTGTTACCTTACCACTGCTTGTTTAGGATTTGTTTTGATTTGTGAGAATCCGGCAAGAGCACTCTTTGATACGGGAACTTCACACTTCTTCTTGTCTGAAGGATTCATATCGCGCATCGCAGTACCTTCTTCGATTGTGAAGGACAAGTTGGATGTGTTGTTACTGAATGGTTGTTCGATGCGCGCGGATAAAATCTGCAGCGTTAAGATTCGCATTGGGAGTCAAGAGTTTGAGCTGCAAGCGTCATTACTACCGCTGGCGGAGTTCGAAGTTATATTTGGCATTTCTTTCGGAGCAGCAAGCCTATATTGATTGCGGTCGCAAGGAAGTCAAGTTGGGAACAGGTCGTGAGATGACTTTTACGAGCTTGAAAGGGTCGAGCAAGACGTTGATGTCTGCCCTTCAGGTGGTGAAGGCGGTTCGTGCTGGAGCAGAGCTGTTCTTTACGCTAGTGGAGGTTGCAAATCCTACGTTGGATAGTATTTCAGTGGTATCGGAGTACCCTGATGTGTTCCCTGGTGATCTTCCTGGAGCCCCGCCGCAGCGGGAGATAGATTTCACGATTGAGCTGGTGTCAGGTGCGAAGCCTGTGTCACTATCTCCATATCGGCTAGCGCCTAAGGAAATGGAGAAGCTGAAGGTGCAACTTCAGGAGTTGTTGGAGCAAGGTTACGTGCGTCCAAGTTCTTCTCCTTGGTGCGTATCGGTCCTCTTTGTTAAGAAGAAGGATGGAAGCTTCAGACTATGTATAGATTATCGGGAGCTAAACAAGCTAAGGGAAAAGAACAACTACCTGATCCCAAGGATTGATGATCTCTTTGATCAGTTAATCGGGTTGACGGTGTACTCAAAGTTGGACCTCAAGTCCGGTTACTATCAGCTGAGAATATGGGAGAGTGGTATCCCTAAGACAGCGTTCAGTATAAGATACGGGCATTGCGAGTTTACGGTCATGCCGTTTGGGCTGACCAAAGCGCCGTCGGTGTTCATGGATTTGATGAACATGACTTTCCGGGAGTACTTGGACCATTTTGTGATCGTCTTCATCGAAAATATTTTGGTGTACTTATAGAGTGAGGAGGATCACTTCAGGCATCTACATTTGGTTTTGGAGACGCTGAGGAGGAATCAGTTGTACGCCAAGTTCTCTAAATGTGAGTTTTGGTTGTCCTCAGTGGCATTCCTCGGTCATATAATGAGTGGAGAGGGCATTGCAGTGGATCCGGCGAAGATTGTTGCGATACGAGGGTGGCCTGTGCTTTTTACGATAGCGGAAGTCCGGAGCTTTCTGGGGCTTGCCGGCTATTATAGGCGCTTCGTGGAGAACTTCTCATGGATAACGTTACCTCTCACTACTTTGGCGAGGAAAGAGCAGAAGTTCATTTGGACGCCGGAGTGCGCGCGAGCTTTTGAGGAGTTGAAGTGTCGGTTGACCACGACGCCTGTGCTGAGTTCGCCGAGTGGGACCGAAGTTTTTGAGATCTACAGCGATGCTTCAGGCAGTGGTTTGGGTTGCGTGCTACTGCAGCATGGAAGCATTATAGCTAATGGCACGAGACAGCTGAAAGTGCACGAGACGAATTATCCGGTCCACGACTTGGAGTTAGCGACTGTGATTTTTTCCTTGAAGCTGTGGAGACATTATTTGTATAGTGTGAAGATTGATATCTACACTAATCACAAGAGCCTGAAATATTTGCTGGATCAGAAGGATCTAAATATGCGGCAACGTAGATGGATGGAGTTCCTGGGGGACTATACTTTCAAGATCCACTACGTGCCTGGTAAAGGCAATGCGGTTGCGGACTCATTGAGTCGTCGGGCCCCAGCTCAAGCCAATTGGCTGTCGCTCCATGACGAGCGGTTGGTTCGGGAGTTGGAGGCGTTGGAGATCTTTTGCGTGGATAAGCATTCAAGTGTTGAAGCACTATTGAATTAGACTGAAGTCCAGTATGACTTGGCTGATCGGATTCGACATGCTTTGGATTTGGATGGCCACATGAAGCAGATCATGGTTGAAGCTCTGTATGGGTCAAATTCCCAATTTGTCGTTGAGGATGGATTGCTTTGGAAGGACGGTCGTCTGTGCGTCCCAAACGTGGGCAATTTGCGGGTGGAATTGTTGTACGAGGCGCATCATACCAAGTACTCAATTCACCCGGGGAGCACGAAGATGTACCGCGATGTTAAGAAATTGTTCTAGTGGCCAGGACTGAAAAAGGATGTGGTGCTCTACGTAGCGAAGTGTCAAACTTGCGCCTTGGTGAAAGCGGAGTGCCAAAAGCCGGGAGGATTCTTGAAATCATTGCCTATTCCGGAGTGGAAGTTCTACGATATTACTATGGACTTTGTGCACTGGTTGGCAATGTCGCAAAAGGGGAACGATGCCAATTGGGTGGTTGTAGATCGTCTAACGAAGGTGTCGCACGTCATTCCGCATAGGAAGGATGATCTGTCACAACCCGCATTTTTCTCAATTAAAAAATAAATCAGAGCACGAGATAACTACGAGCTGTGATGCCACGT
This sequence comes from Platanthera guangdongensis, assembly GCA_039583875.1. Classification (NCBI taxonomy): domain Eukaryota; kingdom Viridiplantae; phylum Streptophyta; class Magnoliopsida; order Asparagales; family Orchidaceae; genus Platanthera; species Platanthera guangdongensis. The sequence continues at coordinate 55,509,167 of CM077154.1, forward strand.
CAAGCAGGGGATAACTGCTGACGCTCAGGCAACACTCTAATCCTTCAAATCATAAGTTAAAATGAATAGAAAACTGATTTTTAAATTTATTGGCCGTATCCCTCGGCTCAGTGGATCAGATAGTCCACGGTTTGAAAACTATTTTTTTATACGTAGCGGAAAAATACTTCATTTATGCTTAACATCCTAAAAGAGCGCATAAGTGTCCTAAGAGGACAACTTACACTATGCAAGACCCTAGATTTCAATTTATAATATTTATAAAGAAAACAATCTTTTTACGCATTTGGAAAATAATGATTGAGCTTTTATAAAACATGCTGATCATGCAATACATATAGTAGTTCTTTTTTTTATGGGTTTTAAAGTAACTAGCAACCTAGCATAAAACATTCCCAGAGAGCAAGTGAAACTACCACAAAACAGGTAAACTAGCAGCTAAGCAAAGACTTAGTATCACAAAGGAAAATCACCAACGAGCGTCAACAACCTGACACGAACTCGCTGGCGAGCATGTATGTCTGTACTACTACAAAGCTAAAGAACTACCTCAACAAGTGAGGAAAACACTGTCACAACGCAGTCCACAAGGAAACTCCTGAAAATTAGCCGTTCAGCCGGCTACAGACCTGAACCTGAGGCATTCAAAAGAAGAACACCTCAGCAAGAAATAATAAAACAAGAGGCAAAGAAACATCAGATAATAATCGAATGAAAAGAGCAGAAAGAAAAAAGGTTACCAACCCTGCAAGAGAAATGCTGAAAATCTCAGCTAAAGAATCCAAAAAGGGACAAAATGTAAGTATAACAGTCAGTAAAGTGAGAGAAATGCATCAAGTACTAAAACGTACCAAACTCCGCTCAAGCCTGCAGAGACAAAAAGGGAACCAATATGCATCAAAGAACAGTATGAAAGGAACTAACAGTCCTAAACTTGTAAATCGTTAGCACTGACACAAATCCCAAACCTGTGTCGGAGACTAAGAACAGTCACAACCGAACAACCAGGTCCAGGTGTCTCAAGAGTACTAAAGGGGCCGCCACAGGGTCCACACACATAGAGTTCCAACCTCTTACAGGAACCCAAAATGTCTAAAGGAGGGAATGGTGGTGGCCACGGCTCGAACTCCCCCGGTACCATACTCCCTCAGAAACCCAGCTACCACATGCTAAGGATCCACGATTCGGCGCCAAAACTAGCCGACAACACCACTTAGAAACTACCAAGTTCTACAACCAAAACCCGCCGAATTATTTCCCCCTACCCGCCGAATTATTTCCCCCTACCCGCCAAATTATTTCCCCCTACCCGCCGAATTATTTCCCCCTACCCGCCGAATTAATTAAAATAAATTCCGATAACTTCCTAGTTTAGGCCGACCGCAAGCCCTAACCTAGGAATATTCCTAATCTCACCTATATTACTCCGGTATTCTACGACAAGGAGATTTAATAAAGCGAAATACAACCCATGAGGGCACGCAAGAGGGGAGAAATCCACTTGCCTCAAATCGTTCTTGAAAACGTCCACCCAAAATACTCCAACACGTAGATCCGTCCAAAAGGGGGCACGCGGAGACGAGATCTACGAAAAAACGGACAACCGGGGTTAGGGCCGAACAAATCTATGGCGAAACGGTCACCGAAACGGGAAAAACTTACCGCGATCTCGAAGCTCTCGCCGAGAGCTTTCCAACGCCGCGATCGGATCAAAATTCCGTCCACCGGATCGGCGGTGGCGGCCGCCGGAAGATTCGCGAACGAGGGTTCCGCACTCGCCTAAAATTTCGCACGGGGGTGGGGGGGGGGGGGGGGGGGGGCTGCTGGTCGGAGGAAGAAGAAGGGGGATTCTTTCTTTTGTTTTTTTTATATAAATACTTAATATATATTTATTATTAATATAACAATAATTAATATTAAAATTAGTATACTTAACAATTAGTATAAAGGGGGCTGTTCGGTGAGATGATTCTCACCGAACTCATGATTCGGTGAGAATCATTCTCACCGAATTCATGATTCGGTGAGAATCATTCTCACCGAATCTCTCCTTCTACTTTTTTTTATATTAATTCTTTATATATATATATATAATAATATATATAATTATTATAACATGATAACCTTATATCGTTACGGAGGGCCAAACGCGCGCCGAATCGAACGAAATTCGCACCGTAGGCGAATGTCGATGCTACGAATCCAACGGCGAAGTCGAAATCGAATTCCGACGCACCGTTTTCGAGATAATAATTTCTAAAGTTAACGGCGTACGCGAAAACATACAAACTACAATCGCGCGCCGAGGCTCCAAAAATGCTCGGAACGCGACGAAACTTGACGAGCAAGTCTAAAATTAGCCGATCTAATTTCCTAATATAAAATTTCCACTCCCGACGCAAATCCCAAAATTTGGCCGGTCAAACCTAACGAATGCAAAACGCGCTAACGACAAAGTCGGTAACAAAATCCGACGAACAAAACTCGGGCAAATTCTCCCGAAGCCAAAACACAAGCATTCCCCAAGAGGCTCCACCGAGTCACCAAACAGACTCCGGCTCGCTAGGGAATCTTGCTACCAGGCATCACCAAGCCACGCAGGGAACCTAAAGAGCTAAGAGCACGCTCTAACAACATCACATGACCAACACGCGCTAACATAACGCTCTGACGTCATAATACGTCAAATAAGAAATTAAATAAATCACTGGAAAATCGGGGGCGTTACAGTCACTCCCCCTAAAAGAAAGTTTCGTCCTGAAACTTTACGCACAAAACACTTCTACCATAGAAGGAAAAGAAAAATAACCAAGGGTTATCGAATGCTTACCGAGCACAGCTAGGAGAACAAATGAGGATGCGCCTCCCTCATAGCCGACTCCAACTCCCAAGTCACGCTCTCCACGTCTTGGTTTCTCCACAGAATCTTTACCATCGGTATTGTCTTTCTCCGCAACACTCGATCTTGCACATCCAAAACACGAATAGGAACTTCCACGTAGGAAAGGTTAGGCTCCAACTGGGGCACTGCATCCAGAACTTGTCTGTCACTTAGCACGCACCTCCGCAGTTGGCTCACGTGAAAAACATTGTGCACGCTAGGAAAATTTGCGGGCAATTTCAACTTGTAGGCTGACACACCAATCCGCTCCACAATTTCAAATGGTCCCACATACCTTGAGTCCAACTTATGATTCTTACCGAATCTCTTCACTCCAACCATCGGGGAAACCTTAAGGAATATCATGTCCCCCACAGAAAATTCCAAAACGGACCTACGCCGATTGACGTTCTTCTCGTATCGCTCTTGAGCTATCCGAAGCTTCTCTCGAATAAGCTTTACAGAGACTTCTATTTCTTCTAAGGCATTTGGACCTAACATCGGCCTCTCACCAACCTCAGTCCAAAATAGAGGAGTTCTACATCGTCTTCCATATAGCGCTTCGAAAGGAGCCATTTGCAGACTCTCTTGATAACTGTTATTGTATGCGAACTCCATCAACCTCAAGCGTTCATCACACGCTCCTCCGTGGTCTAATATATAACAACGGATCATATCTTTCACAATCTGATTAACACGTTCCGTTTGACCGTTGGTCTGTGGATGATATGCAGTAGAATATCTCAAGTCAGTTCCCAATCCTTCTTGAAGGCTCTTCCAGAAACGAGACGTAAACCTGGAGTCTCGATCTGATACTATACTTACGGGTACTCCATGTAACCTGATAACTTCATTCAAATATAGTTCCGCTATCTTTTTCATCGAGTAACCAATCTGAAAGGGTACGAAGTGCGCACACTTTGTTAATCTATCAACAATCACCCAAATAGAGTCATGCCCTCGGGGAGATCTCGGCAAACCAGTAATGAAATCCATTGAGATACTCTCCCACTTCCAAGTTGGAATCTCTAAAGGCGCTAATTTTCCACCAGGCCTTCCATGATCAGCCTTAACTCTTTTGCACGTAAAACATTCTGACACAAACCTTGCAATGTCACCATTCATCCCAATCCACCAGGCAATCTGTTTCAAGTCCTTATACATTTTTGTAGACCCTGGATGGTAGACCACACTTAAACCGTGTGCCTCACTGCACAACTTAACTCGAATATCTCGAAAATTGGGGACGCAAAATCTACCGCGGTACTTTAGAGTACCCGCGTCATCGATCGAAAAGTCAGGCAGCTCCCCCTTCTCAGTTCTATTATGAAGGTGCAGTAGATCAGGATCGTCCTTTTGATGAAGTCTCGTAAGAGAAATCCATGAAGGCTCAGACACTACCAAACTGCTTGGCGAGTCACATCTACCAACTGAAATATCCATTAAAAGGAACTCTTCTACTACCAACTTAGTGGAGAGATTGAAAATTTTCCCTGTCTTCCTGCTTAAGGCGTCGGCTACCACGTTAGCCTTACCCGGATGGTATAAGATCTCCACTTCATAATCAGCCACATACTCTAACCATCTGCGCTGGCGCAAGTTCAACTCCTTTTGAGTGAAGACGTACTTCAAACTCTTATGATCTGTATAAATCTTGCACTGCGCGCCATACAACAAGTGTCTCCATAATTTCAATGCATAAATAACTGCTGCGAATTCCAAGTCATGCGTAGGGTAGTTCCTTTCATGAATCTTAAGCTGTCTTGACTCATACGCAATCACTTTTCCTTCTTGCATCAGCACACAATCAAGACCCACGTGGGATGCGTCCACGTAAACGGCATAGTCTAATCCTTCCGTAAACAATGTCAATATCGGAGCAGTGCACAGTCTATTCTTTAGCTCTTGGAACGCTTCTTCGCACTTATCGCTCCACACAAATGCTGCATTCTTCTGCGTCAATTTGGTCAATGGCGCAGATAACGTAGAGAAACCCTCTACAAATCTTCTATAGTAGCCAGCCAACCCTAGGAAGCTTCTTATTTCTTTGGGTGTGGCAGGACTCGTCCATTCCATAACTGCAGCTATCTTTTCTGGGTCGACCGAGATTCCGTCCTTGTTAACCACATGACCCAGGAAAGAAACCTGAGGCAACCAGAACTCGCATTTACTTAGCTTGGCGAACAACTTATGGTCCCTCAAGGCAGATAAAACTAGACGCATATGTTGGTCATGCTCCTCAACATTGCGCGAATACACCAACACATCGTCTATAAATACGACTACAAACTTGTCCAGAAAGTCCTTGAAAATCCTGTTCATCATGTCCATGAAAGCAGAAGGTGCGTTGGTCAAACCAAACGACATCACCAAAAATTCAAAATGTCCATGTCTGGAACGGAAGGCAGTCCGCGGGATATCTGATTCACGGATCCTTAACTGGTGGTAGCCCAAACGAAGGTCAATCTTATAGAACACGACACTGCCTCGCAGTTGATCAAACAAATCATCTATCCTCGGCAACGGATACCTATTCTTGATCGTTACCTTATTTAGCTCTCTATAATCGATGCACAACCTCATCGATCCATCTTTTTTCTTGACGAACAAAACGGGAGCACCCCAAGGCGAAGAACTCGGCCTTATAAATCCGTTCTCAAGCAACTCGTCTAACTGGATACGCAACTCCTCCAGTTCGCGTGGGGCCATCCGGTAAGGCGCCTTGGCAATAGGACGCGTACCCGGCTCCAAATCTATAACAAACTCCACATCTCGATCAGGCGGGAGACCAGGAAGGTTAGCTGGAAAGACATCAGAAAAATCACGAACCACCGGGATCTCCTCCAAACACGGCAAACTAACCTTGGTTTCTAAAACCGAAACCAAACAAGCAAAACATCCGGAATCTACAAGCTTCCGAGCACATACCGCCGATATAGTCGGAGAATCCTAGCGCGGATAACCGTAAACACTCCCGGGCTGACCGTTGTCCATCCTGAAGTCCAAGCGTTTACCCTTGCATTGGATCACAGCATCATATCTGGACAACCAGTCCATGTCTAGGATCACATCGAAGTCTTCCAGATCCAACAGCTTCAAATCAACAATCGCGAGAAAATCGCCTAGTAAAATCGGACAACTCTGAATACCCTGATCCGAAACTACAGATTCACCTGAAGGAAACTTGACACAGAACGCATCACCAACACGATCGAGGTCCAAACGGTAACGCTCTACGAAGGCCCTAGCCACAAATGAGTGGGTAGCGCCGGAATCGAACAGAACACGCGCCCAGCGGTTCTTTACCTTAAATCGTCCTATAAAATTGCACACGCGACTAAGGAAGCGAACGCTCAAAACTATAACTATGAGCTAAACATTAAAACTAGGGGAGAATCTAACCCGATATCACTTGCGTGGACGCCTGAGCTTCCTCCATAGAGACCACGTTCAACTTTCCTTTCCCCTTGTCCACTCGCTGCGGCGGCGGCAAAGCCTGAAGAGGAACTGGCTGCAGAGTAAGCTGAGCTTGCGGGCACTGATACTTGAGATGACCCTCTTGACCGCACAAGAAACAACTTCTCGCCTTCTTCCAGCAATGGGCAGCATCGTGCCCCGGCTTCTTGCATACAGAACAAAGCAAGTCTTTCTTTGGGATACCTTGGATCGTATGAATCTGCTCTTTCTTCTGAGCTCCTAATCTTTGATAGCACCTTTTAAATGGATGGCCCGGTCGGCCACAGAAACTGCATACCTCTTTGTTTCTCTTCCTCGGAGCAGCGTCAGGGACCTGAGTACTCTTACCCTCATCAGATTTTCTTTTATCTTTTCTCAGTTGTTGACCTCGATTCTTGGCGTTATCAATTGCCTCTACCTTTAAGGCAGCTTCCACCATACCAGCATAACTTGAGGTCGCATAGGCACTTGCTAATTGCTGGACGTCACTCCTTAGCCCAGCCAGAAATCGCTTGCTTCTATTTTCATCGGAACTCACCAAGTCTGGGGCAAATCGGCTTAGCTTACTAAACTCGATTTCGTACTCACTAACCGTGAGCTGCCTCTGCTTTAAGTGCAGGAAATCATTCATCAGACGGTCCCTCTCGACCGATGGCAGAAACTTGCTCAGAAGTAGCTCCTTAAAGGACTCCCAGGAACACCCGTCCTTCAGACCTTCTTTCTCCCTCAGCCACCAGCCCTTTGCCAACCCTTTGAGCTGATATGCGGCTAACATCACTTTCTGATCATCAGTGATCCCGGAGTATGAGAACATCTCCTCGATTGATATCATCCAATCGTCTAAGACCATGTAATCTGCCTTGCCATCATACGTCGGAGGCCTAAGTCGCTGAAACTGAGAAATAAAGGTCATCTCTGGTGGCACCACGACCGGAGGCACCAGAGGAGCGGGGGGAATAGGGACAGCTTGACCCACAACAGGGTCCTGAACTCTCGGAATTTGCCCTGCCACAACTGCTAACAAGGACTGGACCTGAGACTGCAAATCCACTACTTGTTTTGACAAGGCTTCATTGTTTTGTCGCAGACCTTCTATCAATGCACTACTCTGCGCACCTGAAGATTCTCCCTCCGATTGGGGAGTCAACCTTGTCGAAGGACGCCTCGACATTCTAATGGAACAACAAAACACTAATCAGACACCTAGCCCACCCACTAGAACCAAACAACATAGTACAAACAATACATATTTAAGTACTTGGTCATGCTGCTAACTTGCTCTGGGATTTTCAATAATGATGATATGCTTATCCTACGATGATTCACTATCATCACACTAACTCTTGTGCCTAGATCGGGAATGCATGAATTTATATTTTTTTTGACTCAAAAATTATGTGTGTACACATGTCATCCTGCAAATCTTTAGCTTGGCACGTTGTGCTTATGCAATGTTATGCTATGCATGATTGTGCTATGCATTCTAAAAAGGCCCTAATGCATGTTATGAGCGGCGTACACATGAAAATGTTATGCATCTCATACTACATAACATTTCCATACAACAAAAAAGAAAATGTGCTAGCCGCATTCATGTGGTGAGGTTATGCATCCCATACTACATAACCCTTACATGTTGCCTCCTATGGTGGATCCATATACAAACACATAGTATGCATCCCATACTACATAATATGACTCGTATACTTCATGTCATGCTATGAGTGTAGTGTTCGTGCTTCAGCCAAGACGTGCTGATGACATATCGGTGTGTGTATGATATGACTCTAAACACCTAATACTTACAGGGACAGGTTGCCCGACAATTTGTCAAGCAACCTCCCTCTGATACCAACTGTCACAACCCGCATTTTTCTCAATTAAAAAATAAATCAGAGCACGAGATAACTACGAGCTGTGATGCCACGTCAAGCAGGGGATAACTGCTGACGCTCAGGCAACACTCTAATCTTTCAAATCATAAGTTAAAATGAATAGAAAACTGATTTTTAAATTTATTGGCCGTATCCCTCGGCTCAGTGGATCAGATAGTCCACGGTTTGAAAACTATTTTTTTATACGTAGCGGAAAAATACTTCATTTATGCTTAACATCCTAAAAGAGCGCATAAGTGTCCTAAGAGGACAACTTACACTATGCAAGACCCTAGATTTCAATTTATAATATTTATAAAGAAAACAATCTTTTTACGCATTTGGAAAATAATGATTGAGCTTTTATAAAACATGCTGATCATGCAATACATATATTAGTTCTTTTTTATGGGTTTTAAAGTAACTGGCAACCTAGCATAAAACATTCCCAGAGAGCAAGTGAAACTACCACAAAACATGTAAACTAGCAGCTAAGCAAAGACTTAGTATCACAAAGGAAAATCACCAACGAGCGTCAACAACCTGACACGAACTCGCTGGCGAGCATGTATGTCTGTACTACTACAAAGCTAAAGAACTACCTCAACAAGTGAGGAAAACACTGCCACAACGCAGTCCACAAGGAAACTCCTGAAAATTAGCCGTTCAGCCGGCTACAGACCTGAACCTGAGGCATTCAAAAGAAGAACACCTCAGCAAGAAATAATAAAACAAGAGGCAAAGAAACATCAGATAATAATCGAATGAAAAGAGCAGAAAGAAAAATTGCTCATAGGTTTGGCCGTCCAAGTGGCGGTGGTGAGTCCGGAATGTCTATGGCTTTAATTGACGTGACATCGACCGGTTCACCGAGAATGTGCCCTGAGAGCACGGGGCGTGTGGTCGTGCGAGCCAACGTCTGTGATGAAATGGCTATATATATACATTGTTCGCTTATGCTAATGAAATGCAGGGAAGGAGCATCGCCGCCCCGAGTTGGGGGAGGGATCGTAATAATTTGGTCAGCATTGCTGACCGTTGCCTTGTTTTGCCACCGTGCGGTGGTTTGTTGCTTGCAGGTGTAGCTGGACCAAGCGGTCAATAGCGGGCTAAAGCCCGAATGCGAAGCCGGCCCTTGAAGGCCTAAGTTGGAAGTGTTTACTTCTTTATTCATGTGTGACCGGCCTGCGTGCCGTGGTTTGTAAAACATCTAATTGGAAGTGAAACATTTTGTAAGGCCTTAAGGCTCATTTTTGGGTATTTTGTAATAACATTCCTATTTTGTATTAGTGGACATTCGTGCTTTAATGCTGGGTTCTTTGTTACAACTTTTATAAACTGCTTCCGCTAGAATGCTCTGTGTAGGACGTTGAGATTGGTTGGATGGTTTCCATAAGTAACCACCCGGTCTGTCTGTGGCATACGGCGTCGGGCCCCGGCCGGACCTACTGCTATATGCTATGTGACGGATAGGGGGTGTTACAATTTGGTATCAGACTACTGGTTTTGGTCGGGCTTAAAGTGAATTCGTGGACGAATTCTTTTTAAGGGGTGGTGAGCACATTGTGTGCGTCATCGTAATAACAGTAAAAAGAACACATGAATGTCCACTTAGGAATGAAAATACTCGTGTTTGAGGAACCTGCGTGTTCCTATAATTGCTGTTTGCAATTTATTTGGTCGCTTAATGGTGTTTTGTACCACTATAGGTGACCAGAAGTGGTGTTGGGCCGTCAGAACGCCGAGTTTCTGAGGCTAGTAGTGCACCGGATGTTGCTCCCGCAACACCTCTATCGGCTGAGAACATACGGTTGGTGGCTGAAGCGGTGTTGGCCGTGATAAATGCGCAGCCTGGAAGGCAAACGCAGCAGCCCGCTCCTGCGATGGAGCAAGAACCTCTTCAAGAGGCTGAGCCGAGGAGAGTGGAGCAAGTGGTTGTGGAACCGGTGGTGCCAAGGAGGGCAACTGAGAGGCAGCTCAAGCATGTAATGAGCTTTAACCCTCCGTTATTCTCGGGGTTGGGAACCCCATCTCAGGCTGAAGACTGGCTCTCCAGGGTGAAGAGAGTCATGACAGCGACGGAGACGGAGGAGTGGCAAATGACCACCATCGCTACGTTTCTTCTGGACGGTGAAGCGAGGATGTGGTGGGAAGGATTGGAGCTGCACTTACTGAGAGGTAGGCAACTTGGTGATGTCTCGATAGAGGAGTTCTCGAGATTATTTTGGCTAGATACCTCCCTTCGACGCAGAAGATAGCGTTGGAGAATGAGTTCCTGAAGTTGGTACAGGGTGAGAGGAGCGTGGATGAATATCTCCACGAGTTTACTCGTCTGAGTCGTTATGCTAGCTCCACCATCGTGGATGAGGAGCGCAAGACTAATCGCTTTTATGAAGGCTTGAGGGATGAGTTGAGACTACTACTTTCGGGGCCAATGACGCAGGGTTTCTTAACCTTGGTCAACACTGCCCGGTCCTTGGAGAAGGACATGAAGAACGTACAAGCAAAGAAAAGTTTGGGTGAGAAGAAATCTGAATTTAAAGTGCCGACTACTTCAAAGTCCGGCTATCGGAGGTCTTTAAAGAAGCATAGGACTTCGGGTCCAACTCCTTCTGGTGCTTCTGGGGCGACTACGAGTCGGACCCCGGGCGCGTGTTTTACATGTGGAAAGACGGGGCATTTCACCCGTGATTGTTGGAGCGGACGTCCTAAGTCCGAGAGGAAGCCGGGAGCTACTTATGAAGAGAAGGGAAAGGCGGTGGAGTCGACCGCATCCCATTATGCTCCGGCCCAACCAAGGGTCTATAATCTTGGCCAACAGGAGGCCATCAAACAAGCTGATGTGGTGACAGGTACGGTTTAATTTATAGCAAGTCAATTTCTTTAAATACTTGTTATGCACATGTTACCTTACCACTACTTGTTTAGGATTCGTATTGATTTGTGAAAATCCGGCACGAGCACTCTTCGATACGGGAGCTTCACACTCCTCCTTGTCCGAAGGATTTATATCACGCATCGGAGTCCCTTCTTTGATGTCGAAGGATAAGTTGGATGTGTTGTTGCCCAATGAGTGTTCGATGCGAGCGAATAGGATCTGCGATGTTAAGATTCGTATTGGGGAGCAGGAGTTCGACCTGCGAGCGTCTTTACTTCCGTTAGTGGAGTTCGACGTCATATTTGGCATGGACTGGCTCTCGGAGCAGCAGGCCCATATAGATTGCGGTAGCAGGGAAGTCAAGCTGGGAGCAAATCATGAAACGACTTTTACGGGCTTAAAGTGGTCGAGCAAGACGTTGATGTCTGCTCTTCAGGTGGTGAAGGCGGTTCGTGCTGGTGCAGAACTGTTCTTTACACTAGTGGAGGTTGCAAAGCCGAAGCCCGCGTTGGATTGTATTTCAGTGGTATCGGAATACCCTGATGTGTTCCCCGCAGATCTTCCTGGAGCCCCGCCTCAGCGGGAGATAGATTTTACGATCGAGCTAGTGCCAGGTGCAAAGCCTGTGTCGCGATCTCCTTATCGGCTAGCGCCTAAGGAAATGGCGGAGCTGAAAGTTCAACTGCAAGAGTTGTTGGAGCAAGGGTATGTGTGCCCGAGTTCTTCGCCTTGGAGCGCACCGGTCCTCTTTGTTAAGAAGAAGGACGGAAGCTTGAGGCTATGTATTGATTATCAGGAGCTCAACAAGCTGACCAAGAAGAACAAGTACCCGATCCCCCGGATTGATGATCATTTTGATCAGTTAGTCGGGTCGACGGTGTACTCGAAGTTAGATCTCAAGGCTGGGTACTATCAGCTGCGGATAAGGAAGAGTGATATCCCGAAGACAACGTTTAGTACGAGATACGGGCATTATGAGTTTACGGTCATGCCGTTTGGGCTGACTAATGCGCCGTCAGTGTTCATGGATTTGATGAACAGGACTTTCAGGGAGTACTTGGACCATTTCGTGATCGTCTTTATCGACGATATTTTGGTGTACTCGCAAAGTGAGGAAGATCACTTTAATCTTCATTTGGTGTTGGAGACGCTAAAGAGAAATCAGTTGTACGCCAAGTTCTCGAAGTGCGAGTTTTGTCTATCCTTAGTGGCGTTCCTCGGACATATAGTTAGTGGAGAGGGTATTGCTGTGGATCTGGCGAAGATTGTTGCGATACGGGAGTGACCTGAGCTTGCTACTGTAGCGGAAGTCCGGAGTTTTCTGGGGCTTGCCGGCTATTATAGGCGCTTCGTAGAGAACTTCTCGCGGATAGCGTTACCTCTCACTACTTTGACGAGGAAGGAGCATAAGTTTGTTTGGACGCCGGAGTGCGCGCGAGCTTTTGAGGAGTTGAAGTGTCGGTTGACCACGGCGCCTGTGCTGAGTTCGCCATGTGGGATCGAAGGCTATGAGATTTATAGCGATGCTTCGGGCAGCGGTTTGGGTTGCGTGCTACTGCAACACGGAAGTGTAATAGCCTATGGCTCGAGACAGCTAAAAGTGCATGAGAGGAACTATCCGGTCCATGACTTGGAGTTAGCGGCCGTGATTTTTGCCTTGAAGCTGTGGAGACACTACTTGTACGGTGTGAAGATTGATATCTACACTGATCACAAGAGCCTGAAGTATCTTATTGATCAGAAAGATCTGAATATGCGGCATCGTAGATGGATGGAGTTCCTGGGGGACTATACATTTAAGATCCACTACGTGCCTAGCAAAGGGAATGCAGTTGCGGATGCGTTGAGTCGCCGAGCCCCAGCTCAAGCCAATTGGCTATCGGTGCATGATGAGCGGTTGGTGCGGGAGTTAGAGGCGTTGGAGATTGTTTGTGTGGACAGACAATCAAGTGCTGAAGCAGTTCTGAATTGGACTGAAGTCCAATATGACCTGGCTGATCGTATTCGGCAGGCTTTGGATATGGATGCTCTTATGAAGCAGTTTATGGTAGAGGCTCTGGATGGGTCAAATCCCCAATTCGTCGTGGAGGACGGATTGCTTTGGAAAGACGGACGTTTGTGCGTCCCAAGTGTGGGCAATTTGCAGGTGGGGTTGTTGTACGAGGCACACCATACCAAGTACTCGATTCACCCGGGGAGCACGAAGATGTACCGTGATGTGAAGAAACTGTTTTGGTGGCCGGGTTTGAAAAAAGATGTGGCGCTATACGTAGCGAAGTGCCAAACTTGCGCCTTGGTAAAGGCAGAGTGCCAAAAGCCGGGAGGATTTCTTAAGTCTTTGCCTATTCCGGAGTGGAAATTTGACGACATCTCTATGGACTTTGTGCACGGTTTGCCAAGGTCGCAAAAGGGGAACGACGCCATTTGGGTGGTTGTTGATCGATTGACGAAGGTGTCGCACTTTATTCCGCATAGGAAGGATGACCCGGTGGAGAAGTTGGCAAAGCTTTATGTGGATAATATAGTACGGTTTCATGGTGTGCCCCGCAGCATCGTGAGTGACCGAGATGGGCGGTTCACGTCCAACGATTGGAGGCTTGTGCAGCAAATGTTGGGAACAAAGCTGAAATTTAGCACAGCCTTCCATCCGCAAACGGATGGGCAGACCGAGAGGGTCAATAGAACTATGGAAGACATGCTCCGCATGTGTGTCTTGGATTTCGGAAAGCAATGGGAAGACCACATTTATTTGGTGGAGTTCGCATACATCAATAGCTACCAAGCGAGTATTCAGATGGCGCCTTTCGAGGCTCTATATGGTAGAAAATGTCGCACGCCGTTGTCTTGGTTAGAAACGGGTGAGTCAAGGTTGTATAAGCGATCGGAAGTGGAGGATGCTACTTCTTTTGTGAGAACCATTCGGGAGAGGTTGCTTATCGCTCAGGACCGGCAAGCAAAGTACTATAATGCCAAGCACAGGAACGTGGAGTTCGTTGTGGGCGATTATGTATACTTAAAGATCAAGCCGTTCAAGGGTGTCTCAAAGGAGCAAAGGGGGACGTTTTGGGCAAGTTTGGGTTCTGGCTGCAGGCACACGGCCTGGGACACGGGCGTGTCCCAGGGCGTGTCAAGCCTGTGTCGACACTAAGACAGGAAGTCGACACTTTGGTCTCGACATTGTGTCGAGACTAGGCACACGACCTGCGAAACGGGCGTGTCGTAGGGCGTGTCGACCCGTGTCGACGATCGTCCCGGGGAGTCGACGAGATTCGCTCGACGATGTGTCGAGAGTGGGCACACGGCCTGTGACACGGGCGTGTCGACCCGTGTCGACACTCGTCCCGGAAGTCGACGAATCTTGCTCGACGATCGTCGAGACAAGGCACACGGCTTAGGACACGGGCGTGTCCGAGGCCGTGTCGAGTGTGGAGACCGTGTACACGGCTTGGGGTCCAGGCGTGTTGAGGTGACACGGGTAGGGACACGGGCGTGTCCTAGTACCCGTGCAGTGCTCGGGTTGATTTTGGGGGAAAATGATGGGGTACACGGCCGGCCACACGGCCGTGTTAGGTGGAACACGGGCGTGTCAGCTCGAACACGGGCGTGTTCGATACCCGTGTGAGGTTCCAGGTGATTCGATTTTGACGGCGAATGAGGCACACGGCCCTGGACACGGGCTTATGCCAGGCCGTGTTCGGTCCAGATTGGGCATTTCAGCCCCGAATCGAAGCCGTTCATTTCTTTAACTGAAGATCCAACAGCTGGGGGTTGTTCCTGAAGGGATATACCCGTGAATGGACTTGGAAAACCCTTACTTTTCATAACTTCTCATCTTTCTAAAACCTTAGAGAGAGAGGAGAGCCAAGGGAGAAAGAAGGAGCTAGATCCCGCCATTGGAGGAGCTTCGGAGCTCCGAATCGCGAGCCGACTCCGGATCCACGGAGGCAACGCTAGTGCGGTGGTTTTCATCCGATTACTTTTCCATGGCGCCAAAGAGGAACGCAAGGGTAACGATCCTCATCTTGAGCATGAGTAGCTCTCTTTCTTAGCATAGGAAGCCCGCTCTCGCGAGTTTGCGGAGAGTTGGAGGCGTTCCTTCGGGTAGATATGTGAAGTCCCCGTTGTTTAGAGTTCGTAAGCGAGAACGGACATAGGCATGATGTGTGAAGCCTACCCGGACATGTTGGTCTGGATCGGTGATATTGCATTGCATAATGCCGGAGAAGACTCCGTGCTATTGGTTGTTTTTCGTGTTTTCTACGCGGTAGATTGCAGCAGGGAGCCTTGGGGACTAACCCAAAGGTGCACCCGGAAAACTGGGCGGATACGAGATCTTGCCAACTTGGTGGCTTGAGAGCCAACTTGAACATTACCGGGTTATGTGACTTGTGATGGAAATGGGACTCGGCGGAAGTTTGACCCGCGCAAATTGCTTAAATTGTCGTTGCGATGTGAGCGCGGGTTAGATGGAACCGTACCCGTTCTATGTCGTTCGGTTAAAGAGACCTAAAGGCACGTGGCACTTACCGTTGGCATAGATTAGGGTCTTCGGCGGTCAATGCCTTAAATTGTCGTGACCCAGGCCAGGAAGACAAATTGCTCATAGGTTTGGCCGTCCAAGTGGCGGTGGTGAGTCCGGAATGTCTATGACTTTAATTGACGTGACATCGACCGGTTCACCGAGAATGTGCCCTGAGAGCACGGGGCGTGTGGCCGTGCGAGCCAACGTCTGTGATGAAATTGCTATATATATACATTGCTCGCTTATGCTAATGAAATGCAGGGAAGGAGCATCGCCGCCCCGAGTTGGGGGCGGGATCGTTATCATTTGGTCAGCATTGCTGACCGTTGCCTTGTTTTGCCACCGTGCGGTGGTTTGTTGCTTGTAGGTGCAGCTGGACCAAGCGGTCAATAGCGGGCTAAAGCCCGAATGCGAAGCCGGCCCTTGGAGGCCTAAGTTGGAAGTGTTTATTGCTTTATTCATGTGTGACCGGCCTGCGTGCCGTGGTTTGTAAAACATGTAATTGGAAGTGAAACATTTTGTAAGGCATTAAGGCTCATTTTTGGGTATTTTGTAATAACATTCATATTTTGTATTAGTGGACATTCGTGCTTTAATGCTGGGTTCTTTGTTACAACTTTTATAAACTGCTTCCGCTAGAATGCTCTGTGTAGGACGTTGAGATTGGTTGGATGGTTTCCATAAGTAACCACCCGGTCTGTCTGTGGCATACGGCGTCGGGCCCCGGCCGAACCTACTGCTATATGCTATGTGACGGATAGGGGGTGTTACAGTGCGGGCATAGGCGAATCCTGGCTCGCATGCACCTGAGCGCACGATCCGACGTGTGCGCGCCCGCACGTGATCAGGCGCACCCCCCCCCCCCCCCACCGTGATCTATATATATGTTGTGGTCTAACTCGACGTCCCCGCCGTCCAATATTTTGGGGTCGTTCATCATTGTCCGATTCACATGTAACCAACCACTAACCGACAGGTTAGTGGAGAAATTTTATTATTAATTTAATATGTGAGTAAATAGCGGAATTAATATGCGCCCCTAAACAATAACAAAATATTTATAATGGTAGTTATGGTGTGCAGATAGGCGCGTAACCACCATAACCACCTCCTGAAGGCTATAAAAGAAGCCCCAAGCTTTTTCATTTCTCACCTTTTTCCTCCAAGCCTCTTTCTTCCTCATGTCGAAGCTCTGCCAAATTTCTCCTACGAGCAGCACTCGAGTGTTGGGTACATTGGAAAATGTGTACCATATTTGAAAAAGCCTCACCCTACTCAATGATATACATCAAGGTGTATTTGATGTGTTTTGAGTTTATATGTGCAGGTTAAGTAATTGCAGGAAATGCAGAAAAATTTCTAAGTCCATGTGTCGACACTTAGAGAGGCTGTGTCGACACTTATGAAGGCTTGTGTCGACACTGGAGAAAAGCTGTGTCGACACTTGGAGTTATTTGTGTCGACACTTGGAAAGGCTGTTGTTAGAAAGTAGTGAAAGGAAGCGAAAAGTAGAGAACAAGCGAATAAACTTTTGAATAATTGAAATTTTATTATCCAAAAAAGATATCTATTACAAAGGTATGCCCTGCTTTATATAGAATGGAGGAGAGATGAGAGAATACAAATAAGAGATGTGGGACTATAATTTACAGGACAAGCGCACTATACAAAACAAACCGCACAAGCCGCGCGGTTAGACAGCAGGGCTAACCGCACGGCGACCACCAGAGAGGAAGAGAGACTGCTAGGGTAGACCGCCAGACCGCCCGGTCTCCAAGCCGACTGAGACAAACCGCCAGACCGCGCGGTCTTCAACCCGCCAAGACAAACCGCCAGACCGCCCGGTCACCAACTTCAACACTCCCCCTCAAGCTGGAGCATATATATCGATCATGCCCAGCTTGTCGCAGATGTGGAAAAAGGAAGCGGACACCGGCTTGGTGAAGACATCTGCCAACTCGTTGTCGGACGTGACAAATGGAGTGCAAATCTGTTTCTTCAATATTTCTTCTCGAATAAAATGACAGTCGACTTCTATGTGTTTTGTTCTCTCATGAAAGACCGGATTTTTGGAAATGTGTATCGCGGCCTTATTGTCACAGAACATAGGAAGAGGATAGTTGTAAACCTCTCCTAGGTCAAGCATGAGAGCCCGCAACCACTTCAACTCACATGTAGTCGATGCCATGCTACGATATTCCGCCTCTGCACTAGACCTGGAAACGACAGACTGTTTCTTGCTCTTCCAACTCACAAGATTGCCTCCAACAAATGTGCAGAAACCTGAAGTCGATTTGCGGTCCCCTTTGTCATCCGCATAGCTTGAATCAGAGTAAGCTTCAACCCTTAGGTGACCATTCTTCTGAAATAGGAGTCCTTTCCCTGGAGCAGCTTTAATATACTCTAATATCCTCAGAGCAGATTGTAGATGACACTCCCTCGGAGCTTGCATAAACTGGCTCACCTTGCCAACAGCATAGGAGATGTCGGGTCTGGTTACCGTGAGATATATGAGCTTGCCCACCAGACGCCGGTATCTCGTAAGATCAGAGAGAAGAGGTGAGTCATCTGTCCAAGTTTTGTCTTCTCCAGCAGCCATAGGACAACGTGCAGGTTTAGCACCAGTGAGTCCTGCATCCTTTAAAAGATCAAGAGCATACTTCCGTTGTGAAAGGACCATGGAGTTGGGCTTTCTAGAGATTTCAATCCCCAGAAAGTATTTCGGGGAGCCCATATCCTTTGTAACCAGATATTGACGAAGGTGTTTCTTGGTCATCAGTATCCCATCCTGGTCATCGCCAGTAAGAAGAATGTCATCAACATAAACCGCAAGAACAACAAGACCAGAGGCGGTTTTCCGAACAAACAAGGAGTGATCTGCTGAGCTTCGTGTAAAACCAATGGCCGCAACAATGCCACTGAACTTGTCAAACCAGGCACGAGGACTCTGCTTGAGGCCATAGATAGCCTTCTTTAGCCGGCATACCCGTGTCTTCCCCTGAGCAACATACCCAGGAGGTTGCTCCATGTAAACAGCTTCCTGCAGATCTCCATAGAGGAAGGCATTCTTAACATCTAGCTGCGAGATGGGCCAATCCCTGTTGACAGCCACAGAGAGAAGAACCCGAATAGTGCTGAGGCGAGCCACGGGCGAGAAAGTGTCAAAGTAATCAACCCCATAAGTTTGGGTAAAACCCTTGGCAACCAGGCGAGCCTTATAACGATCCACACTGCCATCCGGGAGAAACTTCACCACGAAGACCCAGCGACAACCAACAACATCTGTGCCGAAAGGAGGCGGAACAAGGGTCCAGGTACCCCGTTCAGTGAGAGTAGCAATCTCCTCATCCATGGCAACTTTCCAGTGAGGAATAGTAAGGGCCTCCTGGTAGGAACGTGGGGTGGTAGTGGCCGAGATAGCCAGGGCAAAGGCTCGGCGAGCAGGGGTAAGGCGATCGTAGGAAACAACCGCAGCAAGTGGATGGTGGGTACAAGCCCGAACCCCTTTGCGAAGAGCAATCGGGAGATCCAGGTCAGCAGGTGCCTCAGTATCCGGAGTATCCGTGGTGGAGAGAGCTGGCCCGGGAGTAGAGAGAGATGGCAGCGGAGTGGAGGGAGAAAGCGGAGTAGAGGGTGGAGATGAGGAGGATGGGGAAGACGGTGGAGTGGGTGGAGAGGACGGAACCTCAGTGGGAGCAGAGGGAATGGATGTGGTGGTATGAGAAGTAGGAGCAGGAGGAGGAGAAGAGGAGGAGGGAGAGAAGTAAGATGCATTGGTAAAGAAGGTGACATTCGCAGAGACAAATTGCTTGCGGGTAACAGGGTCAAAGCAACAATAGCCTTTCTGAGTGGGAGAGTAGCCCAGAAAGACACATTTGGTGGCACGGGGTGAGAGTTTATCACGGGTGGCAGCGGGAGAGTGCACAAAAGCGGTGCACCCAAAGATGTGTAGAAGAAGAGGAAAGGGATCCTTGTTCGGATAAAGAATGAAGAAGGGGGTAGCACCGTGGAGAACGATGGAGGGAAGGCGATTAATGAGATAGCAGGAGAGGAGGACAGCATAGCCCCAATAGGAGCGAGGAACATGCATTTGAGTCATCATAGTGCGAGCGACATCAAGGAGGTGACGGTTTTTGCGTTCCGCCACCCCATTTTGTTGTGAGGTGTAGACACAGCTGGTTTGACGAATAACACCATGGTGAGTGCAAAAGGAGGAGAAGTCGTGGCTAAGATACTCCTTAGCATTGTCAGAACGAAGGATTTTAATAGACGTAGCAAACTGAGTGTTAACCATCGAATAAAAGGAGGTCCAAACAGAGAACAACTCGGAGCGATCTTTGAGAAGATATACCCACGTAGATCGAGAGAAATCATCAATGAAGGTGACAAAATAGGAACTGTCCCGACCGATGGTGAGGGTAGGAGCGGGACCCCATATGTCAGAGTGAACGAGGTCGAACGGATGGGAAGAGCCCCGACTTTGCGTTGGTGGGAAGGGGGAGCGGTGATGTTTGCCAAGTTGACATGCATCACAGTTTAGAGGAGGATGATGAGGAGGGAGGTGCGGCAGGAGCTGTCGTAGAATTCGGGGAGGAGCATGTCCAAGGTGAAGATGCCATTGGAGAAGATCTGTAGAGGAGGAGGAGAAGGCGGATAGAGCAGAAACGTTGTCGAGGAAGTAGAGGCCACCACTCTCAGTCCCGGTAGCAATCGTCCGTTGGGAGTCCGGATCCTGAAAAGCACAAGAGGTAGGGGTGAATGTGACAGAACACTGTAGTTGATTGCATAAAGAAGTAACCGATAATAAGTTGCACGGAAACTTGGGCACATAGAGGGTATCAGCCAAGCAGAGAGATGGAGTGACTTGAACCATGCCCGTCCCATGGACCGGGGAGGGAGATCCATCAGCAACAATGACCGGGGGCAACTGAGCCTGTGTGTTAAGAAGAGAGAAACATTGAGGGTTGCCTGTCATATGATTTGTTGCACCAGAGTCGATGAGCCATCGCCCGCGAGTCACAACATGAGCACTACCAGAAGAGGTGACCACGGAGGCGGACAGGCTGGAGGAGAGGAAAGCCATGGAAGCAAGAGAGGAGCAAACCGCGACGAGAAGAACAAGCCGCGAGAAGAGAATAGATCACCAAGCCGGGCGACCAGAAAATAGGTCGGGCGGCTAGGAAGGCCGTTCCCAAGAAGCCGAGCAAAGCAGAGGGAAAGAAGTCGCACGACCTGAAAAAGTCGGGCGAACAGAGGAGAACAAGTCGCACGGCCAAAGATGAGGCCGAGGCGACTAGCAAGCAGGCTAAAAAGCAGGCAAAGGTCCAGCGGGGAAGAGGTCGCGCGGACTGAGAAGGCCGAGCGAACAGGAGAGAAGAGAAGAGCAGGTGACCGCGACCAAGATGCGGGTGAAAAAGGAACAACCCGCACGGTCAGGCAGATCACAGCAGCAAACCGCGAGTATAAAGACAAGACACGCGGACAGAGACAGACCGCAACGACTAGGAAGTCGGAGAGGCAAGAAAGAACAAGGAGCGCGGCGACAACGAAACAGGTCGCTGCGACAAAGAGTAGTAGGAGAAGAGAACCAAGTAGAAGCAAGCCGCGCGAACAGGGCGGCGGACAGAAACAAGCCGCGCGGATAGAAACAAACCGCGCGGATAGAAGAGAGGGCAAGCCGCGAATCAAGTCGCAGAACGCGGAAAACAAGCCGCGAGCAACAGAGAGCGCACAGAATCAGGAGGAAATGACCATGTCCTCTGATACCATGTTAGAAAGTAGTGAAAGGAAGCGAAAAGTAGAGAACAAGCGAATAAACTTTTGAATAATTGAAATTTTATTATCCAAAAAAGATATCTATTACAAAGGTATGCCCTCCTTTATATAGAATGGAGGAGAGATGAGAGAATACAAATAAGAGATGTGGGACTATAATTTACAGGACAAGCGGACTATACAAAACAAACCGCACAAGCCGCGCGGTTAGACAGCAGGGCTAACCGCACGGCTACCACCAGAGAGGAAGAGAGACTGCCAGGGTAGACCGCCAGACCGCCCGGTCTCCAAGCCGACTGAGACAAACTGCCAGACCGCGCGGTCTTCAACCCGCCAAGACAAACCGCCAGACCGCCCGGTCACCAACTTCAACAGCTGTGTCGACACCAGAATCAACTGTGTCGACACCAGAAGGAATGTGTCGACACACAGTGAAGCTCAGTCGACACACAGTGAAGCATTGTCGACATCAACTGTGTCGACACCCAGAGGCTGTGTCGACACACAGAGAAGTATAGTCGACATCAATTGTGTCGACACCAAGAGGCAGTGTCGACACACAGAAGTATTTGTCAACATCAAATGTGTCGACACACAGGACTTGTGTCGACACACAGCAAAGCTTCAACAAAGTTAAAGTAAAGAAGTACTTGTGTCGACACAAAGGAGATGTGTCGACACACAACAAGTTTTAACAAAGTTAAAGAAAAGAAGGCTTGTGTCGACACACAGAATTTGTGTCGACACATTCTAAAGAAGCACTGTCGAGAAGCTGTTACAACAACAAAAAGAGTTGTGTCGACACCACCAAGGCTAGTGTCGACACTTAGTTCACTTGTGTCGACACTTTGTCTAATTGTGTCGACACATAATGAAGTTCAGTCTCGACACTTTCAGACAGAGACAGTGATTTCAAGAAGTGACTGGATGACTTGACAGCTGCCATTTCTAGCCGGTCAACTACTAATGTCAGAGCTGTCAGAAGGTTGTTAGAAACCGAATCAGCCGGTTACCATGGAGGAAGATTATATAAAGGCTTTCTCTTTCAACAGAAAGTGATGATCAATCATTGAAGAATACAGATTCTAAGCAATACAGATAGAAGTAATTATACAGAAGATTTTCGACATAAGATCTAGAAGAAGTTGGAGAGAGAGAACTCCATCTAAGAAGTGCAGTTGCTGAACCAGGCTGGCAAGAAAGATTCAGATTGAGATCTGAATCTCAAGTCAGAAGCTGATTGAAGATCATCTTCTCAGGAGATTCAACCCTACTGAGTTCAGATTCAAGAAGCTTTGAAGAAAGCTAAGAGAGGTTGATCTCTGCCATCAAGTTCTTCCAAGAACTGTTCAAGAAGCCATCCATCCATTCTCTCTTTCAGGGTGGTGGTAATAAACTTTGTTTAATCAAATTTCTGAAAGATCTATTATAGATCTTTGTTGTAAGCCTATATTATAAAGGCTGAGTGTAAGAGATTTAGATCTCTGAGTGTAGGTCTTATTGAAGACTGAGGTAGTGCTTTGTGCCTGAGTTGTAGGAGACTGTGTTCTCTGAGTGTAGGCGTTGTTGAAAGCTGAGGTATGGCTGTTTTCCTGAGTTGTAGGAGTGGGGACACTCTGAGTTGTAGGAATCTGGTTTGGGTTCTGAGCTACTGTAAGATCTGAGGATCTGAGGAGAAGTGCAGAAGTTAGGCCGAATCTAGTATACTGCTAGATAGGCGAAGGGGGAAAGTGGATGTACCCAGACCTTAGGGAACCACTATAAAAATCTGTGTGCACTCTGTGTTGAATTATTTCTGTGATTGCTGTGTTGTGTAGTAGTTGAATTAGCAATTTCTGGTTAATTAACTGAACAGTGTTACTGCCTTAAAATCAAAAGAAAAAGTACACCTATTCACCCCCCCTCTAGGTGGTTAGGCACTAATTCTTTCAAGTGGTATCAGAGGGAGGTTACTCAAAGAAGGACTTAACATTCAGAGTTTGATCCATAAGGCAGATTCAGATTCAAGAAATCAAGAAAATGAGTTCAGGAGAGAATCATAAGAAACTAGGTTCAATGAAACTACCCATATGTAGAAAGGAAATATTTGACATCTGGAAAGAAAGGGTCAGGCTGTTTATGGAGGCTTCTGATCCAAGGATCTATATCACAGTAAAAGAAGGTCCTTATATTCCTATGAAGATTTCAGTTATAGATGCAAATCAAAGAATTCTCAAGGATTATTCAGAGATGACCAAGGATGAGATCATCTTGGCTACTATGGATAAGAGAGCCCATAACATCATAGTGAGTGTCATTGATGATGCAATCTTTCAGAATTTGATTCACTACAAGACCTCCAAGGAAATGTAGGATACTTTAATAGTCTACATGGAGGGATCTGAAGAAGTAAGACAAGATAGAAAATTTATGCTAAACCAAGAATATGAAAGTTTCAGACAAGGAAAGTCTGAGAGTATCACTGAGTGATATAAAAAGTTC
This sequence comes from Platanthera guangdongensis, assembly GCA_039583875.1. Taxonomy (NCBI): domain Eukaryota; kingdom Viridiplantae; phylum Streptophyta; class Magnoliopsida; order Asparagales; family Orchidaceae; genus Platanthera; species Platanthera guangdongensis. Next base: position 55,533,034 of record CM077154.1, read on the forward strand.
TATAGGATAGTGAATGAGTTGATGTCCTATGGGAGAATATTCAGTACTTATGAACTGAATGACAAATTTCTAAGATCCTTGATAAAGGATTGGGACACAAAGATTTGTGTCATTAGAGAAGTGGCCAAACTTGCAAATATTTCTCCTCCAACCTTATTTGGAAAGTTGTTGTCATATGAGATGCAACTGATGGATAGGAAAGAGGCAGAGAAGAGTACAAAAGGGGAGCATAGAGACAAGTCTGTGGTCTTTAAGGTTGAAGCCACTAGGAAAAATAGGAGGATGTCTTCATCACCTCCTATGATAGTTGCTGAAACACCTTCAGATAATTCTGATAACCAAAGTTCTGAAAGCAGTGACTCAGATGAGGATTTTGCAGCATTTACTAGACAGTTTCAGAGATTTCTGAAGAAGAAGCAGTGGAAGTCTAAGCCTTCCACATCTAAGCCTAAGGATGATTACTATCAAAAGAGGAAGTCATCCAGGAAAGACAGGAGCAAGTCTAAGTCAAACAAGTCTACAACATCAAAGATTGTTTGTTACTGCTGCAATAGGCCTGGACATGTAGTGGCTGAGTGTCCAGATAAAAGAAAAGAGACTGCAGATAAGAAAAGAGTTATCACCAAAGCAAGAAGTAGAAATCCTTTGTTGCTGAGAAGGAAAAGATCCTGTCAGACAAGTCATCATCAGAGTCAGAATCTGAAGCTGAGGCTTACATTGGGCTATATGCAGTTGATGAAGAAAAAGAATTTTTACAAGTGCTGAACTCTATATATGAACAAGAAGACCATCAGTGCAAGGGACTGATGGCTATGTCAGAAGAAGACAAATGCCAGGATCAGTCTGGTCCTAGTAAGGTACAATGTCTTTCAGATTGCAGTACTGAGTCAGAGTCAGCAACATCTGCATCAAGTGATGTGGATAGATCTGAGTCTGAAGGTGATATTCATCAACTGATTGATGAATATAGAGATCTATTGCAGGCACTTAAGAAGAGCAAAAACCTGGTCAAAACTCTGATTGAGGAAATTGCTGATCTTAAGATGGCTGCAACAGATTCAGAGAAAATACTGGATCAAAAACTGAATGAGATTGCCAGATTGAAAAACATAACTGTTATTCAAATGGGCACAATCACATTCAAGAATGATCAGATTAGAAATCTGGAGGTTAGACTTCAGAAAGAGAAAGAGATTGTAGCCAGTTTTTCTAAACCTAAATCTGTATTACCCTTGATTGATGAGTTTGTACCTCAAAAGGGTAAGGATGGGTTAGGGTTTAAGAAAACTGCCTGGACTGCTAGGTCCAAATCTAAAGGCAAAGCCCCAGCATAAAACAAGAAGCCTGCTGTAGATAATTCAGCTAGAGTTGTACCTAAACAAAGGTACAACAAGTTTTAGTGCTGGTTGTTGTGGCAAGATAGGCCACCTTGCCTTAGATTGTTGCACAATTCCAGTATCAAGGAGAGTAGCAATCTGTCTGTGAGAAGACCTGCAGGCAGATTTGTTAAAGTTCAGTCTAACCTGAACCAAGGACCCAAAACTCATTTGGGTTCTAAGGTAAGGTAATCTTTCTTGCAGGTGAGTCTAAGTTGTCATGCCCCAATATGGTACTTGGACAGTGGATGTTCCAGGCACATGACTGGAACAAGGGGATTGCTGAAGGACTTCACACCTGTGTTGAATGGACCTAAAGTCACCTTTGGTGGTTCAGAAAAAGGGATCATCAAAGGATTTGGTAACATTTCTAGTAACCAGATTACTATCACTCAAGTGGCCTATGTGAAGGGTTTGAAACACAACCTTATTAGTATAAGTTAGTTGAGTGAGTTAGGATATGACATTTCATTTATTAAGAATGGATGTCATATCAAAAGGTCAAGTGATCAAAAGGTCATATTGACAAGATATAGGAAGAGAAATGTTTATTGTCTTAACCTTGAGTGTGAGAACAATGGTTCTCCTATTTGTCTTGTAGCTGATGAGAGAGCCTCTCATTGTGTTAAATGGCACAAGAGGTTGGACCCATCTAAACTATAAGACTATTGGCCAACTCTTTAGCAAAGAGTTAGTGAGGAATGATTCTTAAGTTAAGTGTATAAATGATGAGATATGCTCAGCTTGTCAAAAAGGAAAGCAGACCAAATCCACCTTTCATAGCCTTGAAAACAAGGATTCAGTGGGGTGCCTTTACCTCTTACATATGGATCTTTTTGGTCCTATGCCAGTTCATAGTCTAGGTAGGAAGGTCTACGCATTTGTGGTGGTAGATGACTATTCTAGATATTCCTGGGTGTTCTTTCTAAGACAAAAATCTAAAACTCCAACTGTCTTTTATAGTTTTGTTAAACCAATTCAGAATGAGTTGAACAGTATAGTGGTCAAAATCAGAAGTGACCATGGTACTGAATTTCAGTCTGAAAGTATGACAAGACTATGTGAAGAATTTGGGATTTTTCAAGAATTTTCCTCACCTAGAACACCACAGCAAAATGGTATTGCTGAAAGGAAGAATAGAACATTGATAGAAACTGGTAGAACTCTATTGAGTGACACTTCTCTACCTGAATATTTCTGGGCTGAGGCAGTAAACACTGCATGTCATGTGATCAATAGGGCTACTATCACCAAGTGCCATAAAAAGACTCCCTATGAGATTGTGAAGGGCGGAAAACCAAATTTATCCTATTTCAGGATCTTTGGTTGCAAATGCTATATACTTAACAATGGCAAGTCTTATCTAACCAAGTTTGCTGTCAAATCCCAAGATGGGATATTTGTTGGGTACAACAACAATAGTAAGGCTTATAGAGTCTACAACTTGATTACTCAAGTTGTAGAAGAATCTGTACATGTAGTCTTTGATGAAACAAGACTGATTAACTGTGAGTTGCCAAGTAGTGTTTGCAGTTCTACATGTTTAAATGAGAGAATGGACAAGCTTACCATTACAGAGGATTCTACTGCAAATCAGGAAGTGGAAAATGGTGGCTGCTGTCCAGGGGGAGTACAAGACTCACCTGATGCTGAAGAAAACCAAGAGGTGCAGCTTCATGAAGAGGCTGGAGGTGTACAACCTGGAGATAGACTACCTCCAGCTAATAGACACTTAAAGGATCATCCAGCAAATCAGATAATTGGTGATCCAAGACAAGGAGTGCAAATAAGAAGCAGGAATCTGAGCACAGTTCTTTACTCCAGTTTCCTATCCCAAGTGGAACCAAAGAAATTTGAAAAAGCAGTTCTAGACCCACATTGGATTGATGTCATGCAAGAGGAGCTGAATCAGTTCAGAAGATGCAAGGTCTGGAAGCTAGTTCCTAAACCCAAGGACCACAACATCATTGGAACAAAGTGGATCTTTAGAAACAAATTGGATGAGAATGAGATCATTATGAAGAATAAAGCAAGACTTGTTGCAAAAGGGTATAGGCAGGAAGAAGGTATTAACTTTGATCAAACCTTTGCCCCAGTAGCAAGACTGGAAGCAATCATGATGTTCCTTGCTTATGCAACTTATCAAGGCTTTAAGGTATTTCAAATGGATGTAAAGTCAGCTTTCCTAAATGGAAATCTAAAGGAAGAAGTCTATGTAGAGCAGCCCTCAGGTTTTGTTGATCCTCTCAAACCTGATTATGTTTATAGACTTAAAAAAGCATTGTATGGGTTAAAACAAGCCCCAAGGGCTTGGCATGAAACCCTGTCTAGTTTCCTCATTGAGAACAAATTCTCAAGGGGGAAAATAGACAAGACTCTATTCCTTAGGGAATCTAAAGGAAAGATTATCCTAGTCCAAATATATGTAGATGACATAATATTTGGATCTACTGAAAGTAATCTGTGCAGAAAGTTTGCAAACCTTATGCAAGGAAAATTTGAAATGAGCAGTATGAGGGAACTTAAGTTCTTCTTGGGTCTCCAAGTAAGACAGACTGAAGATGTCATGTCCATATGCCAGTCTAAGTTCACCTTGGAGTTAATAAAGAAGTATGGTATGGAATCATCCACTACCATGAAAACTCTTATGGGGTCAAGTATGTCTCTAAGCAAAAATGATGCAGGGAAACCTGTAGATGAAACTTTATATAGAGGGATAGTTGGCTCCCTTCTGTATTTGACTGCTAGTAGACCAGATATCATGTATGCTACATGTGTCTGTGCTAGGTACCAAGCATGCCCTAAAGAATCTCATCTGACTGCAGTCAAAAGGATTTTGAGATATCTTAAGGGTACACCTTACCTAGGCCTTTGGTACCCTAGGAATGGAGATTTTCTACTGACAGGTTATTCAGATGCAGATTTTGCAGGTTGCAAGGAAGATAGAAAAAGTACTACAGGCACCTGTCAATTTCTAGGTGGAAGACTAGTGTCTTGGAGCAGTAAGAAGCAGACCAGTGTGGCAATCTCCACAGCTGAGTCAGAATATGTTGCTGCAGGAAGCTGTTGTGCACAACTTCTGTGGATTCAGCACCAGCTAGAAGACTATGGTATTCAAGTAAGAAGAACACCTTTGTTTTGTGATTCTACAAGTGCAATTTCTATAGCTAATAATCCTGTCTCACATAGTAGGACTAAGCATATAGAAATTAGATACCATTTTCTTAGAGAACATGTAGAGAAAGAAGACATTTCACTAGAATATGTCAAAACAGATAATCAAATTGCTGATATGTTTACTAAGCCCCTAGATGAAACAAAATTCAATAAGTTTAAAATTGAATTAGGAATGTTGAACTTAGATTAGTTTCACAAAATTGGCTAAGTAAAATGGTGTCGATACAAGGAGTTGTCTGTGTCGACACATAGAAGTGGTGTCGACATTCCAGAGAAATGATGTCGACACATCTAGAGAGTTGGTGTCGACACTTCAGAAAAGTAGTGTCGACACATCCAGAGTAGGTGTCGACACATCTAGAAGTGGTGTCGACACTTAGGTTCAATACAGATTTCGTCGAGTGAAGTATCGACTAATCGTCGAGCGCAGATGTATTTGTGTCGACACATCATAATTGGTGTCGACACATAGTAGTCAACACCGTTGTCGAGACTTAAGTAGTCAGTGTCGATACTTTTCAACAGTGTCGACACATCTAGAGGATTATGACACGCCTTTTCACCTTCGTTTTTAGAAAGGTATAAATAGGTCTTCAACATTGTTTGTCGACACGCTCTCAATAGTTTTGAGACCAAAATTTTATGTCGACATCTCTCTCATCTAAATTCAAGATTTCTCAAAACCCTAATGGCGCCTAAGCTTGAGGAGAACGTCAATGAAGGATATGAGCTAGTACGCAACGCATTTGACCATGCGGAACCAAAAATTCAGGAGGTTGTAACCCTAATTGCAGAGAATGGGTTGGAAGTTCTAGTTTCTGATCCAACCAAGATTTGGAAGAAAGAAGTACTCGAATTCTATGGTGCAGCTATGTTGGATTCAACTGGACTCAAGATCAAGTCTGCAGTTCATGGTGCGAAATTTAAACTGACTATGAAGAGTTTAAGGAAAGTTCTACATCTACCTAGAACTCAAGAGGAAGAAGATGTACCTGCTTCTAAGCTTAGGGAAGCACTGCAATGGTGTGGACTAGATTCAACCCTGAAGATTGGCTAAGTATTTAACAGAAGAGGAATGAATATGCAAGGAAAGTTCTTGTCTGAAGTGGTAGGAAAGGTGATTCTGTGCAAGCCAGGTGGGCATGATAGGATATCAGCTCATATGTTCAGCTTAATGACAAGGATCGTCTTTAAACTAAAAACTGATTGGTCAGCAGTGATGTTTGAAATGATTAAGGAAAGTCTGAAGAAGCCTAATTTGAGTAGGATAATGAGTCTGTATTTGGCTGGAACTATTACAGAAGTAATGGAACAAGCTGCTGGTTCTAAAATAAATCACATGAGGAAGATGGACATCAGGATTTTCTCAAGGTGGGATAGGGTGTTAACTAAGGACATGCCTACTCCAGAGAAGGAAACACCTCCACAGAAGAAGCAGAAGAAAACCAAAAGGGTTCCTGAACCTTCTAGTAGTTCAGAGGAGCAAGTAGTTTTTAGTTCTGATGAGGAAGAGGCTGGAAATGCTGGACAGTTACCAGTAAGAATTGAAGATGCACAGAGGCAGGGGGAGCAACCATCTGCTAGCCCCATCCACCTGGATCCACTCCAGGGGAGCCTCAACATGAGGAAGTGCCAACTCACTTAGACAGTGAAATGACAACTCAAACAATCCTTGAGGTAATACATGAAGTTAATCAATCAATTTTCCATATTGAGGATGAAGTATTAACTGAATATTTGATTGATATTGAACAGCCAACACAATTACATAGTCATGCACAAGATGTGATCATGGAAGATACATCTGTTGCTACTGATGCTTCAGAGATAAGAAACTCTCCTGTCCGTTCTCAACAAGAATTTACTTTAGAAGAGCTGTTTCCTGATATTAAGGGGGAACATGCTGGTTTTGAGGGGGAGAAAACTGCTCTTGATAAGGACCAAGCTAACCTTGAGGAGGAGCATGTAAAATCACAGGGTGAGACTGCAAGGAATGCTGAGGAGCAAATAAGAACTGAAACTCCGGAGCAAAGGACTCAGGGGGAGCTACCAAGGACTGAGAAGGACTTGCCTCCAAGTCCTAAGGAAAGGGTTGACATAGCTAGTACCTCAGATTCAGAGGATGCAGCTGAGGTTCAGGCTAAGAAAATAAAGCTCATGGTCTTCAAAAGAAGGAGCCAGAGCTACAAGAAGGCACTACAAACAGTTGCTCCACAGCCTGCCTCAACAATTGATTATAATTCTTTGTTAGTATCTATGCAAGTTAAGTTGGATGAGCAAATGATTGCAATGGAGAAGTATATAGATGAAACACATAAAGATCTCCAATTCTCCTTGGCAACAGATATCAAATCAATAAGATTTGAGGTGAATCAAAATAAGAAAGAAATGACTGACTGTTTCCACAAATGAGGTAATGTAGTGGTTTACCTTGCCACTCACCAAGAGAAAATCAAGACACAAGTGGATGATATAGCAGTGAAGCAGGGCTGTCGTAGAAAATCAGATTAGGATGAATGATAATCTGACTGCATCCCATAATGCAATTGTTACAGAATTGAAAAATGTTGCATCAGCCCAGCCTGCTGATAAGTCTACATCCAAGCCAGAATTTGATAAGGAGAAGTTTGATAAGGACTTCCAGGAAGGCATAACTGCTGTCAAAACAACTATTGAGGTGTCTCAAAAGACTATTTCTGGTCTGCTGCTGAAGTTAAAGGGTTTTATAAGGATGAAATTAATTTTCTGGATGAACAGATCAGATTTCAGAAGGATGATCTTAGAGATCATGTGGCTAGAGAAGTCATAAAGGGGGAGAGGGTTTTAGTCAATGCTGGATCTAACCATGCTAAATGGATTTCCAATAGCATCCATTTAGCAGACTTTGTGATGATGATAATGTGGCTGAATCTGGAGTGCATCCTGCAGATTTTGGAGGTGAACAAGCTAAAGTTGCCAAGTAATCTATCCTCCAGCAGACTTTGAGATGATACATCAAGAAGTACAAACAATGTATAGCCCTCCAGAGGGTAATAAAAATATTATCATTGAGAAAGTAGATAAGCCTGTGTCAGAGGCATTTTTGAAAGAGCAAGAAGCTCTATTATCTAAGAAGAGATTCAAAGAACATGCAGAGTTAAGGCCTGATTTTGAACAGTGGAGCCCAACTTCTAGAAATATTATACTAACTGCTTGGAAAGCTGCAAAGGACAATACTCTAGAAAGGGGCAAATGGTATTCTGAACAAGAATGGAGAAAACATGAATGCAGGCAAGAAGTCATAGTTCATTATAGAAGGAAGGCAAAACTTGGGAAGCTACCTCCTAATGCACATGATCCTAGCAAATATTTCTCAAAGCCTTATCATTATTTTGAAAGACAAAAGATAAGGGCTGAAGAGCTGAAAAAGAAAGATCTAAAGGGCAAGAAGCCTGCTGATGACTCTGATGTTCATGTGCAAGCCAAGATTCAATCAGGCAAGGGCATTGTCATCAAGGAGCCAGAGCAGCCTTAGATTAGATTTTCTTAAGTTTACATCTTTGTAATCTTTTGTGTTAAAATCCATGTAAACTTTTGATTAAAGAAACTTTTTGGTAGTTGAAACAAAACTATAATGAATGCTCATTATGTTAGCATACTTATTCTGTGATGAAATATCTTTTATGTTTTATTTTAAGTATTTACCCTGTCATATAATGCTGTTATACATCATAATGTGTATTTGTTATGAATGGTGTATATCATTGACTAAGGGTTATGACTTCTCCAAATAGGGGGAGATTGTTCGGTACATTGGAAAATGTGTACCAGATTTGAAGAAGCCTTACCCTACTCAATGATATACATCAATGTGTATTTGATGTGTTTTGAGTTTATATATGCAGGTTAAGTAATTGCAAGAAATGCAGAAAAATTTCTAAGTCCATGTGTCGACACTTAGAGAGGCTGTGTCGACACTTATGAAGGCTTGTGTCGACACTGGAGAAAAGCTGTGTCGACACTTGGAGTTATTTGTGTCGACACTTGGAAAGGCTGTGTCGACACCAGAATCAACTGTGTCGACACCAGAAGGAATGTGTCGACACACAGTGAAGCTGTAACGCCCCGAAACTCAAAGGAGCGACGAGTAACGTTTTGGACCAGTTTTGGGTTCTGGCAGGAGGCACACGGCCTGGGACACGGGCGTGTCCCAGGGCGTGTCAGGCTTGTGTCGTCGAGTTGGTCGAGAGGTCGACGATTTTGGAGTCGACGATCGTCGAGCAGAGAACACGGCCTGCGACACGGGCGTGTCGCAGGGCGTGTCAAGGCCGTGTCGACAATCGACCCAGGGTGTCGACGAATTTCGCTCGACGTTGTGTCGAGACAGGGCACACGGCCTGCGACACGGGCGTGTCGCAGGGCGTGTCGACCCGTGTCGACACTCAGCCCGTGAAGTCGACACTGCGCTCGACGAAGTGTCGAGACATGGAACACGGCCTGCGACACGGGCGTGTCGCAGGGCCTGTCGACCCGTATCGACACTCGTCCCGGGGAGTCGACGAACTTTGCTCGACGATGTGTCGAGACAAGGCACATGGCCTAGGACACAGGCGTGTCCAAGGCCGTGTCATCAGGTCGACGATTTTCGCTCGACGAAGTGTCGAGTGTCGAGACCGTGTACACGGCCTGGAGCCCAAGCGTGTTGAGGTAGACATGGGCAAGGACACGGGCGTGTCATAGAACCCGTGCAGTGCTCGGGTTGATTTCAGGAGAAATCGATGGGGGTACACGGCCGGCCACACGGCCGTGTCAGGTGGAACACGGGCGTGTCAGGTCGAACACTGGCGTGTTCGATGCCCGTGTGTTGTTCCAGGCGAGTCGATTTTGACGGCGAATGAGGCACACGGCCCTGTACACGGCCGTGTGCCAGGCCGTGTGCGATCCAGATTGGGCATTTCAGTCCCGAATCAAAGCCGTTCGTTTCTTTATTTTGTCATCCAACGGCTGAGGGTTGTTCCTGATGAGATATACCCGGGATTGGACTTAGAAACCCTCACTTTTCATGAGTGGTTATCTTTCTAAAAGCTTAGAGAGAGAGGAGAGCCAAGGAAGGAAGAAGAAGCTAGATCCGGCCATTGGAGGAGCTTCGAAGCTCCAAATCGCGAGCCGACTCCGGATCCACGGAGGCAAAGCTAGTGCGGTGCTTTTCATCCGCTAACTTTTCCATGGCGCCAAAGAAGAACGCAAGGGTAATGATTCTCTTCTTGAGCATGAGTAGCTCTCCTTCTTTGCATAGGAAGCCCGCTCTCGCGAGTTTGCGGTGAGTTGGAGGCGTTCCTTCGGGTAGATATGTGAAGTCCCCATTGTTTAGAGTCCGTAAGCGAGAACGGACATAGGCATGATGTGTGAAGCCTACCCGGACATGTTGGTCTGGATCGGTGATGTTGCATTGCATAAATGCCGGAGAAGACTCCGTGTTATTGACTGTTTTTCGGGTTTTCTACACGGTAGATTGCAACAGGGAGCCTTGGGGATTAACCCAAAGGTGCACCCGGAAAACTGGGCGGATGCGTGATCCTGCCGACTTGGTGGCTGGAGAGTCAACTTGAACATAACCGGGTTATGTGAAATGTGATGGTAATGGGACTCGGGAGAAGTTTGACCCGCGCAAATGGCTTAAATTATCGTTGCGACGTGAGCACGTGTTAGATGGAACCGTACCCACTTCTATGTCGTTCGGGTTAAAGAGACCTAAAGTTACGTGGCACTTGTCGTTGGCATAGATGAGGGTCTTCGGCGGTCTATGGCTTAAATTGACGTGACCCATGCCGGGAAGACAAAAATGCTCATAGGTTTGGCCGTCAAAGTGGCGGTGGTGAGTCCGGAATGTCTATGGCTTTAATTGACGTAACATCGACCGGTTCACCGAGAATGTGCCCTGAGAGCACGGAGCGTGTGGCCGTGCGAGCCAACGTCTGTGATGAAATGTATATATATATATGCAATGCTCGCTTATGCTAATGAAATGCAGGGAAGGAGCATCACCGCCCCGATTTGGGGGCGGGATCGTTATAATTTAGTCAGCATTGCTGACCGTTGCCTTGTTTTGCCACTGTGCGGTGGTTTGTTGCTTGCAGGTACTGCTGGGCCAAGCGGTCAATAGCGGGCTAAAGCCCAATTTGCGAAGCCGGCACTCGAAGGCCTAATTGGAGTGTTTACTATTTTATTCATGTATGACCGGCCTTCGTGCCGTGGTTTGTAAAACATGTAATATGAAGTGAACAATTTTGTAAAGCCTTAAGGCTTGTACTGGTGTATGTATAACATTCCTATTTTGGTATTAGTGGATATTCATGCTTTAGTGCTGGGTTCTTTATTGCAACTTTTATAAACTGCTTCCGCTAGAATTCTCTGTGTAGGACGTTATGATTGGTTGGATGGTTTCCATGAGTAACCACCCGGTCTGTTTGTGGCATACGGCGTCGGGCCCCGGCCGGACCTACTGCTATATGTTATGCGACGGATAGGGGGCGTTACAATTTGGTATCAGACTACTGGTTTTGGTCGGGCTTAAAATGAATTCGTGGGCGAATTCTTTTTAAAGGGTGGTGAGCACATTGTGTGCGTCATCGTTATAACGGTAAAAGAACCCATGAATGTCCACTTAGGAATGAAAATACACGTGTTTGAGGAACCTGTGTGTTCCTATAATTGTTGTTTGCAATTTTATTTGGTCGCTTAACGGTGTTTTGTACCACTATAGGTGACCAGAAGTGGTGTTGGGCCGTCGGAACGCCGAGTTTCTGAGGCTAGCAGTGCATCAGATGTTGCTCCTGCAACACCTCTATCGGCTGAGAACTTACGATTGGTGGCCGAAGCAGTGTTGGCCATGATAAATGCTCAGCCTGCAAGGCAAACGCAGCAGCCCGCTCCTGGGATGGAGCAGGAACCTCTTCCATAGGTTGAGCCGAGGAGAGTGGAACAAGTGGTAGTGGAACCGTTGGTGCCAAGGAGGGCAACCGAGAGGCAGCTTAAGCATGTAATGAGCTTTAACCCTCCGGTATTCTCGGGGTTGGGAAACCCATCTCAAGCTGAAGACTGGCTCTCCAGGGTGAAGAGAGTCATGACAGCAACAGAGACGGAGGAGTGGCAAATGACCACCATCGCTACGTTCCTTCTGGACGGTGAAGCGAGAATATGGTGGGAAGGTTTGGAGCTGCACTTAATGAGAGGTAGGCAACTTGTTGATGTATCGATGGAGGAGTTCTCGAGATTGTTCTTGGCTAGATACCTCCCTTCGGCGCAGAGGATAGCGTTGGAGAATGAGTTTCTGAAGTTGGTTCAGGGTGAGAAGAGCGTGGATGAATATCTCCACGAGTTTACTCGTCTGAGTCGTTATGCTAGCTCCACTATTGTGGATGAGGAGCGCAAGACTAATCGCTTCTATGAAGGGTTGAGAGATGAGTTGAGGTTACTACTCTCGGGGCCGATGACGCAGGGTTTCTTAACCTTGGTCAACACTGCCCGGTCCTTGGAGAAGGACATGAAGAGTGTACAAGCAAAGAAAAGCTTGGGTGATAGGAAATCTGACTTCAAAGTGCCGACTACTTCAAAGTCCGGCTATCGGAGGTCTTTCAAGAAGCATAGGACTTCGGGTCCAGCTCCTTCTGGTGCTTCTGGGGCGACTACGAGTCGGACCTCGGGCGCGTGTTTTACTTGTGGAAAGACGGGGCACTTTGCCCATGACTGTTGGAGCGGACGTCCTAAGTCCGAGAGAAGGCCGGGAGCGACTTATGAAGAGAAGGGAAAGGCGGTGGAGTCGACCGCGTCCCATTACGCTCCGGCCCAACCAAGGGTGTATAATCTTGGCCAACAGGAGGCCATCAAACAAGCTGATGTGGTGACAGGTACGGTTTAATTTATAGCAAGTCAATTTCTTTAAATACTTGTTATGCACATGTTACCTTACCCCTGCTTGTTTAGGATTTGTTTTGATTTGTGAAAATCCGGCAAGAGCACTCTTCGATACGGGTGATTCACACTCCTTCTTGTCCGAAGGATTTATATCACGCATCGGAGTCCCTTCTTCGATGACGAAGGATAAGTTGGATGTGTTGTTGCCCAATGGGTGTTCGATGCGAGCGGATAGGATCTGCAATGTTAAGATTCGTATTGGGAATCAGGAGTTCGATCTGCAGGCGTCGTTACTTCCGTTGGTGGAGTTCGACGTTATATTTGGCATGGACTGGCTCTCAGAGCAGCAAGCCTATATCGATTGCGGTTGGAAGGAAGTCAAGCTGGGAGCAAGTCATGAAACGATTTTTACGGGCTTAAAGGGGTCGAGCAAGACGTTGATGTCTGATCTTCAGGTGGTGAAGGCGGTTCGTGCCGGTGCAGAACTGTTCTTTACACTAGTGGAGGTTGCAAAGCCGAAGCCCGCGTTGGATTGAATTTCAGTGGTATCGGAATACCCTGATGTATTCCCCGCAGATCTTCCTGGAGCCCCGCCTCAACGGGAGATAGATTTCACGATTGAGCTAGTGCTAGGTGCAAAGTCTGTGTCACGATCTCCTTATCGGCTCGCGCCTAAGGAAATGGCGGAGCTGAAAGTTCAACTGCAAGAGTTGTTGGAGCAAGGGTATGTGCGCCCGAGTTCTTCGCCTTGGAGCGCGCCGGTCCTCTTTGTTAAGAAGAAGGACGAAAGCTTAAGGCTATGTATTGATTATCGGGAGCTCAACTAGTTGACGGAGAAGAACAAGTACCTGATCCCCCGGATTGATGATCTTTTTGATCAGTTAGTCGGGTCGACGGTGTACTCGAAGTTAGATCTCAAGGCTGGGTACTATCAGCTGTGAATAAGGGAAAGTGATATCCCGAAGACAGCGTTTAGTACGAGATACGGGCATTATGAGTTTACGGTCATGCCGTTTGGGCTGACTAATGCGCCGTCAGTGTTCATGGATTTGATGAACAGGACTTTCAGGGAGTACTTGGACCATTTCGTGATCGTCTTCATCGACGATATTTTGGTGTACTCGCAAAGTGAGGAAGATCACTTCAAGCATCTTCATTTGGTTTTGGAGACGCTAAGGAGGAATCAACTGTATGCCAAGTTCTCGAAGTGCGAGTTTTGGTTATCCTCAGTGGAGTTCCTTGGTCATATAGTGAGTGGAGAGGGTATTGCGGTGGATCCGGCGAAGATTGTTGCGATACGGGAGTGGCATGAGCTTGCTACGGTAGCGGAAGTCCGGAGCTTTCTGGGGCTTGCCGGCTATTATAGGCGCTTCGTAGAGAACTTCTCGCGGATAGCGTTACCTCTCACTACTTTGACGAGGAAGGAGCATAAGTTCGTTTGGACGCCGGAGTGCGCACGAGCTTTTGAGGAGTTGAAGTGTCGGTTGACCACGGGGCCTGTGCTGAGTTCGCCATGTGGGACCGAAGGCTATGAGATTTATAGCGATGCTTCGGGCAGCGGTTTGGGTTGTGTGCTACTGCAACACGGAAGTGTAATAGCTTATGGCTCGAGACAGCTAAAAGTTCATGAAAGGAACTATCCGGTCCATGACTTGGAGTTAGCGGCCGTGATTTTTGCCTTAAAGCTGTGGAGACACTATTTGTACGGTGTGAAGATTGATATCTACACCGATCACAAGAGCCTGGAGTATCTGATTGATCAGAAGGATCTGAATATGCTGCAGCGTAGATGGATGGAGTTCCTGGGGGACTATACATTCAAGATCCAATACGTGCCTGGTAAAGGGAATGCGGTTGCGGACGCGTTGAGTCGCCGAGCCCCAGCTCAAGCCAATTGGCTATCGGTGCATGATGAGCGGTTGGTGCGGGAGTTGGAGGCGTTGGAGATTGTTTGTGTGGATAGGCAATCAAGTGCTGAGGCAGTTCTGAATTGGACTGAAGTCCAATATGACCTGGCTGATCGTATTCGGCAGGCTTTGGATATGGATGCTCATATGAAACAGTTCATGGTAGAGGCTCTGGATGGGTCAAATTCCCAATTCGTCGTGGAGGACAGATTACTTTGGAAAGACGGTCGTCTGTGCGTCCCAAGTGTGGGTAATTTGCGGGTGGAATTGTTGTACGAGGCACACCATACCAAGTACTCGATTCACCCGGGGAGCACGAAGATGTACCGTGATGTGAAGAAACTGTTTTGGTGGCCGGGTTTGAAGAAAGATGTGGCGCTCTACGTGGCGAAGTGCCAAACTTGCGCCTTGGTGAAGGCGGAATGTCAAAAGCCGGGAGGATTTCTTAAGTCCTTGCCTATTCCGGAGTGGAAATTCGACGACATCTCTATGGACTTTGTGCACGGTTTGCCAAGGTCGCAAAAGGGGAACAACGTCATTTGGGTGGTTGTTGATCGGCTAACGAAGGTGTCGCATTTTATTCCGCATAGGAAGAATGATCCGGTGGAGAAGTTGGCAAAAATTTATGTGGATAACATAGTACAGCTTCATGGTGTGCCCCGCAGCATCGTGAGTGACCGAGATGGGCGGTTCACGTCCAATGATTGGAGGCTTGTGCAACAAATGTTGGGAACAAAGTTGAAATTCAGCACAGCCTTCCATCCGCAAACGGATGGGCAGACCGAGAGGGTCAATAGAACTATGGAAGACATGCTCCGCATGTGTGTCTTGGATTTCGGAAAGCAATGGGAAGACCACCTTTATTTGCTGGAGTTCGCATACAACAATAGCTACCAAACGAGTATTCAAATGACGCCCTTCGAGGCCCTATATGGTAGAAAGTTTCGCACGCCGTTGTCTTGGTTGGAAACGGGTAAGTCAAAGTTATATAAGCGATTGGAAGTGTAGGATGCTACTTCTTTGGTGAGAACCATTCGGGAGAGGTTGCTTATCGCTCAGGACCGGCAAGCGAAGTACTATAATGCCAAGCACAGGAACGTGGAGTTCGCTGTGGGCGACTATGTGTACTTAAAGATCAAGTCGTTCAAGGGTGTCTCGCGGGTGCGGCGATTAAAAAAGCTAAGCCCGAGGTACCTTGGGCCGTTTGAGGTTCTGGAGCGAGTTGGTGAAGCGGCCTATCGGTTGAATCTTTCAGTGGAGCTTGGTGGATTACATGATGTATTCCATATTTCAGTGCTTCGGAAGGCGGTGCAAGAGCCTACGCAAGTGATCGCGGTTGATCGAGTGCTGGTGGATAGTGGGCTGACGACAAAGGTCAAGCTCATGCGGATTGAGGACTCGGAGGTCAAGCGGCTACGCAATAAAGAGATCAGGATGGTCAAGGTCCGGTGGGACAATTGCGGTCGTGAGGAGCTCTCTTGGGAGCGAGAGCAGACTATGCTTGACGAGTATCCGGAGTTGTTCCGCTCAGGTACAAATTTTGGTTTTGTACATGTCTTTCCTTTATATAATTTCGTGGATGAAATTCTTTTAAGAGGGGGAGAGTTGTAACGCCCCGAAACTCAAAGGAGCGACGGGTGACGTTTTGGGCCAGTTTTGGGTTCTGGAAGGAGGCACACGGCCTGGGACACGGGCGTGTCCCAGGGCGTATCAGGCTTGTGTCGTCGAGTTGGTCGAGAGGTCGACGATTTTGGAGTCGACGATCATCGAGCAGAGAACACGACCTGCGACACGGGCGTATTGCAGGGCGTGTCAAGGCCGTGTCGACGATCGGCCCAGTGTGTCGACGAATTTCGCTCAACGTTGTGTCGAGACAGGGCACACGGCCTGCGACACGGGCGTGTCGACCCGTGTCGACACTCACCCCGTGAAGTCGACACTGCGCTCGACGAAGTGTCGAGACATGGAACACGACCTGCGACACGGGCGTGTCGCAGGGCGTGTCGACCCGTGTCGACACTCGTCCCGGGGAGTCGACGAACTTTGCTCGACAATGTGTCGAGACAAGGCACACGGCCTAGGACACGGGCGTGTCCAAGGGTGTGTCATCAGGTCGCCGATCTTCGCTCAACGAAGTGTCGAGTGTCGAGACCGTGTACACGGCCTGGAGCCCAGGCATGTTGAGGTAGACACGGGCAAGGACACGGGCGTGTCCTAGAACCCGTGCAGTGCTCGGGTTGATTTCGGGAGAAATCGATGGGGTACACGGCCGGATACACGGCCGTATCAGGTGGAACACGGGCGTGTCAGGTCGAACACGGGCGTGTTCGATGCCCGTGTGTTGTTCCAGGCGAGTCGATTTTGATGGCGAATGAGGCACACGGCCCTGGACACGGGCATGTGCCAGGCCGTGTGCGATCCAGATTGGGCATTTCAGTCCCGAATCAAAGCCGTTCGTTTCTTTATTTTGTGATCCAACGGTTGGGGGTTGTTCCTGATGAGATATACCCGGGATTGGACTTAGAAACCCTCACTTTTCATGAGTGGTTATCTTTCTAAAAGCTTAGAGAGAGAGGAGAGCCAAGGAAGGAAGAAGAAGCTAGATCCGGCCATTGGAGGAGCTTCGAAGCTCCAAATCGCGAGCCGACTCCGGATCCACGGAGGCAAAGCTAGTGCGGTGTTTTTCATCCGCTTACTTTTCCATGGCGCCAAAGAAGAACGCAAGGGTAACGATTCTCTTCTTGAGCATGAGTAGCTCTCCTTCTTTGCATAGGAAGCCCGCTCTCGCGAGTTTGCGGTGAGTTGGAGGCGTTCTTTCGGGTAGATATGTGAAGTACCTGTTGTTTAGAGTCCGTAAGCGAGAACAGACATAGGCATGATGTGTGAAGCCTACCCGGACATGTTGGTCTGGATCGGTGATGTTGCATTGCATAAATGCCGGAGAAGACTCCGTGCTATTGATTGTTTTTCGGGTTTTCTACACGGTAGATTGCAACAGGGAGCCTTGGGGATTAACCCAAAGGTGCACCTGGAAAACTTGGCGGATGCGTGATCCTGCCGACTTGGTGGCCGGAGAGCCAACTTGAACATAACCGGGTTATGTGAAATGTGATGGTAATGGGACTCGGGAGAAGTTTGACCCGCGCAAATGGCTTAAATTATCGTTGCGACGTGAGCACGGGTTAGATGGAACCGTACCCACTTCTATGTCGTTCGGGTTAAAGAGACCTAAAGTTACGTGGCACTTTCCGTTGGTATAGATGAGGGTCTTCGGCGGTCTATGACTTAAATTGACGTCACCCATGCCGGGAAGACAAAAATGCTCATAGGTTTGGCCGTCAAAGTGGCGGTGGTGAGTCCGGAATGTCTATGGCTTTAATTGACGTAACATCGACCGGTTCACCGAGAATGTGCCCTGAGAGCACGGGGCGTGTGGCCGTGCGAGCCAACGTCTGTGATGAAATGTATATATATATATATATATATATATATATATATATATATATATATATATGCAATGCTCACTTATGCTAATGAAATGCAGGGAAGGAGCATCGCCGCCCCGAGTTGGGGGCGGGATCGTTATAATTTGGTCAGCATTGCTGACCGTTGCCTTGTTTTGCCACCGTGCGGTGGTTTGTTGCTTGCAGGTGCTGCTGGACCAAGCGGTCAATAGCGGGCTAAAGCCCAATTTGCGAAGCCGGCCCTCGAAGGCCTAATTGGAGTGTTTACTGTTTTATTCATGTATGACCGGTCTGCGTGCCGTGGTTTGTAAAACATGTAATATGAAGTGAACAATTTTGTAAAGCCTTAAGGCTTGTACTGGTGTATGTATAACATTCCTATTTTGGTATTAGTGGACATTCATGCTTTAGTGCTGAGTTCTTTATTGCAACTTTTATAAACTGCTTCCGCTAGAATGCTCTGTGTATGACGTTATGATTGGTTGGATGGTTTCCATGAGTAACCACCCGGTCTGTCTGTGGCATACGGCGTCGGGCCACGGCCGGACCTACTGCTATATGCTATACGACGGATAGGGGGCGTTACAGAAGCTCAGTCGACATACAGTGAAGCATTGTCGATATCAACTGTGTCGACACCCAGAGGCTGTGTCGACACACAGAGAAGTATAGTCGACATCAATTGTGTCGACACCAAGAGGCAGTGTCGACACACAGAAGTATTTGTCAACATCAAATGTGTCGACACATAGGACTTGTGTCGACACACAACAAAGTTTCAAAAAAGTTAAAGTAAAGAAGTACTTGTGTCGACACAAAGGAGATGTGTCGACACACAACAAGTTTTAACAAAGTTAAAGAAAAGAAGGCTTGTGTCGACACACAGAATCTGTGTCGACACATTCTAAAGAAGCAGTGTCGAGAAGCTGTTATAACAGCAAAAAGAGTTGTGTCGACACCACCAAGGCTAGTGTCGACACTTACTTCACTTGTGTCGACACTTAGTCTAATTGTGTCGACACATAATGAAGTTCAGTCTCGACACTTTCAGACAGAGACAGTGATTTCAAGAAGTGACTGGATGACTTGACAGCTGCCATTTCTAACCGGTCAACTAGTACTGTCAGAGCTGTCAGAAGGTTGTTAGAAACCGGATCAGCCGGTTACCATGGAGGAAGATTATATAAAGGCTTTCTCTTTCAACAGAAAGTGATGATCAATCATTGAAGAATACAGATTCTGAGCAATACAGATAAAAGTAATTATACAGAAGATTTTCGACAGAAGATCTAGAAGAAGTTGGAGAGAGAGAACTCCATCTAAGAAGTGTAGTTGTTGAACCAGACTGCCAAGAAAGATTCAGATTGAGATCTGAATATCAAGACAGAAGCTGATTGAAGATCATCTTCTCAGGAGAGTCAACCCTACTGAGTTCAGATTCAAGAAGCTTTGAAGAAAGCTAAGAGAGGTTGATCTCTGCCATCAAGTTCTTCCAAGAACTGTTCAAGAAGTCATCCATCCATTCTCTCTCTTTCAGGGTGGTGGTAATAAACTTTGTTTAATCAAATTTCTGTAAGATCTATTATAGATCTGAGCTGTAAGCCTATATTATAAAGGTTGAGTGTAAGAGATTTAGATCTCTGAGTGTAGGTCTTTTTGAAGACCGAGGTAGGGATTTGTGCCTGAGTTGTAGGAGACTGTGTTCTCTGAGTGTAGGCCTTGTTGAAGGCTGAGGTAGGGCTGTTTGCCTGAGTTGTAGGAGTGGGGACACTCTGAGTTGTAGGAACCTGGTTTAAGTTCTGAGCTACTGTAAGATCTGAGGATCTGAGGAGAAGTGCAGAAGTTAAGCCGAATCTAGTACACTGCTAGATAGGCGAAGGGGGAAAGTGGATGTACCCAGACTTTGGGGAACCACTATAAAAATCTGTGTGCACTCTGTGTTGAATTATTTCTGTGATTGATGTGTTGTGTAGTAGTTGAATTAGCAATTTCTGGTTAATTAACTGAACAGTGTTACTGCCTTAAAATCAAAAGAAAAAGTACACCTATTCACCCCCCTGTAGGTGATTAGACACAAATTCTTTCATCGAGCCGCACCCGAGTCACGTTCAAGCCACTTGACGAAGCTCAATCTCCCAATTTCCAAGAGACCCCTGCAACCGCAAACTCAAATGCTCCGCTCCCACGTTCAGCGCCAGCGGGACGCCCAATGCAGCCCATCATCGCAAAGTGCAATTTGTAACAAACACCGGGGCGCGACGATCTGTAGTCTGCCGCGTGCTAAGTGTTCTCTCACCTCAAAATTGTAACGAGAGGCAGTATGTCGCCCTCGATTCAACGAACAAGCTGTAACAACAAAGAAATAGTGGACTTTGACCGGCACATGCCCGGTCACGTGGTTTTTTACCTGGTTGAGGGATTTTTCCGCGCTAAAATTTTGTGTGTACTATTGATCTACTTCATTGACAATGTGCGCGCTCGATCGTTCCGAGAGCTAATGCGGTCCAAGTTATCTCGGTCTGGCCGGGACGTCGTGTTAGATCGCAACACACACACACACACGCACACACACACACACACAGACACACACACACATGAGTGACATGCACGGGGCTCCGCCCTTATTGCAAATCATGACAGTACCTCAATTGTCTTAGTGTATGGGGTGCCCTGTGCCCCACAAGACATTTTCTCAGTCATAATATTGTCCAGGCACGACAGTGCTGCATCCACTTGCAAACCTCTGAGTGTTATATTCCGCTTGTCGCTTAATTTTGCGATGTGCACATGATCTTATGAGCGGTGAGGAGAACACATTTTTATTGTAGGTAGAAGACACTATTTATATTTTATATAAGGGGTTTTTTAAAATAAATAAGAAATCACATAATTTTTTATAACTAGAATTTTTTTAATAGAGGAGTAAAATCAGAAAATGAGTGTTTAACCAAATGGTATTTTCCCTTTTAATATAATGTGTGTATATATAAATATATATATATATATATCTATTCAAAATATTTTAAAATATTTAAGTCTTCAAAAATTAAATTTACCTTATCCAAAATATTATAGGTATTCAAAAATTTATATTTATCTTCGTGCAATTGTTTTCACTTACAGGTATTCAAAATTAGACACAAAATGACATTTGAGAGATCAATTGTTTCAAATAAAAAACTATTCAAACACTATTCAAACTTGCAAAAAAATAGTATTTATATCTTTTCACAAAACTAAACAAAGGAGAACAAAAACAACTCAGTTTCTCCATATAAAACAATTCTCTTCCGCAAACAAGAATTAGAAATTAAACTTGGAATTGAGAAAGCGGAGTTTCTTTCCGCTGTTTGGCGAGAGATTTGAGATGGAATTGGAATTTTGCCTAATTCCAGGATTTTGATTTTAAGTGTGGGCGAATTCTTACGGTGAGCTCGATTTTTCTCCCGAAATCACTCCAGCCCGGTTTCGGAAAAGCCGCGCCATGACATCTCCGCTCGACGAAAATTTTTCGGCGCTCCAATCTTGCCAATCGTTCTCGCCGGAGGCAAGATCCTGCTCTTTCTTCATCACCTACTTCCCTTTCTTCATCTTCTTCTTTTATGATGTTTTTTCGCCCAAAAATCGCACTGATTATAGATATGTAGATCTGTAGATGGACACACTGACCTGCAGATGCTGGGTATGAAAGCGCTGATCTGTAGCCGGATTTCTCCATCAATCCAAAAAAACTACGCCCATAATCGATCTGTATATAGTTATTTGGGCATTCTGATCTACAGATCTGTAGATCGATAATGGGCGTACAGTTCTACACTTTAATGTGTTAGTACTTTAATATGTGTTTGGACTTGATACGTATGTGGGCTTCTGGAATTTGTTGTTTTTTATTCTATTAATTTCAATTACATGCTTGAATTCTATTTTGCAGCAAAAGAGTAGAATTGATCAATTTCAATTCCAAAAGCTTAATTTTGCACAGTAACCGAACAGTAGAATTGAAATTCAGCTAATTCCAATTTCTGCTGCTTTTGAAATTGGGTGAATTCCAATTCCAGGCTGCCAAACGAAGCTTTAGGGTCCGTTCGGCACTCAGGAGTTGACTTTATGGAATTCACTTTGAGTTCCAGAAAGTCAATCTCTTTGTTCAACGCGTAAGATTTGAACTTGTATTGACTTTGAAACCAAAACCCACTGATCTTGGAGAAATTTTTCCGTCCGTGTCCCGGACCGCGTCCGGGATTATCCCGAGATACAAGAAAAGCTTAAACAGGTGCAGATAGCTCGCGAGATACAACAGGCGTGAGATACAACTTTGCTTATGTGGCAGGCAAACAGCTCACATGACATGCTGCGTTGGTCCCCGACGGCGTACGAATCACGGACGGTAAAATTTCGCGTGATCTTAGCAGTCCCACATTCCCGTACGACGCTTACTATTCCTCCTTAAATAATAGGCGGTAGGTTGATTAATAGAAAGGTAACATTGGCGGACCTTTTGTAGCTACTGGCTTGAGGCAGCTAGCGACGTACTAAAATTAATATTCCATATTGATATCTAACTTCTAAAAAAAATATTTAACATTTTAATTTTCCAAATATATATATTTAATAAATTATATTAACCTTTTATTTTATTTTTGTAATTAATTAAAACGTTAATATATTTTAAAAAATAAAAAAATAACGTTTTAAAGTTTATTAATTTCGGTATATATTTATTGTGGGTCACTTACGAGCCAACCAAAAACTAACCGTCCTATCTTGTGAGAGAGTCCAGCACATGTGCATCTAGATGTTTGTTTGGTTTACCAAACAACCTTGAAATTGTGTTATCATGAGCTCGTTGGAATTGCAGTGTCAAGCTGAGCAAGTTCACACAAAAATCTTTGCCTCGTCCGAACCTTTTTTTAAGAAACCCTCATCAATACGAGCACATTCGAGCAATACCTACGACTATCGTTACCGATCGTGACGTTAAGTTCACCAGTTATTTTTGAAAGTGACTCTGTAGACTTTTATGTACTAAACTTCTATTTTCGACCGCTTATCATCCACAGACCGGCGGTAAATTGAATTTGTGTATAGAAGATTAGGAAATTTATTGCAATATTTCGTAGGAGATCTGGGGAGCAGGGGCGAGAACCCGGCCCCTGGCCGGTCTCGCCCCGCCAGGCCGCGGGGCAGGGGCGAGAACCCGGCCCCTGGCCGGTCTCGCCCCGCCAGGCCGCGGGGCAGGGGCGAGAACCCGGCCCCGGGCCGTTCTCGCCCCGCCGGGTGGCGGGGCAGGGGCGAGAACCCGGCCCCGGGCCGTTCTCGCCCCGCCGGGCCGCGGGGCAGGGGCGAGAACCCGCCCCCGGGCCGGTCTCGCCCCGCCGGGCCGCGGGGCAGGGGCGAGAACCCGCCCCGGGCCGGTCTCGCCCCGCCGGGCCGCGGGGCAGGGCGCGAGAACCCGCCCCCGGGCCGGTCTTGCCCCGCTACGCAGCGGAGCAGGGGCGAGACCCCGGCCTCCGGCCGGTCCCGCTGCTCCCTCCTCGCACCTATCAGGCCGGGGCGGGTGTCAGCCAACTTGTCGCACCCGCCCCCCAAAAAGGGGCCACTATGGGGAGGCAGATGTTTACTCCCCATACTTGTATATTACAAGGGCTAGGCCTAAATCGGCCACCCAGAGTGCAAACCACTCCAAAAGCTTAAAAATACAAAGCTGGTCTTGCGCCTGTCAAGGCGACCCCAGTATGCGAATACGAGGTTGTACACAATCCCCGCTCTTTTCGAGGTTGGCACAAGCTCGGAAAGAAACATTCAACCCAACGTATTCGCTGAGTGTAATTTTCTTGCGTGATCGAAAAAATACTTAGCTACTCCGGGGAGTCAACCTTCCATGCCAGCTGATGGGAGTCTGTGTGGCGAGACCCCCCCCCCCCCCCCCCCCCCGGGTAAAAAACACTTAACCTCCCGGAGGGGTCAACCTGTCATGCCAGCTGATGGGAGCCTGGGTGGCGAGACCCCCTCCGGGTAAAAAACACTGAACCTCCCGGAGTGGTCAACCTGCCATGCCAGCAGATGGGAGCCTAAGTGGCGAGACCCCCTCCTGGTAAAAGACACTTAACCTCCCGGAGGGGTCAACTTGCCATGCCAGTTGATGGGAGCCTGGGTGGCGAGACCCCCCCGGGTAAAAAACACTTAACCTCCCGGAGGGGTCAACCTGCAATGCCAGCTGATGGGAGCCTGGGTAGCGAGACCCTGAAAGTCCACCTAGTGTCAGCTATGTGCACCTATGGGGGGGGGAATAGGTGACGTGTGGTTCTTTTGTGGAATTTACGGATGTACCTGCACAATAAAAACAACAAGCACAGCACACAGAATACACAGCAAATTTATAGTGGTTCCCCGACTTGGGTACATCCACTTTCCCCCTTCGACCTATCTCCCCAACAAGGGACGACTCGGTCACTTCTCCAACGAGATTGAAATCCAATCCCTTCACTAACGGAAGGATCTCTTCCACACGTGAGAGTCAACACTCCCACAAAACGGGTTGCACCCAACCCTTACAACACGGAACAAAGGTTCCTATACAATAAAATAAATGTAGAATGTACACGTGATACAAACTTCTCTTGGAGACTACGGTGTTCCTCTTTGTTCGACGACGTGTTCTTGAAGTCGATGAAGAGTCTACGACCTTGGTCTCTCTTGGAGAAGATCTCCCCGGAACCGGCGGCGGCACACGAGCGGCGGCTAGCTTCGGGATCGGCGGCTACGATGAAGAGCGGCTGCTGAACTTGGAGATCTAAACTTCGTAGCGAAGCAAGCTAGGTCTACCAACGGTCACTCTAGGATCAGTCGTCTCGATCGATTCGGACGGGGGAGTTTTTCCCGGTCAACAAATCGAGAGACAAGAGATCTCCGGATAGACGCGTGAGACTCAAGCTTTGCTAAGCTTCTGTCACCGGAGATCGGGAAGAAGATCGATCAGCGGCGGCAACGACTTGACGCGAGCGGCGGCGGCGGAGCGGAGCGATTTCGCGAATTTAGGGTTATGTCGCGGCTCGGTTTTCTTTCTCTCTTCTCCGTAGATTTACTGTTCAAAATACCCATGTATTTATACCCTGAAGATACAGCAATTTTGACCGTTTGTGGGACCCACAAAAGGAATCCCCAAATTCCGGTTCAAACTAGTCCAGAAGCAGAATCCGGTCCAGCAGCATTCTGAGAAAACGCCAAGTAAAAATCGGCGAGAATCGCAGACGATTCTCGACGAATCGGCGAGAATCACCAAGTGATTCTCGACGATTCGTCGAGAATCGTTTGTGATTCTCGTCGAATCACTTGTCGATTCTCAACGAATTTTACTTTATACATGGGTTGCTTGACCACTGGTTCGACGGGAATCACAAGTGATTCTCGCCGAATCTTACTTGGCACCATTTTGAGATGGCCAGAAGGAGTCGGGGAGAATCACTGATGATTCTCGTCGATTCGGCGAGAATCACTAGTGATTCTCGCCGAATCGGCGAGAATCACTTGGTGATTCTCGTCGAATTTGCCTTAGACGATTTTTCGTCTTCCACCTAGGAGCTGCTCCTTGATCCTCCATGCTCCTTGTCTTCTCTTGCATATGAACGGCCCTGTACTTGAAAGTAAGTGCACTCCAATAGAGAGAGTACACATAGGCCAACACACTGATCTGCTCAACGAGGGATTACGTCGTGCAGACCCGTGTATATGGACCTACTGCACCCTGACATTGGTGTACACTTAGCGTGGAGAAACTGCAAGTACAACTTGAAAAAGTTTCATCAAATACATTGTGAATTCATCTTAGCTTGACAGG
Source organism: Platanthera guangdongensis (assembly GCA_039583875.1). Classification (NCBI taxonomy): domain Eukaryota; kingdom Viridiplantae; phylum Streptophyta; class Magnoliopsida; order Asparagales; family Orchidaceae; genus Platanthera; species Platanthera guangdongensis. Next base: position 55,558,688 of record CM077154.1, read on the forward strand.
GGGCTTCCTCAAATCTAGGTTATCGTGGATACAATACCCAACAATCTCCCCCTATTTGACGAAGCCAAAACCCTACTAGCTAAGATGAATAACACCTATCAAATAATAATTATAGCATTTAAAAATTAAATATGCAACACAAGGGAATATATGCAATCAGAACAGGACTTGAGTCATTCACACATTCAAGAATATATATATATACCAAGAGAAATATATTCACATATAATTCAGAATTGTTCATATGACAGTAATAATCATTAAACGTTCTTAAGACACAGTGACCAGCTATAACATAATGACTATTTGTCCTTAGCTACGTCACCCTTCAGAGTTTGAGCCAAGTACTTTTTGCTTTGCCTTTCCATGTATTCCTTGGGCTTCGGGTAGTACCTAGGAGGAGCAACTTTGTCTGGATCCTTGTTGTTTCTGAAGAAAATGTTGCGTTTTGCTTCAAACGTCTTGTGCGTCTCCCACTCATATTGGCTATATACCTCGTTTCGATTGATCTCTCCTCTTTCTTGTAGCCAGAAGGTGTCTAAGATTATATTCCTTGAGACTGGACTCCACCTTTCATTTCGTACATCCTCCTCATTCATTCGAATTCTCTTTGCAGCCTGTGTCTCCTTGGATGTCCCTTCCTGAACTTTCCTCTTTTCCTTGGCTTTAGCTAAAGCCTCCTGGTCAAACATACTCCTCAGCTTAGATTTGGAGATGGCCCTAGCATCAGCTTTATCAGTGAAAATTTCTGCAGCACTTGTACTTACATCCTCAGCAATATTTACTTCCTCAGCAGCCTTAGAAGTCTCAGGAACCTGAATACCGGCAGGTTGGTCAGGTAGGACGACGCCCAACGTGCCCAGTGCCTGTTGTAGCATCCACCAGCAACTCTCATAGACGTATTTGCTTGATTGGGCAAAGTTTGCATCCATGCTTTCTTGGAGCTCGGCCAGCTTAGCTATATACTCTTTCTCCCCCTTTTTGGCTTCGTCAGCTATGCAGTTGGCATATGAGTGCAGGGAGGCATCAATATGCTTAGTTGTCTTGGTGAATTCAGTGATCAGGGCCTGCTGATTTGCATTTAAAATGACCATATTACCATCAAATTTCTGAATATTGTTGGCTACAACGTGTGCATTCTGATTTACAACAGCCAGAGTATCAGTATTCTTTTTCAAGCCGGCCATTAAAAGTGTGACAGCTTCGCCGGCCGCAGTATACTTTTCTTCGAACTTCTTCTCCATCACGTCCAGCTTGTGGTTGATTTCCACCATATTCTTCAGCATGAGATCTTCAGAAGTCTTAATCTTTTGCAGCATTGTTTTCTGAGCTTTATCAAAATAGGTTTTAAGCTCATTCACGATGCCCTGAATTATATGCACGGTGTGAATGGCTAGGTCATCTCGTAATGGAATAGCCGGAGGCACTTCTTGGCCTTGCTCTTGCTCGTCAGCAGACGCATCGGTGGAGCTGGATACCATCACAGTCTCTACAGGAGGAGTGTGGGCGGCCTCTGTAGATTTATTTAACTCCCCCTCCACTGGTGCAGACTTATCAGAAGGAGGTTCAACAGTATCTGGAGACTCCAACACTTCATGGCCCTCATTTACATCGTCCTCTCCGTCCTCATCCAAGAATTCATCAATATCAGCAGCTTCGGTTCCGTGACTATTTCTGTTCAGGACCTCCTCATCCTCCATCTCAGGTTCACTTACTTCAGGAATTGCGGCTACCGCATCCTTGGCCACCTGGGCGATTTCAGATATTATATCCATATGAGTGGGTAGAGTCTCCCCCTCGATTCCTGCAGTCAGGGTATCAGGAATTTCACGGGGGGAGGCTGCGGGAGATACTTCCTCATGCTCTTCTACAGCAGGCTGCCCGATGCGCCGCTCCCATCGATCAAACACAGTAGCATCCATCTTTTTCAAGTAGTGGAGAGGAACTCCTTTGCTCATGTCGAACTTGTCTCCGTTGAGCTGGTTGAGATATAGACTGATGATGCGGCCGAAACTTGGAGTGCCCAGAGTGTCCTTGATCTTTTGGAACAGCAACTCCCCCCAGTTGAACCTCTTTCGGCAGACCACAGCTATGAGAATTTTGAACATATCTCCGGAGATATGATCATGGGAGCCTGGCTTGCAGATGAGTACTTTTCCTATGACGTCAGATAGGAGCTTCCCTTCTTCATTCATCTCTTTTCTCTTTACTGATCGAGTGCCTCTTGGAAGACCGCAGAACAAGAGGGTTCTGGCTTTGTCCTCGTCCTCCAGATAATCTTCCTGCTCCGAACTTGAGAGCTGCAGGTAGCGAGTTAGCTTACTGGCAGACATCTTTACTTTTGTCCCAGCCACCTTGCTCTTGATGATGGAGTCTCTATCTCGGAGTCTTGCGGTAGAGAAGAACTCCATCACCTCTTTATCCAGGACTTTGCAAGGGTGCTCCAATATGAAGGTTAGCCCGGCCTCTTCCAGCATGAGAATGATATTCCGGAACTCGTCCGAGGCATGAGAGAATCCAGTGCGAACCAGCTCGCAGCCAGAAATCAAGCCTGCAGTAGTCCTTGGAGCCATTGAAGATCTAGAGAGAAGCCCTACTCTAAGCATTAGTGAACATTCAAAAAGAAAGCATCACTAGTGAGCGCGTCCAAGTGCGGTTGAGGAGAAGGTTACCTAAGGGCTTACACGGAAGAGAGTTGATGAGCTTCGGGAAGATCTTCGGTGGAAGGAAGAGTATCCCGTAGGGTGCGGCCTTGCTAGAACCTTGCGGTCACAGGGACACTTCGCGAGAACCTTGTGGGTTTCGGCCTTGCTAGAATCTCACGGGGAGAGGATGGTCACACAGCAGCGATTCGATGAGAACTCTCTTGGCTTCGACGAGATCGTCGGAGGGCTGCGGGTTTCAGCGAATCCGCGGAAGTGCACTTGCGCGAGTCGTCGGGAGTTCTCTTGCGCGAGGGTCGTTGAGTGTTCTCTTGCGCGAGTCGTGAGGAAGGCGAACAGGCGGAGATAGTCTTTCGGCGGGATTTATATAAGTTGTCGGGATACTTAAGGAAGCCGAGCGGTCGGCGAGCTCCTTCGGCGGGATTCGTCTAATTTGGTGAGATATAAAATGGGTGGCCGGGATTCGGAGTATATAATGATGTTTTTCTTGACTACTTTGGGAAGCATTGCACCATTTTCAAATTCTTCGAATGTCAAGTTAATACAAGATTAATAAATACATGTTTATTATAACGACAATCTATTCGGATTTGAGCGAGACTTCTCCAGACACTTCTTGATGTCAATTGTGATGTGTCGAAATTCGCAATGACATATCTTTGTTAACCTTTTATTGTTGTGTAATGGTTTGCATGCCTCGTGATAAGCATAAGTATTCATATACACAAGGATAGAAATATATATATATATATATATATTTACTTTGAATGAGGATGCATCATGACACAAGTCCTTGAACTGATCAAACTTACCTGGGATTTGGAGAGTCATCGTCTTAGTCCCACAGGTAGAACACATTAGTAGCTTAAAGTGAGTATGCTCAACAGATAGCACATCTGTTATTGCAGACGCTTGTTCCAAGTAAGCCTTGAGCCACCTACTGTCCAGATCCCATCGTATTTAAGGGGACCTAGACTACCCTGCAAAACAGAATTACTTTACCTTAGGAACCCAAATCATATTGGGTCCTAGGTTTCTATTAGCATAAGCACGCAACTGCCTTCCTTCAGAAAACCTGTCTGGAAGACTACCTCTGTCCCTAGAATGTGGATAAGCCCTTGCTGTGGGCACAGAGGGGTTGTGCCAACAGTCAATGGCAAAGTGCCCCACTTTGCCACAGCACCAACAAGGGTGAATGTTGTATCGCCTTTTTCGACCTGATCTAGTGACTGATGAAGTCACGGTCCTAGGTCTAAACGGGATAGGGCATGTTCTTGTCACACAAATTCCTCTTCCATCGTGACACGAGGAAGGGTGGAACGAATGCATGATGTGAGCGTTATGAGACCGAGAAGGTGGTGCCATTCTTTCAGGCATCTCCCTTGCTGAGGCCCCATGAAGCCTGACATCATGACTTCTATCCTCCCTATCCCGTGTCCTCGAATGGTGAGAGGTCTCCTGTGAGCTGGGACATGCAGATCCACACTTTGTTGTGGCAGTGGCTGTGAATACAAAGGGCTCAGAATGAGCCTTAGGCATTCTCTCGTGGGTGGCCATGCCGGCCCTTGCACGCCGGGTGTCTCCACATGGGGACAGATCATTCTTGCAGTGACCACGACTATTCATGTGGTCATACCTGAAGGCATGATGAGTTGCCTTCCTGCTTGGAGTGGGGGGTCGGAATACCGTTTCCCCATTTCTCCATCCCTGAATAATCCGGGAAATCCACCCGGTTTCTTGCTTTCTCTTTATAGCATCAACTTTGGAAAAGTTTGATACTATACGTTTCTCATTATCTAGACTATTCTCTAGAGCTGAGATCTTAGAGTCCTTGACCTTGTTGGACGCCAATTGGAGAACCAACAAGATCTTCAGTCGAGCAATCTCTCGAGCTTGTTCCTCAGCAAGTAGATTGCTTTCCTGAAGGGCTCTCTTCAGGGAATCAGTATTTTCTGGAGGAGAGCAGTTTCTGTCTTCAGAAAAGTTGAAAGATATGGGGCAGGATGAAGATGATACCTTCTCATCAGAGTTATTGTCATTAGAATCAGTGACCAATGTTTCGTCCTCGTCGGAGCTGCTTTCCTCACTATCTTCTTCAGTCTCTGACAAGGATACTGGAGCTCTGATGCAATCCGAAGGATCCTTGCATTCATCTTCAGAAGTGAGGACCCCCACATACGCCTCATCCTCTGATTGGCAGCATATTTCAGCTTTCTCTGACCCCCCCATCAGCTCTGAGATCATCATCCACAGAGATTTAGCCGTTGTACATTTTTCCAATCTAGAGCGAGAGGCTCCAGACCAGACATCCATGATAATTTGTCGAATCCTCTCGTCCAAGAGAAATAGAGATAGTTCCATCTCAGACATCTCAGCAATGCCCATGGGCACTTGGATCCCAGAGTCGGAGGTCTTCATGGGGATAAACGGACCCTCTTCCAGGATGAGGGATGCTCGTGGATCGATGGCATCCAGGTGAAATAACACTCTCATCCTCCAGATGGGATAATAATCCTTTGTGCATGCAGGGAGTTCGAGTGGCAATACGTCATAATCCAGATCCATGCTTCTGACACTGGTGACAGGATTCTACTCAAGGTGTTAACCTTTTTAAAGAGCAACCTCGCTCTGATACCACTTGAAAGTCCACCTAGTGTCAGCTATGTGCACCTATGGGGGGGGGGGGGAATAGGTGACGTGTGGTTCTTTTGCGGAATTTACGGATGTACCTGCACAATAAAAACAACAAGCACAGCACACAGAATACACAGCAAATTTATAGTGGTTCCCCGACTTGGGTACATCCACTTTCCCCCTTCGACCTATCTCCCCAACAAGGGACGACTCGGTCACTTCTCCAACGGGATTGAAATCCAATCCCTTCACTAACGGAAGGATCCCTTCCACACGTGAGAGTCAACACTCCCACAAAACGGGTTGCACCCAACCCTTACAACACGGAACAAAGGTTCCTATACAATAAAATAAATGTAGAATGTACACGTGATACAAACTTCTCTTGGAGACTACGGTGTTCCTCTTTGTTCGACGACGTGTTCTTGAAGTCGATGAAGAGTCTACGACCTTGGTCTCTCTTGGAGAAGATCTCCCCGGAACCGGCGGCGGCACACGAGCGGCGGCTAGCTTCGGGATCGGCGGCTACGATGAAGAGCGGCTGCTGAACTTGGAGATCTAAACTTCGTAGCGAAGCAAGCTAGGTCTACCAACGGTCACTCTAGGATCAGTCGTCTCGATCGATTCGGACGGGGGAGTTTTTCCCGGTCAACAAATCGAGAGACAAGAGATCTCCGGATAGACGCGTGAGACTCAAGCTTTGCTAAGCTTCTGTCACCGGAGATCGGGAAGAAGATCGATCAGCGGCGGCAACGACTTGACGCGAGCGGCGGCGGCGGAGCGGAGCGATTTCGCGAATTTAGGGTTATGTCGCGGCTCGGTTTTCTTTCTCTCTTCTCCGTAGATTTACTGTTCAAAATACCCATGTATTTATACCCTGAAGATACAACAATTTTGACCGTTTGTGGGACCCACAAAAGGAATCCCCAAATTCCGGTTCAAACTAGTCCAGAAGCAGAATCCGGTCCAGCAGCATTCTGAGAAAACGCCAAGTAAAAATCGGCAAGAATCGCAGACGATTCTCGACGAATCGGCGAGAATCACCAAGTGATTCTCGACGATTCGTCGAGAATCGTTTGTGATTCTCGTCGAATCACTTGTCGATTCTCAACGAATTTTACTTTATACATGGGCTGCTTGACCACTGGTTCGACGGGAATCACAAGTGATTCTCGCCGAATCTTACTTGGCACCATTTTGAGATGGCCAGAAGGAGTCGGGGAGAATCACTGATGATTCTCGTCGATTCGGCGAGAATCACAAGTGATTCTCGTCGAATTTGCCTTAGACGATTTTTCGTCTTCCACCTAGGAGCTGCTCCTTGATCCTCCATGCTCCTTGTCTTCTCTTGCATATGAACGGCCCTGTACTTGAAAGTAAGTGCACTCCAATAGAGAGAGTACACATAGGCCAACACACTGATCTGCTCAACGAGGGATTACGTCGTGCAGACCCGTGTATATTGACCTACTGCACCCTGACATTGGTGTGCACTTAGCGTGGAGAAACTGCAAGTACAACTTGAAAAAGTTTCATCAAATACATTGTGAATTCATCTTAGCTTGACAGGGGGCTTCCTCAAATCTAGGTAATCGTGGATACAATACCCAACATACCCCCTCCGGGTAAAAAAGACTTAACCTCCCGGAGGGGTCATCCTGTCATGCCAGCTGATGGGAGCCTGGGTGGTGAGACCCCCTCCGGGTAAAAAACACTTAACCTCCCGGAGTGATCAACCGGCCATGCCAGCTGATGGAAGCCTGGGTGGCGAGACCCCCCCCCCCCCCCCGCCCCGGGGTAAAAAACAGTTAACCTCCCAGAGTGGTCAACCTGCCCTGTAAGCTAATGGGAGCATGGGTGGCGAGACCCCCTCCGGGTAAAAAATACTTAACCTCCCGGAGGAGTCAACCAGCCATGCCAGCTGATGGGAGCCTGGGTGGCGAGACCCCCCCTCCCCCCCGGGTAAAAACACTTAACCTCCCGGAGGGGTCAACCTGTCATGCCAGCTGATGGGAGCCTGAGTGGCGAGACCCCCTCCGGGTAAAAAACACTTAACCTCCCGGAGGGGTCAACCTGTCATGCCAGCTGAGGGGAGCCTCGGTGACGAGACCCCCTTCGGGTAAAAAGAACTGGGCATCCACGAGAGGTACACCTGCCCTGTCTGCTAGGGAGAGCCTAACAGCGGGACCGTCATCGGAGCAAAGGAGAATTTACTCTTCTAGAGGCACATTCGACCCAACCAGCTAGTGGGAGCCTAGAAGAGGAGATCCTCTCGGGGGTGGGACTTGCTCTCCCCGAGGCACATTCGACCCAACCAGCTAGTGAGAGCCTGGATGAGGAGATCCTCTCGGGGGTGGGACGTGCTCTCCCCAAGGCACATTCGACCGAACCAGCTAGTGAGAGCCTGAATGAGGAGATCCTCTCGGGGGTGGGACTTGCTCTCCCCGAGGCACATTCGACACAACCAGCTAGTGAGAGCCTAGATGAGGAGATCCTCTCGGGGGTGGGACTGACTCTCCCCGAGCCACATTCGACCCAACCAGCTAGTGAGAGCATGGATGGTGGGACTTGCTCTCCCTGAGACACATTCGACCCAACCAGCTAGTGAGAGCCTGGATGAGGAGATCCTCTTAGGGGTGGGAAGCTAGGTGTGTCACTTGAACTCTTTTGGGTACATTGGTTAAATGTACCTGATTTGAAGAAGGCTCACCCAACTCAATGATATACATCAAAATGTATTTGATGTGTTTTTGAGTTACTTGTGCAGGTTAAGTATTTGCAGGACTGAAGCAAAAAATTTCTAAGTCCATGTGTCGACACCCAGAGGGAAAGTGTCGACACTTAAGAAGACTTGTGTCGACACCCAGACAAGCAGTGTCGACACTTGGAGTCATTGTGTCGACACCTGGGATGCAGAGTCGACACCAGACAGAAAGTGTCGACACAAGGAGCTGTGTCGACACTCAATGAAGAAAAGTGCAGACAGAAAGTGTCGACACTTAACAGCAGTGTCGACACCCAGTGAAGCTGTGTCTACACCAGAAAGTGTCGACACTTGGAGCTATGTCGACACTCAGCAAAAGTCAGCAGAGACTAAGTATAAGTGTCGACACTCAGAACAATGTGTCGACACTCAACAGAAGAGTCGGCACTTGAAGTAAGTGTCGACACCCAGAACAATGTGTCGACACTCAGCTGAAGACTCAACACTTGAAGAAAGTGTCGACACATAGTAAAGAACAGCAAGATCATCAAATTATTCTAAGTACAAGTGTCGACACTAAGGGAATGTGTCGACACTCAGCTGAAGTCTCAACAGAAGAATCAAGTGTCGACACAAGGAGCTGTGTCGACACTCAGCAAGTATCAACATAGAAGACTATGTGTCGACACCAAGAAGTAGTGTCGACACTTAACAGATTCAACACAAGAAGTTGTGTCGACACAAAGGAGATGTGTCGACACTTAGAAGAATTCAGCAAAAGATAGAAGATCAAGTACTTGTGTCGACACTCAATTTTAGTGTCGACACCTGAAGAAGAAACTGTGTCGAGACATAGTATCTACAACACAAGGAGTTGTGTCGACACCTTGTAGACTTGTGTCGACACTTACACAACTTGTGTCGACACTTGGTCTATAAGTGTCGACACTTAAAGACAGAAAGTCTCGACACTTTCAGACAGTTAGAGAACTTTCAAAAATTGACTGGATGACTTGACAGCTGCCGTTCCAGCCGGTCTACAGCACATGTCAAAGATGTCAGAATTCAGTTATGGACCGGACCAGCCGGTTATCATGAAGAAGGCCTATAAATAGGCTCATACAGTCTACAGAAACTGTTGTTGTTGTTCAGATTGTTGTTGAACAAGTTATTAAAGTGGTTCACAGAGTTATTGATCAAGTATCAAATCAAGAAGATCTAGCTGTCCAAGTGCAGATCTAAGAAGTTGGAGAGAGAGGGCTCCATCCAAGAAATCAGCCGTTGGAATTAGGCTGAGAAGAAGAGTTCAGATTTATTCTGGATCTTAAGAAGCAGAGATCAAGGATCAACTGCAGGAGGATTCATTCTTATTCAGTTCTACTTTCAAGAAGCTTTGAAGAAAGTTAGGTCAGATTGAATCCAGCTGAGTTCTTCCAAGAACTCATCAAGAAACTCTCAACTCCCCTCTCTTGTTTCTGAGTTGTTGAGTTATTATTTCTTTAATCATTTTTTTATCTTGTAGGATCCTTTGGATCTGAGTGAATTGTAAGCCTGTAATTATAAAGGCTGAGGGTAGGGCTTGAGAGCCTGAGTGTAGGAGATTGAAATCTCTGAGTGTACGCCTTGTTGGCTGAGTGTAGGCCTTGTTGGCTGAGTGTAGGCCTTTGTGGCTGAGTGTAGGCTTTGTGAAAAAGCTGAGTTGTAAGGCTTTGGGCTTGAGGTGTAGGAACCAGTTTGGGTTCTGAGACAGTGGTGAAGTTTGGCCGAATCTAGTACACTGCTAGATATGCGAAGGGGGAAAGTGGATGTACCCAATGATTGGGGAACCACTATAAAACTCTGTGTTTGTTGTGCTGTGATTGTGATTGTGAATGCTTGTGTGATTGCTGTGCAAAAGTAGTATAGATTCTGTGATATAACTGATAGCTGTCATTAAAGTTTGAAAAAGAATTAGGTCACCTATTCACCCCCCCCTCTAGGTGTGTAGGTACCATATCTTTCAAGTGGTATCAAAGCGAGGTTCCTCAAAAAGGACTAACAGTCTGAGGAGATCCTGATTGGCAGATTCTTAAGGCAAATTACAGATTCAAAAAAATCAAGAAACATGGGTTCTTCTGAGAATCACAAGGAATTGGGTTCCATGAAATTACCTATATGCAGAAAGGAAATCTTTGGGATTTGGAAGGAAAGGGTAAGACTGTTTATGGAGGCCTCAGACCCTAGAATCTACATCACAGTAAAGGAAGGGCCTTATGTGCCCATGAAGATATCAGTTCTAGATGCAAATCAGAGAACCCCAAAGGATTTCTCTGAGATGACTAAGGATGAGATTGTCCTAGCCACCATGGACAAAAGGGCACAAAACATTATAGTGAGTGTCATAGATGATGCAACATTTCAGAATCTTATACACTGTAAGACAGCCAAAGAGATGTGAGACACTCTTATTGTGTATATGGAGGGTTCTGAAGAAGTTAGACAAGATAGAAAATCTTTGCTAAATCAGGAGTATGAAAGTTTTAGACAAGGAAAGGGTGATAGCATAACTGAGTGCTATAAGAAGTTCTACAGGATAGTGAATGAACTCATGTCTTATGGAAGAGAGTTCAGTAACTATGAACTAAATGACAAGTTCCTAAGGTCCCTAACTAAAGATTGGGACACAAAGATTTGTGCCATTAGAGAAATGACTAAGTTGGGAGAAATTCTTTCTCCTACACTGTTTGACAAATTGTTGTCATATGAAATGCAATTGACAGTGAGGAAAGAGAAGGAGAAGTCAACAAGAACTGAACACAAGAAAAGAACTGTAGCCTTCAAGACAGAAGCCTCTAGAAAGTGCAGGAATAAGTCATCAACTCCACCTCCAAAGGTAGTTGAATCAGAGTCAGATGAGTCAGTCAACACAAAATCTGAAAGCAGTGAAAGTGATGAAGACTTTGCTGCCTTCACTAGACACTTTCAGAAATTCTTGAAGAAGGAATAGTGGAGGACAAGGCCCTCTACTTCACAAGGAAAAGAAGACCTATATCAGAATAAAAAGGCCTCAAAGAAGGACAGGAAGAGGACTAAATCTAGCAAGGCAACTGTTTCTAAGATAGTGTGATATTGATGCAATAGACAAGGTCATGTTATTGCAGATTGTCCTAAAAAGAGAAAAGAGTCTAGTGACAGGAAAAAGACTCATTTTAAAGGCAAGAAAGAGAAGTGTTTTGTAGCCAAGAAAGAGAAGACTCTATCAGATATCTCTTCAGAAACTGAGTCTGATGCTGAGGCATACATAGGGCTGTTTGCTGAAGAAGCAGAAGAATTCATGCAGATAATGGAGTATATTTATGAACAAGAAGACTGTCAGTGCCAAGGACTGATGGCATTGACTGAGAGTGACAAAATCCTGGAGCAGCCAGGACCCTGTAAGGTGAGTCCAAGTGGCTATACCCCAACATGGTACTTGGACAGTGGATGTTCCAGACATATGACTGGAACTAGAGGATTACTAAGGGACTACATTCCAATCAAAGATGGTCCAAAAGTAACCTTTGGTGGTTCTGAAAAAGGAATCATCAAAGGATTTGGTAATATTTCTAGCAACTTAGTTACCATTACTCAAGTGGCTTATGTTAAAGGGTTGAAACACAACCTAATAAGTATAAGTCAATTAAGTGATGTAGGGTATGACATCTCATTTGTTAAAAATGGTTGTCATATCAAGAGGTCAAGTGATCGAGAGATCATTTTGACTGGTTATAGGAAAAGGAATGTCTATTGCTTAGACATTATGGTTGAGAACAGTGGTTCTCCAGTTTGTCTTGTAGCTGATGAGACAGTCACTCATTGTGTCAAATGGCATAAGAGGCTTGCCCATCTTAACTACAAGACTATTAGCAAACTCTTTAGCAAAGAGTTAGTGAGGAATTGTCCTCAAGTTAAGTGTGTTAAAGATGGTATTTGCTCAGCTTGTCAAAAGGGCAAGCAGACTAAATCCACCTTTAGAAGCATAGAAAACAAAGATGCTGTGAGGTGTTTATACCTCTTGCACTTGGATCTCTTTGGTCCAATGCCAGTTCACAGCTTAGGTAGGAAGGTCTATACTCTTGTAGTTGTAGATGACTACTCAAGGTTTTCCTGGGTGTTCTTCTTAAGACAGAAATCTGAAACACCTAGTGTCTTCCATAGCTTTGTCAAGCAAATTCAGAATGAACTAGACAGTACAGTGGTCAAGATTAGAAGTGACCATGGTACTGAGTTTCAGTCTGATAGCATGACAAAACTTTGTGAAGACTTTGGGATATTTCAAGAATTCTCTTCACCTAGAATACCTCAGCAAAATGGCATTGCTGAGAGGAAGAATAGGACCTTGATAGAGGCTGGTAGGACCCTACTAAGTGATACATCACTGCCAGAGTATTTCTGGGCTGAAGCAGTTAACACTGCAAGCCATGTTATAAATAGGGCTACCATCACTAAAGGCCTCAACAAGACCACCTATGAAGTTGTGAAAGGCAGGAAACCAAACCTATCCTACTTCAGGATCTTTGGTTGCAAATGCTTCATACTTAACAATGAGAAGTCTTACTTGACTAAGTTTGCTGCCAAGTCCCAAGAGGGAATTTTTGTTGGGTACAACAATAATAGTAAGGCTTATAGAGTCTACAACTTGTCTACACAAGTTGTAGAAGAATCTGTGCATGTAGTTTTTGATGAGACTAAACTTATTAACAATGAGTTGTCTAGTACTGTATGCAGCCCCACAGGTTTAACAAAGAAAATGGACAAGCTTACTATAGAAGAAGTACCTGCTGCAAGACAACAAGTAGAGGACAGTAGCTGTTGTCCAGGGGGAGAACTACATGTGCCAATTGCTGAAGAAAAACAAGGAGTACAGCATGATGGAGATGCTGAAGAGGTTCAACCAGAAGTTAGGATGCCTCCAACCAATAGGCATTTTAGAGATCATCCAGTAGAGCAGATTATTAGAGATCCAAGACAAGGAGTACAAACCAGGAGCAGATACATGAATGCAGCAATCTACTCCAGTTTTCTATCTCAAGTTGAACCTAAGAAGTTTGAAGAAGCCATACTAGATCCACAATGGACTGAAGCAATGCAAGAAGAGCTTAATCAGTTCAAGAGGTGCAAGGTCTGGGAACTAGTTCCTAAACCTAAAGACCACAATATAATAGGAACTAAGTGGATCTATAGGAATAAGATGGATGAACAAGGGGTCATCATTAAGAATAAGGCAAGATTGGTTGCAAAAGGTTATAGGCAAGAAGAAGGTATTGATTTTGATCAAACCTTTGCTCCAGTAGCCAGACTGGAAGCCATAAGGATGTTCTTGGCCTATGCAACCTATCAAGGATTCAAGGTTTACCAAATGGATGTCAAGTCAGCATTCCTGAATGGTAATCTTAAGGAAGAAGTCTATGTGGAACAGCCTTCAGGTTTTGTTAATCCAACTCTACCTCATCATGTCTATAGACTTAGGAAAGCTTTATATGGGTTAAAGCAAGCCCCTAGGGCTTGGTATGAAACCCTATCTAGTTTCCTCATTGAAAACAAGTTCTCAAGGGGGAAAATAGATAAGACTCTATTCCTTAGGGAATCTAGAGGCAAAGTTATACTAGTCCAAATATATGTAGATGACATTATATTTGGGTCTACTGAAAGCAGCCTTTGCAAAAAGTTTGCAAAACTGATGCAAGGTCAATTTGAGATGAGTAGTATGAGAGAGCTAAAGTTTTTCTTGGGTCTCCAAGTTAAACAGACTGAAAGTGGTTTATCCATATGTCAGTCCAAGTTCACCCTAGAACTCATAAGGAAGTATGGTATGGATTCATCCAGTACCATGAAGACTCCTATGGGGTCAAGTATGTCTCTTAACAAGGATGATGCAGGGAAACCTGTAGATGAAACCTTGTATAGAGGGATAGTTGACTCCCTATTATACTTGACTGCTAGTAGACCAGACATCATGTATGATATATGTATTTGTGCAAGGTATCAAGCCTGCCCTAAAGAGTCTCATTTGACAGCAGTCAAAAGAATTTTGAGATATCTAAAGGGCACTCCCTATCTAGGCCTCTGGTACCCTAGGAATGGAGATTTTGATCTAACAGGTTATTTAGATGCAGACTTTGCAGGATGCAAAGAAGATAGAAAAAACACTACTGGAACCTGTCAATTCCTAGGTGGGAGACTAATTTCATGGAGTAGCAAAAAGCAAACCAGTGTGGCTATCTCCACTGCAGAGTCAGAGTATGTGGCTGCAGGAAGTTGTTGTGCTCAACTTCTGTGGATACAACATCAGCTAGAGGACTATGGATTTCAGGTAAGTAGAACTCCACTCTTCTGTGATTCTACAAGTGCTATTTCAATAGCTAATAATCCTGTATCCCATAGTAGAACTAAACATATTGAAATTAAATATCATTTTCTTAGGGAGCATGTAGAAAGAGAAGATATTTTACTTGAATATGTTAAAACTGATAATCAAGTAGCTGATATGTTTACTAAGCCTCTAGAAGAAGCTAAGTTCAATAGATTCAAAATTGAACTAGGAATGATAAACTTAGAGTAAGTTTACAGAATTGAAAATGGCTAAGTAAAAAGGTGTCGACACATAGACAAGTCTATGTCGACACAGAATAGTGGTGTCGACACTTCAGGAAAAAGGTGTCGACACATCTAGGAAGTTGGTGTCGACACTTCAGAATGTTAGTGTCGACACATCCAATGTGGTGTCGACACTTAGTATTTACTCAGAATTTTCTAAGTAAAGTCTCGACAATGTGTCGAGTTATGTTGTGTCGACACATAACCAAGTGTCGACACATAAAATCTGTTGACTAAACTTGTGTCGACACATATGTGTCGAGACATTATAAGTCAGTGTCGACACTTATTGCCAGTGTCGACACATTTTAAGTTAGCTGTCCCGCCTGTTCATCTTCAAAATCAGAAAGGTATAAATAGGGTTTTGTCTTTGTATGTCGACACGCTTTCAAAGTTTCGAGACCAAAACTACTGTGTCGACACCTCTCTTCTCTCAAGACAAATTCTACAAACCCTAATGGTGCCTAAGCTAGAGGAGAACGTCAACGAAGGATATGAGCTGGTGCGCGGCGCTTTCACTGATGCTGATCAAGAAATCTAGGCGGTCGTAACCCTAGTTGTCGATTCTGGATTAGAATATTTAGCTTCAGAACCTACTAAGATATGGAAGAAAGAGGTTCTTGAATTCCTAAATGGAGCTGAAGTGGATGAATCTGGATACAGAATCAAATCCAGAGTTCATGGAACAAAGGTTAAGATTTCACCAAAGAGCCTGAGGAAGATTCTCCAGCTACCAAGGACTCAAGAAGTAGATGAGATTACAGCTTCAAAGACCAGAGAAGCTCTAACCTGGTGTGGACTAGACTCTAAGATGAAGATTGGTTCTGTCTTCAACAGAAAAGGCATGAATAGCCAAGGCAAATTTCTTTCAGAAATTGTTGGTAAGGTCTTACTCAGCAAGCCAGGAGGGCATGACAGAGTGTCTGCCTATATGTTTGGAATAATGACAAGGATTATCTTCTCTCTAAAAACTGACTGGTTTATGGTAGTTTATGAGAAGATTAAGGAGAGCTTGAAGAAGCCCAACCTGGGCAGAATAATAAGTCTATACCTAGCTGGTGTCATACCAGAGGTAATGTAACAAGCTGCAGGAAGCAAGATAAATCATATGAGAAGGATGGATCTGAGGATCTTTTCTAGATGGGACAGGGTGTTGTCAAAGGAACTGCCAACCCCTAAAAAGATTGTTTTTGAGAAAGAGATTCCTCCCAAGAAGAAAAGGAAGACTGCTCCAGTAGCTCAAGAGTCCACTAGCAGCTCTAAAAGTGAAGAACATGTTGTTTTCACTCCAGATGACCATGAGGAAGAGCCTGCAGTGAAGACTCCTGCTCCTCAAGAGGTTGCTGAGATCCAGGGGGAGCTACCTCAAGCTAGCCCCATCCACAAGGATCACATCCAGGGGAAGCTTCCAGTTGTAGAAGAACCCTCTACACTGAAAAGTGAACAAGCCACCAACACCATACTAGAGGTACTCACTAACCTAAATACTTTAGAATTTCTTATAGAAGATGCTGATTTGTCTGATGTTCATCAGCAAACTCAGCTGGATAGTCAAGTACCAGATGCTGTCATAGAAGACACATCTGCTGTTGCTCAAGATATTGCTGATTCAGTGGTTGAAGAACCTAGTATTCCTCCAGCTCTATCACCACAAGAATACACTATGGAGGATTTATTTTTAAATCTAGATCAACATGACTTTGACATGGACAAGGCTACTGCTGATGAAGAGAATGCTGCTGCTGAGGGGGAGCAAGTGCAAGTTCATGAAGTGCCTATAAGGCAAGAAACTGAGAAGGCACAAGATGTGCAAACTGAAAGGCCTCCAAGCCCTAAGGAGAGGGTGGATATAGCCAACACCTCTGCCTCAGAAGATGAGGAAGCTAAAAGGGCAAAGAAAAAGAAACTTTATGTCTTCAGGAGAAGAAGCCAGAGTTACAAGTGTTAAATTTTCTCAACGTGGTCAGCAAGATAGCCCAAACGCCAAATTAATATCTTCGGAACTACCCAGTTCGCACGTTGAACCAGCGGAAACCAAGGACTAGAGGAACAAAGGTAAATCACAACAAACAATGGAAGCACAAGCAGGTCTATTATTCATTCACTTCTTTACAATGCGAGGCATACATAGCGAGACATGATTTCGCTAGTATAACAGCTGAAAAACAGAAGCACCAAAAAACAAGCCGGGCGGACAGAACCCGAGTCCGCCGAGACCGCGAGGTCGCCGAGGTCGCCGAAGCCGCCCGAACTATGCTGCACTCTGCCGAATACCACGGAGTCCGCCGAAGCCGCGAGGTCGTGCGGACACACCGTTATTCGCCTTCTGCTGAACCCGAACTGAGGAACACCCCTACCCGCCTGAAGCCGGCGGACAGGTTATTGAAGCTAGCAAAGTTGAAACAGAACAGACAAGCCGCAGAGCGACCTCCTGCTGAGTCCGCAGAGACCACACACTTCCAAGCACTTGACCTAAGTCACAGCCAAACTCCTGGCTCCTTGAAGTTATCCGCGCGACCTGCACACAGCAAACCGTCAGCCTGAAACAATCCGTGCGGACTGGCAAACACAGACCGCAACACTTCGCACACCCCAACTTACTGTTCACTCAAGTTACTGTAGATGTGCCAGGGGGGTCCTATTTATAGGCCGGGTGAGGAGTGTGGTCACCGCCCAAGAGATAGCGACACCGCCCCAGCCCGCGCGAATACAAACCACCGTCTGCTGAGTCCGCGAGGACTTAGCCGGTCACCAAGGAAAACCGCCAGGAGCAAGTCAACCATTGACGAACCCTCTCCAGTCCGCCTAAGCTAAGCGGACAGGGCATCAGCCCGCAAAGCTCCAACCGCTTCAGGACAGCAAACCCCCTTCAATGGCTGTCCGCACCAACCCGAGGCAGTACGCAAGACACACACCTCAATCCGCCACAAGTCCACGACCAAAGGCAGCTAAAGACATACCGCCCGATCACAGCGGACTCGGCGGATACGGCGGACACACTGAACTCAGCACCAAGTGTGACCAAGCCCAAAACCATAAGGGGCTAATGCGAGCTTGGCGGACGCAAAACTCCAGTCCGCCAAAACACCACAGCGCAGACCGCCACAGTCCGCGAGCTCCTCGCACTCCTGCCCTATCACAGCGATCTAATCCCGGACTCCAAAACCAGGCCGCCACAACGATCTCCACAGCAACTCCCTGCTGTGCCACCAGAGCTCGACAAGGCCTCAGCCAAGCTCTAAGCGTAGTCCGCAACAGCCAATACCGCGGACACATCAGTCCGCAAGCTTCCCGCGGACAAGAGCCAACCCGCCTTTCAGCACAAGCTTGCACCCGCGACCACTGAGCAAGGCACCAGTCCGCAAGCCTCTCTATCCGCAGATACCAGGCCGCACCAAACCGCGGACTCCATGCAACAACCCGCTCAGAACACAGCCGGATTCCACCAGACTTTTCACCAGGCCGCAAACCTCAGTCCGCCCAGTCCGCCCAGTCCGCCAAGGCTGTCCGCCACAGGCCGCGCGGCCTGTCCCGTCACACACTTCCACTTCACAAATTTCAACACTCTCCCTTGAAGTGAGAAGTGGTGACCAAGCCCAGCAAGCTGCGCAAGCGTTCAAAAGGCCCCTTCGACAGTGGCTTCGTGAAGATGTCAGCAAGATTATCTTCACTCCGAACATGCCCGACCAGCAGAGACCCCTCCAACACCTTCTCCCTGATGAAGTGGTGATCAATCTCTATATGCTTGGTCCTGGCGTGACACACTGGATTGTTAACCAGTTTGAGAGCACTCTCATTGTCACCCCGGAGTAAAGTAGGCCCTTGCACTTCTTCATGAACATCCTCTATAAGCCTCCTCAACCAAACGGTTTCCCGAGCAGCCAAGGCCGAAGCCTTATACTCCGCCTCCGTGGTTGAAACCGACACCGAGTCCTGCTTCTTGCTACACCACGAGATGCTAGTTGAACCGCAAGTGAACACATAACCTGAAGTATACCTTCGATCATCCGAATCACCGCCATAGTCAGCATCCGTGTACCCGAGCAACGCAACCTCCGCGTCCCTTCTATAGAGGAGTCCCATGTCAGAAGAAGCCTTGAAATACTTCAGAATTCCCTTCGCTGCCACTAGATGAGATTGCCTTGGTTCAGCCATATACCGACTTACTCGGCCAACAGCATAAGCGATATCCGGCCTTGTAATCGTCAGGTAAATCAAGCTCCCAACAAGAGCCCTGAACACCAAGGGATCATGAATAACCCTTCCCTCATCTCGTCGAAGCTTCAGCCCAGATTCTAGTGGAGTAGAGCACTTCTTCCCTTCGCCCATGCCAAACCGCTTCACAATGCGATCAGCATACCCTTTCTGGCTAATGAGAACCCCACACTCCTTCCTCTCCACTTCCAGACCAAGAAAGTGATGCAACTCTCCCAAGTCTTTCATCTCGAAGCGTATAGCAAGCTCTGCCCTGAGCCTTGCTACTTCCTCCTCCGAGTTCCCTGTGATGATCATGTCATCCACATACAGCAGGACCAAGACTCGTAGCTCTCCCTTCTTCTTGACGAACAGGCTTGAATCCGAGTTAGAAGCCAGGTATCCACAGAATTGCAAGTACTCTGCAATCTTCCCATACCACGCTCGAGGAGCTTGCTTTAACCCATAAAGAGCCTTCCTGAGTTTGCAGACATAGTCCGGATGCTTCTCAGAGACAAAACCAAGCGGCTGATCCATGAAGATGTCCTTGTCAATCTCTCCGTAAAGAAAGGCATTCTTCACATCGAGTTGCCACAACCTCCATCCCTTGCTAGCAGCCAAGGCGATCACCACTCTTACAGAAGTCATCTTCGCAACTGGACTGAATGTCTCCTCATAGTCTTCTCCATACTGCTGTGAGAATCCTCTAGCGACCAGGCGAGCCTTGAACCGATCAATGCTCCCATCAGCCTTCTTCTTCAACTTATACACCCACTTGCAAGTAACCGGAGTAACGCCATCAACCTTGGGCACAAGGTCCCAGGTTTCATTCTTCTTCAGAGCATCAATCTCTTCCTTCATGGCATCATCCCACTCCTTCACTCCAGTGGCCTCGTTGAAATTTGCAGGCTCTCGCTCATCCAGAGGACCTGCAAAGAAGCAGGAGACAAAGCTCACTGCATTCCCATCACAGTACCGAGCCGGTGGCTTAACCACCCTCTTCGATCTCCGAAGACACGGCTCCTTGCTCACGGCTTCCGTTGCTTCTTCAGGCTCCACTCCTACCTGGGGCAAGCATTGAGCAGTGCTCCCCCTACTTCCTGAGCCAGAAGGCTCAACCTCGGAATTTGAAGCAACAGGAGCTGTTGGTGAAACAGCAAGCTCCTCTTCCAGGCCTTCGGCAGCCTCCACTGGTGCTTCATCATCCTTGCTACTTCCGGTTAGCTCCACCGAGCCACCTCCATATGACGTCATCTCGTCGAAGACAACGTCTCTTGACACCACGAACTTCTTCGTCACAGGGTCCATGCACTTCCATCCCTTCTTCCGCTCATCATAGCCAACAAAGACAAGTTTCCTTGCCTTCGCATCCAGCTTTGTCCGTGAAGCATCCGGGACATGCACGTAGCAAGTTGAACCGAACACCCTAAGGTGTTCAACACTCGGCTTCTCCTTCAGCAACAGCTCAATAGGAGTCTTCATGTTGATAGGGCTGAGTGGCATCCGGTTGATAACATAAGCAGCACAAGACATTCCCTCCGCCCAAAAGGACCTTGGGATATCTTTCGCATGCAGCCAGCATTTGCAGGTTTCCGTCAAATGACGGATCTTCCGCTCCGCTACCCCATTCTGTTGTGGAGTGTGAGCACAAGTAAGCTCCCGTTGGATCCCGTGCTTCCTGCAGAAGTTAGAAAACTCGGAAGAGACAAACTCCCCCCCCCCCGTTATCAGTTCTAAACTTCTTAACCCGCAAGCCAAGCCGGCCTTCTACCAACTCCTTGAACTCCACGAACAAACGGAAGGCTTCCGACTTCTCCTTTAAGAAGTACACCCAAGTATACCTTGAGTAGTCATCAACCAAGACAAGCATGTATTTGCTTCCACCAAGGCTGGCAGTAACAGTCGGTCCCATCAGGTCGCCATGAATACACTCCAATGGTTTCTTGCTCCTTGTTTGTGATTTATCAAACGGAAGGCGATGTGCCTTACCGTATTGACAGCCCGCACAAACATGCCCATCACCAAAGGAGGACAACTTCGGCAACCCCCTCACCAGACTTCTACTCGCCATTGCCTTTAGCTTGTCCATGCCAACATGCCCCAGCCTCTCATGCCAGATAGCCGCACTATCATTGGCCCTCATTCTATCAACATAAGCACTGGTGGAAAGAACATACAAGCTCTTCACCCTTCTCCCAACATGAGCAACATCAGCCTTCACCGCTGATACGTTGCGAAGGAACCTCACGTCTGTTGGCCCAAACAGAACGTGATACCCAGCGTCCACCGCATTGGTCACCGAGAATAGGTTCTTCTTCATGCCCGGTACGTGATACACACTCCTTAACGTAAGTGGCCCCTGATCACTACCCAATGACACGACCCCCTCTTTCTTTACTGCATAAACAGTATTATCAGTAGTGATAATAGCTTCATTACCTGAGTAAGCCTGCATGGAGGTGAACTTCGATTTGTCTCCGGTGAGGTGATGACCACACCCAGAGTCCACGATCCACTCGCCGTTGAAGTCCTCAGCAGACAAGGCCCGGACACAAGTGCCCGTCAAGAAAGCTCCGCCCCATTCTGCTTCTTCACTTCTCGAACAAGCTTCCTCCTTTCCCGCAGCATGCCCAGGCTGCAGTTTGACCTTGCAGTCCCGCTTGAAGTGCCCACGCTGATGACACCGGTAGCACTTCAGATTCTTCTTCCAGTCCTTAGGAGCATTGCTCCTCTCCGGCGGATATGAAGTTGAAGTCTCCTTCTCAACAGCGGCCTGCACCTTCTTCTTCTTCCCTTCCCATCCTTTCTTCTTTCCTGAGAAGAGAGCTTCGCTGCCTTCCTGATTCAGGTTCACTCCAGCCATCTGCCTTGCTAAGCTCTCCTGCGAGGCAAGCAGATTCTCCAGCTCCAGCAACGACGGCTGAGTAGCCCACCATTGAACAGATGTGACAAAGGCCACATACTCCTTCCGCAAGCCGCGGATAATGTGCCTTTTCATCTTTGCCTCAGAGATAGGCTCATCAGGATCCAGTGCCGACAGCTCAGCACACAAGCTCTTCATCTTTAAGAAGTACTTGGAAATGGAAAGGTCTCCCTGAGTTGCCCTGGCCAACTCATTCTCCAGAAACTGAAGCCGCGCCACATTCTTCCTATTGAACAACTCATCAATGGTTGTCCAAATATCAGCAGCCGACTCACATCCAATGATGTGATCAAACAGTTCCGGAGACACAGCTCTCTTCAGAACGAACTCTGCCTTAGCATTTGTTCTTCTCCAGAGCCTCACCTGCTCAGCAGTACCGAAAGCAGCAGTGACTTCCTGCCTGTCGTCTCCACCAACGACATCCCACAGCTCCTCGCCAAGAAGATAACTCTTCATGCATGACTTCCACTTCTTGAAGTTAGTCGGCGTTAAGAGTTCAATGCCCAGACCTCTTGCTAAGCTCCCATCCATTGCAACACCTGTTGGCAACCTTTCAGCAGCTCCGAGCAACAACACAGGTTGATCACCACTCAATCACAGAGTAACAACACTGGCTGACTTCCGCTCACGCAACTGAACCTCAGAAACCTCAGAAACCTCAGAAACCTCGCTTTGATACCATGTTAAATTTTCTCAACGTGGTCAGCACGATAGCCCAAACGCCAAATTAATATCTTCGGAACTACCCAGTTCGCACGTTGAACTAGCGGAAACCAAGGACTAGAGGCAACAAAGGTAAATCACAACAAACAATGGAAGCACAAGCAGGTCTATTATTCATTCACTTCTTTACAATGCGAGGCATACATAGCGAGACATGATTTCGCTAGTATAACAGCTGAAAAACAGAAGCACCAAAAAACAAGCCTGGCGGACAGAACCAGAGTCCGCCGAGACCGCGAGGTCGCCGAGGTCGCCGAAGCCGCCCGAACTATGCTGCACTCCGCCGAATACCACGGAGTCCGCCGAAGCCGCGAGGTCGCGCGGACACACCGTTATTCGCCTTCTGCTGAACCCGAACTGAGGAACACCCCTACCCGCCTGAAGCCGGCGGACAGGTTATTGAAGCTGGCAAAGTTGAAACAGAACTGACAAGCCGCAGAGCGACCTCCTGCTGAGTCCGCAGAGACCGCACACTTCCAAGCACTTGACCTAAGTCACAGCCAAACTCCTGGCTCCTTGAAGCTATCCGCGCGACCTGCACACAGCAAACCGTCAGCCTGAAACAATCCGTGCGGACTGTCAAACACAGACCGCAACACTTCGCACACCCCAACTTACTGTTCACTCAAGTTACTGTAGATGTGCCAGGGGGGTCCTATTTATAGGCCGGGTGAGGAGTGTGGTCACCGCCCAAGAGATAGCGACACCGCCCCAGCCCGCGCGAATACAAACCACCGTCCGCTGAGTCCGCGAGGACTTAGCCGGTCACCAAGGAAAACCGCCAGGAGCAAGGCAACCATTGACGAACCCTCTCCAGTCCGCCTAAGCTAAGAGGACAGGGCATCAGCCCGCAAAGCTCCAACCGCTTCAGGACAGCAAACCCCCTTCAATGGCTGTCCGCACCAACCCGAGGCAGTCCGCAAGACACACACCTCAATCCGCCACAAGTCCACGACCAAAGGCAGCTAAAGACAGACCGCCCGGTCACAGCGGACTCGGCGGATACGGCGGACACACTGAACTCGGCACCAAGTGTGACCAAGCCCAAAACCATAAGGGGCTAATGCGAGCTTGGCGGACGCAAAACTCCAGTCCGCCAAAACACCACAGCGCAGACCGCCATAGTCCGCGAGCTCCTCGCACTCCTGCCCTATCACAGCGATCTAATCCCGGACTCCAAAACCAGGCCGCCACAACGATCTCCACAGCAACTCCCTGCTGTGCCACCAGAGCTCGACAAGGCCTCAGCCAAGCTCTAAGCGTAGTCCGCAACAGCCAATACCGCGGACACATCAGTCCGCAAGCTTCCCGCGGACAAGAGCTAACCCGCCTTTCAGCACAAGCTTGCACCCGCGACCACTGAGCAAGGCACCAGTCCGCAAGCCTCTCTATCCGCAGATACCAGGCCGCACCAAACCGCGGACTCCATGCAACAACCCGCTCAGAACACAGCCGGCTTCCACCAGACTTTTCACCAGGCCGCAAACCTCAGTCCGCCCAGTCCGCCCAGTCCGCCAAGGCTGTCCGCCACAGGCCGCGCGGCCTGTCCCGTCACCCACTTCCACTTCACAAATTTCAACAACAAGAAGGCTCTCCAAACAGTTGCACCACAGTCTATAGTTCAGCAAGCACCATCAGTTGATTATAGTGCACTGATGGTTGCAATGCAAATTAAACTGGATGAGCACAGGCAGGCAATAGAGAAGTATGTGGATGAAGGGCAGAAATCAGTACAGTTTGATCTGGCCCAGGACATCAAGTCTATAAGGTTTGAGATGAATCTCAACAAGAAGGAGATGACTGACTGCTTCCACAAGGGTGGGAATGTAGTAGTCTATCTTGCAACTCACCAGGAAAAGAAAAAGGCACAGGTGGATGACATAGCCTTGAAACAAGGTTATGTCCTTGAAAATCAGCTAATGATGAATGACAACCTTACTGAATCTCACAATGTCATAGTTACAGAACTGAAGAATATTGCTGCAGGGCAGACTCCAGCTATAGCTAAGGCAGATTTTGACAAAGTATTTCTAGCAGAAATCACTGCTCTTAAGACTGCCATCCAAGATTCACAGAAGCTGATAACTGACAAACTCCAAAAGTTAAAACCTTTCTTCAAAGATGGAGTGAATTACTTGGATAATCAGGTGAGATTTCAAAAGGATGATGTGAGAGATCATATTGAAAGAGAAGTCATAAAGGGGGAGAGAGTGTTAGTCAAGGCAAGTTCTGATCATGCAAAATGGATATCAAATTCAATCAGGGCTACACTGGGATACCCTCCTCTTTGTGATGATGACAATGTGGCAGAATCTGGAATTCAACCTGCATATCTAGGAGGGGAGCAAGCTGAAGTGGCTCAAGTCATATACCCTCCTCCAGATTTTGAAATGATTCATGCTGATGTCCAGACTATGTATAGCCCACCTGGGGGCAAGGACAATGTTCATATTGAAAAGGTTGTTCAGCCTATTTCTGAAGCTATGCAAGAGGCATTGCAGAAAGAGGAAGAGACAAGACTGTCTAAGAAGAGGTTTAGGGAACAAGCAGAACAAAGGCCAGACTTTGAACAGTGGAGCCCTACCTTTAGGAACATTATACTAACTATCTGGAAAGCTGCTAAGGATAACATTCAAGACAGGAACAAATGGTTTTCTGAAACTGAATGGAGAAAACATGAAACCAGACAGGAAGCAATTGTTCAATATAGAAGAAAGGCAAAGATGGGAAAGCTACCTCCTACAGCCCAGGAGCCTAGCAAGTACTTTCCAAAGCCATACCATTATTTTGAAAGACAGAAGATCAAAGCTGAAGAGCTTAAAAAGAAAGATCTGAAAGGCAAGAAGCCTGCTGATGCTGAAACTGCTGATGCTGCTGTCCAAGCTAAAGTTCAAGCTGGCAAAGACATAGTGATTAAGGAGCCAGAACAAAAATAGATTTAGCATTTTCTTGAAGTTTACTTTGTAATTTTCTTGATGAAAAACATTTTGTGAACTTCTGAAACTGTATAAGACAGATATTTGAACAATATATGATTAATCTATTTCATGTTTGTTCTGTGAATATGTCTATTTCTTATTTGTTCTGTAATGATGAATTTGTATATATGTGAAATTGATACATGTTTATGTTTACCCTGCTGTACATTGTCCTGCTTTACATCATTTTGTAATTTTAATTATGAATGGTGTATATCATTGACTAAGGGTTATGACTTCTCCAAATAGGGGGAGATTGTTGGGTACATTGGTTAAATGTACCTGATTTGAAGAAGCCTCACCCAACTCAATGATATACATCAAAATGTATTTGATGTGTTTTTGAGTTACTTGTGCAGGTTAAGTATTTGCAGGACTGAAGCAAAAAATTTCTAAGTCCATGTGTCGACACCCAGAGGGAAAGTGTCGACACTTAAGAAGACTTGTGTCGACACCCAGACAAGCAGTGTCGACACTTGGAGTCATTGTGTCGATACCTGGGATGTAGAGTCGACACCAGACAGAAAGTGTCGACACAAGGAGCTGTGTCGACACTCAAAGAAGAAAGTGCAGACAGAAAGTGTCGACACTTAACAGCAGTGTCGACACCCAGTGAAGCTGTGTCTACACCAGAAAGTGTCGACACTTGGAGCTGTGTCGACACTCAGCAAAAGTCAGCAGAGACTAAGTATAAGTGTCGACACTCAGAACAATGTGTTGACACTCAACAGAAGAGTCAGCACTTGAAGTAAGTGTCGACACCCAGAACAATGTGTCGACACTCAGCTGAAGACTCAACACTTGAAGAAAGTGTCGACACATAGTAAAGAACAGCAAGATCATCAAATTATTCTAAGTACAAGTGTCGACACTAAGGGAATGTGTCGACACTCAGCTGAAGTCTCAACAGAAGAATCAAGTGTCGACACAAGGAGCTGTGTCGACACTCAGCAAGTATCAACATAGAAGACTATGTGTCGACACCAAGAAGCAGTGTCGACACTTAACAGATTCAACACAAGAAGTTGTGTCGACACAAAGGAGATGTATCGACACTTAGAAGAATTCAGCAAAAGATAGAAGATCAAGTACTTGTGTCGACACTCAATTTTAGTGTCGACACCTGAAGAAGAAACTGTGTCGAGACATAGTATCTACAACACAAGTAGTTGTGTCGACACCTTGTACACTTGTGTCGACACTTACACAACTTGTGTCGACACTTGGTGTATAAGTGTCGACACTTAAAGACAGAAAGTCTCGACACTTTCAGACAGTTAGAGAATTTTCAAGAATTGACTGGATGACTTGACAGCTGCCGTTCCAGCCGGTCTACAACACCTGTCAAAGATGTCAGAATTCAGTTATGGACCGGACCAGCCGGTTATCATGAAGAAGGCCTATAAATAGGCTCATACAGTCTACAGAAACTGTTGTTGTTGTTCAGATTGTTGTTGAACAAGTTATTAAAGTGGTTCACAGAGTTATTGATCAAGTATCAAATCAAGAAGATCTAGCTGTCCAAGTGCAGATCTAAGAAGTTGGAGAGAGAGGCCTCCATCCAAGAAATCAGCCGTTGGAACTAGGCTGAGAAGAAGGGTTCAGATTTATTCTGGATCTTAAGAAGCAGAGATCAAGGATCAACTGCAGGAGGATTCATTCTTATTCAGTTCTACTTTCAAGAAGCTTTGAAGAAAGGTAGGTCAGATTGAATCCAGCTGAGTTCTTCCAAGAACTCATCAAGAAACTCTCAACTCCCCTCTCTTGTTTCTGAGTTGTTGAGTTATTATTTCTTTAATCATTTTTTATCTTGTAGGATCTTTTGGATCTGAGTGAATTGTAAGTCTGTAATTATAAAGGCTGAGGGTAGGGCTTGAGAGCCTGAGTGTAGGAGATTGAAATCTCTGAGTGTATGCCTTGTTGGCTGAGTGTAGGCCTTGTTGGCTGAGTGTAGGCCTTTGTGGCTGAGTGTAGGCTTTGTGAAAAAGCTGAGTTGTAAGGCTTTGGGCCTGAGGTGTAGGAACCAGTTTGGGTTCTGAGACAGTGGTGAAGTTTGGCCGAATCTAGTACACTGCTAGATAGGCGAAGGGGGAAAGTGGATGTACCCAATGCTTGGGGAACCACTATAAAACTCTGTGTCTGCTGTGCTGTGATTGTGAATGCTTGTGTGATTGCTGTGCAAAAGTAGTATAGATTCTGTGATATAGCTGATAGCTGCCATTAAAGTTTGAAAAAGAATTAGGTCACCTATTCACCCCCCCCCTCTAGGTGTGTAGGTACCATATCTTTCAAACTCTACCAAATCCAACATCCTCAAACGGGGAAAAATTTGGTTTACATGATCCCCTGACCCAGCCAGTCAGGGGTAGAGCTTGTTACAAGATAAGAAAGAGTGAAAGACTACACTAAGGCGAGGCATCTTCAAGGGGCCTGGGCATGACGACCGTCATCCGCTTCCTTCTCGTCGGACACTTCCATCCTACTCAGGCTCTCCATGATCCTCTCCATCTCCTCTGCCTTGGCCAACCAAGAGATGGTGTTGACGGCCGTGACATAACACTGCCTTGCCATCCTGGAGTCTCCATTGACTCTGACCTGGATCCCTCCTGAGCTGAACTTGAGACACTGGTGGAACGATGACGACACACAATGGAAGGAGCTGATGAGGGCCTTCCAAAGATGGCGTTGTAGCTGCTCGGAGCGTCAACTATGACGAATCGGTAGTTCCTTGAAGTCCCTCCCAATTTCACTTGGAGTTCTACTGCGCCTTCAACCTCCTTCCTCTCTCCTGAAAATCCAAACAGGGGCCCGACTGAGGCCAACACCCTCCTTGGCTCCACTTTCATCTCGTCAAACGCCTTCTTGAAGACGACGTTGACGGAGCTCCCGTTGTCAACCAAGATCCGGGAGACGGTGTAGCCCTCGATGGCCGTCTGGATGACCAGCGCATCGCAGAACAGATCCTCATGATCCGGAATGTCCTTCACCGAGAAGGTGATCTTCTCCTCCTGGGGCGGGGTCTGGGATGTTAAGGCGACGCTCCGTTGGTACATGACATGGAGGCTTGCCTTCCGAGTGGCCTCGATCCCCACTCCACCATGGATCACCGCTATACTGCCTCAGGGTCCGACATCGACCCGATCCTCACATATGTCATCGCCCCCTATTCTGGGTGGAACCTCCTCAACCTGCACCGGCGGCTGCGGCTGGGCAGGGCCTCTCGCCCCCTCACTTCCAGGAACTCGGGGCAGGTAGCCGCGGCGTGCCCCTCCACCTGGTGGAAGTCACAGTACGGTAGCGCTCCTCCCCTCCTTCGGCGGGCTGGGCGTTCTCTCCTGTTACCTCTTGCCCCTCCTATCGCCAAGGCTTGTTGCGGAGGGGGTAAGAGCTGTCTTTGGGCTTGACTCTGGAAGTTGAACCTCCACTGGTCCCCATGAAAGTTCCCTCCGCCATGGATGAGAGCTCTTCCTGGACCCTGGGCAGGTCCTCCCTGTTGCCTCCAGCCTGGTTCTGGACCCTCCTGAGCACTCCGCTCCTCTCTCTGCCTTCCCTCTTGATGTCTCGAGCCACCTTGCTCCTTCGACTTCATCTCTG
Source organism: Platanthera guangdongensis (assembly GCA_039583875.1). Lineage (NCBI taxonomy): Eukaryota > Viridiplantae > Streptophyta > Magnoliopsida > Asparagales > Orchidaceae > Platanthera > Platanthera guangdongensis. Next base: position 55,587,716 of record CM077154.1, read on the forward strand.
TTAGCTCTGCCAACTTCTTGACAAATGTCGGGTTGGCCTCCTCCATGGCTATCTCCTCAGCCGCCCTTTCCATCAACTCCTCAAAGGAAAGGGGGGCCTTTCGAGTCAGGCTCATCTTGAAGAACCCCTCGCGCAACCCCACCGTGAACGCCATCTGGAAGGCATACCCTAGAATCTCCATCCAGGATCTCCTCTTAAGAACCTGTCAACGTAACGGGCCAGCAATTCCTCGGCCCCCTGCCTTATCAGGAAGATGGACTGAGGACTCTTCTTCCTCTTCTTGGAGGTGGAGAAGCGAAGCTGAAAGCTCCGACTCAAGTCCTTGAACCCATAGACCGACCTCAGAGGGAGTTGATGAAACCAGTCCCTTGCCTTCTCCTTTAACGTGATCGCAAAGAGGCGACACTTGAAGGCATCCGTCATCGGCCGGATGGAGACGACATCCTCGAACCACTGCTGGTGCTGGACGGGGTCATCCTTCCCTGTATAGTAAGCCATGTCGGGATCCCTGAACCCCTCGGGAACGGGAGCTGAGATGATCAGCTCGCTGAAGGGTGACACCCTAAGGGGTGGTCTCGCCACATCTACTCGCGCGACCTACTCACCTGGGAGGTTGGCACACGCCGGGCTGGAGAACAACTCCCGGCCGGTGAGGTCTCGCTCGACCCCATCTCCCATCCTCTCCTTCCCGGGCCTTCTTCCTGGTGCACTTCCTTCTCCCACTGCTGGGGTCATCTCTCCTAGACCCATGGGAGTCGACTTGTCGAGAGGGGGGGGGGAGCTAGCTCCTGGTTGGTTGGGGTGGAGCTGCCACCCTGAGGAGAAATGCTTCGCAACATCTCCATGATACCTTGGATGGAAGTCATGAACTCTTGCCTCCCCACAAAGGGTCCTGGGCTCGGGAGCTCGCCGAGATTATCCCTACCTCCCTGACCTCCAGTCATGACACTCTCCCGAGATCTTCTGTGTTGATCACTCTCCACGCTCACCGCACCAAAAGTGTTGAAGCCAAAATTGACCTCTGTGGAGTTCGGGCACCCAAAAGAGGGGTGACCTCACACCTACTACACTCAGGGGAACGTCACAGACCAAAGACTTGGGGAACTATGAACAGACCCTCAGCTCTAGCATGGAGGTCCCACCTCATACACGGAAGACTTTTGAAGTCTCCCCCTCCCTAGCCAATGTTGAGCTAGGTGCCTTGGAGGAAGAAAGCAAAGAGATTTCTGTGGCTCAAATGTAATGCCCTCCAAGGCACCCCTAAGGGTCTGTTTATAGTTTTCCCAATCACATGAACCAAAATGTCAACAATACCCTTACGCCAAATAGGCCTTGGACCAATAGAAAACATCCACACCAGGGGTAAAGAGGTAATTTCACCCTGAGGGTATAACGGTAAAAACACGGCCAAAAGAGGCCCGGGGAAAAGGAGGCAAAACCATCGCTCTCACCTTCCCCGGACGCCTTAGGTGAGTGGGGGTTAAACCACCCCACTCCTTCTCCACCTTGGGGCCGAGCGAGCGGGCGAATCCCGAAGAACTGGGGAGCAGGGGCGAGACCCCGACCCTTGGTCGGTCTCGCCCCGCCAGGTCGCGGGGCAGGGGCGAGAATTCGACCCATGGCCGGTCTCGCACCGCCGGGCCGCGGGGCAGGGGCGAGAACCCGGCCCCGGGCCGGTCTCGCCCCGCCGGGCCGCGGGGCAAGGGCGTGAACCCGGCCCCGGGCCGGTCTCGCCCCGCCGGGCCGCGGGGCAGGGGAGAGAACCCGCCCTCGGGCCGATCTCGCCCCGCCAGGCGAGGCGCAGGGGCGAGAACCCGGCCTCCGGACGGTGCCGCTGCTCCCTACTCGCACCTATCAAGGCCGTGGGCGGGTGTCAGCCAACTTGTCGCACCCACCCCCCAAAACGGAGCGACTGGGGTGAGACAGATTTTCCCTCCCCCTACTTGTATATTACGAGGGCTAGACCTAAATCGGCTACCCAGAGTACAAACCACTCCAAAAGCTTAAAAATACAAAGCTGGTCTCGCGCCTGTCGAGGGGACCCCACTATGCGAATACGGGATTGTACACACTGTATGACAAAACAATATTTCTTTGTATACAGTATGTATATTCTTAAACATTTTAGGTTCTAACTTTTTTAAAATTATTTTTAACATTTAGTTTCCCAAATATATATATTTAATAAGTTATATTAACCTTTTTATTTTCTTGTAAATAATTAAAACGTTTATATATTTTAAAAATTAAAAACATTATGTTTAAAGTTTAATAATTTATATATTTATATTGTGAATCACTCAAGGCGCTCGTGAGTCAACAAAAACGAACCATCATAACTTGTGAAAGAGTCGGGCACAGATACGTACATTTTGATGATCGTTTGGAAGACCAAACAACCTCGAAATTGTACTATCAAAAGCACGTTGAAATTGTAGCATAAAGTTGGGCAAGGTCACAATTTTTTTTTGGCCTCGTCCAATCCTATTTTAGGAAACCCAATCAATATTAACATTTAATATACTTTAATGCTACCATTGATTAGTGCTGGCTGACTTGCTCTGTGCGGTTCAAAGTTCGATTTAGTTGAGTTTAGTGCATTTGTTTTTTCAAAATTATAGAGATAAAATTATAATTTAACATTATAGGGAAATGTTCTATCAAATTTAGGATCCCTATGAAAAAGTAAACTGACTGTCCAAATTGATTAATTTGATAGAAATGCCGAATTACACGGTATGGTTAAGCGATATTTCTTTGCATACCGCGTGTATATATATAACCTTAACAGTTTAGGTTCTAACTTCTTAAAATTATATTTAACATTTTAATTTCCCATATATATATTTAACAAATTATATAAATTATTTAATTTTTTTTGTAAATCAAAACGTTAAAATATTTTAAAAATTAAAAAATTAGTGTTTTAAAATTTAATAATTTTTGTATATATTTATTGTAGATCACTCGAGGCGCTCATTAGCGAACCAAAAATTAACCGTCCTAACTTGTAAGAGTCGAGCACACATGTGCGTCTTGATGTTTGTTTGGAAGCCCAAACAACCACAAAATTGTACTAACATGAACTTGTTCGAATTCTAGCGTCAAGCTAGGTAAGGCCACAAAAAAAATATCTCATCTGAACATATTTTAGGAAATCCTCATCAATATTAGCATTTAATATAATTAACATTTACAATTAAAAAATATCAATAAATTTATTTTTATAATTAAATAAAATTTAAAAACATAATGGTTATATATATTCAAATTAATATATAAATAAATATGAAGTAATTTACATTACATTTATCAAAACTAGCATAATTCTCTTTTACCGGTAATGTGATGTTTGTTTAATGTGGATAAAAGATATCACCTATTTATATTATATTTATTTTAAAATCTCAATATCTAGCAAATTATTTAATTATTATTTGAAATTTGTAAATTATGTGAACTGTTTAATTTTAACTATTATTATCATGATTTAATTATAATTATTATTTAATTCTGCAAATAAAATTTTCTAAATAATTTAAGAATTTTTTCATCATCGAAAAACAATATATTCCTTCGCCGCTATTCTCCACCATTGCATCTAGGCTCTTTTTGGCGCGGCTGCAGCGACTGGAGAATCAGTAGTGGGAAGCAGTGGTGGAATAATTAGCTGTTTTGCAGAATGATGACATAATCTGTGAATCTGTTTGGAAAAACAGTTGTTGCAATGTTGTTTCAAACGGAGAAGCTGAAAAGCTGTTTGACAAAACAGCTGTTTGTTTTGATTTTTTTTAAAAATTACAGATAATAAAGGATAATTAAACTATTGTACATATTAATCACTGATAAATTAAAATAACACGCAATTGTTTTTTCATGAAGACGAACAACCAAAAATAAAGCAAACAAGTTAACTAAATAATTTTTAAGTACCCCAATAATATTTTCAAGAGTAGTACACACATTTAAAATATTTTTTCATAATGGAAAACCATAAGTCTTTTGTCTTGCCCATGAAACTTCTCTCGATCATCAAACTAACTGCACAGTAAGAATAAATATTGTTACAAAATGTAATATTTTGTCGTGCATTTGTAAACATCACTATGTAATACAGCGGGAAAAGAAGAAATGTCGCTCTGCTTCGTCGCCGGGGAAAGGACGGGAATAAATCACCCTATGAATTTGTCGGCGATCTGCAGCCGAAGCGGTGAATCGCGGGAGTCGGCCAGGCGGCTAGGGCAGGGGAATGCTGTGTTTTGAAGAGGTGACTCGCGGGATCCGGCGTTTCTTGAGTCGTGATAAAATATCACGATCTAAGAAACGCGAAAATACAGCGGGGAGGGGGCGGTGGCGATTTCATAAGCAGGGGTCCAAATTTGGTTTGGCGGGGATGTTGACGAATTTGCGGTGTGCAGCTGGCCAGACACCGCGCCAAACACAGCCCTAGTGTTACAGCTTAGCCAAAGAGAACATGAGTGCTGATGTTCCCACACTGCATATTAGGGACATTGAGCGACAGGTCAATATTGTGCATGGAACCACGAGCGATGATATGCACCGTTTCTGCCAGCAAAAGGTGAACCCCTTGAACGACTACACGTATAAAATAAATAATATATATATATATATATATATATATATATATATATATATATATATATATATATATATATATATATATATATATATATATATATATATAACCACGAATTAAAAATTCATTCAAAAAATTTAGGTCGTCGGATCGATCATATCTGGACTGCAAATAAACTTTTCACAAAAAAAATCATGCATCTTCTTTCTCCTCAATCCCGAGTCTAGCAAACTACCCCCCTTTTTTGCCCAGCCCCGAGTCCCCCTCTGTACACTGCCGCCGGAGGCCTGACCGGCGCCCACCGGCGGGTTCGCCGGTCTCCGGCGAACCCTCCGGGGGTTGTCCGGCGACCGGCGGGCAGGGCCACCGCCGACGGTGGCCTTGACCGCCGGACAACCCCTGGAGGGTTCGCCGGAGTACGGCGAACCTGATGGGCGCCGGTGGGCCGCCGGTGGCAGTGTACAGAGGCGGGACGCGGGGCTGGGCAAAACAAAACGGGGGGGGGGGGGGGGGGGGGTGGGGGGCGTATTATATAAATATTATATAAAAACTCGGGATATTATATAAATATTATAATATATATAATATATATTTATATATTAAATATATATTATACTATATTACATAGGCGTGAAATACGCCTCACGAGGGCCGGAGACCCGTGTCTGTCACTCGTGTGTGTGTGTATATATATATATATATGAAGGGGAAAAAATTGCACGGGAAACATATATCCTGTGTGCTGTACACGGGGTGGAGGAGCCGCCCCTGTTCACCGAAAGGAGGCGCCGCGTGACGGAGTTCACGCCGCCTCGGGCATGAGTTGAAGGATGGTCGTCGCCGCCGCCGGTGGTTGTCGGTGGTGCGACACTGTGCGGCGACATCGGTGTTGTTGGTGCCAATCTCGCCTTGTTTCTTCCTCCCATGTGGAACCCTCGACACATTCCCCGGCCTTGGAGATGATAGCCACCGGTCTTGGAGGAGATGATGTGGTGCGAGCGTGGTGGCCAAGGCTTGCTGTGGTGCAGTGACCTTGACAGAGATTATTTTTCGCGGTGCGGCCATGACGACAAAGGCATGCGAGAGGGCAGTGGTCTTGATGGTTTTTCTCTCCGGTGGTGCGTCTTGGTGTCGATGACGTGCACGAATGCAGTTGGCCTCGACCGTGCTTCTCCGTTGGTGTCGAGTGGTTTGGTCGTCATCGGACGACGAAGGTTCTCGGTGAACCTTGTGCGTCCGCTGTGCTAGCGAATTGCAGTCCAGACTATTCTCTCCCGTGTACCGAGCGAGTCTGGCTCCTCCGCGGTGTATTCTGTAACGGACGTCGGAACATTTCTTCATGTACTATTATTGCAGTAACATTATTTATGTATGCATTGTTCTTGTTCAGATTTATGAGCTTGAATACACTATATTATTTGATTGCGTCTAGTGGATAATTTTCGCGTTATATTCCACCAAGTGGTATCAGAGCCAGGTACAGAGGCGAGTGATTGGACATTCGAGAAACAGTTTTGTTGGGTACATTGGAAACAATGTACTTGATTTGAAGAATCTTTTTCAATTCAATGATATACACGTGTGTATTTAATGTATATTTCAGTTCATGCATGCAGGTTGCTTATGTCATAGTGATTGAACAGGTGGTCCAAATTATATTGACAGCTGCACTCAAAAAAGCTGACTAGAAAGTGTAGAAAATTGCCTTAAAACAAAAGCGCTGAGTGAAGTCAGCGAAGTGCTGAGTTAAGTCGGCACAGTCAACATCTAGCAACTTGAAGTGCAGAAAAATGGCTAAGTACAAAAGTGTCGACACACTTCAACTATGTTGACACCTTTGCAGAAGCAGTGTCGAGACAAATCTGTTAACTCGACACCTTGAAGACTAAGTCAGCAGTGTCTAAACAAGTCAGTTATCTCGACACATTGAAGATCAAGTCAGCTGTGTCGAGACAAGTCAACAAACTCGACACATTGAAGATCAAGTCAGTTGTGTCAAGACAATACAACTGTCTCGACACAATGAAGACTGAAGTGTAGACTTAAACAAGTGTCGATACCGGCAGACTGAAGTTTCGAGACAATTCAACTGTCTCGACACAGTGAAAAATTAAAGCAAGTATAAAAGTGTCAACACCGGCAGACTGAAGTGTCGAGACAATTCAACTATCTCGACATAGTGAAAATTAAAGGAAGTATAAAAGTGTCGACAACCGCAGACAGTTGTGTCGAGACAATTCAACTGTCTCGACACAATGCAGATTTAAGGATGTCGACACAGATGACAGTTGTGTCGAGACAAGTCAACTGTCTCGACACCTTCAAGTTCAGAATGAAAATTTAACTAAGTAATATTGTGTCGAGACTGCTAAGATGTCTCAACACATTCTGAGAACACTAAGTAATATTGTGTCGAGACAAGTGAAACATCTCGACACTTTTAATTCTTAAGTTGAACAGAGTCAACATAGAAGTGCCAAGTTAGTTAGAAATGTCACATCAGCTACAATAACGTGAGGTATCAACAGAAACAGTTTAAAAGATAATTTGAAGTATGATGTCACATGCTGATGTCATCAATCAAAAACCAACAACCCAAGAAGGCTATAAATAGAGGGGTTGTCTACACAGAATTCAACAATGAGAATCATCACTTAATCAATCATTTTTTCTCTAAGTCAGAAGAGGGAGACAATCACGAGAAAAAGAAAGATGTAAGTATTCAAGAAAATCTCCAGATTCTTTCATCAAAGTTTATCAGAAGATTAAGTGGATCTGTTCTACAAGTTCTTCAAGAAAATCAAGCTGATCATCAAGGAGATTGCAAATCAAGGGAAGAATCATTTCAGCTAGCTTGATTTTCAAGAATCTATCCAGTGCAACTGAATTGAAGAATCAGAATTCTCAGATAAGTCAGATTATAGGATTGCTGATTTCTGAGAACTATCATTCTTATTTACCTATTTTATTTATAAGATCTATTTTAGATCTGAGGGGGTAGAAGATTAATTCTATAAGTTGTAAGTCTAATTTATAAAGGCTGAGGTACGGTTCTTGAGGGACCTGAGGTAAGTGATTTGAGTGAGATCACTGAGGTGTAAGTCTGTGTTATAAAGGCTGAGGTAGGGTTCTTGAGGGACCTGAGGTAGGAGATTGGGTGAATCTCTGAGGTAGGAATTGTTGGTCTGAGTGTAGGTTTCTTAACAGAAACTGAGCCTGTAAGATCTTTTGATCTGAGTTGAAGAGGAGATATAACCTTATCTAGCACATTGCTAGTGAGGAAGGAGGAAAATGAATGTACCCTAGATAGGGAAACCACTATAAATTCTCTAGGTATAATGAATTGCATGAGCAGTGTTCTGTGAATTGACTGTGCTGCGTTGTTGTGAAAATATATTATCTGTTGAACATAATATCTGCTGAACATTTAATATAAGTGATAAAGAATTTTAAAAGACACATATTCCCCCCTCTAGGTGATTAACTACCCATAGAATTATCTTTCAAATGGTATCAGAGAGAGGTTGTTCAAAGAAATACCTAACAGTCAGAAAAAGATCCAAAGGGTGGTAGAAATATATCAGATCTAATGGATTCTGAATCTCACAGAGAACTCAGCAATATGAAACTCTCTATATGTATTAAGGATAACTTTGTTATATGGAAGCAGAGAGTGAGATTGTTTATGGAGGCTTCAGATCCAAGGATCTTTCTCACTGTACAAGAAGGACCATATATTCCAATGAAGAAATCAGTCTTATATGCAAATGTTCAAACCCCTAAGAAATTGTCTGAAATGACGAATGATGAGTTGGTTCTTGCCAGCATGGATAAAAGAGCACATAAATATAATTGTCAGTGCAATAGATAATTCAACTTTTCAAAATTTAGTGCACTGTAAAACATCCAAGAAGATGTGGGACACTCTCATAGTCTACATGGAAGGCGCATAAGAAGTAAGAGATGACAAAAAGTCTCTACTCAACCCGCAATATGAGACATTCAGACAAGAAAAGACTGATTCTATAGAACTATGTTATGAAAAGTTCTTTAGAATAGTCAATGACTTAAAGAATTATAGTAGAGAATTCTCAAATTATGAGCTTAATGACAAATTTCTGAGATCCCAAAATAAAGAATGAGACAGATTTGTGCTGTAAGAGAAAAGAAGAAGCTGAGAAACATGTTACCCCAAGACTTGTATGAGAAGTTGTTGTCACATGAGCTTCAGCTAAATTCTAGAAAAATTGAAGCTGAATCTGCCAGAAGTTCAAATCAGACTAGATCTGTGGCCTTCAAAGCAGATAAATCAAAGAAGGCTAGAAGAGAAATCTCATCATCATCAAGAAGGGATGAAGATACAGATAGCACTGGAAACAATTCTTCATCAAAAGAATTATCAGATGATGAATTAACACTATTCACCAGACAATTCAAGAAAATGATAAGAAAAAAGAAGCAGTGAAATAAGAAAAAATCAACTAGAACAAGTTCCAGTAAAAGCAAAGATAAACACATAGACAAATCTGTGATCAGGTATGATCTTCATCAGAATAAATAAATTAAGACTGACATTATCTGTTATTGTTGTAACAGGCCTGAACATGTCATTGCTGACTGTCCAGTAAAAAGAAAGGAGACCAAAAAAATCAAAGGAAAAAAGTTCTATAAAAACAAGAAATCAGAAAAGGGTCAGATGACAAAGAAGCCAAAGATCTTATCTGATAGTGATGCTGATTCAACTGAATCAAAAGAACATGCTCATATTGGACTGTTCTCCTATGAAGAGGTATTCATCAGAGAGGCCATATACAAGGGCAAAAATTCCATAACTTCATCACACTATGGTGACTCTGAAGGTAATATGAAGATTAACATGATGACACTATCTGATAATCCAGAAATAGAAAATGCTAAATGTCAGGATACTCAGGTAATCTTTGACAATTCTTATTGTTCTACAAATTCTATTTATGAGACTGTGGATGAGCTAAACTCATGTGACACAAAGTTTGATTCACATAAGTCCAACACTGAGACTGAACTGCAACAGCTCACAGGTAAATTTGGAAAACTGTTGGAAGCACTTGTAAAGAGCAAGAAGCTTGTCAAAGAACAAGTCATAGAGATTGCATCACTAAAAAGTCTTGAGTATCATCATAAGATGGATACTCAGAAGATTGGTCTTCAAAGTTCAAAGTCGGCAAAGCTGACTAAGATCATTGATGATCAAATTATGTTGCTAAAACAAAAGGATGCAACCATTCAGGAGTTAGAACTCAAACTCCTGAATGAGAAAAGACAAGTACAACTATTTTCTAAACTAAAAACTGTGCTGTCCATTATAGATACCTTCTCAGGAACTCCTGGAAGTGGACTTTGGTATGTTAAACCCAAGAGAAGAGGAGGCAAAAAGCTGACAGGACAAAAGGATCCAATCATTCCACAACCTATGTTTCAGACTAAGGGAAAAGAAACCCAGAAGTCGGACCAGCTAGATCAAACTCATATGTGAATAGGAAAGCTATTACTAATATGCCTGCTCCAAGGAGGACTGTTGTGACTGAGAGACAAAACAACCATTTTGCTCTCAGTCAAAATAAAATGTCAAGTTTGCTGATTCATGTCCTAATGAAGGTCAGCACAAAGTTCCTTCTGTTACTCCTAAAAGGAGGTACAGCATATATGAATGTTAGTGTTGTGGAAAGGTAAGTCACTTTGCCTTAAACTGTTGGTTCAATTACACTGTGTCTCATGTTCAAAAAATGTACCCAGTTAAGAAGTTCACAGGTGGTCCCAATGGAGCCACAACTAACAAGCACCTACGACCCAAGATAATTTGGGTTCCTAAGAAAAAATAAATTCTTATTTTGTAGGTATGTCCAAACAGCAGAGATAGACCAATCTGGTACTTGGAAAGTGGATGATCCAGACACATGACTGGAATAAGGAGCAATTTGAGGGAATATATTCCAGTAAATGATGGACCAAAGGTGATCATTGGTGGAGCTGACAAAGGGATTACCAGAGGTTACGGTAAGATCTCAAATGGCTTAGTCACTTTCACCAATGTAGCTTATGTAGAAGGGTTGCAACACAACCTTATAAGCATAAGCCAACTTTGTGATCTTGGCTATGACAATTCATTAAACTATGATGAGTGCCTCATAAAAGGTCAAGTGACCAAGAAGTCATCTTGACAGACATTAGGTGTGAGAATGTGTATTGTTTAAATTTTCTTCATTTAAAGTAAGACTCACTCATATGCGTAGTTGCAAATGAGAAAACCTCACACTGTGTCAAATGGAACAAGAGACTAACTCATTTGAACAATAATGTCATAAGTAAGCTTTTCAACAAAGAGCTAGTTATGAATGGTCCTAACATTAAATGCTCTAAGGAAAGCATTTGCTCTGCATGCCAAAAAGGCAAGCAGACCAAAGCTTCATTCAAAAGCATTGAATTCAAAGACTCTATGAGGTGTTTATACCTCTTGCATATGGACTTGTTTGGTTTTATGTCAATTCATAGTCAAGTAAGAAAAGTCTACACCTATGTAATTGTTGATGACTATTCCAGATTCACTTGGGTTTCTTCTCAAGGAAAAAGTCTGAAACTCCTGAAATCTTCAAGGCATTTGTCAAACAAATACAGAATGAATTGAATAGTTCTGTGGTCAGAATCAGAAGTGATCATGAAACTGAATTTCAATCAGAATATATGACAGTTTTGTGAAGAATTTGTGATTCAACAAGAGTTTTCATCTCCAAAAATACCCCAGCAAAATGGTATTGCTGAGAGAAAGAATAGGACTCATTGAAGCTGCAAGAACCATGCTGAGTGATTCTTCTCTTCCAAAATATTTCTGGGCTGAAGCTATTAACACAACATATCATGTTCTTAATAGAGCTTCAATCAACAAAAGACTGAATAAGACTCCTTATGAACTGATGAAGGGCAGAAAACCAAATTTAACCTACTTCAGAATCTTTGGATGTAGGTGTTTTGTCCTAAATAATTGGAAAACATACATAACTAAATTTGCTGAGAAGTCCTATAAAAGCATATTTGATGGTTATAGTAACCACAATAAGATCCATAAGTTTACAACTTGAAGGATCAAGTTGTAGATGATTCTGTTCATGTTGTATTTGATGAAAGTTCTATGTTTTACAATGATAAGCCAGGTACATCAAGCACAACATGAGAAGAATTGAAGCTAAAAGAGCTGTCAATAGAAGACTCAGTTTCAGAAAGCCAAAGTATACAAGATGGAGTCAACATTGTTGAGGAAAAGCATGCTCAAGAACAACCTGGAGAAGAGACTCAGCAACAAGATGAAGTTGTTCAAAGAGAAGAGGTCACATTACCAGTTGCTGTCAGACATCTAAAAGATCATCCAAGGGAATTGATCATTGGAGATGCAGCTCATGGAGTGACCACAAGGAGTAGACAACACAACACTGTGATGTACTCAAGTTTTCTGTCACAAACAAAACCAAAGATGTTTGAAGAAGCCAATATAGACCCATTTTGGATAGGGGCTATGCAGGAAGAATTGAACTTGTTCAAGAGATGTAAAGTCTGGAAGCTGGTTCCCAGACCAGATGACTGTAACATCATATGAACTAAGTGGATCTATATGAACAAACTGGATGAGAATGGTGTTATAATCATAAACAAGACTAGACTGGTTGCAAAGGGATATAGACAAGAAGATGGTATAGATTTCGATCAAACATTTGCACCAGTGGCTAGATTGGAAGCAATTAGACTTTTCCTGGCATATGCAACCTACAAAGGATTCAAGGTTTACCAAATGGATGTGAAGTCAGCCTTCCTGAATGATAATCTCAAAGAAAGGGTCTACGTTGAGCAACCCTCAGGTTTTGTTGACTCAACTTATCCTAATAATGTTTATTTGTTATTAAGAGTTCTCTATGGGTTAAAACAAGCCCCAAGGGCTTGGTATGAGACTCTGTCTAAGTTCCTTCTAGAGAATAAATTCTCTAGAGTGAAAATAGATAAAACATTATTCCTAAGTGAAGTCAAAAGCAAGACCACCTTAGTACAAATATATGTTGATGACATTATATTTGGTTCTACTGATGAGTCACTTTGCACTAAGTTTGCCAAACTTATGCAAGATAAGTTTGAGATGAGTAGCATAACTGAACTCAAGTTTTTCTTGGGTCTCCAAGTTAAGCAAACTATAGATAGACCATTCATTAGTCAGTCTAAGTTCACCAAGGAGTTAATCAAGAAGTATGACATGGAAACAACCATTTTAATGAGAACTCCTATGAGGTGCAGTATGACTTTAGACAGGGATGATGCTGGCAAGCCAGTTGATATCACCTTGTATAGGGGCATAGTTGGATCACTTCACTATCTAACAACCAGTAGACCATACATAATATATGGTACTTGTGTCTGTGCTAGGAATCAAGTTTGTCATAAAGAGTCTCACTATACAACAATCAAAATAATATTGAGATATCTAAAGGGCACACATAATCTTGGTCTATGGTATCCCAGGAATAGTGATTTTGAACTAATAGGTTTTTCAGATGCAGATTATGCAGGTTGTAAAGAAGACTGGAAAAACACTTCAGGTTCATGTCAATTCCCTGGAAGAAAGCTGTTGTCATGGAGCAGCAAAAAACAAATAAGTGTACCAATATCCACATCTGAATCTGAGTACATTTCAGCTGGAAGCTACAATGCACAATTGCTTTGGATTTAACATTAATTACAAGATTACAACTTACGGCTAAGTAAAATTCTATTATTTTGTGATTCTACTAGTGCTATTTCAATTGCAAACAATCATTTGCCACATAGTAGAACAAAACATATTGAAATTAGATATCACTTTATTAGGGAGCATGTAGAAAATGAAGATATTAGTTTATAATTTGTTCAAACAAATAAACAAATTGCTGATATTTTTACTAAGCCTGTAGAAGAAGAGAAATTTAATTTCTTTAAGTTTGAACTTGGAATGTTGAATCATGAGTATTTATGCATACATAAAAACTGATATAAAATAAGAATAAAAAAATTAGACAGTAATTAAGTTTACTTACTTAGATATCAAGGATAGACCTCATAAATGTCAAATATCTTTAATTTAGAGAACAAAATTTTGACTAAGTTAAAAGTTATGTCGAGACACCAAAGAAAATGTCGAGACATCAAAAATTATGTCGACATTGTATACTGTAATGTTTCGAGACACCAGAAGTGAGTCGACAATGTATACTGTAAACTGTCGAGACATCAAGGGTGTTGAGACCCTAAGGTATATGTCCAGAGACATTATCCTTGTGTCGACACATCTCGACAAACAAATTTTCATGTGTCGAAACTACGTATTTACCTAAAAAAAATTTGGAACATTCTAAATGCAGCGCACCCTTTCGTCTTCAGGAAAGATTAGACTATAAATAAGGTGTGAGAGTAGAAGTCAACCAAGCTTTCTAGATTTCTTGAACTTTTGATACCTGAGTGTCGAGACTTAAAACCCAGATCAGTCGACACTCGTCAATCCTTTCTCTCCACTCCAATGACACCCAAGTATGACGACAACATCTTTGAATGATATGAACTTGTTCGTAATGGATTCAACTCGACGTTAGAGGAAATTAGGAATGTCATTGCCGTAATCAATGAAGCAGGTTTGAAATTTCTACTCTCTGAACCGTCAAATATTTGAAAACGAGAAGTTTCAGAATTCTTCTCAAATGCTCATCTGGATTCAAACTCAGAAAAAATTAAGTCTAAAGTGAATGGAGCAAAGTCTAAACTCACAACCAGGAGATTGACCAAGATTTTTCAATTACCAAGAATTGATCAAGACGATGACCCGCATTCTGCCAGAACTGTAGATTCTTTGAAATGGTGTGGATTAGCCCCAACCACTAAGATTGGAAGCACCCTGAACAGGAAGGGTATGAATACCCAGGACAAATTCCTACCAGAGATAGTATGAAAGGTGCTATTGTGCAAGACTGGAGCACATGACAGGATCTCTGCACTAATGTTTGAGCTGATGATTAGAATTATATACAAAGTCAGGACAAATTGAAGCAAAATAATCTTTGACAAGATTGTAGAGAGCATCAAGAAGCCCAATATGGGCAGAATTATAAGCCTCTACTTGGTTCATGGCATTTCTGACAGCCTCAACCTAAGGATTGGATTTAAGATCAATCACATGAGGAGAATGTACATGAGGATACTGACAAGGTAGGATAGAGTACTATCCAAGGAAACACCTGTAGTGGAGAAGGAGAAGGATAAAAAAGAAGAAAGCTGTGATTGTGGAAGAAGAATCTTCTAGTGATTCTGAAGTATAAGCGAGTTATAGCTCAGAGAAACAAGATGATGCAGCCCCTGAAGAATCTCTAAGGCCCTCAAGTGGAACTGGTGATCAGGTGCAGAGGGAGACAATACAAGAGATGAATTACATTGAGGGGGAGAACTTCAATACTATGCCTGAAATAGTACAAGATCCTGTAGACACCATAGTGATGAAAGTAGTACAAGAACTAGAACAGGAAATGACTGATAGAGAAAATGAGGAGGTAGACGTCAAGGAGACTGAAGAAGAAATCTTTCTGAATACAGATACAGATATCCAGGGGGAGATAACTGCACTTCCAAAGGGCCCAGTTCCTGACGCTATAGCTCAGCAAGATGGGGTCAACCTGGAAAGCACCAACATTGGTGAAGGTGCAAGGGTTGAGGGGGAGTTAGCAGATCTAGCCTCAAATATTGAAGGAGCTAAAGAGACAAAATCAATTGAAGTAGTTTGTTTTTCAGAATCTGAAGAGGAAGAAGCCTCTCAGATAAATAAAAGAAAATTATCTAAACTCAAAAAGAAAAGTAAAAGTTATAAAAAGACTATTCAGTCTGAAACAACACCTGCTTCTTCTGTGGATTTAAGCTCACTTCTATTTCAACTACAGATAATGCTAGATCAACAGAGAAATAAATTGGAAAAGTATGTAGATGAAAACAATAAGAAGTTGCAGTTTCAGCTGGCTCAGGAAATCAAATCCATTAGATTTGAAGTAAATCTGCTGAAAAAAGATATGACTGATTTCTTTGAAAGAGGAGCTAATGTTGTAGCGTACATTGCTAAACAACAACGAGAATTTAAGAAAACTGAAGATGAAATAACAGTAAAACAAGGTTATGTCATTGGAAATCAGACCAGAATGAATGAGAACATGATAGTAATGCATGATGCTACATTGGTAAAGATGGTTGAGCAATCTACAGCTCTAGAAGCAAAGATAGCCTCTACCTCTAAGGATATTGAAACTCATCTATCTACTCACTCAACCTCTTTGGTTAAAGATATCAAGGCTTCTAACAAAGAACTAGATGATCATTTGCTCACGTTAAAGAATATTGTGTCCTCAAGAATTAATTATCTGGATGATCAAGTCAGATTACACAAAAATGACTTAAGAGATCATGCAGAAAAAGAAGTCATAAAGGGAGAGAGAGAGTAATGATAAAGGCAAGCTCTGAGCATGCTATCTTGATATCCAATAGCATCAGAGAAACTCTAGGTCATCCTCCCATATGGCATGATGAAGATCAAACTGCTGAGTCTGGTTGTCAACCAGCTCATTTTGATGTCATTCAGACTGCAATACAGTCCCTGTACAGTCCTCCAGCACAGATTCAGAATATAGTATGTGAGTAGGTGGAGATGACTGTATCTGCATTATTAAAAGAAAAAGAAGTTCTAAGAAAAGATTCAGGTAGCAAGCTGAAACAAAGCCTGATTTTGAGCAGTGAAGTCCAACTTCTAGATTAATTATACTCACTGCATGAAAAACAGTCAATAATAATACATCTAACAAGGGAAAATGGTATTCAGAGCAAAAATGAGTTAAACACACAAAGCAGCAGTAGATCATCCAAAAATTCAGAAAAGATCTGAAGACAGGGAAGATTATAGCTGACTCTATTGAACCCAACAAATATTTTCCTAAGCCCTATCATTATTTTGAAAGGCAAAGACTAAAGGAAGAAGAAATCTTAAAGGCCAAAGATATCAAAGGAAAGAAGAAAGTGGCTGATGACAAAGTGCCTGAAGTCAAAACTAAGATTCAATCAGGAAAAAATATTGTCATCAAAGAGCCAGAACAATTTTAAAATATTTTTGTTTTTAGACATTATGTAATTTTATTTTAAGAACATTGTAACAAAACAAGAAACTGTAAAGTGTAATTTTTAACAAGTTGTAATGAAAAAGTTTGGTTGCACTATGTTATATCTGTGTTATCATTACAGTTCATTTTATAATTTTGTTTAGCACTTTTAATGTACATCTTAATTATCATAATTTGGTATTGTAGTGTAGATCATTAAATTGGGTTTATGACTTCTCCAAATAGAGGAAAATTGTTGTGTACATTGGAAACAATGTACTTGATTTGAAAAAGCTCTTTCAATTCAATGAAATACACATGTGTGTATTTAACGTATGTTTCAGTTCATGCATGCAAGTTGCCAATGTCATAGTGATTGGATAGGTGGTCCAAATTATATTGACAGGTGGACTCAAATAAGCTGACTAGAAAGTGTAGAAAATTGTCTAAATACAAAAGCGTCGAGTGAAGTCAATCCTTTCTCTCCACTCCAATGACACCCAAGTATGACGACAACATCTTTGAAGGATATGAACTTGTTCGTAATGGATTCAACTCGACGTTAGAGGAAATTAGGAATGTCATTGCCCTAATCAATGAAGCAGGTTTGGAATTTCTACTCTTTGAACCGTCAAATATTTGAAAACGAGAAGTTTCAGAATTCTTCTCAAATGCTCATTTGGATTCAAACTCAGAAAAAATTAAGTCTAAAGTGAATGGAGCAAAGGTTAAACTCACAACCAGGAGATTGACCAAGATTTTTCAATTACCAAGAATTGATCAAGACGATGACCTGCATTCTGCCAGAACTGCAGATTCTTTGAAATGATGTGGATTAGTCCCAACCACTAAGATTGGAAGCACCCTGAACAGGAAGGGTATGAATACCGAGGGCAAATTCCTACCAGAGATAGTATGAAAGGTGCTACTGTGCAAGACCGGAGCACATGACAGGATCTCTGCACTTATGTTTGAGCTGATGATTAGAATTATATTCAAAGTCAGGACTAATTGAAGCAAAATAATCTTTGACAAGATTGTAGAGAGCATCAAGAAGCCCAATATGGGAAGAATTATAGGCCTCTAATTGGTTCATGTCATTTTTGACAGCCTCAACCTCAGGATTGGATTTAAGATTAATCACATGAGAAGAATGAACATGAGGAATACAGGCAAGGTAGGATAGAGTACTATCCAAGGAAACACCTGTAGTGGAGAAGGAGAAGGATAAAAAGAAGAAAGCTGTGGTTGTGGAAGAAGAATCTTCCAGTGATTCTGAAGCACAAGCGAGTTATAGCTCAGAGAAACAAGATGATGCAGCCCCCGAAGAATCTCTAAGACCCTCACCTGGAACTGGTGATCAGGTGCAGAGGGAGACAATACAAGAGATGAATTACATTGAGGGGGAGAACCTCAATACTATGCCTGAAATAGTACAAGATCTTGTAGACACCATATTAATGAAAGTAGTTAGAACCCGCCAACCCAACAATTCATCTCAAAACTCAGGTGTTGAGATGAAGGGTGGCAAGGTACATGAACACAAAGGGGAGAAGTCTGCAGGCGGTGTGAGATTAACCCCAACCACAGGACCGCGGGGATATTCCGCCACAAGGGGGCCCACCGGGGTCAACACCCAGACCTGGAACGCAATGGGGAAGCCAAATACGCGGTCTCACACACACGTGTCCTGCTGGCTAATATAATCTCAACACACCCCCACAGCAGGACAACCCGCTCTGATACCAAGTTAGAACCCGCCAACCCAACAGTTCATCTCAAAACTCAGGTGTTGAGATGAAGGGTGGCAGGGTACATGAACACAAAGGGGAGAAGTCTGCAGGCGGTGTGAGATAACCCCAACCACAGGACCGCGGGGATATTCCGCCACAAGGGGGCCCACCGGGGTCAACACCCAGACCTGGAACGCGATGGGGAAGCCAAATACGCGGTCCCACACACACATGTCCTGCTTAGAGCTATCACGGTTCCGGTTCGGTTCCGGTTCTACCAAAACCATGAACTGAACCGTTAAGATAACAGTTCTTCAAGTTAGAATCAAAACCTTATTTGATTTGACCGGTTCCGGTTCCGGTTCTGGTTCCATCATAATTTTTGGAACCGTCGTATCAATGGTTTCGGTTCCGGTTTAAGAAGAACCAAAACCAAACCAGTTACTAATGGTTCAGTCCGGTTCTATGCGGTTCGGTCCGGTTCCAATCGATTCCAACTAAAACTAAAACCAAATTTGACAGAATGAAATAAAAGCAGTATGCAAAAAACTCAAAACATCTTTAAAATAAAAATAATTAAGTTGCACACTCCTCGACGGTCTATTCCACGATCGGTGGACTAGTATATGTCGTCTTCCTACGCGTGTAGACTTGTTATGACGTCTAGTTGGCTTGTGTGCGCCTCATCGACATGCTTCTATGTGGGGTTCATATGGGTTCTAACTAAAACAAAACCAAACTTGACGGAGTGAAATAAAAACACTTTGCAAATAGTAAAACTCAAAACAACAACGAAATAAAAATAATTAAGTTGCGCACTCCTCGTCGATCTCTTCCACGATCTGTGGGCTAGTATCAGTCGCCTTCCTACGTGTAAAGACTTGCCACAACGTCTAGTTGGCTTGCGTGCATCTCGCCAGCTTGTGCAACCGTAATAATCAGTTACGATTAGTTATCTCTTTCATGATTACTATTTAATAGTAATTGTATAGCTTCTATATTATTAAAATAAAATATTTCAGAAAAATATGTAAGTAAAATTGAAAATATTTTACATAACTGTATAAAAATAAAAAAATGTATTGTAAAAACCGATTTCAAACCGCACCAATGTCAAACCATACCACACGGTTTTGGTGTAGTTTTGTTCAGTCCAAAACCGACCCATTTTGGTGCGATTACAGTTTGGGTCGAAACCGCAGCAGTTTCACCCCTGATAGTAAGTATAAATATTATAGATAGATTATAAAATTATAATAATATTATAATAAAATTAAGAAAAACAAACGGGTTGCGGTTCGGTTCTACTTCGGTCCGGTTCGGATCGGGTCCAAAAATCTTAAAATCGCTTGAGACTTGTATGTTGCGGTTCTAGTTCCAGTTCCGGTCCGGATAATAAAATATAAGAACCACACTCGAACCAAAGTTGTTCACGGTTCCAAAATTCAAACCAGAACCCGAATAATTTGCAAATGGTTCGGTCCTGTTCTTTGCAGTTCCGGTCCGGTTTACAGTTTTTGGTTTTAAGTGACAGCTCTAGTCCTGCTGGCTAATATAATCTCAACAAAAGTAGTACAAGAACTCGAACGGGAAATGACTGATAGAGAAAATGAGGAGGTAGACTTCAAGGAGACTGAAGAAGAAATCTTTCTGAATACAGATACAGATATACAGGGGGAGATAACTGCTCTTCCAAAGGGCCCAGTTCCTGATGCTATAGCTCAGCAAGACGGGGTCAACCTGGAAAGCACCAACATTGGTGAAGAAGGTGCAAGGGTTGAGGGGGAGTTAGCAGATCTAGCCTCAAATACTGAAGGAGTTAAAGAGACAAAATCAATTGAAGTAGTTAGTTTTTCAGAATCTGAAGAGGAAGAAGCCTCTCAGTAAATAAAAGAAAATTATCTGAACTCAAAAAGAAAAGTAAAAGTTATAAAAAGACTATTCAGTCTGGAACAACACCTGCTTCTTCTGTGGATTTAAGCTCACTTCTAGTTCAACTACAGATAATGCTAGATCAACAGAGAAATAAATTGGAAAAGTATGTAGATGAAAACTGTTGAAGCCAAAATTGACCTCTGTGGAGTTCGGGGTCCCAAAAGAGCGTTGACCTCACACCTACTACACTCGGAGGAACGTCACGGACCAAAGACTTGGGAAAATATGTACAGACCCTCGGCTCTAGCGTGAAGATCCCACCTCACACCCGGAAGACCTTTGAAGTCTCCCCCTCCCTAGCCAATGCTGAGCTAGGTGCCTTGGAGGAAGGAAGCAAATGGACTTTTTGTGGCTAAGATGCAATGCTTTCCAAGGCACCCCAAAGGGTCTATTTATAGTTTTCCCAATCTCATGGACCAAAATGACACAAACACCCCTAGGACAAAAAGGCCTTGGGCCAATAAAATACATCCACACCGGGGGGTAAAGAGGTAATTCCACCCCGAGGGTAAAACGGTAAAAACATGGTCAAAAGAGATCCAAGGGCGGGAGGAGCCATATCCCCCACCTCCCCGGGCACCCGAAACGAGCAGATGACCCCCGAAGAACTGGGGAGTAGGGGGCAGGGGCGAGACCCCGGCCCCCGGCCGGTCTCGCCCCGCCAGGCCGCAGGGCAGGGGAGAGAAGCCGGCCCCGGGCCGGTCTCGCCCCGCCAGGGGGAGAACCCGGCCCCGGGCCGGCCTCGCCCCGCCAGGCCGCGGGGCCGGGCGAGACCCCCAGTCCCGGGCCGGTCTCGCCCCGCCAGGCCGCGGGGCAGGGCGAGAGCCCGACCCCGGGCCGGTCCCGCCCCGCCAGGCTGCGGGGCAGGGCGAGAGCCCGGCACCGGGCCGGTCCCGCCCCGCCAGGCTGCGGGGCAGGGCGAGAGCGCGACCCCGGGCCGATCTCGCCCCGCCAGGTTGCGGGGCAGGGCGAGAACCCGGCCCCGGGCCGGTCTCGCCCCGCCAGGCCGCGGGGCAGGGCGAGTGCCCGGCCCCGGCCGGTCTCGCACCGCCAGGACGCGGTGTAGGGCGCGAACCCGGCCCCGGACCAATCTCGCCCCGCCAGGCCGCGGGCCAGGGGGAGAACCCGGCCCCGGGCTGGTCTCGCACCGCCAGGCCGCGGGGCAGGGGGAGAACCCGGACCCGGGCCGGTCTCGCACCGCCAGGCCGTGGGGCTGGGGGAGAACCCGGCCACGGGCCGGTCTCGCCCTGCCAGGCCGCGGGGCAGGGGGAGAACCCGCACCCGGGCCGGTCTTGCCCCGCCAGGCCGCGGGCATGGGGATAACACGGCCTCCGGCATCCGGCCTACGGCCGGTCCCGCGGCTCCTACCACGCACCTATCAGGCCGGAGCGGGTGTCCGTCAACTTGCCGCACCCGCCCTCCCAAAAAGGGGCCACCAGGGGGGAGGCAGATTTTTCCTCCCCCTACTAGTACATTCCAAGGGCTAGACCTAAATTGGCCACTAAGAGTGCAGATCACACCAAAAGCTTACAACTCATATCTGGTCTTGCGCCTGCCGGGAGGACCCCCACTATGCGAATACGGGGTTGTACAAATCCACGCTCTTTTCGAGGTTGACACAAGCTCGAAAAGAAACATCCAACCCAACGTATTTGCTAAGTGATCTACTTAGAGCCGGAAATACTTGGCCTCCCCGAGGAGTCAACCTGTCAAGCCAGCTAATGGGATCCTGGATGACGAGATGACCTCGGGGTAAAAAACACTTAACCTCCTGGAGGGGTCGACCTGTCATGCCTGCTAATGGGAGCCTGGGTGGCGAGACCCCCTCCGGGTAAAAAACACTGAACATCCCGGAGGGGTCAACCTGCCACGCCAGCTGATGGGAGCCTGCGTGGCGAGACCCCCTCCGGGTAAAAAACACTTAATCTCCCGGAGGGGTCAACCTGTCATGCCTGCTGATGGGAGCCTGAGTGGCGAGACCCCCTCCGGGTAAAGAACACTCAACCTCCCGGAGGGGTCAACCTGCCATGCCAGCTTGATGGGAGCCTGGGTGGCGAGACCCCCTCCGGGTAAAGAACACTCAACCTCCCGGAGGGGTAAACCTGTCATGCCAGCTTGATGGGAGCCTGGGTGGCGAGACCCCCTCCGGGTAAAGAACACTCAACGTCCCGGAGGGGTCAACCTGTCATGCCAGCATGATGGGAGCCTAGGTGGCGAGACCCCCTCCGGGTAAAAAACACTGAACCTCCCGGAGGAGTCAACCTGTCATGTCAGCTGATGGGAGTCTGGGTGGCGAGACCCCCTCCGGGTAAAAAACACTAAACCTCCCGGAGGGGTCAACCTGACATGCGAGCTGATGGGAGCCTGGGTGGCGAGACCCCCTACGGGTAAAAAACACTCAACCTCCCGGAGTGGTCAACCTGCCATGCCAGCTTGATGTGAGCCTAGTTGGCGAGACCCCCTCCGGGTAAAAAACACTGAACCTCCTAGAGTGGTCAACCTGCCATGCCAGTTGATGGGAGCCTGCGTGGCGAGACCCCGTCCGGGTAAAAAACACTCAACCTCCCGGAGGGATCAACCTGCCATGCCAGCTTGATGGGAGCCTGGGTGGCGAGACCCCCTCCGGGTAAAAAACACTCAACCTCCCGGAGGGGTCAACCTGCCATGCCAGCTGATGGGAGCCTGGGTGGAGAGACCACCTCCGGGTAAAAAACACTGGGCATCCACGAGAGGTACACCTGCCCGGTCAGCTAGTGAGAGCCAGACAGCGGGACCGTCATCGGAGAAAAGGAGTACTTACTCTCCCCGAGTCACATTCGACACATCCAGCTAGTGGGAGCCTGGATGAGGAGATCCTCTCGGGGGTGGGACTTGATCTCCCCGAGGCACATTCGACTCATCCAGCTAGTGGGAGCCTGGATGAGGAGATCCTCTCGGGGGTGGGGCTTGCTCTCCCCGAGGCACATTCGACTCATCCAGCTAGTGGGAGCCTGGATGAGTAGATCCTCTCGGGGGTGGGACTTGATCTCCCCGAGGCACATTCGACCCACCCAGCTAGTGGGAGACTGGATGAGGAGATCCTCTCGGGGGTGGGACTTGATCTCCCCGAGGCACATTCGACCCATCCAGCTAGTGGGAGCCTGGATGAGGAGATCCTCTCGGGGGTGGGGCTTGATCTCCCCGAGGCACATTCGACCCATCCAGCAAGTGGGAGCCTGGATGAGGAGATCCTCTCGGGGGTGGGGCTTGCTCTCCCCGAGGCACATTCGACCCATCCAGCTAGTGGGAGCCTGGATGAGCAGATCCTCTCGGGGGTGGGGCTCGCTCTCCCCGAGGCACATTCGACCCATCCAGCTAGTGGGAGCCTGGATGAGAAGATCCTCTCGGGGGGTGGGACTTGCTCTCCCCGAGGCACATTCGACCCATCCAACGAGTGGGAGCCTGGATGTGGAGATCCTCTCGGGGGTGAGACTAGGTGTGTCACTTGAACTCTACCAAATCCAACATCCTCAAACGGGGAAAAAATGGGTTACATGATCCCCCCCCCCCCCCCGCCCCGACTCAGCTGGTCGGGGGCTGGACTTACTACAACATAAGAAAAAAAAACAGGACTCCGCCAGGGCGAGGCTTCTTCAGGGGGTCTGGGCATGGTGGTCGTCATCCTTCCCCTCGGAGATCGCCATCTCGTTCAGGCTCTCCATGATCCTCTCCATCTCCTCTGCCTTGGCCAACCAAGAGATGGTGTTGACGGCCGTGACATAACACTGCCTTGCCATCCTGGAGTCTCCCTTGACTTTGACCTGGATCCCTCCTGAGCTGAACTTGAGACACTGGTGGAACGATGACGACACGCAACGAAAGGCGCTGATGAGGGGCCTTCCAAAGATGGTGTTGTATCTTCTTGGAGCGTCAACAATGACGAACTGACAGTTCCTTGAAGTCCCTCCCAATTTCATTTGGAGTCCTACTCCACCTTCAACCTCCTTCCTCTCTCCCGAAAATCCGAACAGGGGTCCGTCTGAGGCCAACACCCTTCTTGGCTCCACCTTCATCTCGTCAAACGCCTTCTTGAAAACGACGTTCACGGAGCTCCCGTTGTCAACCAAGATCCGGGAGACGGTGTAGCCCTCAATGGCCGTCTGGATGACCAGCGCATCGCAGAACGGATCCTCATGATCCGGCATGTCCTTCACCGAGAAGGTGATCTTCTCCTCCTGGGGCGGGGTCTGGGATGTTGAAGCGACGCTCCGTCGGAACATGACATGGAGGCTCGCCTTCCGAGTGGCCTCGATTCCCACCCCACCATGGATCACTGCTATACCACCTCGGGGTCCGACATCGACCCGGTCCTCACATATGTCATCCCCCCCCATTCTGGGTGGAACCTCCTCAACCTGTACCGGCGGCTGCTGTTGGGTAGGGCCTCTCACCCCCCTCACTTCCAGGAACTCGGGGCAGGTAGCTGTGGCGTGCCCCTCCACCTGGTGGAAGTTACAGTACGGTAGCGCTCCTCCCCTCCTTCGGCAGGTTGGGCGTTCTCTCCTGTTACCTCTCCCTCCTCCTATCGCCAAGGCTTGCTGCGGCGGGGGTAAGAGATGTCTTGGGGCTTGCCTCTGGAAGTTGAACCTCCCTTGCCCCCCATGAAAGTTCCCTCCGCCCTGGATGAGAGCTCTTCCTGGACCCTGGGCAGGTCCTCTCTGTTGCCTCCAGCCTGGTTCTGGACCCTCCTGAGCTCTCCGCTCCTCTCTCCTTCTTCCTTCCTGATGCCTTGAGCCACCTTGCTCCTTCGACTCCATCTCTGTTAGCTCTGCCAACTTCTTGACAAATATCGGGTTGGCCGCCTCCATGACTATCTACTCAGCCGCCCTTTCCATCAGCTTCTCAAAGGAAAGGGGGGCCTTTCGAGTCAAGCTCATCTTGAAGAACCCCTCGCACAACCCCACCGTGAACGCCATCTGGAGGGCAAACCCTGGCATCTCCTGGACATCCAGGATCTCTTCTTGGAACCTGTCAACGTAACGGGCCAGTGACTCCTCGCCCCCCTGCCTTATCAGGAAGATGGACTCGAGACTATTCTTCCTCTTCTTGGAGGTGGAGAAACAAAGCTGAAAGCTCCGACTAAAGTCCTCGAACTCATAGATCGACCTCGGAAGGAGTTGATGAAACCATTCCCTTGCCTTCTCCTTCAACGTGATCACAAAGAGGCGACACTTGAAGCCATCCGTCATCGACCTGATGGAGACGGCATCCAAGAACCATTGCAGGTGCTGGACGGGGTCAAAGATATCAAAGGAAAGAAGAAAGTGGCTGATGACAAAGTGCCTGAAGTCAAAACTAAGATTCAATCAGGAAAAAATATTGTCATCAAAGAGCCAGAACAATTTTAGAATATTTTTGTTTTTAGACATTATGTAATTTTATTTTAAGAACATTGTAACAAAACAAGAAACTGTAAAGTGTAATCTTTTAACAAGTTGTAATGAAAACGTTTGCTTG
Organism: Platanthera guangdongensis; assembly: GCA_039583875.1. Taxonomy (NCBI): domain Eukaryota; kingdom Viridiplantae; phylum Streptophyta; class Magnoliopsida; order Asparagales; family Orchidaceae; genus Platanthera; species Platanthera guangdongensis. The sequence goes on from CM077154.1 coordinate 55,613,650, forward strand.
CACTATGTTATATCTGTGTTATCATTGCAGTTCATTTTATAATTTTGTTTAGCATTTTTAATGTACATCTTAATTATCATAATTTGGTATTATGGTGTATATCATTAAATTGGGTTTATGACTTCTCCAAATAAGGGGAAAATATTGTGCAGATTGGAAACAATGTACTTGATTTGAAGAAGTTCTTTCAATTCAATGAAATACACATGTTGAAAGTTTATAGTTGTCTACCTAAATAACCTAAAGGGGGGTGAATAGGTGAGATGTGCGTCTTTTTGCATAATAAAAATTTCAAACCAAAGCACAGATCTATCTACCAATTAATCACAGACGAGACAAGATTTATAGTGGTTCCCCAATCTTGGGTACATCCACTTTACCTCACTGATCTAGCAATACACTAGAATCGGCTACTCCACTACCTCAGATTGAAAATCAATCATACCCTCGGAACAATGTTCCTACAATCTCGATCCACAAAACGGATCTACAATCGGAAGGTAAAATTTCCTAAAATCTCGGAGACAAAAGCTCCTACACTCGGAGAAAATTCTCCTACAAGAATGAAAGAAATTGTGTATAGAAATACAAACAGTAATTCCTTTTTCAGATCTGCAACAGTCGGCCAGAAATTTCTTCTTCCAGGCTTTGCGGATTTATCAGAATGATGAAGAGAAATCTCGGCAAGATTGGATCTGAAACTTCTTGGCTTCACACGATCGATCGAATCAGAAGATGAGGAGTTGAGCAAATCTCGATCTGGAAAGCCTTCTTGATCTGAATCCTCTAAAGGTGAAACCCTAGCCGGTCGGGAATCAGCGACGGCGGCGGCGGCGGTTTTCGTTTCTTGGAGAGAGAAAGAGAAAAACAAAAAAACACTGGGCTGCAAAACTTCTGAATATTCTCTTAGAATAAACTTCTTAGGATTAGGGTTTGTCGGTTTAGACAAGACCATTTATAAGATCAGAAAAGATTAGACATAATTAAGTCATTATGAGATACACGTGGACCAATCACGTCAAAGTTCATAAAGAATTCTGTTATCCTGGACTTAACAAAATTTTCGGAAAAATCGAAGTAAAATACTCGAGAGAGAAAGAACTACTCGAGTACAATGCAGCACTACTCGAGTGGGTAGAAGATGACTACTCTAGTATATAAGAAAACTATTTGAAAGAGAAAGAAATAATTACTCGAGTACATGGAGTCAACTACTCGAGTAAAAAGAATTCAGCTACTCGAGTATCAAAAATGATATACTCGAGTACTTGAGTAGTTACACGAGAGGGGAGTGGATTACTCGAGTATAAGGAAAACTACTCGAGTAGATGGGAACGAACTACTCGAGGGGTTGAGAAACTACTCGAGACAAGGACTTAGAAAATTTCTGGAACTGGAATACTAGACTACTCGAGTATAGAAGTTGAACTACTCGAGACGAATAGAACTACTCGAGTATATGGAAATGACTACTCGAGTAATTCATTTAGAGAAATTTTCTGGAATATAATTTGGGTTACTCGAGTATTAATTCTGAACTACTCGAGTAGTAGATGAACTACTCGAGTACATGACTTAGACTACTCGAGTAAGTGAGAACTACACGAGAGTCAGAATTCAATTACTCGAGACAGAATATAAAACTACTCGAGTAATATACAGTACTACTCGAGTATTTAACTTAGAAAACTTTTGAGGAGAAAAATTCTGTAAACCCGAGAGGAGAAAGGAAACTACTCGACTAGTTGTCTTAACTACTCAAGAGCCATAAATAGACTACTCGGGATATACCATACCTACTCGAGTAAGAGTATTATTACTCGAGTATGAACTCAACATTTTACTCGAGTAAGCATAGAACTACTCGAGTATAATACTTAGGAAATTTTCTTGAAAGAATTTTTTCTTCTTCTAAGGTGAGACCAGCATCAAGTCTTTTTACTTAGTCCTAGACCTTGAATATGAAGTGTATCCCAATAGAAAGGCTACACATGAGTCAACACCTTGGATCACACAATGAGGGATTACATTGTATGGTCCTGTGTTTGGTGACTCATTGTAGACTGACATTGGTCTACACTTCCCATAAGAATCTTGCAAACACATAACTCAAACCAAGCATCAAATATAACTTAATTCATCGTGGTTCAAGGATGACTTCATCAAATCTGGGTTAGTGTGGATACAATACCCAACAATCTCCTCCTATTTGTAGAAGTCAGAACCCTTTACACTAAGGTGAATTATGAACATAAAAAGAATGCTAAGTAGATAAATCATTGTAAGCAAGCAAAAGACTAAAAAATATAATAAGATCAAAAAACTTAGAATTATATAAGTGTGAATATCCAAAAATGTCATTATCAACAAAAATCATTTCCACAACCCATAAGTTCTTTGTATCTAGATCTGATGATGCTGCCTGTCTTGCTTCTCCTGTTGTCTCCTTTGGTAGCTGTAAGGCTTTGGATAATACTTGGGAGGTCTTGGAGGAGCAGCATGATTGTTTCTTTCAAATTCTCTGTCATATAATCTTCTCTTGGTCATTGATTTCTCATATAACTCTCATTTCTAGGAACTGTAATGTATATTTCTGCTCTCATGGAAATCCATAACCAATCCGAGTGTATCCAGGATGAGGGACTTAGAAGTGGGAGACCATATCTCAGCAAATTCAAGAGCTTTTCTTTTCTCAGCATCAGGGATTGGAATAGGAATAGACTTGCTTGCAGAAGCACCATCATCATACTTTCTTTTCTTCTTGTAAGTCTGAATTTCAGGAGGAGCTTGAAAGAAAATGTCTGCAGGATCTTCATCGCAACCCTAAGTATAGGTATCAGGAGGAGCAACTGAATCATTAGGCCTTGGAGAGAAAGTGGGTTGAGGAGCTTGAGCAGGAGCATCAGCAGCTAATGGATTCAGATGATGAGGAATAATATTTGGATCAGCAGCAAATTCAGGAAGAATTTGGTTGTGCATCCAGACAGCAGTGTCATAGGTGTGGAATTTGGCACAATGTATTTGTGTTAAGACATCATTATGAATCTCTTTCACTTTGACTTTCCAAAGCTCTTGCATGGCAGCATCTGATTGTTCAAAATACTCTTTCACCAACTTCTCCCCCTTTCTGACTTCAACAGATAGCTGAGAGATTGCATCTTCTTTGAAAGTGTCAACCTCTTCACAGATCTTCATCTTGTTTGCTTCACCTCTTTTGTCCAATTCTATTTGATTTCTAGCTAGAGTAACACCTTGTTTCATAACTTGTCCAACACTAGTTATAGTGTGGTCTAATGTTTTGCCACCAATTTGGAACAGATGTTTGAGCTGATCAGTATTATGTTGGATTTCAGCAAATCCTCTGCTCATCTCAGTTTCTAAAGCAGTGACCTTCTTATTGACAGTCTTAATACAAGTATCAAAGTATGTTTTCTGTTCTTGAAGGAGAAGGACAATCTGTGTCATCAAATCTGTGGAGGAAGTAGCTGTTGCAGCAGGAGGAGCAGAAGTAGATGGAACAGAAGGAAGAGGAGGAGCTAACCAGGGAGCTATTTCTTGAGGGGTGAGAGAGCTCTAAGCTCTTGTAGTATGAATTAGGGCATCCCCTTCTTCAGTGACTTGAGGGACAGAGAAATCCAATTTTCTAAGAGGAGCTTCAGCTGGCTCGGGCGATGGCTCATCAGAAATGAAGAAAGTTTCTGGCGGCTCTTGGTGAGCATCAGGAGATTTAGCTGGAGACCTTGCTGGAGATGACACTGGAGTGGAGTCTTTGGGTATGTCAGTGGATGGAGCTTTTGGAGATAGAGGAGGAGGTGGTTCATCTGCAGTCAATTCCTATATCATCTCATTGATGGCATCATCAGTGGATAGGAGTGCTTCTAGAAGTTGTTGATCTGAGGGAATGTCTTCTGGGGTAACAGGTGGAGGAGTAGGTGCTGGAGGAGTTGGCATCCTGGCTGAAACAACAGGACCAGGCTCCCCCTCATTTGGTGCACCAGAGGAGCTGGGGACCTGAGATGGAGAGGGAGATGGGGTCCTGTCCTCTATGTCTAGAACTTCAGTAACCTTAGGAGCTTGAGAAGGATTCTGCAACTTGAGCTCCCATCTTTGAATGGAGGAGATGGAGACCTTTTTCATGTGGTGAAGGATACTGCCTTTAGATAAGTTGAAGGTTTCAGGGTTTATCTCATGAAGGAGTAAGTTTGATATTCTGCATCACCCAGAAAATCACCCAGAAAATCATCACCCAGAAAATCATCTGCATCTAGAACTGGCAGCCGAAGAAGTTAAGAAACAAAGTTTGGGGTAAGTTTGATCTTTATACCTCTGATTGTGGATTTTAGAACTGTCCCGTGGCGCTGCACTTTGATATTTCTGAAAAACTCTGCAATGTCGGGGAAGAGAATTCAGCATTATTCTTGGAGAACGAAGGTTAATCCGGCGGTGTCGAGCAAAATCAGGAGATTATGGAAGTCGTCGGATAGTTCTGCAATCCCGGCGGCGACCAATTCCGAACCAACGCCGATTTTAGAGGAGGCGGTCATGATTCAGAAATCTTGGTGGTTCAGAAACCCTAGAAAGTTTCGACGGGGTGAAGGAAAGCGCGCGGCTCTGCAACTGATTGAGGAAGGCGAAGAGGCAGTCGGGTACTCGAGAGAGCGAAAATGATTTCGTGTAGGACATTTCCGGATTTTCTTATTTATATAACCCTAGTTTTTCGTCTAATTAATCGAAAATGAATGACTTAAACCATAGAAGAGGCGGCATAAGCCTTGGTTTGCGCATAAGAAAATTTGAATAAAGACTCGGCAAATACTCGAGTAGATGAATTGAGGTACTCGAGTAGATGTGAAGTTGACTACTCGAGTATGGGAAGTCTGCTACTCGAGTAGGTCAAATGGACTACTCGAGTATATCATTTCACTACTCGAGTAGGTCATATGGACTACTCAGGTATATCATTTCACTACTCGAGTAGGTCATATTCTTACTCGAGTAGGTTGTATCTTACTCGAGTCAAAGAGTTAAAATTTTGTAAAATTCCAATATTTGACTAACCTTTGAACCTTGAACCTTCTTGAAAATTCAGCTTCTCTAGTCTGTTTTGTCGAGCATCTCAAGTTCTGTTTTGAAGAACAAGAACTTGGTCTCGTCCAGCGACTTCGTAAAAATGTCTGTAATTTGCCTATCTGTAGAGACATATTGAAGGTCTATGTCCTCATGCTCCACATGCTCCCGGATGAAGTGATACCTTAGCTCTATATGCTTTGTCTGGCTGTGCGAGACTGGGTTGTTGGCTATTGCAATTGCGCTGGAAGAGTCGCAAAACAGAGGAATGTTTTCAAACTTCATGTTGTAGTCCTCAAACTGATTCTTTATGCAAAGTAACTGTGCACATCAATTGCCTGCAGAGATGTAGTCTGACTCAGCCGTTGAAATTGCCACACAGTTTTGCTTCTTGCTACTACAGGAGATAAGTCTTCTTCCAAATAATTGGCAAGTCCCCGAAGTGCTTTTCCTATCATCTTTGCTCCCTGCAAAATCTGCATCTGAAAAACCTATTAGCTCGCTATCATTATTTTTTGGGTACCATAAGCCAAGATTTGATGTACCTTTAAGATATCTCAAAATCCGCTTTGCTGCAACGTAGTGAGATTTCTTAGAGTTCACCTGAAATCTAGCACAGACACATGTTGAGAACATTATGTCAGGTCTACTTGCCGTAAGATAGAGCAAGAAACCAATAATGCTTATGTACTTGGTTTCATCAAAAGGTTTCCCTTTTTCATCCTTGTCTAGAGACATTGTTGAACCCATTGGAGTCCTCATCGAGTTTGCGTTCTCCATTCCGAATTTCTTAATCAGGTCTTTGGTGAACGTGGTCTGCGAGATGAAAATTCCATCTTCAGATTGTTTCACCTGAAGCCCTGAGAAATACTTCAGCTCGCTCATACTGCCCATTTCAAACTTCTCTTGCATAAGTTTTGAAAACTTCTTACAGAGGTTGTCGTCAGTAGAGCCAAAAATAATGTCATCGACATAGATTTGCACTAGCAGAATCTTACCTTTAATTTCCCTAAGAAATAATGTCTTGTCTATCTTTCCCCTTGTGAACTTGTTCTCAAGTAGAAAGGTAGACAGTGTCTCATACCAAACCTGAGGGGCTTGTTTCAGAACATATAACGCTTTGTGCAGTAAGTAAACATAATCATGAAAGTTAGAATCAACGAAACCTGGAGGTTGTTCCACATACACTTCTTCCTTTATGTCACCATTAAGGAAGGCAGACTTCACGTCCATCTGATAGACAGTGAAGTCTTTGAGTGCAACATATGCTAGAAATAACCTTATTGCATCCAGCCTTGCCACTAGAGCGTACGTCTGGTCGAAGTCGATTCCTTCTTCTTGACGATAGCCTTTTGCGACAAGTCTGACCTTGTTCTTTACAATTGTTCCATTCTCGTCCATCTTGTTCCTGTAGACCCATTTTGTCCCAATGACGTTCTTACCTTTGGATCTTGGAACAAGTTTCCATACTTTGCAGCGCTTAAACTGGTTTAGTTCTTCTTCCATCGTCATTATCCACGATGCGTCTGAGTTTGCTTCGTCAAACTTCTTTGGCTCAACCTGTGATATAAAACTTAAATATAGATTTTCATTAGTTGTACCTCTACGAGTTCTGACACCATCCTGGGGATCTCCTATGATCTGGTCCATGGGGTGATCCTTCAGATGTCAAAGCTCTAGAGTCCTTGCATCTGGATTATCTTGTATCACCAGATTGACTTCTTCATCTTGGATGACTTCTTCATCTTGATCATCAACCTCTCCAATAGGGGTTGGAGTGGTGATCTTGATGAACATTTCACCTTTATCTTCGGACGGTCCATCCAAGCTAATTTCTTCCAGCATTGCACATGTATCTTCAATAAGCACACTAGAAGAGTTGCTTTGCAGCAAGCTCGTCTCATCAAATACAACATGTATTGATTTTTCTACAATCAGGGTTTTTCTATTAAAAATCTTGTATGTCTTACTATGACTACTATAACCTACAAAAATACCTTCAAAACTTTTTTCGCTAAATTTAGTAGTATGATACTTGTCATTGTTGAGTACGAAGCATTTACAGCCAAAAATTCTAAAATATGAACCGTTGGTTTCCTGCCCTTCAGAAGTTCGTAAGGTGTCTTATCGTGTTTTTTGTTTATGAGGGCTCGATTCTGCATGTGGCATGCAGTGTTGACGGCTTCAACCCAGAAGTACTCCGGAAGAGAAGCATCACTCAACATGGTCATGCAGGCCTCTATGATCGTTCTATTCCTTCTTTCGGCCGCTCCGTTCTGTTGTGGAGTACGAGGAGAGGAAAACTCATGGAAGATACCTAAGCTTTCACAAAATTCTGTCATGGCCCCAGACTTGAATTCTGTTCCATTGACACTTCTGATTTTGACTATGGAGCAGTTGTACTCATTCTGAACTTGCCTAACAAAATTAGTAAAGATGTCAAAGGTATCTGACTTGTGTTTCAGAAAGAACACTCACGCAAAACGCGAGTAATCATCAACAATTACTAACGTATAATCCTTACCTCCCAAACTTCTAATTTGCAGTGGACCAAACAAGTCCATATGCAGTAGATGAAGACATCTATTAGAATCCTTGCCAATAATGCTTTTAAAGGTAGTCCTTGTTTGCTTGCCTTTTACACATGTATGACAAGGTATATCTTTGACGTACTTGACATTTGAGGCATCACGTACTAAGTTCATTGAAAATAATTTATTAATAGTTTTGTAATTAATATGTGCTAGTCTCTTCTGTCATTGGTCACCAAGCGACGCACTATCTTTTGCTAAAAATCACACTGGTGTAGAAAAGTCTATACAAATGAAATTTAAGCAAAATATGTTTCTGCTTCGAGTGCCGGATAGAATCGTTTTCATATTGTCAACAGATTTTATCAAGCACTAATCAGCGTGAAACTCAACTATGTATCATTTGTCGCAGAGTTGACTTATGCTTATAAGGTTATGTTCCAAACCTTCAACGTAAGCCACATCTAAGAAAGATACATTACCGTTCGTGATCATACCGTAGCCTTTAGTAATTCCACGGTCTGAACCTCCAAAAATGATCTTTGGTCCGTTCACGACTGGAGAGAAATTCTGAATTAGGCTTCTTGTCCCGGTCATATGCCGAGAGCATCCACTGTCCAAATACCAGTTTGGCGTTTTGGTGGCCTTTGGACATACCTGCAATCACAATCAGTTTGCCTTAGGAACCCAAATATGTTTGGGTCCTTGGTCTCGGGTTAGAACACTCCCCCTACGAGCATTAGCATTAGGAGTAGTCTTTCTCATATTGCCAACATGAGGGGTTGCAGCATTTCTGGGATTAAACCAGCAATCGATGGCAAAGTGACCAGTTTTGCCACAACACAAACATTTAAATCTGTTGTATCTTTGTCTTATATTCTCCTCCTTGACCTTTTGAAATTGAGGTCTAGTAGGAGCAGCATTCTTGGAGGAAGAAGCTTCATGATGATGACAATCACATGTTTTCTTCTCCTTCACTGGCTTTTCTACAACAGGCTTTGCCTTCGGTGCCTTCTTGAAGTTATGACCACGATTGAAAGGGTCATAGCTCCGAAGAATTACTTCTTCATAAGGTGCCTTAAAGACACTTTCACCAAAGTATCTGGGTCGAGTCCATCCTTGATAACGGGAGTTTGGCTCTACATAGGTAGGCCTAGAAAAGTGTCCGTAGGATGAGTCAAGATCAAACTCATTTGAAGGAAATATGACCTTTTTGAAAGAGGTCTGATCTTGAGGAGATTTCCCCTTCTCTTTGGCCAAGACCTTTTTGGCGGCCTTATTCTTTCGTTGAGCCTTATTTCTCATAGAAGACTTACTAGAAGCTTCTTCATGACCTAGTCCAGCACCCTTGTCCTTAGCTGAGAATTCAGCAACGAATGGAAGAACAGTCTTAGGCTTCGAGAAACTTTCAACAAGTTTCTTTTCAGCGGCGAGTTGTTCTTCCAACTCTTTGATGATTTTCTCTTGAAGGTTAAGATGCTCAAGAACTTTGTTATATTCTTCAATAGCATTATTGAAGTTCTCTTCGAGCGAGTCAGTATTTGCGACTTTCTCTCTCAAGACGCTCTCTTCAGTTTTGAGAGACTTTATCTCTTTAGCCTGAGTTTTCACGACTCGGCGACATTTGTCGTAAGTCATGATTAACTCCTTATATTGGGCCATGAGTTCTGACTCATCGTCAGAAGAGCTATCATCACAATCATGTTTGGAAACTTCAGAATCTGAAAGAGTGTGAGAGTTTACCTTCCCAGTGAACTGGGGCTCTTGTTCGTCATCTGTTTGAGCCATGAGTCCAAAATAGTCTTCTTCTTCTTCACTCGACTCAGATGAGTTAGAGTCACAAAGAGTCTTGCCCTTTTTGGCCATTAAGCTCTTCTCTGTCCTCTTCTTATTGTACGAGCACTTCTTTTCCTCTCTTCTACCACCCTCCTTCTTCTTGTGAGGGCAGTCAGCAATGACGTGTCCTGTCTTATTACAACAATAACAAATAATGTCAGTAGAAATATGTTTGTTCTGTTTAGAAGTGTAACTGTCATGGCTGCTTGAGCCTTTTCGTTTACGATCACCATCATGTCGTGATGTTCTATAGGAGGCATCCTTGCCTTTCCATAGCTTCTTCGTGTTCAAGAATTTCTTAAACTGTCGTGAGAGTAGTGAGAACTTTCCTTCTGATAGCTCAGAGCCTGAGGTGCTTGGCTCCGAGGTTTCTTCTTCACTAACTTCTTGTGCTGGAGTAGGAAGGACAACCTTTGTCTTCTTATAGGTGTCTGCCTTTAAAACAACAGACTTCTCTTTGAATGCAGACCTGCTCTTCTCTTCTTCAGCCTTTCTGGTGTTGAGTTGAAGCTCATATGACATAAGCTTCCCGAAGAGATTCTGAGGGTCTATCTCGGCCAGTTTTCCAAACTCTCTTATGGCACAGACCTTGTTATCTCATTCCTTAGTTAGGGATCTCAAAGACTTATCATTTAATTCTCCATTAGTGAAGACTCTGTCATAGACACTTAGCCATATTCACTATCTTGAAGAAATTCTCAAAGGTGTCAGCAATGGTATCTTTGTTTCTTTGTCGGAAAGCTTCATACTTCTGATTAAGAAGGGATCTTCTATCATCCCTCACTTCTTCTGTACCTTCCATTAAGGTAACTAGTGACTGCCACATCTCTTTTGCAGACTGGCACTGAATCAGGTTTTGCAGCATTGAATCATCGACTGCAGTTGCTATAATATTTTTTGTCTTTTTGTCTAATGAAACAAGTGCAATCTCATCCTTATCTAGATCCATCAGTTTCTTTGGGACTTTCTTAGTTGGATCTATAGTGGAGACAGTCATGGGAATGTAAGTACCTTCGTCAACTATCATGAAAATCCTTGGATCCACAACTTCCATAAAAAACTTGATTCTCTCTTTCAACATGGGAAAATTATTTTTGGTGCACAAAGGAACCTTGGCAAAATCTTTAGCTTTGTCCATTTTTGGTAAATCTCAAAAGACAACTATTGAAGGATCTGATCAAGGTGTTAACCTTTTAACGATCAACCTGCCTCTGATAACAATTGAAAGTTTATAGTTGCCTACCTAAATCACCTAGAGCGGGGTGAATAGGTGAGATGTGCGTCTTTTTGCGGAATAAAAATTTCAAAACAAAGCACAGATCTATCTACCAATTAATCACAGACGAGACAAGATTTATAGTGGTTTCCCAACCTTGGGTACATCCACTTTACCTCACCGATCTAGCAATACACTAGACTCGGCTACTCCACTACCTCGGATTGAAAATCAATCCTACCCTCGGAACAATGTTCCTACAATTTCGATCCACAAAACGGATCTACAATCGGAAGGTAAAACTTTCTAAAATCTCGGAGACAAAAGCTCCTACACCCGGAGAAATTCATTCTACAAGAATGAAAGAAATTTTGTATAGAAATACAAACAGTAATTCCTTTTTCAGATCTGCAACAGCCGGCCAGAAATTTCTTCTTCTAGGCTTTGAGGCTTTATCATAATGATGAAGAGAAATCTCGGCAAGATTGGATCTGAAACTTCTTGGCTTCACACGATCGATCGAATCAGAAGATGAGGAGTTGAGCAAATCTCGATCTGGAAAGCCTTCTTGATCTGAATCCTCTAAAGGCAAAACCCTAGCCGGTCGGGAATCAGCGACGGCGGCGGCGACGGTTTTCGTTTCTTGGAGAGAGAAAGAGGAAAACAGAAAAACACGGGGTTGCAAAACTTCTGAATATTCTCTTAGAATAAACTTCTTAGGATTAGAGTTTGTCGGTTTAGACAAGACCATTTATAGGATCAGAAAAGATTAGAAATAATTAAGTCATTATGAGATACACGTGGACCAATCACGTCAAGGTTTATAAAGAATTCTGTTATCCTGGACTTAACAAAATTTTCGGAAAAATCGAAGTAAAATACTCGAGAGAGAAAGAACTACTCGAGTACAATGCAGCACTACTCGAGTGGGTAGAAGATGACTACTCGAGTATATAGGAAAATTATTCGAGAGAGAATGAAATAGTTACTCAAGTACATGGAGTCAACTACTCGAGTAAAAAGAATTCAGCTACTCGAGTATCAAAAATGACATACTCGAGTACTTGAGTAGTTACACGAGAGGGGAGTGGATTACTCGAGTATAAGGAAAACTACTCGAGTAGATGGGAACGAACTACTCGAGTGGTTGAGAAACTACTCGAGACAAGGACTTAGAAAATTTCTGGAACTGGAATACTGAACTACTCGAGTATAGAAGTTGAACTACTCGAGAGGAATAGAACTACTCGAGTATATGGAAATGACTACTCGAGTAATTCACTTAGAGAAATTTTCTGGAATATAATTTGGGTTTCTCGAGTATTAATTCTGGACTACTCGAGTAGTAGATGAACTACTCGAGTACATGACTTAGACTACTCGAGTAAGTGAGAACTACACGAGAGTCAGAATTCAATTACTCAAGACAGAAGATAAAACTACTCGAGTACTATACAATACTACTCGAGTATTTAACTTAGAAAACTTTTGAGGAAAAAAATTCTGTAAACCCGAGAGGAGAAAGGAAAGTACACGAGTAGTTGTCTTAACTACTCGAGAGCCATAATTAGACTACTCGGGTATACCATACCTACTCGAGTAAGAGTATTATTACTCGAGTATGAACTCAACATTTTACTCGAGTAAGTATAGAACTACTCGAGTATAATACTTAGGAAATTTTCTTGACAGAATTTTTTTTCTTCTTCTAAGGTGAGACCAACATCAAGTCTTTTCACTTAGTCCTAGAGTTTGAATATGAAGTGTATCCCAATAGAAAGGCTACACATGAGTCAACACCTTGGATCATACAATGAGAGATTACATTGTATGGTTCTGTGTTTGGTGACCCATTGTAGACTGACATTGGTCTACACTTCCCATAAGAATCCTGCAAACACATAACTCAAACCAAGCATCAAATACAACTTAATTCATCTTAGTTCAAGGATGACTTCATCAAATCTGGGTTAGTGTGGATACAATACCCAACACATGTGTGTATTTAATGTATATTTCAGTTCATGCATGCAAGTTGCCAATGTCATAGTGATTGGACAGGTGGTCCAAGTTATATTGACAGGTGGACTCAAATAAGCTGACTAGAAAGTGTAGAAAATTTTCTAAGTAGAAAAGCGTTGAGTGAAGTCAGCAAAGTGCTGAGTGAAGTCGGCACAGTCAACATCTAGCAACTTGGAGTGCAGAAAAATGACTAAGTACAAAAGTGTCGACACACTTCAACTATGTCGACACCTTTGTAGAAGTAGTGTCGAGACAAGACTGTTAACTCGATAACTTGAAGACTAAGTCAGCAGTGTCGAGACAAGCCAGTTATCTCGATACATTGAAGATCAAGTCATCTGTGTCGAGACAAGTCAACTAACTCGACACATTGAAGATCAAGTCAGCTGTGTTAAGACAATACAACTGTCTCGACACAATGAAGACTGAATTGTAGACTTAAACAAGTGTCGACGCCAGCAGACTGAAGTGTCGAGACAATTCAACTGTCTCGACACAGTGAAGAATTAAAGCAAGTATAAAAGTGTCGACACCCGACAAATAGTTGTGTCGAGACAATTCAACTGTCTCGACACAGTGCAGATTTAAAGATGTCGACACAAATGACATTTGTGTCGAGACAAGTCAACTGTCTCGACACCTTCAAGTTCAGACTAAAAATTCAACTAAGTAATATTGTGTCCAGACTGCTAAGATGTCTCGACACCTTCTAAGAACACTAAGTATTATTGTGTCGAGACATGTGGAACATCTCAACACTTTTAATCCTTAAGTTGAACAGAGTCAACACAGAAGTGTCAAGTCAGTCAGAAATGTCACATCATCTACAATAACGTGAGGTATCAACAGAAACAGTTTAAAAGAGAATTTGAAGTATGATGTCACATGTTGATGTCATCAATCAGAAACCAACAACCCAAGAAGGCTATAAATAGAGGGGTTGTATACACAGAATTCAACAATAAGAATCATCACTTAATCAATCATTTTTTTCTCTAAGTCAGAAGAGGGCGACAATCACGAGAAGAAGGAAAACGAATGTCTTCAAGAAAATCTTCAGATACTTTCATCAAAGTTGATCAGAAGATTATGTGGATCTGTTCTACAAGTTCTTCAAGGAAATCAAGTCGATCATCAACAAGATTGCAGATTCAGGGAAGAATCATTTCAGCAAGCTTGCTTTTCAAGAATCTATCCAGTGCAGCTGAATTGAAGAATCAGAATTCTCAGATAAGTCAGATTACATGATTGCTGATTTTTGAGAATTATCATTCTTATTTACCACTTTATTTTGTAAGATCTATTTTAGATCTGAGTGGGTAGGAGATTAATTCTCTGAGTTGTAATCCTAATTTATAAAAACTGAGATAGAGTTCTTGAGGGATCTGAGGTAGGTGATTTGAGTGGGAATACTGAGGTGTAAGCCTGTGTTATAAAGACTGAGTTAGAGTTTTTGAGGAACCTAAGGTAGGAGATTAGGTGAAACTCTGAGGTAGGACCTGTTGGTCTGAGTATAAGTTTCTTAACAGAAACTGAGTCTGTAAGATCTTTTGATCTGAGTTGAAGAGTACGAGATATAACCTTATCTAACACATTGCTAGTGAGGAAAAAAAGGGTAAAATGCATGTACCCTAGATAGGGGAACCACTATAAATTCTTTGTGTAATGTGCATGAGCTGTGTTATGTGGATTGATTGTGTTGTGTTGTTGTGAAAATATAATATCTGCTGAACATAATATCTGTTGAACATTTAATCTAAGTGACAAAGAATTTTAAAAGATACCTATTCACCCCCCCCCCCCCCCCCGCTAGGTGATTAACTTCCATAAAGTTATCTTTCAGGTTTGACTGCGGTGGGTGACGACTAGATCCGCTCCCCTTTTTTTTCAAATTTTACCTTCGAATTAATCAGGTCTTCTGGTCGTGTTGTAGGACAACTATGATAGGGTAGAACATGAATCTGAACAGTATTTTTGAAGAAGTGCGTCGGTGGCGGGTTTGACCAATGACAGATGGTACTACATGAGATGGTCATGATAACTGGAGACATATTACAAGGAGGTGATTATTTGTGGGAACACAAGACGTGTTCAAATTGGTTTCTGTCTCAGTTAGAGGAAGTTGTTGCATAGACGGAGGAAGACGTGAAAATCCGTTTCACTTCTTATCTCGCTCACATATTCTTACCTGGCCTTAGTGATGATGCTCTTGTATGAGAATGATACAGTGGAGCTAGTTGATGTCACGATTGCAATGCTATCCATACAGATGTTAGTGGGCACTACTCCTGGGGCGGTCACATATTGGCATCAACGGATGAGTAAGGTGAGACAGTTTGATAAGGGATTGAGTGGAGCACAATTTCAATCCGGGACAAAGGAGGGTATGATATTTTTTATATTGCAGACAGTGTAGTCACACAGGAGTGCTACTTCACAACGTGCAAAAAGGCCTCGAGGATAGGATGCAGACTGGGTGACAGTTGGGTCAGGGTGCAGAGTGATGTTGTCCCCACAATCACTGAGAGTTTGAGTGATTCTGACACAAAATGTTTGTCATCACTGAGCGGATTGAATTCAGGAGGCTACAGTTGGGTGGCCCGAGGTGGAGTCCTGATGGGGGAGTGAGGACGTACCATGCTCAGGAGAGCTCATAGCGTGGTAGTTTGTAACGGCTGATGGGGACCACAGTGTGTGGTGGTGTACCCATGATTTCTGAGGCCGACATGGTGAATTTTCGTGGTGGTGCAGATGATCATCCTTCTAGGACTCGAATTATGCGAGTCAGTTTCTACGATCACATTGCGGCGACGGTCATAGTTTAAGACAGAACAGAGTTGAGCCGACTGGAGTAGGTCGGCTGATGCTTCGGACTGAGGCGGTGATACGTGCAAAGTTGCTTGGTGCAATTGTTGTTGTGTGCAGTGAGTGCTTCGTGCATGTGGTAACTCCGGATCCCGAACCAAGGTGGTGATTGTAATATTTGGTTCGGATCCGGATCGATCTAAACCGTATCCGGGTTCCATTTATCTAAAGATATCTCTTGCCTAAATTATATCCATGTCAGTTCACAGGGTGGAGGAGTCGCCTGGTGGAGGTCAAGGAGGAGCCGCCCCTGTTCACCGAAAGGAGGAGTCGCCGCGTGAAGGAGTTTGCGCCGCCCCAGGCTCACGTTGAAGGAAGGACGCCGTCGCCGCTGGTGGTTACCAATGGTGTGACCCCGCGTGGCGGCATCAACGTTGTTGGTGCCGATCTCACCTTGTTTCTTTCTCCCGTGTGGAACCCTCGACGCATTCCCCGACCTTGGAGATGATAGCCACCAGTCTTGGAGAAGAGAGTGTTTGCCGGTCTTGGAGATGATGTGGTGCGAGCGTGGCGGCGAAGGCTTGCAATGGTGCAGTGACCTTGACAACCGGGCTCACACAACCTACCTTCATTTGGTGACCTCATTCATACTGGTGGTTGTGGGCGTGGCGGCGGCAAAGGCATGTGGCAGTCCAGTGTCCTTGATGGTGTCTCTCCGGTGGTGCGACTTGGTGTCGAGAACATGCGCGCGTGCAGTTGACCTCGACGGTGCTTCTCCAGTGGTGGCGGGTGGTTTGGTCGTCATCGGACGACGAAGGTTCACGTCGTCCGCTATGCTAGCAGATTGCAGTCCAAATTATTCTGTCCTGCGTATCGAGCGAGTCCGGCTCCTCCGTGATGTATACTGTAACAGACGTCGATACATTTTTTCATGTATTATTATTGCAGTTACATTATTTACGCATGCATTGTTCTTGTTCAGATTTATGTGCTTGTATACCCTGTATTATTTGGTTGCGCCTACGAGATAGTTTCCGCAATATATCTCAACAATTCCTCCATTAAAAGCATTTCTCAGCAGTTTCATGCTTCACATACAAGGGTTTTTTTGTTTGGGTGAGAATCATTCTAAACAAATAAAATGGAGAAAAAAACATACAATAATTTAAAAGCAAGAATGTAAAGAAGTAGCTCACTAGATCTTGGAGGTTTATATTTGAACAAAATAAGAACATCAGAATCATACCAGAGCTTCTTGTTTAAATAACAGCTCAGCAACAAGGGCAGTAAACTCTTGCTCTGTCACACCGCAGCAACATGCACAGCTTTAGCCTTTGATTCAGAATGATAATTAAAGGAAGCAACTTGAAGTGTCCAGGGCACTCATTCTCTCTGCACGAACAAAATTAACAAATTTAAATTATTCTTTAATATATTACACACAAAAACACACTATATATATTTTTATTATGTATATATAAGACAATATGCATATTTGCCGGCTATTATCATAATTGAATAAATTATGGTCACAATTTCTCCTCCCAATAACTCTCATGGATAAGCGGCCATTTTTGGGGTTCGTCAACGACACAAAATTTACGCAAATTTCAGCCACTGCACCTGTGGTTACAGCGGTTCCTAAAGCCCCAAATAACCCTGTCATCCCTCCTCCTTATCTCATTCCCTAAATTTTGTCTCTCACTCTTTTCCTCCATTCCGCCTCCCTGCAAACTTCCGCTTCATCATCTTTGTGGCATCACTCCTGCTCAACATTTGGAGTGTCTGCTGATCACAAGTCTTCCACCTTTTTGTCCTCAAAATATCGGAGAGGTAACGGTAAAGCAAATATTTCGGCCAGTAAGATACAGTACCCCCAACTTACTACATTTAATCAACCCCTGAGAAATACAGGTTTCCAAAACCTTCCTCTCACATTTTTTTTGGGCGGAGAAGAATTTGGATGGCCATGCTTTCAATGCCTACTGTTTGCAAGCCCACAGATCCCGCCACCATGCATGAAGTAAGAGCCATGCCATCATTCCACGTTCTTACCTCTGCCCTCCCATCCGCCTCCGATCGCTGCCGGTCATTCCCTCCACCAGCATTACCTGAGGACCGCCGCTGTTCTCCCCACCAACATCGCCGCCCCCTCCTGCCACTTCCAGCCCTGAAAGCAGACGCATTGGCGTGTACAGGGATGCTGGAAAATTGGGTACTGGGGTAAACTATTTACGCACTTCTCTGTTTAATAGGGGTTATTGCTGTAATACTCACTCTGCTTCATTATCGAAAACAAATCCTACCAACCCTAATTTTTTTTACTGTGTTTTCGTAATAATGATTAATGAAATTAATGAATACTTACTGAGTTGGGTGCCACATTGATGTTTAAGATTATCTGTATTTGTGATATAAACTAATGGAGATTCCAATCGATTATTAGCTTCTCAAAAAACTATGTTACCTTATTTGCTATGTTGCAGGAGGCTTCTTGATGTAGGGTAGGCTGTGGGGTGAACTCCTAAAACATCTGCTAGTGACGTGGGGGGGGGGGATCTCACCCTAACCAATGACTATATGCAAGATGAAATTAATCAGGCGTTAAATTAATTTAAGCAACAAGTCAACATATAAATCATTACATTCATTCTGAGCAAGAGAAACGATTTCTATTCAACAATTTAGGCAATAGCGTTCCTCCGCACGGAGGACAAATTTAAGCGCGCGGCGAATAAAGCGTCCTACAAGGCAAGAGATTCACAGGCGAATACAACGTGCTATGATTCTGTCGATCACAAGATCCACAACGTGCACAACATATATTAAACCATCAACAATAAAATCCACATAAACAAGTACAAAGTACTGAATTAAAATGCGGGCTGCATAAAATATACGTAGATCTGAAATTTCGGAGGCTTGGATGGACTTCCGGGTGGTGTTGAGACGAGATCGGGCGAGGGGGAAGGTGGATCCACGTGGGGGAATGAAAGGGCTGCTGTTTGGGGGGGTGGAGGACGCGGGGCTGGCTCCGGCGCAGTCCGGCCCCGGTCTGGACAGATCTAGTCGGATCTGTCCAGATCCGGCTGTAGGGGGGGACAAGGGGGTGTGGCTGGGCTCGGGGGGGACAAGGGGGTGTGGCTGGGCTCGGGGGAAAGGGGGCTGTTCGGTGGCTGCTCGGGAAGGCTGGAGGGTGGGTTACACGGGGGAAAACCAGCGGGGGAAAGGAGGAATGAGCGGTGGGGGTTCCGGCAGCCCAAACCGGGCGGACAGGGGGGGTGCTGCGGCTGTTAGGAGGGGCGGACGGCTTGGGACTGTAGGCGGCAGCAAGGATTAGGGGAAGGGGGAGGGAGAATAAGGAAACTTACCCCAAGGCGTCGGCACCAAGGGCTCCACGGCGTCGGCACCGTGGAACGATCACCGGAAGCAAGGAAGAAGATCCTCTCCAACTTCAGCAATAAAATTCCTGCAGCCCTAACACTTCTATTTATAGGAGAATGGAATTAGGGCAACCGGAATCGACGGCTATGATTGGCCGGCGGTTCCGATCCCATAAGTACATGAAATAAAATCCAAAATATAAAATGTCATATATGAAACTGAGTCGAAACGACGAGCCGGACACATCCGCGGTGGCGGATCGCCGGTCCGATCAAGCCCGTCGACGCGAATATACGAAGGTGGGGCCTGCCTTGCGCCGAGATGCGCCCGATGGTCCCCCATCAACTCCCCCCGACTGAAAAGCCTTCATCTCCGATGAATGGAGACGATCGTACTGTAGTCGAAGTCCAGGAGCGAGTTGATCAAGCTCAGCAGCAGCAATCCAAGTATCGTCGGAAGAATAACGTCCAAACCAGCGAACCAAGTAGCGGCACACGGGTCCGTCAGTGGAAGGGACAAACTCATGTGCAATGATCTCTGTAATCTGCTCGACCATCAGCTCTCGGGAGAAGTGGTCCGGTGATGGTGGTGGTGCCACAGGTGAAGCCACTGGTGGTGAACTCCTGGGGGAGTGGGAGTCAAGGGGAGGCTGGGTGGTGGGAGAACGGGGTGGTGGTAGAGGCTCGGGAGGGCCGCCAAGGTAGGGATCGGGGTACTCGTGGGGTGGAAAGTAAGGTGTCAGGTCCTCAATATTGAACACAGGGTGGATACCCATGCTCGCAGGAATGTCCAGCTCGTAAGCATTCAACCCGATCCGCCTCAAAACAGTGTAGGGCCCAATTCGCCTGGCGCTCAGTTTCTTAGCAGGCCCCTGAGGGAGCCGCTCCGCACGAACTCGCACCATCACCTGTTCGCCAACCAGAAAATGTTTCTCCCGCCTATGTCTGTCTGCCAGTTCTTTATAATGTTCGTTGCTTAAATTGATTTTACGCCTGATAGACTCATGCAACTCATGCAAATGACGTGTGAAGGACTCAGCAGAATCACTAGGACGTGACTCAGTCGGGACTGGTAAAAGATCAATAGGCTTCCTAGGGTCATAACCTGACACCACCTGAAACGGGCTCAGACCAGTCGACCTATTGATGGAACTATTGTATGCAAACTCCGCTATAGGGAGCACCGAGTCCCAACTAGAGGCATGCTCTCCAACTAGACATCTCAGCAGACTACCTAAACTTCTATTCACCACCTCGGTTTGACCGTCCGTCTGAGGGTGGTATGCGGACGAGAACTTAAGAGTAGTTCCTGTTTTCCGCCACAACGTCTTCCAGAAATAACTAACGAACCGCACGTCCCGATCGGACACGATGGACTTTGGGAGACCGTGTAGTCTAAAGACCTCGCTCATAAATAAGGCCGCGACGCGGGGAGCATCGGCGGTCTTGCTACATGCAATAAAGTGCGCCATCTTAGAGAACCGGTCGACCACAACAAAGATAGAATCGTGTTTCCGCAGGGTGCGCGGGAGTCCCAGCACGAAGTCCATACTAATGTCCTCCCAAGGATGGTGGGGAACGGGTAAAGGAGTGTATAAGCCCGTGTTCTGCTTCGTTCCCTTGGCCGTTTGGCACACACGGCAGTGTCGAACGATACGAGCCACATCTCTCTTCAGACTCGGCCAATAGAAATGATCTTCTACTATAGCAATCGACTTATCTCGCCCAAAATGGCCGGCGGCACCCCCGGCGTGTAGTTCCCAAACTAAATAGTCACGATATGAGGTATTGGGCACACACAAGCGGGAGCCCCGGAACAAATACCTATCAATGATCCGAAACCCCTCAACAGGATCTGGAGGGTCCCTCGATAACGCGGTGTAAATCTCAGCAAAATCTGGACAAGTGGGGTAGTCCAAAATCACCCTCTCGAAACCATCCACCTGAGCCCTCAATGTGTAAAGTAGAGAGACTCGACGACTGAGTGCGTCGGCGGGTTTGTTCTCAACACCGGCGCGATGTTTGAGAACGTAGTGGAAATCCTGTAAATACTCTACCCACTTCGCATGGCGATGACTCAGCTTCCTCTGGGAGTCGAGGTAGCGTAGGGCCTGGTGATCCGAATATAGCACAAACTCCCGGGGAAGGAGGTAGTGTCTCCAATACCGCAAAGACTGGACAATAGCATAAAATTCTCGATCGTAATTCGAGTATTTTTGCTTGGCTTCATTCAGTTTCTCACTAAAGTAAGAAACCGGGTGTCCCTCTTGACTTAACACTCCTCCAATACCTACGCCCGACGCGTCACACGCGACTTCGAAGGCTCTGCTAAAATCGGGGAGTCGCAAAACGGGGGCGGACGTCAGCTTGTCCTTAATTTCTTCAAATGCTCGAGTGGCCGCGGCAGTCCACTGGAAATCTCCCTTACGCAGGCAGCTAGTAAAGGGGGCCATGATCGAGCTAAAACCCCTAACAAATCTCCTATAAAAGGTAGCCAGTCCATGAAAGCTACGAGCCTCATGAATGGTCGAAGGTACGGGCCACTCACGGATGGACTGGACCTTCTCAGGGTCAACTGACACGCCTGAGGAGGAGATAATAAATCCTAAGAAGTGGACGGACTCCGATAGGAAGCAGCACTTCTTCAGATTGATAAACAACTTCTCCTTTCGGAGAATATCGAAGAGGAGTCTCAAGTGCGCAAGGTGATCAGGTTCAGTGTGGCTATAGATCAAAATGTCGTCAAAGTAAACGACTAGGAATTTGCCCATATAGGGCCGCAGAACCTGGGTCATGACTCGCATAAACGTGCTCGGGGCGTTCGAGAGCCCAAATGGCATGACCAACCACTCATACAGACCGTCTTTCGTCTTGAACGCCGTCTTCCACTCGTCTCCCTCGCGGACCCTAATCTGGTGGTACCCGCTTCGGAGATCGATCTTCGAGAAGATCTGAGCTCCGGACATCGTGTCTAATAGGTCATCTAGACGAGGGATCGGGAAACGATACTTCACAGTAATCTTGTTGATAGCTCTACTATCAATGCACATGCGCCAACTGTCGTCCTTCTTAGGGGTAAGAAGGGCGGGGACGGCACACGGACTCAAGCTCTCGCGGATAAACTGCTTCCGAAGAAGCTCATCAACCTGCCTCTTGAGCTCAGCGTGCTCAACGGGATTCATGCGATAATGTGGCAGATTGGGGAGCGAGGCCCCCGGGACTAAGTCTATAGTGTGCTGGATGTCCCGCAGAGGGGGTAACTCATCAGGGAGCTCCTCTGGCATAATGTCCGCAAACTCATCTAGTAACGGTCGCACGGCAGGGGAAACCTCAGGTGTAGGGCAATCAGAAGCCATAGTGGCTGCCACTACATACATGATACCAGCATCAGTGCTATCTCTCAGAAACTCACTACGCCTCAGGATATGCACGGGTCTCGAACCAATCGTGCTAGTGGACGGCTCGACCCGGCCCTTAGGCCTCTCTCTGGGCTGGGTGGGGGATAAGGTGATCTTCCGCCCCTTATCATAGAAGACACACGTGTTCGATCGACCGAAGCACGTGACATCGCGATCAAATAACCAAGGGCGGCCCAGCAGGACGTGGGCGACATCCATAGGGATGACATCGCACCAAACTCGGTCCTCAAAAGATGCTATGGTGATCGGAACGAGACAGCGCTGGGTAACCTGGATAGCTGTCTTAGCAACCCAGATGACACGATAAGGATGTGGGTGAGGCTCCGCCTCCACCTGCATACGGTCTAGACCCTTCTGGGCCACGATGTTCACGCAACTCCCGCTATCAATAGCCAACTTGCAGGGGCCGCCTGCACTCGGGAAATACGTATAGAAAATGGTGGTGCGGCGCCAATCCTCATCAGCTCGTGGGGTATGCAGAAAGCGCCTGACCACTCCCACCTCTAACGATCGCTCAGCGTCGCTCTCCCAGCCCTCCTCAACGGTGGCAGTGACCTCCTCAGTAATCTCCACATCACCCTCTAAATCGGGCTCCTCGTCCTCAATCAACAGACTACGTGTGGGGCAGTGGGCCGCCACGTGTCCTCTACCTCCGCACCTAAAACACTGTATACCCCCAGGCCTCTGTCCCTCGGTAGCGACAGCCTTCCCCTTCAAGTCAGGAGTGACTCGGGGGGATGAGGTGGCTGCAGCAGTCTGGGCGGGAGCGGGCCTCCTAAACGTCGACGAATCCGCCCGGGAAGGAAACTGCTTCGTACTAGGGGCACGAAGGTATTGCTCATACTCTAGAGCGAGCTGGAAAATCTGATCTACAGTCTCCAAGCGATGGGGAATCAGCTCTCTCCGGAGCTCCGAGCGGAGGCCGGCCTTGAATCGAGAAGCGGTGGCGATGGGTTCCTCCGAAATATCGCTCCTAACAACTAGCTCGTCGAATCGAGCCATATACTCGGCCACCGTAAGCATTCCCTGACGCAAGTTCTGTAATTGCTCGAATAACTGATCCCGGTAGGACGCAGGGAGGTACTTCTCGCTCAGCCTCTGCTTCATCTCTCCCCATCTGGTGATAGGGTAATAACCGTCACGCTCTAAGGATCTCTCGACACTAATCCAATATACCTTGATCTGCCCGACTAACTTCATCTTGGCGAGCCGGACACAACGCTCATCACTCATGTCGTACCAATCAAAATAATGATCCATGTCCAGGAGCCAATCACTAAAGGCCTTTGGATCCAGGCGACCATCGAATGTCGGGGCATCGAGGCGAATCCTACGGGTGATGTCAAAACCGCAATCACCTCTCCGCGGGTCAGGATACTCATCAGGATCGTCGTCCCGGTCATAGTCGTGCCGAGCGGGCGGGGGCCCGCGCTCACGTCGACCCGGCGGGTAATACTCGTCTCGGCGATGGTCACGGCGATCGTGTGGAGGGACATGGTCCCTCAGGCCAGGATGACGTGGCATGCGGTAATCTTCCCGCGGGGGCGGGGGTCGGCCACGTGCTGGCTCAGGATTCCGCCATGCAGGCGGGGTGGGGACTCTCACGGGGACCTCACGGTGGTAGCGGTCTGCCGGTGGCGGATCATCTCTGACCCGCTGCCCGCGACGGGGAGGCTCTCCCGGGTCACCCGCGATCTCATTGTCATGAAGGGAGGGGGTATCTCTAGCGTGCTCTATCAGATCTAGACGACGAGTCACCGCGGCGATATCGTGACGCACATTCTCGAACTGGGTACCCATTGCGTCAAAGCGTTCTAGAATAAGGCGCTGGAAGTCGGTGGTAGCGGTACTCGAATTCGAGCCCGCTGCCCGGTCGTTGGTGACTGGTGGATCTACCATGCTTCTAAATGTCCTACCACTACGGAGCATGCACAATGGCCCAACCTTGGGCTCTGATACCAACTGATGTAGGGTAGGCTGTGGGGTGAACTCCTAAAACATCTGCTAGTGACGTGGGGGGGGGTGGACTCACCCTAACCAATGACTATATGCAAGATGAAATTAATCAGGCGTTAAATTAATTTAAGCAACAAGTCAACATATAAATCATTACATTCATTCTGAGCAAGAGAAACGATTTCTATTCAGCAATTTAGGCAATAGCGTTCCTCCGCACGGAGGGCTAATTTAAGCGCGCGGCGAATAAAGCGTCCTGCAAGGCAAGAGATTCACAGGCGAATACAACGTGCTATGATTCCGTCGATCACAAGATCCACAACGTGCACAACATATATTAAACCATCAACAATAAAATCCACATAAACAAGTACAAAGTACTGAATTAAAATGCGGGCTGCAGGAAATATACGTAGATCTGAAATTTCGGAGGCTTGGATGGACTTCCGGGTGGTGTTGAGACGAGATCGGGCGAGGGGGAAGGTGGATCCACGTGGGGGAATGAAAGGGCTGCTGTTTGGGGGGGGGGGGTGGAGGATGCGGGGCTGGCTCTGGCGCAGTCCGGCCCCGGTCTGGACAGATCTAGTCGGATCTGTCCAGATCCGGCTGTAGGGGGGGGACAAGGGGGTGTGGCTGGGCTCGGGGGGAAAGGGGGCTGTTCGGTGGCTGCTCGGGAAGGCTGGAGGGTGGGTTACACGGGGGAAAACCAGCGGGGGAAAGGAGGAATGGGCGGTGGGGGTTCCGGCAGCCCAAACCGGGCGGACAGGGGGGGTGCTGCGGCTGTTAGGAGGGGCGGACGGCTTGGGACTGTAGGCGGAAGCAAGGATTAGGGGAAGGGGGAGGGAGAATAAGGAAACTTACCCCAAGGCGTCGGCACCAAGGGCTCCACGGCGTCGGCACCGTGGAACGATCACCGGAAGCAAGGAAGAAGATCCTCTCCAACTTCAGCAATAAAATTCCTGCAGCCCTAACACTTCTATTTATAGGAGAATGGAATTAGGGCAACCGGAATCGACGGCTATGATTGGCCGGCGGTTCTGATCCCATAAGTACATGAAATAAAATCCAAAATATAAAATGTCATATATGAAACTGAGTCGAAACGACGAGCCGGACACATCTGCGGTGGCAGATCGCCGGTCCGATCAAGCCCGTCGACGCGAATATACGAAGGTGGGGCCTGCCTTGCGCCGAGATGCGCCCGATGGTCCCCCATCACTTCTATTTTTGCAAGAGTGATATTTTTAGTTGTTATCTGCAAAAAAAATTTTATATAAATACGAACATCTTCACACGGGCTACGCCTGTGCTCGACGGTCTCAGACGGTCTTCGACCGCATCCAGGCGGGCTTCGCCCGCCTCCGCACGGGCTTCGCTCGTGCTTGATGCTTAGGCAACCTCGACCGCATTGAAGCGAGCTTCGCCCGCTTCCACACATTCCACTAGCTCAGCGCCGCACCCGCAACTCGCGGCCACCTCGAGCCCTATGTTTCTTGTCTGATTTTGCATACGTGCTCCAGGGGGTCACGAGTGGTGGTTGCAGCGCCGAGCTAGCGGAATGCGTGGAAGAGGGCATTGCCCGCTTCTATGCAACCGAAGGCACCGAAGGCACCGAAAGTACCGAGCACGGGCGTAGCCCATGCGGAGAGCATCGAGCACGAGCGAAACCCGCCTGGATGCACCCACCACTATATATACAAAGATTTATCGAGAGCCGTTTTGATTGCACAGTGTAACACCTAAGTGCTGTTGGAAGATTCTCAGTTGTTGGATCTATGGGGTGAGGGTCTGCAAATAGCTTAAATAGGAAAAATCCTCCAAACCCAGCCGATATTTTGTTGATCGTCATTCCTGCCCTCATGATATTTTGTCGCCGGACAGCTTCCAGGAAGTTCGTCGGGGTCCGGCGAAACAACCGGTGGGCGACTGGCCGACCACCGACGGCGGCAACCATAATCGCGCGGGCGCATTGTTTTTCTTGTTAAATTTTTAATTTTGTTCTAATTTCCTAGAAAAAATAATAGATATTCATTTTAAATAAATTATAGTAAAAAAAATTAAATTAGAAAAATACTAATGTCTTAGCTCGGGATTGGGTCGAACGCGCAAACAGTTATAGAAAATACTGTGTTTGGTTTATTGGCCACAATGTCCCAGATTTGAAGAATTCAATCATGTAAATGATATACATAAAGTTGTATTTGATGTGTGCTTAAGTTCATGCATGCAGGTTGTCCATGAAACATTGATAGGATAGGTGTTCCAAGTGATTGGACAGTTGGACACAAAGATAAATGCTAGATAGGCAGAAATTTGCCAAAATCCACAGGCGTTGAGTGAAAATTACTCACTCAACGTCATGTGCAGGAATTCGGTTAAGTTCACAAGCGTTGAGTGAAGCCAGTTCACTCAACGCCAGATGTAAGGGAAGATGCTGGATAGGCTGGAAATCGCCTAAGTCCACAGGCGTTGAGTAAAGACTATTCACTCAACGTCAGGTAAGTAAAATTGTTGAGTATAGCTCAAACAGTCAACGCCACAGAAAATCTATGCAAATATTTGACTAAGTCCACATGCGTTGAGTGAATCTTACTCATTCAACGTCATGCGATAAAAATCGATGACTGAACCTTTGTTAGTCAGAGACTATGATTTCACAAAAATTTGGCTAAGTCCAAATGCGTTGAGTGAAGACTGCTCACTCAATGCCAGATAACAGAAGAATATTTGTTAAGTAGTTTGGCGTTGAGTGAAGCTTACTCACTCAACGCCAAGTGACAAAAATCTGTCTAAGTAATATGACGTTGAGTGATGAAGGAGCCGGCAGAACCCTAACTTCCTCTGTTCTCTCCTTTACGGCAGGTAGATCTCACGAAGAACTTCTAGGATTTGCTCAAAACCGTTTCTATCTGGATTTTCGAGGCCGTATCTGGGTTCCTTGGTAAGATTCCCCCTCCAATCTCTCTTGTTCAGTTTTTCTGACCTTTTTCCGTAACAAATTTGTGCCCTCTAGTGTGTATGTTTTGTAAATTAAGATTTTTTTGTCCTGCTTATAATCTTCTAACAACATTGTATTTGTGATTTCCGGCGCCGCTCCTCGGCCAAATTGTTGGGTACGCTCAAAACCCTCTCCGAATTATGGCTTTTCGCATCCAAACGCTGCCAAAATCCTCGATCCCTCGCGGTAGCCTATTCTCCCCGCACTCTCGAGGGAGGTAAATTTCTAGACACTTCTCATGTTGTGTAGCGCAGTTATCAAATTGGTGTACAAGCGTAAAAATCTTGTTATTGCAATTTGAAATACATTTTTGATCTTGGAATAGGTTTAGCTAGAGCTTTGAACCTCGCTTGCCCCTTTCAGCTGTCGCTAGCGTTTTCGACGTCACCTCAAGGCAAGTGGAGAACTTCCTCTCACTCGCAAATTTTGGAATTTAACCTTGTTATCTGCTCTCTATGATATTTACTAATGTTATTTTTGGTAAATTTCTTAACCCTCGTAATACTGTCATAAATTAATATGATAAATAATCATCGTATGAAACTTGAAAATAAATCTGTAGTTGTAAACAAATCTTTGAAATGTAACGTATAACTGGGCATCTGTCTGCCGTAATGGTCACGACAAGCAGGATTACTTTTCCGACAGGACTTGCACGCAGATCTGATCGTGAACCATGTGCGCTCGCTATAGCACCTACACCCTTAATCGATCACGGCTTACAACATATTACATGAATAATTTTATGTTATATCCCGGGGTAGGCTATCATTTAAGAAATGTCTGTTTGAGTTAGATGTTGGTATGTTTAATAGTTTGTTCAAGGTATATCAGTGTTCGATTATGCCTGTTTGTTTTACTCGCAATTTAATTGATTAATTTGCTCATGATTTAATTCTTATGTTCTGAGGAATTTTTCTCTGTTTTGAATTTGTCTTACGGTTCGTGACTGCGCCGCTTGCTCCTTGAGGTACTTCACGTTCAGCTACAGTGTTGTTTGGAGATTTTTCTTTTGTAGTTGCTTAAATAAGATTCTATGTATTTGGTTTCTTTACTGTCAGTGAGATTTATCATGTACTAGTTATTGTAAGTCATTTTCTCTTGTATTGTGCACAACTCCTAGAATGTTTCTGATGTAGTAGATCATTTTATTTATGACATTTTCATTACTGTTGTTTATTGCATTCACTTCTGTTTTAGCGCTGTGTGTAACATTAAAATTTTCAAAGAAATGTGTGTGCATTAAATTCTCATTATTTTAAAACTTTAAGCGCTTCCGCATATTTATAAACCATAAATTGTTCAAACAAATTAAGTATTTCTAAACTATTTTAAGTATTCTTTGCATCCGCCTTAGCAGACATTGTTTTCTTTCCACCCATGCTTGTGGTATCACGGCCAGCCCGAAGCGTAGTCTGACTTTTGTCGATATGGGTCGTGACACAGAGAGCGGTGGTTTAAGGAGAAACGCAATGATGAGCAGCGGGTAGCGGAGCAGTCTGCACGACAAGTAGTGAGGAAGCAGAGATCATCGGTTAAGGAGAGAGGCAGTCCGCACAGCAGTAGAAGAAGCCAACAAGAGAGCAAGCACGAGACTGCAGAAGCCAGAAGGACCACGTCCGCAACGGGTCGAGAACTTTAGTTTGTAGAACACGATGAATAGAATGCACCCACTACACAAAGTTGTACTTCCCACTGAGAGATTCTCTCTGTACACAAGAGAGCAAGCACGAACTTTAGGAGAGGGGGCAGCAACTCGAGCGGGAAGAGAGGAGGCCACCGTGGAGTTCATTGCATAAGGAAAAGAGGTCGGCCTGGCAATGAAGTTGCAGTTAGCAACACAACGGGTAGAGGAGCAGTCTGCACGACAAGCACAACGAGTAGAGTAGTCCGCGCGACAAGCACAACGAGTAGAGGAGCAGTCCGCGCGACAAGACAACGAGTAGAGGAGCAGTCCGCGCGACAAACACAGCGGGTAGAGGAGCAATCCGCGTGACAAGCAGTGAGGAAGCGGAGAGTAATGGTTTAAGGAGAAAGGCAATGACGAGCAGCGGGTAGAGGAGCAGTCCGCGCGACAAGCAGTGAGGAAGCAGAGATCAGCGGTTAAGGAGAGAGGCATTCCACACAGCATAAGAAGAAGCCGACAAGAGAGCAAACAGGAGACTGCAGAAGACAGAATGGCCACGTCCGCAATGGGTAGAGAACAAGGGCAACCCCACAGCGGGTAGAAAAACAAATTCGGAGTGGGCAGACAAGTAGCAAACCCGCAGAAGCCAGAAGAACCAAGACCACAACGGGTAGAGAACAAGGCCAAGTCCGCAACAACTACAATGGGGCCAAGCCCGCAACAGGTAGAAAACCAAGTTCATAGCGGGTAGAACAGCAGCAAGCCCGCATAAGCCAGAGGAGAGGAACAACGGGTAGGGAGCAGAAGACCAGTCCGCGCGATTAGAAGAGAAAGGTCGACGGCAGTTAGAAAACAACCAGTCCACATAAGAGAAATGCTAAAGTAGACCGAGCGAGTCCGCGGGAGGCCGCAGCGGGTAGGAGAGAACCCGTCAATCCATGGAGAACAACAAAGAGAAGGCAAACACATGGTAGAACGCGCGACAAGGCTTGTAAGAGCAGTCCGCAAGAGGAGCTGAAGAAGACCGCGGGTCAGAGAAACTCGCGAGAAGAGAAACAAGACCGGAACGGTCAGAGTAGGAGTGGGGCCCAGACAAATCCCTATAAAAAGGGAGAGAAGAGGGGAAGAAACGGGAGGGAGGAGAAAAGCGAGACCGCACAAAGGATTACGGTTAAGAAAAAATGAGATCGCACAAAGGATTGCGGTTGAGAGAAAGAAGAGACTGCCCAAAGGATGGCGATTAGGAAAAAAACAGAAAGCGGACAGCGGATTGGAGACCAGGGCGGCGGTCAGAAAGAGGTTAACCGTCGGAAGGATCAGTTGAGCTCTGATACCATGTAGAAGAATTGAGTGAACCTTGTATATACATCTTGAATTGTAAATTACAAGTACGAGTATAAATATATAAAGAGAAGAGAGAAAAAATCATTCCTTATACAAGATGTGAGACTAATACAAGAGAAAGTAAAAAAGGTCTATAATGGGCCTCTAAATGGGCCTTTACAAACAATTTTCTAATAGTTTCTTCTAAACTAGAAACTACTATCTTCTCTAAGTTTCTTTAATACCAATTGGATAAGACTTTGTACCATCAAATCAAACAGACTTTCTCAACAAACTCCTAGTAAAAAAAATATAATTTTAATATTAGACATATATGACCCTACTTTTTTCACCATAAATGGATTAGATCATTCAATAAACCAAGCTTATCTAATAAGGTGCCAGGAATCCTGCTACTAAAGTAGTCTTCATGATGAATATAAACATAGAGATGCCAAGAAAGAACAAGGAAAAAACGTGAAATTAACAAAATTTCACAGCATAATCAGTCCCCCGTTTCTTTTGCAAATTCTCACGTAGTAAAGGTATAATGGTCCTTTGATGATATAATATTCATTATATATTTTAGACACTAAGGCTCTGTTTGGGACAGCTCTGGCGGATTGAAAAGCTGCTGTCCGGATAGAGCTGTTTTAAAATAGATTTCTGGGGAGCAGTTTTGAAAAGCTGCAGAGTGTTTGGGTATTCTGTGCAGAAGTGCGCTCGGAATCGCCCGAGGAAGGACGTCGGGGGCTCGGAATCGCCGGAGGAAGGCCGTCAGGGGCTCGGAATCGCCGGAGGAAGGCCGTCCGACCTCTAAGCATGTTCCATTTGAAGAAATCATTAGATTTCCAAAACCTGTGAGAGAGAAAGCTATTTTGCAAGAGCAGAAGCTGGGGGGAGGGAGATTTCTGAAAAGCTGCAAAACAGCTCTGGCGGATTGAAAAGCTCTTCACAGGGAGCTGTCCCAAACACATATAAAACAGCTCTGGCGGCTGGAATAGAGATTTTCCAGCCGCCAGAGCTGCGCCAAACAGACCCTAAAGCTAGTAAATATTCAAGCAATAACTAAAGTTATCGATAATTTCCTGGTTAACCTCAACAAGATATTGTTAGCACACATCTTATACAAAAATCAATTAAAAACTAACTGCAACTTTAGCTAACAAAAGAATAAGAGAAACATAGAATCATAGAAAGATACCTTATGGCGCTTTGGATTAGGTGATTCAGGTTGATCTCTCTGATGCTGTGAACTGCTTGCATCAACCGAAGAGACTGTATGAGTCTGTACGAATTTACCAGATTTAGTTATTTAAGTGAAAGTTAGCAGAAGAATAACATAACATTCTAATGAAGCCAGAGAAAGAATTCATACTTCTAAGATTACTGGATTAGGATTAACTCTCGAAATATCTTGAGTTATAGCACAGTCTTGCATTAATAATGGCATTAGTTGGCGAAGGAAATTAGAGAATAGCACGCCCTGATCATTGACAGCTCTTGATGGCTCATTAGACACAGAATCTCTATCAAAACATACTTGCTCTGAATGTGAACCATCAGTAGGCTCTTGCTGGTTAACACCTCCAGTATCTATTTGCTCTCCAACAAGTAAGGTATTAGAAGGCTGGTTAAATGTGCTCAGAAATTGGAGCAAAGACCCTTGGCCAACATGCTGTCTATCATTTACATGAGAACTCTCACCATAATCACTTGGTGTTATTCTTTCGCTAGAGATGTAAATATTGGCTTCTGGAAAACAGCGTATAACTAGGTAAATATAACACTTAAAGAACTTCTATTAAAAGGGAAAAGTTACCTCCGTGTTCACTCAATAGATATGCCAAGAAGCAAAATAGGTAAATGCATGCATCCTTTGGGTTGGGTGCAAAAAAGGAAGAGCGGAATGTTGGATTGTGTAGTCAACCTTAGAGGGGGGGGGGGGTGAATAAGGTTTCAAGCGTTAATTAAAAATTCAAAAATATTTTGATCCAGAAAAACCAGTTCTGGAAGCTACCGCGGGGTGCTAGTTTGCTAGCGCGCGACGGTAAGTAACTGAACTCGTTTTCCTGGACAAATTTATCCTTGGAGAAATACACCCCTTTCAGAGATCCACCGGAGAACAACCAGGACTTTATACGCAGAAATAAGAATGCAAATAATTTTATTCAATCAAAATCAAAAAGTGTTTTACAATTAAAAAAGTTTGATCTCTGTGACGCCGAAGATCAGAGGCGGTGAAGGAATAAACTTTTTTGGTTTTCGATACCAACCCACTACCCGGATCGGTTGACTCTCCCTTTTTCCTCCAAGAAAGGTTTTCGAGCCAGCTCTTCACCTTCACGCAAGGAAGTGTCTTAGAGCCCCGCTAGATCACCCGATCTAGACGTCCCTTCCCCGGGACGATTTCTCACGGAATACTCCCCGGATTCAGACAACCTTCACCGGTCGATTTTCCTCCCAAAATCACAAAGAAAAGAGAAAATTACAAAAAAGAATAAAGAAGGTTTATGATTAATCTCCCTCAAAAGAATTTCTCCGTTGAGTGATGCATGACCAGCACTAACGGTCTTCGTTTGGTTGCAGACCATCAACTCCTCGCAGTCGTTGTAGTATTTAGCTCGCCAGAGATTTTCATGTGTGAACGGGAGGGAGGCGGCTTTCTCTTCCTTTGACAGAGACGAAGGAACGGTGCTCAGAGGCGGCTCCCAAATCCTAGAGAGAATTCCTGTTTGTCTTGAGACGTACAAGGAACATGAAAACGAACGACTTTTATACGTCTTTGGAAAACAGGCTACCGTCGGCGGTAAGACTAGCGCCCGACGGTAGGTTATCACGCGTCGATGTGACAGCTGTCCTGCATATTTGGAAAAATATTAAAAAGGATTATTTTCCTCTTTTTCGTGCTAGCGTGGCGCGGTACCAAGCTAATCCGATTCGACGATCTTTGAGTGAGCTAGCGTTGCACGGTAGGAAGCTAGCGTTGCGCGGTATCTACCCGAGCGCCTATTCAGATTAAATCCAGAAGATAGCGTGTGCGGTAGCGCTAGGATCCAGAGCGCACATTCAGGTTGAAACCAGGCTAGCGCTCGGCGGTAGAGCGCTAGCGTGCAGCGGTAGAGCGCTAGCGTGCAGCGGTAGGTCACATAATGGAGTTTCTTGCTTCGATTGAACCTGTAAATCTGCACACTATACCAAACACAAGATGTGATCAAATACAACAAGAAAATTGATATTATCAAACGAAGGATATGTGAACCGTTGGCCCCAACAAACTCCTCATTTTGATAATATCAAATCTCGTTCATGAGATATAATAGCTGAGATGCATGATATAGTGCAAATACGAAAATAACTTTAACTAGTCAGTTTTCAGGTCACTTGTAACTCCCCCTACACACGCTCTCCCCATATATGCGTGCTCTACTTGCTCCCCCTATCCACATGCACACAGTTCAACAAGCTCCTGCTACATGTGATCTCCTTAGCTCATGACTCATGAACATTTTATTCTCCCCCTTTTGATATTATCGAAAGGGGTGGGCTAGATCGAAAATCGACTATACGCATGGACGGGAAAAATGCAGTCTAAAATAAGCATGATAACGATCAAACAATGCACGTTATAAAGTAAATCTAGAAACAAACACAATAGGGGTGACCAAACATAGATCAGAGAAAATGATGTATATGGGCCAAATATACGAGCAAAGTACACATAAGCAAATCATATGAGTTTTCAGAGTAAAAAGAATTGGGCAACACAGGTGAAACAGAGTACACAACGATTTGGAGTACAATACTAAGAGATTTATAGAATTAACACAGTGAAACATTGTGGACGTTAAAAATATAAATCGTGTACAAGTACCTACGTGTTATAGACATATAGTGCAGTTTCAGTTCAATTCTTATGTTTGGAAGCATTAGATAGAATAATGACAGGTATACGTGTAGCATCAAAAGAAAAAACATCAAGTAGAACTAACCTTTAGTACATGTTTTATCTCAGTAATTCAATATTCTATCACGAGAGAAATAAAGTGAAAAATCATGTCGCATGTCCATCTATGTCATACCAAGACTAGAACAAGAGGCGCTAAACTAAAGGATTAGTGTTTGCACAAGATTGAAACGATTCTTTCAACCAAGAAGTTCATCCTCACAATGCTCATGAAGACGTTTCAGGAGAAGTGAGTAGTGCTTGGGGGGTATACTTGTCAAACGATTTGATAGCATGCATAGTTATTTTGTTTATTTATTTTTCGTATTATCATGATTATAACATTCAATTCAAGGACCCTGAATCAATCGAAATCTACCCACATAATTAGATGCACTTTAACTTGTATACAAAAGACATGATCACTAGAAATTTTGCCACAAGTTCTAACTTTTACATAAGCACATGTATATCGTGACATTGATTATTCAAATTATTTCAAATGTATTAAACACAATATCACGAGTTATACCATGTACGCATAGAGTTTCTACATGAGTGCTTCGTCTAGGAATGTGTGAACAGTGTAAAGTCATTACGGTACCTAAATCCTCACACATACCTTAGAGGAATATTCAACAGATACTATTATGTCTAGTCGCACTCAATAGCAAAGCACATATAAATATGACAAATCATGACAAGAGTAGAAAATGTTCACAGAGATTAACGATCCTAAATTAAACATTGTACGTAATCATTGTGCGCTAGGTTCTAGTCATGTGTGTCCTAAGAATGACCGATCCACGGTTTTTTTGTATTTTGGTTTTTATATTTTTTTTAATTTTCTGTTTTAAAAAGAAACACCCGAACAAAATCAAACAAAACCAATGAAGAAACAATGCAAAAAAATAAATATCACAACACGATAAAGTATTATGCATGATATTGACGAACATGATAATGAGACATGAAATACCATTTGAGCTATGTATATGAAAAATTATGAGAATATTCAAAACACAAACGACCCAAGTAATATGTCAACACCCTAGCCCGGTAATAAGTGACAGATGTGCATGAGAAGCTGCATAAGTGTCGTAGGGTGGGGTGTTAATCCCATATGCACATAAGAGGACCTGCTCAACTTACCACTCTTTCCCTCCAGCGCCACACAAGGACCTACCGGAACCCTTCCCGGGTTAAGGACAAGACGTGGATTACAAGATAGCGTTCCTAATGCACACAAACCTACACCCCCGCTATTGTGAGACACATCACAGTGAATCATGTGTTTTCGTTCATATCAACTAAGAGGCAACGAAAATACCAGCGATGATCGTCGGAAGTCAGTACGAAACGGTGCTACCTCCGGCGGTAGAGGTACCGCGACGCGGTAGCTCAAGAATATATAAGATCCATGTGTATGAGTTCAAGTGGTCTAGACGTGGAGATGTCATTTTTGTTTTTGAACGAGGTTTTGACAAATTTCCGTTTTGACACGGAGTGCATACGGAGTTCAAACTACTGCTTAATTTAGGAAGCCCACAAACAAGTTTATGTTTTGATAGTTTGACAATTAATTTACTTCTTGAATGTCCTAGTCTCTTATGTTAAAGATCTAATTTCTCATTTTTGATAACTAAACATTTCAAATCAGAAGAAGATATATCTTCAAAACTAACAGTGTAAACACTATAAGTCATATGAGCAGTAAACAAAACGCTATTAGTTTTAACATCTATAATATTGCATGTATTTGTAGAGGATTAAAATAGTACATTCAGGACTTTATCACATATTTGAATAATGGAAATTAAATTAAGCTTAAGTCCATCTACAAACAATAAATTCGAAATTGAAAAGGCTTTGTTACCTATAGTACCAATTCCAAGAATACGCGCTTTGTTGTTGTCCTCGAATGTCATCATGCCCCCCTTCGTCTTCTCCAGTCTAAGGAACTTGTCTTTATCACCTGTCATGTGCTTGGAACACCCAAAATCCAAGTACCACACGTTCTCATTTTCCTTAGTCTGTCAACACACCTATGAGGGTAAAGATCTGGTTACCCAAGTTGTCTCACCCATACGATAGGCAGAAGACTTTGGTAGCCAGAATTGCATAGTTTTCTTGACACCTTTCCTGAAACACGAGCCGGATGTGTGACCAAACATTTGACAGTTTGCACACAAGGTAAAAGTAGCGGATGTTGCCTTTATTGTGTTCCAAGCGCTCGTGCTGGAGGATGGGGATAGCCTCTCAGAATTATTAGTCTTATTTTGTGATTTTTCATTGAAAGTTTTAGGCTTAGAAGGAAATCGGTTACCGCTCGGTGGTAGCGTTGGACTTACGTAAGTAGAAAGAGGAAAAATCTTGATTAATTGTGAAAGAGAGCTCCCCACACATATATATGAAGGGGAGAAAAAATACAAAAGACAAAACTACCCTTATGGGTAAAATACAATAGAATAGAAATAAAACAAACAAAACGACTTGATTTCAACTCTCCCCCTCAAGTCGAACGGTAGATATCCGTCATTCCAAGCTTATGAGTGTCATCAATGAAGACATCGGATCCTAGACTCTTGGTGAAGATGTCAGCCAATTGATCTCTGGAGTGAACAAAGGGTGTGACTAAGTTTCCTTTTTCAAGATGATCTTTGATGAAATGGCGATCCACCTCAACATGCTTAGTTCTGTCATGCTGAACTGGATTGTGTGCTATGCTGATGGCGGCTTTGTTATCGCAGTACAAGGATATGGGAGCTTCCGCCTGAAGCCCCAGATCTTGCAGTAGGGTACGCAACCACAAGCCTTCACAGAGGCCTTGGGACATTGCCCGATACTCAGCCTCGGCACTTGATCTGGCCACCACATTCTGTTTCTTACTACGCCATGTGACCAGGTTTCCTCCAATGAATGTGCAATAGCTCGTTGTAGATTTTTGGTCATCGTGGCATCCAGCCCAGTCTGCGTCAGTGAAAACATCGATCCGCAAGTGATTGTTCTTAGAGAACATTAGCCTCAGTCCTGGGGACTTCTTCAAATATCGGAGGACACAGTAAGCTGCCTCCTGGTGTCTGACTCTCAGAGCATGCATGTATCTACTCAGGATCCCCACAGCATATGTAATGTCGGAGCGAGTATGCGAGAGATATAAGAGCTTTCCCACCAATC
Source organism: Platanthera guangdongensis (assembly GCA_039583875.1). Taxonomy (NCBI): domain Eukaryota; kingdom Viridiplantae; phylum Streptophyta; class Magnoliopsida; order Asparagales; family Orchidaceae; genus Platanthera; species Platanthera guangdongensis. The sequence goes on from CM077154.1 coordinate 55,650,956, forward strand.
TTTGATAATTGGGGGCTTCTGTACGATCACCATTGCTATCCTCATCGATCTTATGGTTCTCCTCCATAGGAGTGTTTGCGGGGGCACAACCGAGCAGACCGGTCTCCGTTAGCAGGTCCAACACATACTTGCGTTGGGAGATAAAAATAGCTTTGTCAGAAAGGGTTACTTCAATTCCTAGGAAGTAGCGTATCCTTCCCAGGTATTTTACTTCGAACTCAGCTGAGAGACGAGCCTTCAATTTGGAGATTTCATCTGTGACATTTCCTGTGATCACAATATCATCAACATAAACAATCAGAACAACAATTTTCTTTTCATTCCTCCTGACAAATAGGGTATGATCAGAGTGTCCCTGCTTGTAGCCAAACTGGATCATGGCCTTGTGGAAACTACCGAACCATGCCCTCGGGGACTGCTTCAGCCCATACAAGGACTTTCGTAAGCGACAAACAAGACTCTCTTGTCCCTTCCTCACAAAGCCTGGAGGAAAGATCATGTGCACCTCTTCCTCGAGGTCCCCGTGCAAGAACGCATTTTTGACGTCCAGTTGATGAAGTTCTCAGTCTAAAATCACAACACATGATATGATCACACGAATAGAGTCCATCTTTGCAACCGGTGCAAAGGTATCTTGGTAATCAATCCCCTGAGTCTGGGTATAATCACGAGCAACCAACCGAGCTTTATAGCGCTCGACTTTCCCATCTGGATTCTGCTTGACTGAGAAGACCCATCTTGAGCCAATGGGTTTCTTTCCAGGAGGAAGAAGGATGACATCCCATGTGTGATTCTTCTCCAAAGCGGACATTTCTTCCTTCATTGCTTGAGCCCGTACTGGAATGTCAAGTGCCTCCTGTCATGTCTTAGGAATAGAGATCTCGGACAAAGAGGATATAAAAGACTGGTGGGGCATAGAGAGGTGATTATAAGCAACATGGTTAGAAATGGGATGTTCGGTATACCGGGCATTACCTCTTAGTTGAGCAATAGGATCATGTAAATCAGCATCAGGATCTGAGTCCAAAGGCAGCATTGGGAGCGGCGGAACAATGACGGGCTGTTCACCTATTTTTCGACGATGATAAACATGAGGTAGCGGCGTGATGAGAGAAGGGTATATGAGAGATATTTGTAGTGGATGGCATAGTGGAGGTAGGAGAGATATCTGTAGTGGATGGCATAGTGGAAGTAGCAGTGCTACTACGCCCGGGGGGGGGGATAACAGGAAGAGGAACAGCACCAATAACATCATTATCTTCCTCCCCCTGACGAGGAGTCGAAGCTAAGTAATAAGATTCGTCTTCGAGAAACGTCACATCCATGATACAGTAAGTACGACTGGAGGGTGCGTGATAACACATATACCCCTTGGTGGTGGTAGAATAGCCAAGGAAAACACAACGGAGAGCTCGAGGATCGAGCTTGTCACGGAGTGGCAGATGAACATGAACGAAACAGACACGCCCAAACACGAGGGGTGGAAGCGAAGAGGTATGAACAACAGTCGTAGAAGAAAGACGAGCGAGAGGGGTGGTATACTCTAGAACTCGTGAAGGAAGACGGTTGATAAGATGAGTGGCTGTCATGATGGCATCACCCCAATAGGGTTTCGGAAGGTGCATAGAGGTGATGAGACAACGGGCAACATCTAGGAGATGCCTGTTTTTTCGTTCTGCCACACCATTTTGGGTGAAAGTGTAAACACACGTGGTTTGGTGGATGATGTCATTGCTCGAGAGATAGACACCAAACGCACCACGGTCATCATATTCTCACCCATTGTCGCTTCGAAGAACACGAATGGTTCCATTGAATTGTGTTTGTATCATCTTATGAAAGGTTTGAAAAATAGAAGCAACTTCTCCTTTCTTCTTCAAAAGATAAACCCATGTAGTACGAGAAAAACAATCAATAAAGGTACCAAACCATCTATAGCCAGTTAAAGACACAATCGGGAAAGGTCCCCAAACATCAGAATGTATAACAGCAAAAGGTGTACTACTAGGAGAAGATAAATGAGAAGTTGAATGACGAACATGTTTAGACATTACACATACATCACATTTTAAACTAGGAATAAACTGAGATAAAGCAGGAAAGAGTTTCTGAAGATAAACGGGAGACGGATGACCAAGACGCAAGTGCCAGCGGCGAGCGTCAGTAGCAGTAGCAGCCGAAGAAGAAAGCGCAAGGGATGAAGGTGTACTATCCAGGTAGTACAGACCACCGCGATTCCTACCAATGTCAAGTATCCGCTTCGTACCCAGTTCCTGAAAAAGGCAGTAATCAGAGAAAAAGGTTACAGAACAGTAAAGAGATTTAGTAAGATTGCTAATAGAAAGTAAACTGCGGGGAAATGAAGGAACATGCAAGACAGAAGAGAGAGGAAGAGAAGAGGAACATGAAAACAGACCCTTGTCAGCAATAGGAGACAAGGTACCATTGGCAGAGACAATCTTGTCCTTACCAGACAAGGGGGTGTAGGAAGAAAAACCTGTAGAGGACCCGGTCATCTGGTCAGTGGCTCCGGAGTCAATGATCCACTCAGACGGAGGAGACATAGCGTCGTGGGCACTGGGCATCGTAGCAGTAACAAACAAAGAGGAAGTACCACTCGGAGTAGAGTCAGACTGAGGGTGAAGTAGGCGTCGCAGAGCATCCAGTTCTGAAGTGGTGAAGTGATCCGGAAGCTGACCATGATGACTCTCCTGCATCTCTGTGGAATAAGCAGCATCATGACAACGGGTACCAGTATGGCGGGATCCCCCACATCCAGGGTCACGACAACGTCCACAGCCACGAACATATCAGGGTGGAGCAAGGTGAGGATGAAGCTTGAAGCACACTTCGCGAGAATGGCCCCGACGACCACAATGAGCGCATGTGAGAATCGTGCCGGTATGATTGTAGCCACCACGTCTAGTACTCGTAAAGGCAGAGTGGTCAGGATGAGGAACCGCCGTGCTGAGAGAACGTCGACGATCTTCATCATCAAGAACCATACTGAAGGCCTCCCGGAGAGATGGAAGAGGAGACCGATGAAGAATATTGGTGTGAACCATATCCAGCTCCATGCTCAAACCCATCAAGAACACATGTAGGCGGAATCGTTCATCTCTTTTCTGCAACAGGACTGCATCGGCAGTGCAGGCAGGTGTAAACTGGTCGAAGTAGTCCACCTCCTGAGAGATACGCTCGAACTCGGAGTAGTAGGTAGAAACTGTCATGGATCTCTGCCGGAGCTCCAACATCCGGCGGGTAAGCTCATAGACCTGAGTGGAGTTCCCAATCTGAGAGTAAGTCTCCCGCGCTCGAGTCCAAATTTCATAGGCTGAGTCCATTAACATATAACTGCGGTACATCTTGGGTGACATAGAATGGAGAAGCCAGGATACCACCAGTAAATTTTCTGAGTCCCATCGCGGCCAAGAAGAATCAACCCTAGACGGTGCCACCTTAGTCCCATCAATGTATCCAAACAACTGATGACTGCGGATAACATGTTGTGCTGCACGAGACCATTCGAGGTAGTTTGTTCCATCCAGTGGTACAGTAGTAATTTTCAAGGAGCCAACATGGCCAGAGGGCCGCTAAGATTCACCCATCGGGGGAGCCATAACCATCGGGGATGTAAAATCAACCGCAGCTGAGGAATAATCCATGACGAAGGCACAAAAGGGCAATGAGAGAAAAAAAGAGCATCCGGTAAGATCAGAAAGCTGGCTGCAACATAGTGTCAAGATCTGGATCACTCTGGATGTATCAGGAGGCGAAACCAGATCTAGATCTGGATCAGGAAGCAGCAGAAGACGAGAAAGAGAAAGAGATCTGGATCTCGATCTGGAACACTAGTCGGCCAGAGTACGCAACAGGCGACGGCAGGAGAAGCAGCGTCGGTAGCGTCGGGCGACAGCGGGAGAAGCAGCGTCGTGCGAAGCAACGTCAGACGATGATTGCGGGGAACAATGCGTCAGGCGAAGATGCAGTGACCGACGACGGCCGGCGAAGCAGCTACAGGCGGCGTCAGCATAGATCAGGAGCGCAGACAACGACCACGACGATGCTTCATGAGGATACGGCCGGCTCCTTCAGCATGCCCCGCTGCCAGCGATAGAGCCATGAGGCTCCATGCACGATGGTGGCGACAAAATGGCCGGGAGATGAGAAGATCGGGCGGCGAACTGAGAAGATCGGGCGGGAGGCGAGCGGCGACGAAAGATGGTTTAGGGTTCGGGAAAAATCGCTCTGATACCAAGTAGAAAGAGGAAAAATCTTGATTAATTGTGAAAGAGAGCTCCCCACACATATATATGAAGGGGAGAAAAAGTACAAAAGACAAAACTACCCTTATGGGTAAAATACAATAGAAATAAAACGACTTGATTTCAACTACGTATTCTAGTCCGAACTTTTCAGATCCATGACACTGTTCTCCCAACAGCATATCCTGAGATTTTTGCCCAATTCCAAATTACTGGACAACACAGTTAAGATCATGGATCCCCGCCTTTAAGGCGGTGTTTTCTGTAACTAGCATTATGCACCGACTTGCGAATTGTTTTTTTACCTTCTTCTATTTTAGCAAGAGATATTTGAAGTCTTTTCTAGAAGACATTCCGTTCATTAATAAGATTGTTCACTTTCAAAGATGCCTTGGAGAGACTTACTTTTAGCTCTTCGATCGTTGTCATCGAGTGAGGGCACTCTAGGCACTCGATCTTCTCTTTGTCACATTTTACTAATTCACTCCTTATATTTTGCAAGTCATTTTTTATTTTTTGTTTTCATTTCTAACGGATTTCTCATCAAGTATTACACTATCTAGCTTATCACAAATATGTTCATAAATTTCAAGAAGTTCATTATAAGAGGGTGGGGTTACCTCAGTGTCGCTCTGGACATTGAACTCATCGTCTGACTCATCCTGATTCTTCCCCATGAGGCACAGATTTGCCTCGTCTTCACTACTTGAGTTGGAGGCGCTTGACTCGTCAGATCCATCCTCGTCCCACGTTAAGGCCTTCAGTACTTTTTTCTTTCCCTTGTGCCGGCTTTGTTTCTCCTTTTCCTCCTTCTGAAGCCTTGGACACTCCCTCTTGATATGCCCAGGATTGTGGTAGTGGTAACACTCTGGTGGAGACTTTTCATCATCACTCTCCGTCTTCTTTGATGACTTGTTCCACCTCTTTGTTTCTTCGACACCTCTCTTCAGAAACTTTTTAAACTTTTCTTGTCTCTTGGGATTTTTCATGAACCTTCTGAATTTCCGAACATAAGAGGCTTTCTTCCTCGTCGTCATCAGACTCTTCATCAACCTTCCTCTCCCTTGTAGCCTTCAGTGCCAACCCCTTTTTCTTTTTCTCCACAGGATATTTCTCAGCTTGTATTTTAATTCGAGCTCATGGGTCTTCAAATTTCCAATGAGACTCTCTATCTCCAGGGAGCAGATATCGGGTAATTCAGCAGTAGCCGTCACCTTGGGGTTGAAACGTGGAGGCAAAGATCACAGGATCTTCCTCACCAGATCTCCATTTGAGTAACTCTTCCTGAGAGAACTAGAGGCGCTGACAATCTTGGTGAAGCGAGTGTACATGTTGTCCACCTTCTCGTCAATCTCCATCCGAAATTGTTCGTACTCCGATTCAAGTCGGAACAATTTCGACTTCTTCACCTGCGAGTTACCTTCGTGAGTAAGCTCAAGTAAACGTCATATATCATAAGCAGTTTCACAATTACAGATTCTATTAAATTTTGTTCTATCCAATGCACATAATAAGGAGTTCATGGCTTTTGCATTGTTAGTACATCTCATTTATCTTGGTGATAGTGTGTGCGGTGTACTTCGTTTCGATCATGACCCACCTGTCCATGTTTTGCGTCATTAGAAAGATTTTCATCGGCGTTCTCTAGTAACTGTAGTCACTGCCCATGAACAGTGGAGGTCTACTCACACCTTATCCCTCAGGGAAAGCGTGAACCGCGTTGACCATCTTACTTCAAGATTTTAAGTCCCTTTTGAAGTAACCAAGCTCTGATACAACTTGTTGGATCGTGTGGCCAAACTTAGAGAGAGGGTGAATATGGTTTTAAGCGTTAATTAAAAATTCGAAATATTTTGATCCAAAAAACCCAATTCTGGAAGCGACCGCGGGGTGCAAGCTTGCTAGCGCGCAACGATTAGTCACAAAATTCGTTTTCCTGGGTAAAATTTTCCTTGGAGAAATACACCCCTTTCAGAGATCCACCGAAGAACAATCAGAACGTTATACGCAGAAATAAGAACACAAATAATTTTATTCAATCAAAATCAAAATGTGTTTTACAATTACAAAAGTTTGATTTTCGTGATGCTGGAGATCGGAGGCGGTGAAGAAATAAACCCATTTGGTTTTCAATACCGACCCACTACTCGGACCGGTTGACTCTCTCCCATTTACCTCTAAGAAAGATTTTTGAGCCGACTCTTCACCTTCAAGCAATGAAGTATCTTAGATCTCCGCTAGATTACTAGATCAAAACGTCCCTTCTCCGGGACGATTTCTCACGAAATACTCCCTGGATTCCCACGACCTTCACCGGTCAATTTTCTCACCACAATCACACAAAAAAGAGAAAATTAAAAAAAGAAATAAAGAAGGTTTAAGATTGAATCTCGCTCAAAAGAATTTCTCCGTTGAGCGATGCGTGACCGGCGCTAACGATCTTCGTTTGGTTGCAGCTGATCAACTCCTCGTAGTCGTTGCAATCCATGGCTCGCCGGAGATTTTCGTGTGCAAACGAGAGGGAGGCAGCTTTCTCTTCCTTTGACAGAGACGACGGAACGGTGCTCAGAGGCGGCTCTTGAACCCTAGAGAGAATTCTTGTCTGTCTTGAGTCGTACAAGGAACGGGAAAACGAACGTCTTTTATACGTCTTTGGAAAAACAGGCTATAGCCGGCGGTAGGGGGTCGATGTGACATCTGTCCTGCATATTTGGAATAATATTCAAAAAGATTATTTTCCGCTTTTTCGTGCTAGCACGGCGCGGTACCAAGCTATCGTTTGGCGGTAGCTCAGGCATCTCGACGAATTCGATTCAACGATCTTTGAGTGAGTTAGCGCTGCGCAGTAGGAAGCTAGCGTTGCGCGGTAGCTACCCGAGCGCCTATTCAGATTAAATCCAGAAGCTAGCACGGGCGTAGGGCTAGCGCCACGCGGTAGGATCCATAGCACACATTTGGGTTGAAACCAGGCTAAGCGCTAGCGCGCGGCGGTAGGTCACAGAATGGAGTTCCTCACTTCGATTGAACCTGTAAAACTGCATAATATACCAAACACAAGATGTGATCAAATACAATATGAGAATTGATATTATCAAGATAAGGATACGTGAACCGTCGGCCCCAACACAGAAATCTGCTTGGCTATTAAAGGAAGAACAATGAAATGTCAAAAAACACAAATCATTGGTTTTGTGTGTGTGTGTGGGGGGGGGGGGGGGCACAAAAGTGCTAGCCAATATGATGGGGATCATTCGTGGTTAGTAGCACAGAGAGACCCATGGTCGTCTATTTTGAAGTTTTGGATTTAGTAGTGCTTATTTTGTCATACTTGTCTTAATTTGCAAGGCTTATGTACTTGTACACGCAGAGAAAAGCCGAAATCTGCAAACTCGAAGAATTATTTTGCATTGTCTAAAATTATTTTCCTGGGATTTATTATTTTAATTAGTGGTTGTGATCCTCTGTCACATATTTGTGTTGCATGTACGTCCTAGGTCAGTAGAATTATATTTTTGCATGTTAGAATTCACACTCAGTTAGACTACCCTGCATCGCGCTCATCTTAGGACTCAATGAACATTCCACGTCGCTACCCTTGTACAAGAATGCAAAATATTAATAGCTGGAATACTACTCACTAGAAAAAGTTTGGCTCTTATGCTTTTGTTCTCAATCTAATAAAATACCATTTAGCAAGCTGCATATGCATACGGTTGGCTAAACAAGTGGTAGAACAAAAATCCCAAAAGTTTCAGATGCTATCTACACCTACCCATTGTCGCTCTAAACTTGGTTATGATAGTTGCACACTATCAAATACTGAAATTAAATGATTGAACCAAAACGAGGAATACAAATATCGAGATGAGCTCAATCCGAACTCTTGAGGTATGGTTCCCTCTAAGAGCCTCTCTGACCTAGGAGAGGATAAAACTCACAAAATCACTCGAGATCCAAAATAAGAGACACTACCACTACCTTATATAGGGGAGTGAGACATACAAATTACGATAATGCCCATTAGGGATACAAGAGTAGAGGGAGACGTGACAAATGTCCAGGGTGTCGTATCCATATCAACACTCCTCTCCCAAAAAACAATCTTGTCCTCGAGGTCAAGGTTCATAGGGATCATCCCTGAGCGTCACAGGATCCAAGTTTCTGAAGTCAGGAAAGTTGTCTTCGGATATAACCAACACACGGAAGTCTTTGATAACACGAATGTTGGCAGAAGAGCACAACTGCTGGTAGCTAAAGCAAAGGCCCTTGCGACGAAGCTCGAAGTGCTGCTCGTGAGATAAGCGGTGGGCTCGTCGGTGCGTCGATGGAGACGGGGATGCCAGAACCGGTGGTGGAGACGGAACTAATAGCGGGGCCCATGTCGTGGAAGGTGATCTAAGCAAGGTGGCAAAGATTTTGGTGGCAAGAGCTCTAGGGGAAGCAGCTGGTAGGGTGGGGAAAACGAGGAGGATGGCTAGGTAGTGTAGAGTTCCTCATCGACACAACGAGCTTGCTCCATGGCACAGGAAAGAGTTGTCGAATTATGGACCTGGAGGCGCGCCAGAAGGTGGGGTTGTAGATCCCCAAGGAAGTCCACCAGGTAATGGTCAGGGAATAGACCAAATACGTGTGTGGCAACCTCGATGAACGTCAATATAGATGTTCACGGTGTCAGACTGGCGCACGGAGGTGAGGTGCGCATAGGCATTGCCCGTCTGTCAAGTCTTCATAGTGGAGGAGGAGTTCCTCCTTCAACATGAACCAGGAGAGGTTAGGACCCTGCTGGTGCATCCAACGCACCAAATGGAATTCCGAGCACTACAAATAGATAGTGGTCAGGGAAACCTTCTGGCTGGAGGGGGTGCACTAAAAGACGAAGAACCATTTGGGGTAGATAATCCAACCGAGGGTGTTAGTGTTGTCGAATACAGGGATCTTGATCCGACGGATATGGATCAGGTGGATGATTGTAGCGGGGCAGAGAAACCCCATGTATTCCAGGACGGGATGAGGGGATTGCGGGGGTGGTGGCAGAGGGGCATGTGGGCAGTTTACCGTCGTGGACGAGAGCTCACAAAAGAGGAGAGTCAGATCCTGCTTCGAGTTGATCCAAGTGATGGGAGTCTTGCTTCGAGCTAATCCAAGTGATGGGCGTCCACGTAGGTGTCCTCATCAGCGTGCAGGGCCATTGAATGTATCCAGGGCATGGAACGATAGGGACGAAGGTAGATAGTGGCTACAGGGCCAAGTGGAGTGTGTGTGTGGGGGGGGGGGGGAGGGAAAGGCAAGCTCGGGGTCGGTGTCCGACGACTAAGTGCAAGAAGCGGTGTTGAGGCATCTAAAACAGCCTGAACTAGGCGGGGCGCAAAAGGAGGTGCTGGAGGTGATGTTGGAGGAGGTGATGGAGGTGATGGAGGTGATGGAGGTGCATGAAGGCTGTAGAAATAAAGATTCCTCATTAGCGTAGACAACTTCACTTCCCAGAAAGTACTTCAGTCTTCCTAAGTCTTTAACATCAAATTCAGTTGCTAGCCACTCCATTAGAAATTTACTTTTAACTACATTATTCCGATATGATGGTATTATCAACATACACAAGTAACACGGTGAGTTTATCTTTTTGTTAGTGTTTGAAAAACAATGTGTGATCTTCTCGACTTTGTTTATACCCCAGACTCAGCATTACTTTGGAGAATTTTCCGAACCAAGCCCAGGTAAGGGCTGCTTAAGTCCATATAGAGCTTTCTTAAACTTGCACAGTTCATTTTCATTGTCTCCAGATTTAAGTTGTTACGAATAAGATAAATTCCCGAGAGCAATCCGGCGAGAGGAGGACCGGCGAGGGAAGGAGGAGAAGAAGGGTATTAGGGTTTGAGAGGAAACAAGTTAGCAACAACTTTCATAACACATTAAAGATAAAAATAATAAAAGGTCAACATGCCCTCTTATAGTGGCGAGGAGTGAATACAAAAGAAAATAACGGAAATTACTAAAAAATGCATCAACCAAACATAGCAACATATTTAATATTAAATATCCTCCGCGCCGACCCCGCCTAGATTGTCCTCGTCGGACCAAGCCGCTCCCGACGCGCCAGGTTCATCTTCATCGGTCTGCGTCACGTCCGCCACGAATATCCGTAACAATGCCGCCATCTGGAAAATATGTCTTGTCCCCAAGACAGTAGTTGGAGTGGTGGATGAAGAAGTTATCCTGGGGCAACCCCGTGGAATCAGACTCGGACGGTAAGACCCGGCGACATGGACCACTTGCGAGCCAGAGTCCCCCTAAAAGTGGTAGTGCCGACCAAGTAGCTTGGCTGGGCCCGGGTGGTTCGACGCCAACTGTCATCTTTCTTCCAGACCAGAGAAAGTTGGGCTGGTGGCAGTCCCGTCAGAGGCAGGATGGCGTCAGCGAGCGCGATCGAAAGGTCATGGTGGTTCGTCGGGAAAGAAAGAGGCACAGCGGACGTTCTCGAGAGGGCCCACAACCCCGCAGAGAGGCCGACGTCCGTGGTCCGCTGGATTGTGCAGAGGGACCTCAGAGAGCATAAGATGGCAGAGACACCGTCGAGGCGACATGGCTGGCCCTTATGCAAGAACTGCATGGACATAGCCTAGCAATTAACATATACATCGTCGAGTGTGCAGAGCAAAGCCACACCCAGAATGACGTTAAGACCGCCTAAGCCGAATATGTAGAAGTCTGCGGTCAAGGAACAGGTCCCCATAGAGAGAGAGAGGGCAGTGCAACGACCCTAAGACAGACGGTGGCGCCCATCGCCCAAACAAAACGCAACATCTGGGAGGGAAAACGGAGCCTTTCACCCACTCTCCTACTTATAATGATCTTCATTCGGATTTTCCTCCGGATTTCAACGTCACGCATTTTTGGTCGAAAATTAGTAATGACACCGTCCCCTACAACCCGAAGAAATCCAAAGTCTCTATATCATTTCTCCCGATCTCCACATTATCCATCACCTTTTGACTTTTTCTCTCACTGGCCACAGAGAAAACAATGGCGTGGTGACTCATCATGACCTACTATATTTATACAGTATGGTTCGACGAGTTCCTCTAAACCTTGGTTTAGAGCTTGTCCTCTTCTTTTGGCTTCAGACTGAAAAGGCGCGATTGCTAGCGGTCCATGGCGGCAACTTTGTCACGTATCTCGCAAAGTGTTTGGGAGTTTGGGATGCTCTTCCACAGTTATACTGTGTGCAGGCGCCTATTCCCCTGACATTTTCTGGTCTTCAAGCTCTCAGGTTAGCCCTCCGTCGAGAAGATGAGTACGAGACTCTCCCTCCAGAAGCGAGTGGTGGATCTTTTGATGCTCCTCCTCCTATTTCGCCACTGCAGCGTCCTCCTCCTGGTCCTTCGCATCATTAGGATCAACAGTTTGCTTCGCTTCGCACGCAGATGGACCAGATGGAGACCCGTCTGGGCGAACGGATTCACGGACGGTTTACTGCGTTAGAGCTGCGTCACGCTTCCTCGCTGGAGCACATTTCCCGGGAGTTTACGGAGTTGTGGGCCTACTATCGGCAACGCGGGGATGACAGCAATGAGGAGTAGATTGTTGAAGTTGTTATTTTTATTTTAAGCGAACTTTTTATCATGATTTCTTTCCTTTTTTAGTACTTTAGCTATCTCATGTACTGGTTAACACTTATCAAAAGTATAAAAATTGTGTTTTGCTTCAGTTAATTTCTTTCAGGATTACGTCGCGTAGATTTGGGTTCTTCTCAGGGAAGTTTCTTACCCCTATTCTTGCATTTTTATTTTTACAAAATATTGGGAACAATATTTATTTTTAAGAAATGGGTGAGAATTATTATTGTTATTTTTATTAAAAAATAACAAAACTAAAAAATTGCTTTCTTTTCTTTGTTTTGAAAAATTTTAAAAAAATTAAATTAAAACAATATTTTTATTTCTTTTTTTCAAAATTAAGTCTTATTATTATTGCAAAAACACAATAAATTATAAAACCCTTTTAAAATCTAAAAAAAATCATTAATGTTTAGGATTAATGCTTTCTTTAGACAAATCATGATTTCTATATTTGCTCATTTGCAAAATCTTTAGTAAATTAGCTTTTACATAGTGTTTAAAAAAATTTGTGTTTTATTAGATTTTGAATTTTGGGGTGAAACTATTGGTGACGTTGTGTTTCTAGTCAAACTCATATATTAGTAGACTTTTATGTAAAATTAAATATTCAACATACTTTTAGTTTTATATTTTCCTTAATGCGTGGAAATGATTTATTTCACTTTTAACTCGAAACCAATATAACACGATATTAATTTAGGTGAGTATGTAGAAAATTAACTAGAGAAATATTACGCGAGTCATGAGGAAAGATATTCTTTCTCAATGTGTAGAACTTGTCTTCTATCGACTCTCACTACTTTGTCCAAGCTAAACTTATTAGCATGAATATGATTTAGGCATTTCTTTGACCTGTTTGAGTCTTTGCACCTACACCTAAAATTTTATTTTTGCTAATCCAAGTTGAGCATTTTTACCCGACTTTTTGTCTTTAGCTCCACCAATAATATAACCAAACCTAAAAAGGATCTTAATCAGACACCTAAATTCGTGCTCGAAAATGTTATCTATTTAGAGAAAAACTTTGTGACTGATTTGTGGCCATTTTATTTCGATGGCTATGTTCTAAGAAAAACAAGTCCATTTTCTCCCTTTTCGTAAAATAAAAGCATTATTAAAATCTTAAAGGGAAGAAGAAAATCAAAAGGATGAATGAGAAGTTTGGGAATTGGCTAAGTTCTTGGAAAGCCATGTTAGTTTTGATTATTTTTGTGCGAGCTCACGATAAGTTTTAGTGTGGTTACTCGTCAGGTTTATCTTTATATTCCCTACCAAAAAATAAACTCAAGCCTACATTTCAATCTAGTTAAGTCTTAGGCTTCATTTAATTTAGCGGTGGCGGGTCGATCCGGCGGGTGAAAACGGAGAGTTTGAACCGGAGGGGGGAGGTGGCTGCTCCAAACGGAGCTTTTTGGGGCGTTTCTCAAGGCGGGCGGGTGGAAACGGAGCAAACGTCGCCGGAGGTTTATTTGTTTACCCTCCTTCCGGCAGCGTTTACCCAAAACGGGTTTGTGAAACGCCCAAACAAATAGAGCCTTATTGGTTTGTGCTTATAAGTTAGACTAGTGCTGTGGCGAAGTGAGAAATGGCAAGACTATAGCCATCGTCATTAATGGATTTCTTTGAAGGGTACCTGATTCTTGATATTGTGTAATGTCAATCTTAGTGAACACGCTACTCTCTCCCTAAAAATAAATAATGGAATTACCAGGTTTTTTTTAAAGTGGCAATAATAAATCGAGACACTTTCTTAAAATATATAAACTAATAAGTATGTTGAGTAGGTTTTTCTGCTAAGATCTCTATACACATAGGCGTAAGATTTTGCATTTTACTCTTTAGGTTCATTATTCTTCTATAGATTTGAAAATTTTTCTACTCACTATGGAAGGTTTTTTGCTCGGGACTAGTAAACGAGTAAGTATATGAGTATTTGATAACTCTATTTTTAACATTAATTTTATTTAGTTTTATTTAAATAATTAATTCTATTTTATTGTTATTATGTTAAAATAACCCCGAAATGATTTCTTTTTGAAACTCATGTTATTTTGGGCTGTAATTAACAATTTGGAGCCCACTAAAAGAATTTGGGTACTTTTTGGAAGGTTTTTGAAAAAGATAAAAAGTTACACGCACTAGTCACGGGAGTGACTAGGGGGCGTGACTACTCTCGCACATCGTGCTCTTTCTCCAGCGTACCTAATGAGTTGCCACGTAGGATTAAAAATTACACGCCCCTGTCACGGGCGTGGTAGGGGGATGTGTCCAGTAAACCAAGGGGCGTAGCCAAGTATTTAAGTCAATTGTTTGCGTCGGCGTGACGTTTCAGCAAACACGCCATGGTCACGGACGTGACCATAGGGCGTAACATCTTCTCAAACCGTCGGATTAACGGCAAATGGCGTTGTTTCGGGCCGTTTTTCCAGACTCGATCAAGACACGCCCTGGTCACGGGTGAGACCTAGGGGCGTGACCCGTCTCTTAATGCATTTTGGCAATTTATCTCCCAATGTTTCCCGGGCTTTCATGACAGCAGTTCCGTACCAGACACGCCCCTGTCACGAGCGTAAGGGGGTGACTCTCCAGCAAACATTACTACAAATTTCAGAGAAGTCAATGAGCTGAGGAAAGAGATTTTGCAGCTTAATTTATGTAATTTTGGTTCATTTTAGTTGTATTCTCATTTCTAGTAACTAGTTTAGTTCTTGTGTTCTCTTTCCTAGTATACACTATTGCTTGTAATTTCATTTCAAGTTACTTCAACTTAGTAATCATGTCTCTCCCTCTTCTTGTGTAATCTTATCGTGATGTAATCTTATCGTGATGAGTAACTAAATTTTCATTAGCACTTGATCATGATAAATTTTGGAATAAAATAAACTTTGTTTTATTTCTAAATACTTGGGTAAACTTTCTAATTTATTTCACTTCGATTTATCTTTGAATAATTTTTGCTTCGAATTCATAAGTTGCGGGTATGATTTTTTATCTAAGATTTGCATACTAGTTGATCGAGAGATCCGTGCAAGCGAGTAGATCACTCAAAAGATAAAAGGAGTTGTCTGCACTTCTTGAGAGAGAACGACATAAATATTTTGGATTGGGCTCAAATCCAATAGTTGGGTTCATCGCTTAAAGCAAGTTTAAGAGTTTTGACTGACCGAGGGGTCTTAATCGATCAACTTATAGTTAGTTTTTGCATATTATTGAGAGAGGCGCTTACATATTTTGTGAACCTACACGGTCGAAGTTATTTAATTTAGAAACTTGTAAGTTTTTCTTTAATAAAACATGTTTATTTTGTCCAAATAGATTTTAGATTAAGTGTTAGACTT
Source organism: Platanthera guangdongensis (assembly GCA_039583875.1). Lineage (NCBI taxonomy): Eukaryota > Viridiplantae > Streptophyta > Magnoliopsida > Asparagales > Orchidaceae > Platanthera > Platanthera guangdongensis. Next base: position 55,666,175 of record CM077154.1, read on the forward strand.
TAATCCAAACATTACTTTTCAAAGCTTTTCCGCACTCCTTAGTTTTGCAAACCAACCACCCTTTTTTCGTTAAATAAAATAATAGTCCTTCCTTATGAGTACAAGTACTCGACAGACCCCGAGTCTAAATACGACACTTGATCCTATACTCTAAAACGATAGGTGAACTTGCCTTATCAGTTTTCACTCTAGTGTGAGTTCAAACAAAGATTATCAATCAGCATGACCCCATTCCAGGCGATGTATGACAGACGCTATCAGACACCTTTATGTTGGACGGAAAGTGAAGAGAGAGCTTCCAGCAAGGAATTATGGATAGATAAGATCACGGACCGAGTCAGACTCATCAAGGAGTGAATGAAGATAGCACAGGATAGACAAATCAAGTATTACAATCAACGACATAGAGCAGTAGAATTCAAGGTTAGAGACCACATTTATCTAAAGTTTAGACCAGTGAAGGGAGTCTTTAGGATAAAACAGATGAATTAGTTGAGTCCCAGATTTGTTGGCCCATTTGAAGTACTAAAGCGCATAGGTGAGGTTGCATACAGGTTGGACTTACCAGAGGATATGAGTGGATTGCATAATGTATTTCACGTCTTCTATATGAGGAGAGCAGTTAGAGATCTTAATCAGGTGATTAGTACTAAGGATACGCCAATTGAGACAAATCTGAGTATCAGTATTTTGCTAGTCAGGATTGTGGACTTGAAGATTCAGAAACTCGGGAACAGAGAGATCCACTTTGTTAATGTTCTTTGGATGAATTGTGGGCGACCAGAGTATACTTGGGAAAGAGAAGATGAATACCGAAGCAAAAAAGATTATTCTTTCCTAATTGATTTAGGTATGATTGCAATTTTCGAGAACGAAAATTTTATTAGGAGGAAAGATTTGTAATATCCAAAACTGACGACATGAATAGTTTTAATTCAGGGCCCAATCACGAGCAAAATTAAACGTGTCGACGATTTATGGAGGTATCAATCCTTAGTTATTAATTGATTTTTACATGTGAATTAAACAACGCAAAATTCTCCGTCCTCATGGAGTTGGATCAATTAATAGTATTATTAATATTAGCATAAAAAATGTGTAAATAATAATCAGATTTTTCCCAATCACTTAATCAAAATTTCTCCGCATACGGTGCTTATAATCGCCCTCCCCGCATGTATCGCTCAAATTAAAACTGAAAACCCCTCTCCCGTAACCGTTATTTCCCCAGCGCAGCGGATAACCCCCGCACTCCTGTTGTGTTCCGCACTCTCCTACTCACCGACACCCGATACCGCTTGTTTCAGTGACGACAGGGGACTCAATCGACTCCTTCGTCGGAACTAAGCGCCGGTCTCTCATCCTCCCTCTTCAGACTCCGGCGGGCCGGCGGCCTTCCTTCTCCTTTCCAGCGCGGAGGAAGTTCATGTTCCAAACCTAACCGGTGGAGGGAAATCTCTATTCCGTTATTTTTAGTTCAGGTGAATATTGTTATTCACTATTTTTCATTTCTTAGTGGAAATCATTAAAGTTAGAAGCCAACTTTGATTTTCCACCGTTTCTATTGCCCTAATTTAGGATTTGAAGAACTAGGAATTCCCCAACCAGAAATCAACCACCAATTTTGGAGTCTAACAGCTTCAAGATCGAGCTAATGCATACGTTTGTGTTTTTTTCCACCATAAATAGTTATTTGTCATCATTATGAGTTTTCCGACATAAAACCCTAAGAGGGAAAACACTTAAGTTAGGGTTACTGTTTGGATTTCAGATTTGGGTGATCGTTGGAGCAAAGGATTGGAGAAACTACCCATTTTACTATGATTCAAGGTGAGACTTCTGGTCTCCGATTTCCTTTGCAAGATGTTTTGTTTTCAACGAGCATAATATACTCTATTGAGAATTGCTTCTAATTCGGAGTATTGTATGGATTTTATATTAATGATTTCCTAGCATTTGTAAAAGGTGTTTTCACCTCTACTTTGAGAAGTTCTTAGCGATCAGACCTTCTGAAAGGAGCACCATGTCATCACGCCGCGTGTATGAGAGTCAAAACACAGCTGTAAGAAATTCAACTTTTTTAGTCAAACAGTTCAGATTATTTTTAATTCTTGTTTTTAACAATGTTAGTATACGCACTTGTAAGTTACAAATTCCTTTAGTCAGAACTAAGTCAAAGAGGTAGGAACACCTACACTAGATTATCAGATTCAGATATATGAAAATTCTAGACCTAGTGTACATAACTTGAACGCAATCCGTGATTGTCTCATTGAACACTAGTCTACATTAGTGCAGTAAATGGTGAGAGAGGTTCATCCTCGTATTTTTGGTGGAGGCACACCATCATATTTCAGGGTCAGTATGCCACCACACGAGTTTCAAGCTTCCGGTTGATGACCCACGTATACATATATGGAACTCCTCAAATAGGATTTTGTGTTCCATTTTAGGGACATTCAGTTCAGGACACCATCAGGTTTGCCGCTCAGACTACAATTTTAATTTGTGCATGGTCGCCGTTAATAACAAGATCCGGCAAGTTAGTGATGAAACCTGCAGAAATGTACAACAATCACATTCCTAAAATTTCAGAAATGAACGAACTATTCATGTAAGAGAAGTGCGTCAGGGAACATAGTAAGTAAATTAAATGTCCAAGTCATGAACTCTTCTAGTGTCAAGATTAATGGTAGAAAAATTTTGCATATTTTAAATTCAAGTAATTTTCATTTATATTTTTTTAAAAAAATGTTGTGGGGAGGAGTTGTTTTTCTTACTCTCAAGTGGGTCTAACCTAGTTGATACTTATTTTTACACGGAGCTCGGGTTAGGGGATCCACTTAGGATAGGTGGCGCAGTTTTCACAGTCGTCAGTTTTCCTTCGGTTGTACAACCTTGTTGTTGTACTCTATTTACTTGCAGACATTATGCATTTATTGTACTCCATATATTGATGATGTAACAGTTTATTTAAGATTGACAATATTTCTATTTCATAGTGTTTATTCAGTTTTAGTTGGCTCTGTGAATTCAACATTTAGAGATACAAATTTACCCATAGATTTTCTTACTATACTTCTGTGGTAAGTTTCTATTTTAGCACTTTAATTCATATCTGTTTTATACCAATTTTTATATCGTTACGTATTTTACATCTTATTGCAGGCCCGGCCGAATTGCTAATTTCCTGTTAAACTAGGTTAAAGTGTTACATACAATCCACTACCGGAATCAATTTTTAATTACAAATTAATCTAACCTACACACCATTAAGTAAATAGAAAACAAGGAACTAACAAATATTCACGTATTAACGTGTGCGTGCGGAAATGAATGGAAATGAGCATGATTTTTTTTTAAAAAAACCAGGAGCATATTTTTGAAAAAATACAAAAACGTATGAAATGCGGACTTTAGTGTAAGTGAGCAATCGGATAAACAACCCCCCCAAACCTGAATTAAGCATTTCCCTCGATGCAAATGAAATTTTAAAATACATGAGGATAGAAACTCGTTACCCAATACCCAAGAATGGGGCATTCCATAGCATTGAAATCTAAATCTGGAACCACACATGTGCTCCCGGCCCCGTCTCGGCTAAAGTGTATATGCGATCTCAACAAATCCTACAGGAGATTCACACAAATAGCACAAAATAGACCACTACACAAGATAAGAATTATTGCGACCACTAAGATAGAGTTTTAAAACAAGTGATAATAAAGAAGTAGCAGCAGAAAGGAAAGATAAATAGCCATACACAAATATCTCCAGGATTTTGGAGAATCACCTAGAGTAATAAAAATGTACTTTGCAGAAAAAAAATGCAGAAGGAAAAGAGATCCAAGTAAAGACGCACTAAGAAAAAGCCGGCAGAAGGGTCACCATCAGGATCCTGGGAAGGGCAAGGAGGTATAGTCCGGAGGCATCCCAAGAAAGGAACCCAACTGATGCATATACAGAGTCATCGAATCCATTTGTGAAAACAGATGGTCGAGCTGAAGTGCTGCATTAGAGAACACCTCCGACCATAGATGTACTCTGCGTTCATGGCTCTCTCCTCCTAAACTCTCTTAGCTGCGACAACGGTGTGTTGCTTCAGGGTCTGGTGGCGCGGCTTGAACTCGTCAATGTTCTCCACCTAACCAACATCCGGTGCGGAAGCATCCTCACCCTAGGCATCCACGAAGACACATGGGATTCCCATTATGGGTGGACTTCTATAATAACCTTGTGGGGACAAGGGTGTGGAGATTCACGCAATCCGGCGTGCGGGACACTCGCATCATGAGGAGTGTGTCCAAAAGCCCCATAGAATGGACCATCTTCGTCATGAAATGCCAAACGAGATCTTCTTCACGTGCATATTCGTTGCCTGATGAAGTAAAAACTGCGCGACCATTATCACCAAATTTATCAGAACACTGTGATCCATGTATTACAAATATAGCAGCTCCTGCCGACCGACAATATAGGTGTTCAGGCCCCAAGCATAAATGTTATGGATAAGTATGTGATGTACGTAAAGAAGATCCTACCACAACAGAAAAGTAGCCTTAGCCTGACGAGCCTCATATTCCACATGCCCTCCCGTGATCTTCTCGCCAATACTCTTGGGTGGGAAACACAGGGAGGAAACCCAGAGGGTAAAACCAGAAATCCTACGGAGTTTACAAACTCGGTGGGGAAAATCCCTCAATGAAGAGTGAGCTCAACGACACTGAGCTAATAGGGAACGCCAAAGAGGTAAAAAAATATTGTGGGAGCATGGGGTTGTTCCGCTATCACCGGAGCGAGAGTGAGCGAAGAAAGAAATCTAGCATCAACTCGAAGTAGCCCGGGTCCACAACGCTCAACAACTCCTTCCACTCGCTATGCATAACCAATGCCTCAACCTACAGCCATAAAGGGAGAGCTCTGAAGAAATCTCAACCAATATAGCAGTGTCTTGTGAATTCTCTCTTACGGAGGCAATTGAAATGTCGGCATATTTTGAGGTCCACGAACGTGAACATTGCGGTTTGCGCTTCCTCTTAAAGGCATTGCAATATAGCTTCATCCTGGGCCTGCCGGTCCACGAACGTGAGCATTGCGGTTTGCGCTTCCTCTTCAATGCGTGGCGATATAGCTTCATCCTGGGCCTACCTCCTCATTGAGACCACCACATTTTTCTTCCTTCCAAAAATATTTTCCATGGTAGAATGCAAGAAAGGGAGAAAAAGGATAAATCAAGAGCAAAACCACGCGAGAGAAAGAATAAGCAGGAATCAAAACTTAACCAAGGGTGGAAGAAAAGGATCGATCCACTAGCAAAATGGGGGTAGATGGGTTTGTCGGCGATAATATTTCCAGGACGCACGTGTGTGTGTGAATTTTTTGCGAGTGTGCGCACGACACAGAAAAAACCGCATGCGCGTGCGAAAATAACGCTCGGGCGTGCACCAGTAGGAAAATGCTCGGGACTCCGAAACGAACCCCGAACGACAACAACATGCACATGGAGAGAAAGAAAACTCTTCAGAAAGCAAGGATCAAAATTCTATGCTATTTATTTAGCAAATTTATCTAATTTACTAAAAAAATAGATATTTCAAAATTACAGAAACGAAAATTTAAGAATAACTATCGGGTTTATTGTCCCTCAGCATGACTTATTTAAACTGAAATAAAGTTCTAGCTTATGGAGAAGAAAAAAAAAGGGACCAGGTAACTCCCTTAATATTCGTGACAGTAACAGACACCGATACGGAGACAAGACATTCACCTCTCTACTTGAATAATAATGCATGTGCTTCATAGGTAGGGGATATAGAATGTAGAAAGAAGAGATAAGAGTACCCTTCGTTACTTTAAATAGGATTGATGGTCTGGTCCATCAGTGTGCTGCTAAGTACCTTCCATGAAAGAGTAATAGAAACAAAAAGTATATCATGCTCCATCGCCTCCGCCTATATACGGGAAGCAGTTATAGCCTATATCATAAAACAAAAAAATCGGAGTTTGATGAGCATGAGTGGTGGGCGAAGGTGGCTCCATCTCATAAACCTCTGAAATGAAAAAATGAAAAAGGGGACATTATCACTAACAAGACCACCCCTAGGGTGATAATATGAAGGGGGGGGGGGGGGGGGGGGGGGGGGGGGGGGGGAGAAACTTCCTCTACTATAGAATATACCAGAGCAGGAGTGGTGCATGAGGAGACTTCTGCAAGTGAAGAGGGGGTCTCCTCTTCACTGATGGCTGCTTCTACTCGTACCAGACATGATAGAGTTAGGCAATCCTGTAATTGGGCGGTTTCCAAGATAGGTGTGTCTGAAGTAAATGCGGTGAGAGAACCTGCAGAAGGAGGTTCAAGAAAAGGAACCCTCACAGCTAGAGATGGGGCAGGAAGGGGCTTCCACTGCAAAGGGGAGGCCATCCCTTCAATTGTGGTTGCTTCTTCCTGCTCGGCAAGAGGCATAGTGAAGCATGCTGGCATGGAAAAATCTCACTAAAAGGGACAGAGTTCGGGAGATCTCACCATTTCAGACTCCTCCTTTGTATGAGTTATCATACCAGGGGTATTCTTACTAAAGCATGGGTGGTTGTATCCCAAACCCTTTTTCAAATGAGTTGGATTGTTCATTAAGCATACCGCATCAATATGCCATTGCCTCCCGCATTTAGAGCACATGGGAGGGAGCAAATCTTCATCTGCATCTTACTGCAATTCAAACACAATCAAAGAAAAAATAGACACATGCTTATTAAGATCTAAAAAATTTGAGGGTTTGCAATAGGTTTAAAAATTTTATCCTCCATGGTTGAATCCAAAAGAAGTAAGGAGGCAAATGCGAAAGAATGTGTTCCACCTTGTCATTAGATAGATCAGTGGGCTCGCTCGCCGATGTTCCCAATGAACTCCGAAAAAAAACTTGGAAGCCTAATGGGTGCATTCGTCAATGAGTGAAGGAGATGTGAAAGAACGAAACGGAGGTACGATCATAAGCACAGGCCTATCTTTTTCCTCCATTTGCAATTCCAATTTTTCATAGTCCTTCCTCACATGATCTGTGCTTTTACAGAACAAACATCGCTTACCTAGAAGTTTGGACATAGAAGGTGTCCAAACTCCGGGCTGTGGCAATGTTTGCCATGGGGAACCATAAGTATAATGACTAGGCACAGCATATGAAGAAGCAAAAAGGGTTGATCCTCCATGGGATGAGCCTTGGGCATTATAAACATAATTTCCTTTTTTGCACACATCACTACAATGAGAAATACTCTTGTGCCACATGCACATTGCGGAGTGTAATATAGCAGAGGTCAACACAACTAATTCTAACAATCCAATATGCATAAATCTGAATTAAAAGCAATACTTGAATCAAACACGCACAAATAAAAGTGACTGGAATAAAACAAGCAAAAAAATTCAAACTAAAAAGAAATGTGATGTACAAATGAAAAAGGCTTCTATCCCTAAACTTTCTCTTAAAAAGAATCACACGTGCAGTGCTCCCCAGTAACGACGTCAAAAACATGATGCAGTCATGACTAGAGTACCGATGTCGTCAAGTAATAATAAAATGAGGAGTTACCCCCGAATATCGATCTCACGCGGAACACAGTGTGGTGAAGTTTTCTTATGAGAAAAACTTGAGATAGAACTCTTTACGTCGGAGTTTTACGGGGGATTTTGATTTGCTATCAACAAAACAATAAAAAGGAAACTTGATTAACTATGTGGGTCGCCTTCACCGCTTTGCTCCTCCGCAAGTCGCCTAATGCAGTGGTAAGGCAAACTCGGGGTGGGCTTGCTAAATGCACACCTATATGCAATGATGTGCAATGCTCGTGCAAGAATGGTCCTCTAGAATTGCAAACTAATAATTAATTATTATACTAAATTAACAGGGCACAGGTGATCACAGATAATTCATTTATGCAACACAACTATTTATTTCACAAACGAAGGAGGCGCAATTATTTCAAGCACAAACAGAACAAGTTCCGCAAATTTTACGGTGAAACGAACTACTAGCATAATAAGAAAACAATCCACACAGTACAAGTTTTACCAAAATATATAACAATAATAGGACAGGAACTTCATACCACAATTTGCATACGCAGGCGACGGCGGCGGCGGCGGTTGTAGGCGGCGAGTGAATGGTGTTTGTCGTAAAACAGGCTGGTAGTGGCTCAGGCAGATTGTGGAGGATGACAGGAGGGGTGGAGGTCGGCTGGGAAGGGAAAGGAGGGGTGGAGGTCGGCTGTAATAAGGAAATAGGGAAATGGAGTGGGGAGAAGGGGGGGAAGGGTTCTACGATGGGGCTGGTGGCGGAAGATGAAGATGGGATAGGCCGTGGAGGGGAATGGACTGGGGAGTGGCGGTTGGTTCTGGAGGTGGGGGTTGAAGTCGTTGGGGAGTGGAGAAATGCGAGGGGAGGGCGGAAGTAGGCCGGCGATAGAATCTGATGGGCTGAACGGGAAAGTAGAGGTCAACAATGTTGAGCAGTGATGGAAGGGAGGTGGACGGGAAAGGAGAAGGGGGAAGTGGACTGGCTTACTGGAGGGAGGCGGAGGGTGGTCGGCGTCGCACCGGAAGCGGAGGAGTAGGGCGGTATGACTGGGGCAGGACTGGAACATGCGGGAGGCAGGTGAGGGCTCGGGATGGGGGGGGGGGGGGAATGGTCGCCGGCGTGGCATCAGCGGGAGGAGAAGGAGGTGGCTTGCCGGCGTCGCACCGGTGAAGACGAGGAAGCCGGCCTCGCACCAGCAGGACCGAGGGTTCCAGAAATTCCTCCAAAACGTGTGATCCCTTCTTCTCCAAACCATCGGGCTTTAATGCCCTAAAAGATAACCGCCGCCTGAACTGGTGCTAATATAACTCAAATAAAACGTCCCCGATCGGATGACTAGGATTGTTTGGGCCAATCGGGGGTTAAATACAACTCTGAATAAAAACATGAAATATGAAAATGACTAAAAACGAAAATCCAGACGCCACCACGGGCTCCGATCGCCCGTCCGGGCAGCGGATCATCGCCTCCTGCGAGAATATACGTGCGTCAGTCGTGGAGCGCCGTCAAATCTCGCCGGTTTAAAGGCACTCAACTCCGATGATTGTAGGTGGAGGTCGGATGGGAAGGGAAAGGCGGGGTGGAGGTCGGCTGTAATAAGGAAACGGGGAAATGGAGTGGGGAAAACGGGGGGAAGGGTTCTACGATGGGGCTAGTGCAGGAAGATGAAGATGGGATAGGCCGTGGAGGGGAATGGACTGGGGAGAGGCGGTTGGTTTTGGAGGTAGGGGTTGAAGTCGTTGGGGAGTGGAGAAATGCGAGGGGAGGGCAGAAGCAGGCCGGCGGTAGAATCTGATGGGCTGAACGGGAAAGTAGGGGTCAACAATGTTGAGCAGTGATGGAAGGGAGGTGGACGGGAAAGGAGAAGGGGGAAGTGGACTGGCTTACTGGAGGGAGGCGGAGAGTGCTCGGCGTCGCACCGGAAGAGGAGAAGGAATAGGGCGGTGTGACTGGGGCAGGACAGGAACCTGCGGGAGGCAGGTGAGGGCTGGGGAGTGGGGGGGAATGGTCGCCGCCGTCGCACCAGCGGGAGGAGAAGGAGGTGGCTTGCCGGCGTCGCACCGGTGTAGACGAGGAAGCCGGCGTCGCACCAGCATGACCGAGGGTTCCGGAAATTCCTCCAAAACGCGCAATCCCTTCTTCTCCAAACCGTCGGGCTTAAATGCCCTAAAAGATAACCTCCGCCTAAACCGGTGCTAATATAACTCAAATAAAACCTCCCCGATCGGATGACTAGGATTGTTTGGGCCGATCGGGGGTTAAATACAACTCTGAATAAAAAACATCAAATATGAAAATGACTAGAAACGAAAATCCGGACGCGACCACGGGCTCCGATCGCCCGTCCGGTCAGCAGATCATCGCCTCCTGCGGGAATATACGTGCGTCAATCGTGGTGCGCCGTCATCGCCGTCCTCCGCTTTGCACACATTGCACCTTGCAAATACAAAGGCCAACCTCACCACTCCGCTGGCTCTCGTCAAACTCAACAACAGTGTAACCTTAATTACGGAACATAACACAATAGCAAAAATCTGTTTCAACAATTTGACATTAGACCAAATCATAACTCACGCATTTAAGGGGAAAAGGAACAATTTCAAAAGTATTTTTGAAATACATTTTGTTGCAAACAACTCATACCAGAAATGCAATAAGTTATTGTTTCTACGTTAAAAAAATAAAAACTTAACTATTTCTAAGCCACAATTAACAAAAATGAAATTATAAAAAGCATATTTCAAGATGAAATTATGAAAGCCCTACTTACCGTGATGATCAATTTCAAAAGTTGGTGGTATACTCGACTCAGAAACCACCGGCAAAGTATAAGATTGAACTTGAGTCTCTTGCAGAGAGCCCCCGGTATAAGATTCCAAAATTCGTCTCATAGAATCCGGAATAAGCTCTTCATTGGATTCAAAGGAACCCTGATGGAGAGGAATCGCTTGAGGACTCAACGCGACGTTCACATAGCCAGTATTGTGTTGTCGAATTCTAGCGAATAAAGGATTCAACAACGGAATCAAATTGCCGGATAAATCAGATTGTGAACTGCTAACTCCAGTAGGCATTGCTACTACGGCTCTTAGAGGAACTACTCCAAAACCATATTGCCCAGACAGAGTTGCATTGTGTGGGTGAGATTGAGCAGCTTGATGAACTGAATCTCTATCAATAGACGTCCTTGCCAAATTTATATTTTCTTGTTGTATATGTGTGCTACCCAGCCGATTCTGGCTATCAGCGGGAATAGGAACTGCACGGCAACTAATAAGAAAGAATCCTTCACAAAATAAGTATCACTAATATGACAGCAATACAAGTTCATAGTACCCGTATGGATCCGAATATCTACATTTCTTGGTAAAACTGAGAAAGCAACTCTTTCACCCTCAGGGCCATGACCAGAATTTGTAGATCCAATGTGCATCCCTCCAAAACTTGGAGCTGGGTAGAAAGGAACAGGCTGCAAGAAACAAAGCAGATTCAAGATAAACAATTGCATTGTGAATAATTTCCTTAACTAAATAAGGCAAAGTATACAACCTGCACCATAACTGGGTTTGGTCCGGATGCAGATATAAAAACAGCTGGTCCAGAATTAACAACAACTTCATTCTGAATAAACAAGAAACCTTAATATTGATCATAAGAAAAACAAGGAAACAAGAGAACAATAAAGGATGAAAACATAAAAAATGATTTTTACAACATACTGGCCCTTGTCCCATACGCAGTGTCATTGTTGTGCGACCAAGCTCGAGAAGCAAGGAGCCCAAATTCTGCAGAAAAAATCCTGTTCTGATTGCATTAGATTGAACATTTGACCGCATTGGGTAAGCTGCTGCACTGGTATCATGCTCCAATTCTCTAGCCAGTCCCTGAGAAGAAAAAAAGATCATGAGGTATACAATACTCTCAAAGTCCAACCGTTGATCACTATAATAACACTCATGGAATCATGAGAACCAATCAGAAAATATGCTTTGCAGTTTCCTAAAGACTTGACAATTTGAATCATATTACCATATTCAGAAATGAAGCAATAAGAAATTAGTTCGACATGATATATATATTACCCAAATATCAGGGACAAATTAAATGTTCAATGCCTCAGCTACACGCAAGGGAATATTGAAACACATTCTTTTGACAAAGAAATCGGTTTATTAAAAGAGAAACATATCAACATATTTCTAATGGAATTTAGTTATTCAAAGGGTAAAGACAAGCGGTGTCTTCTCTTAGTATGCCCTCGCCTTTGCTTTCTCCTTCATGAATCCCCTAGATCCTTTGGAGCCTTTGGAATCCTCTTCCCAGAATCCTAGACCACAGAAAACAGAGCATAGGGACGAAGTCCAGCTATATCAAAAATATAGGCCAAGGTTTCATCTAAACAGGTAAGACGAATTGTAGTGCATGGTTGGGCACGCGATAGTGTTCCCGATTGTACATGGCAAACAGAATCATTGACAGGAAAATGAAACTGGAAAGAAAAGGTTTGCGGGTGAGTGTCGGAATAAAGCGTGTTATTGTGCTCATCAAGGCGAATTATTGTGCGAATTAAGGACATAACATGCACCACTCGTGCACAAGGTGCACAGTTACACGTCAAGGAAGTGCATGACCAAAAGACAAAACAAGTGATATTTGCCGGATGAAGGATTTGGCCGTGCACGACTGTGCGCGAAGGAGCGCACGACTGTGCGCGAAGGAGCGCACGATCGTGCTAATAGTGATGCACGATCGTGCACGGCAAAACTAAAAGACTTCCACAGAAAGAATCAGAAAACAATAAGGATACATATGTGGCACATGATGGTGCTAAAAGTACATGATCGTACATCATATTCATAAGATGATGTCTTCTCCAAATAGTTTCCGAATTTCATGGAAATCAGCCCATTTAGCCCCAACAATGTCCCTGTATCAGACATTGATAAAAATATGTAATAACGCATGATTATAATTGAAGTAGGGGTAAAATAAGGAATAATTTGGGCTAAATGTCTAATAAATATTACAATATAAAATATACTCATCAGTCCGCAATCTTGACACATCTCTTCTTGCAAAAGAAGAAGTGGTTTCTTCATAAAACTACTTAAATCCATTGCAAGTGGTTTCATCACAAAACTACTTGAATCCTTTGCTCCATTTGTATAACCATCCTAAAATTTGATTGAAGTTTGGAATTAATCCTCAACTACTTGAATCCTTTGCTTCACTAGTATAACCATCCTAAAATTTGATTGAATCTTTGGAATTAATCCTCTTCTTATTCTTATTAGCAACACAAAGGTTGATAAGGTCATTAAGCCTTGAGGTCTCATCATGAGAACTGTAAGCGGACTCCAATACATTAAACTTAGGTGGCAGGGTATTAAGCGCCCGGTGCACTGTAAAGGTTTATGGGAGGGTGAAATCAAGCTCATGCAACTTATTCTGATAATATATCACTTGAGAATGTAATCATGAACCCCACCAACATGATTGTACCTTATGGTGATGAGATCTTATATCATTGTTCCAATTTCAGCATTTGAAGACACTTGATAACTTTGAGGCACAGTAACGCTAGACGAATCTATAGGTGACGGATGAACGATGTCCTAACCTTAATTCAATGCAAAGCCCAACGGAGAAATCAAAATCAGATAATAAAAAATTAAATCACACGCATACGATTTTAGCAATAGTCAAATAAATCTTTGGGGCAAAAAAACTTCGGCTTCCCACCACGTGGAGGGCCAAAGCAAGAGCGCCCAGCGGATAGATCCTGCAAATCACAAAATAACCTACAATCAAAGTACTATGATGTTATTTTATCAAAACAAGTATAAGATCACAACACAATATTTAAATGATGAAAAGAAAAGTCCGTACAACAACAACAAAAGACTCATAAAAGTACGAGGGATGTTGTGGAGTAGACCCGACTAGGACGAGGGTGCGGTGGCGAGATGTGAGGTTACGGGGCTTCATCTGAGTGGAGGTGGCAGTTTTGGAAGGTGGGGGTTGGCTTTAGGTAAATCTATGTGGAGGGACAGATTTCACTATTTCAGATGAGGAGAGGGTAGACCTGGAAGGGAGGTTGTTGGAGGCTTGAAGGAGGGGCGGTGGATGGTTGGGGCGGTGGATGGTTGGGGTGGGTGAAACGAGGGGCGGCAGCCAGCTGTGAGGGGCTGGAAGGGGCGGCAGCCAGCTGGGAGGCGGCTGGAGAAGGTGGAGGACAACAGAGAGGTAGCTAGAAGGGGGAGGCGGCGGCAAGGAGGTGGCTGGAAGGGGGCGGATGTTGCTGGACAACAACCTGGAAGGGTGCGAATAGGGTTTGGAGGGTTGTGGAGGTGACGGTGGAGGCTTTAGCTGGTGGAGGAAGAGGGCTAGGGGTAGGGGTTATCTTTGAGGAGCGAGAGAAGGCCCGGGAGTCATCACCTAGGGTTCCACGGAGTCGGCACCGTGAAGAGATCGCTTGAATCCGGGATTCACAATCTCCAAATTCTACAATAGCTTGTGGCATCCCCCATACACTCCTATTTATCCATAAAGAAGATTAGGGCACCCCAACATCAACAACTATAATTGGTTGAGGATGTAGAGTGCCCGATTACATGAAAATAAAAGATAACACAACAAAGTAATACATGAAATCATAGGTAAACGACGAGCCAGATGCATCCGTGGAGTCGGATCATCGATCTGGATATGCCATATATGGTAAGTAGCAAATCGGCCCCAAACGGGGCCAAAACTCGTGCTCTGTTGCAGGTTTGCGCCTCCGTTCCGTATCACTCTCCTCAGCATGAAAAAATTCATCTCCTGATGAATAGTGATCAGAATTCTCTCGATGTATGTCAGGTAAGACTCGATGAGGTCCATCAGAGGTCGTCCAAGTGTCGTTAATGGTAAAGTATCCTTGCCAATGGTACTCCTGCGTCTAACTGAATGGCACGACTATGCATGCATGAGCCACGATATCAATAATACTCCAAATACTCCATTGAGGTGCTGGAAGTCTCCATGCGAACACTGGTGGAGACGGTGAAGTCATGGGCGACTGATCCAAAGGCAGGTGGGGCTCAGAAGTGGACTGGGTGCAGGACTAAGGATGTGTAGGTGTAGACTGCAAAAGATGTAGAGGTGTAGGCTCAAGAGGATCTACACGAAATGAGCCCACATGTTCGTGAGGCTTGTAGTACGACGTTAAGTCCTCAACATTAAATATGAGACAGATACTCATGCTCATCAGGATTCCAAGATCATAGATATTTATTTTGATCCATCTCATGATTGTGTAGGGATTCATTCGCCTAATGCTTAAACTTTTAGCAAGCCTCCCACGGAGCTTCGCAACGTGAATTCTCACATTCACCAGCTCGCCTTCTTGAAATATTTGCTCTTGCCAATGAACATCTGCATGCGATTACCAACACTGATATTCCGCCGGACCGACTCATAACAAATGCAAACGATGATCAGACAACTCAACAGACACATGCAAATAATGAAGAAACGACTAAACAAAATCAAGCCAATGATGTAAATGGAACACGGCGGACAAGACACACTCGTTAGGGGAAAATTTAATAATGACAGGGGTGTCTCTAAAATGTGGTGGCCTATCAGGAGATTCTTTCGGTGGAGAATCAAAACTCATCACGTGTACAACGAGTATCCAAATGACGACATGAGACATCACCACTCAAATACGAGCTCGAAAAGAGCAAATTGTCTCTCAGGGAACGTGTCATATCAGGGGGCTCACCATGAGGTATGTATGAAAAGTCATCGTAAATGTGACGACCACCTGAGTGAAAATCATATGCATCGACTAGAAGGCATAACTCTAGAGTGTGGCAAGTGTTCCTGAAAAGAAAGAACTCATCTGGTGGGTAGCATGTGGTGTGTCCCAAAACTCATGAAGAGTGCAATGCGTCGTAAGGCAAGCTCTCAAAATAATGGGAGTATGCTTAAGTGTACTTAAGGAAATCCCTACATACTTGATGGTCCACTCAAGATCCATTTTATGGGGCAAGATCAAAGGCAGTAATGGGAGAGATGCTAATAAATCGATACTCATAAATGAGTGGCTCACTTGAATCTCATCATCACCAGAACATGGTGGTTCATCAAGAGGCTCAACAGGGGGCTCGTCATAGAACCTGTCAACATGATCATGATCTTCCAGATGAGTACCATCGTAAGTGGTGGTGTCCCCATACATGGGTGAGATAGGCACTACAAGATCAACACTATACTCTTGGCTCTTGGTCTATATGTGCCTCGGGACAATGACAAGGTGAGAGTGACATAGGCCTACTCTCAAGAATGATTCTATAGGTACACCATCAATAAATAAGTCTATGGTAGGGGTGCTAACTAACCCAAGACATGATAGAAGGAGTATAGGTGAGGGACACAACAATATAAAAGCAATAGGTCGCTCAGACTCACTCTAAGTCGGGGTCACCAGAGAAGAGCCGGAAACAAAAGATAGACCACTCATCAAACTAAGTACCTCACTAGGGTAAGAGAAATCCATATCAGGTATCATTTCTGTAGTTTCTGATAGGGAAATGGTAGGCATCGTGTTGACCAAGGTATGGGAGGGACTCGTACTGCGTTGGTCAAGGTATGAATCTAATCGACCACCTCTTGTGGATCGAAAAGACTGTCCATGATGAAAGGCGAGCTGATATGTCTGCTCAAGGGACTCCGAGCTGTGATAAGCTAACTCAGTATGTCAGATTGAAGTCCAGGCCGAAATCAGAAAGTGGGCATCGTTGGATCCTCTCAGATATCACTCCTCACAACCAACTCATCAAAACGATCCTTGTACTCAGCGACGGACATAGGTCTTTGCTGAAGGGAAAATAGTTGCTCGAGCAAGAGACTCTGATATCACGGAGGCAAATACTTCTAACACAAAATATGCTACATCTCCACCAAACTAGTGATGCGATGAAGACGATCTCTCTTGCGGGTCCTCTCATTGTTAGAACATATGCTCTTGTCTGATCCAGAATCCTAAGTTTCGCAAACTTAATGCCCCGCTCACCAAATAACTCAAAATGGTTGAAATAATACTCCATATCCACGAGCCAATAATAGAAAAATTCGGGATTCGATGAGCCGTCAAAAGATGGGGCATCAGTACGAAATAGTCACTCAAGATCCCTCTCAAAACATTCAACAGAGAGCATCGTGATAACATCAGACAAAAACAATGGCGGGAGAGAATGCCATTTTTATAAAGAGTTAGAGCACCGTGATAACTCTATCGCGCGACGGTAATTGAATGGCAACCTCGACAATCATCAAGCTCATTGAGGAGCCAAATGGAGCATAAGAGCAAAAGTTGGCGGGATTAAATATCTTGTTAACGCGACGCGATAAGGTTATCGCGGCGCAATAACCTTATCGCGGCGGGATAACCTTATCACGACGTGATATATTATTGCCTAAATTATAAAAATAAGCTTCTTTTTCAGGCTGGCGGGAGCGGGAAACAACCTTCCTAAAGTGTCAAGCGGGTTGGTAGGTGCTACCGCTAGTGGTACTGGATAGAATCTATTTATAGAGTCGTTAGCTCTTTCTCTTGCGCGCAACTCTGATGATACTTTTGTGGAGCCCCGTCCTAGACATCTAAAGCGATCCCTACAGCACACTTGAAGAGCAAAAGGAGAACTTGAACGTGGGGTTCATCAACGCTTATTAAATAAAGCACGTACGCGACAACAACGTCGATCTCTTTCGTGCCTTCGTCACTCACCTTCAGATTTCCTATAGGGAATTTTAATTTACAGAAGTTTCATTTCAATCTTATCTTGTAATCTTTATTCTTTTTGGTGACTCTTTTGTAGGGTGGATAAATTGGCATGTGTATATGTAACTAGGTCCATGTGCAACTTATGGAGGAATTTGCATTGTAAGTTAGGCGACCAGATCAAGGAGTAGGTTTAAGAGGTGGTGATGCGCAAATGACAAGTGCATCAGTCGCTCAAGTAATATAAAACGAGCGAGTTATTCTCCAGTATCGATCTCGAAGGAACGCAGGTTGGGGCGCGCAATTCTACGTTTGGAAAAAAAGGTTATTAAGATTTTAAATTGACAAAAAACTTTGATTTGGGTTTTGAAAATAAAATGAAACTAACTAAACTAATGTGGGTCGCAATCACCGCTTCGCATGGTGGATGAAGGCTAATGTAGACCTCTATGCTCGGCTTCGATAGGTGGATGAGCGATAAGGCAAGTGGATGAATGGTTCACACCAGTGGATTGAGGGTCGAGGGCGCCTCTTCGCAATGCACGCCACTGGCAATTGCTAGTGCGGCTACACAGTCTATGATGGGATGGAAATGATGAGATAGACGCGCTCCTCACTTGCATAAACCACAAAGATTTTCACAGAAACATGAAAAATGACAATAAAGTAAAATTAGAGTTTAGCAAATATCGTTCATACAACCAAATCATTCAAGAGAAAATAGACTACAGTGAAGAGGGGGATAGAATACAACCAAAGCACGAAGACTCGTCGAAGGTTCACGGTCGGAGTCAAGGGTTGTCAGTCCTTATCCGAGCTCGGGCTTCAACTGCCTTTCGGGGTCAGGAAGAGCCGTCATCTTCTTCTAATATACCTGTTTTCTCCGTCAATAACCTCTGGCCACGACATCGCCGGAGAACTCTACGAGAGTAGCGAGAAATCACTTGAAATGAAGCTTGGAAGCAACCGAACAATGGAGGAGGCCAAGAGGATGTCCTAGCCTTTGATTTGCAAGATTAATATGGTCGGAGGACCTCCTGAGGGTGGGCGGCAATGGAGCGGCGGAAGGGGGCAAAACTGGACCTGTAGGCGCGAATTTGGAAGAAGGATCCGAAATAGGGCGAATTCATGCGCTTATATAGTGGAAGATCAGAAAAATAGGAACGCACGGTCGAAATCACGATCGTGCGTGCATCGTGCGAAATTTGTCACGCAGAAAACACCCAACCTAGAATAACAACAGACCATGAAATTTTGATCACGCGCGGACGAAACAGCCCGTGCGAGAACAAAACGCACGATTAGCAACAGATCACGCAAAAAATCAGGCCAAACTGAACAGATCGTGTGTTTTGTTTGTGCACGGTTGAATCCAACAGTGCGTGAAGAAAACGCACGGACAAAAGTACATAAAAATTTAGACAAAAAAATGAGACCATGCGATTTTGATTACGCACGGGCAAAACAGCCCGTGCGACAACATACCGCACAGCCCGGGGCAGATCACCAGTTTTGGGGCTATATAGGCATCGCACGGTCGCGCCGATCATGCGTGAAGAAAATGCATGACCGTGCGATTTCTACTCTATTGTAAAGAAATCGGCAGCACTAGGGATCTGCCCACCTGCACATCAAAATCACAGCCTAGAGCACCCCTCTAGCACGCACAGTCACAACAGAAATAAAAAACAACATAAAAACAAGCTGGGGAGCACCGTGTGGTTACCCGTAACAACAAGTGTGGAATTGCACACCACAACGGGCCTAAAATGTGCAATTCATGAGAAAATGTGAACAAGTGAAATATGAGCAATAGTAATCTAAAAGTGAAGTGCAAGTGATTGAAAACTAGCTCAGATGAGTCCGAAAATACCTATAAATATCGGACTCATCACACCTCAGACTTAATCATTTGCTCGTCCTGAGCATATCATCTCTCAAGCTGACAAAAAAACAGAATAGTTGGCTTAGCACTGCGAGAGCAGAGTACCATGCGAAGTTGCATGCGCACGCGCATAGAAATTCAGTAGAAGAAATTTCAGATTATACATGATAGTTTAAAATTTTCTAAAAGGGTATTTATCTATTATTTCTACAAAAACATTAAATCACGGTGAAGCATAGAGAGAAAGTAGACTGGTCACTGAGGTGAGAATTACCAAAAACCGGGGCTCGGGACAACCTACAAAGAAATCCATCAATGTTGGTGACCATAAACTGGCCCATTCGCACTCTCTCAATAACACTGGATCTGTTCAAAGCGTGAATATGGACTTTAGGTTTAAAATGGGGCTTAAGCTTAGGTAGGGAAAACAAAGATAAACATGACAGCTCACGCACATAACCCAAATGAGCTAGCAAAAAACACTATCCTCACACCACAAAATACACACGGGTGTCCACATCCCCGGACTTGGACTTGACGACATAGGTGTATGCACCGCCTACTCCCAATACAAATCATCACAAAAAGATTTTTAATTTAACTTTTTTTCAATTCACTTTTTTTCACATATCATTTTTTCCTTTTTCATTTTCATTTCAATTTTTTTCCTTTTTTCTCAATTTTTTCAGTTAATATTCAAGAGTGCACATCCACATATCCAGAACACATTACCACATCAACACCCCAATCCTGAAAATAAAATACAACTAGAGCTCAAATTTGGGTGTGCGCATAGGATTGACTTTTAGACTTTGGCGAGATATTAGTTGACACAACCCGCATTTTCTCCGCATTAAAGGGTATATCAGAGTAAGGGGAAAACACGAGTCATGATGTCACATCAGCAAGGGATGACTACAGACGCTCAGACAAAACTCCTACTTAACGCATAAAGAAACATTTTTGAGTTATTTAGAGAAAAATCCAGTTTAAGTTAAGCAGTTAGACGCATCCCTCGGCTAGTGGCTCATCTAGTCCACGAGAATAGTAGTTATACGCTGCGGAAAATACTTCTTTTACAAGATTAGACACCCTAAATGAGTATAAACGTCCCCGAAGAGCAACTCATGTTATGCAAGACTCTAAATTTATAACAAGTATAGGAAAAAAAAAGTCTTTATGCTAACCAGAAAGTAGTGAATTAGTTTTGAAAGAGATGATATGTATGATATACTAATAATAAAGTTGTATAAGTTCAAAATATCTAACATGCAGCCCTACCATAAAACGTCGCAGAGAGCAAGTAATCCAAACAATCAGAAAGAAAACAAATAGTGGTTAGCAAAGTGTCCAAAAAGAATAAACAACCATGTGGGCGTCAACAACCTGACACGAACCCACATAATACAAAACTATGTCTGAACAAGGTAACGTAAACTAAAACAACAAACTACCTCGCAACGGCGAGGTGAAACAACAACCAATACTGCTGCTCAGGAACTTCAAAATCAGCTCCACTACCTGCTACTGCTCTGAACCTGAGGCATTACAAAGACAGAACACCTCAGCAAGAATGTACATGTGATGACAGAAATTTAAACGAAAGCAAGCACGGGTCATAAGGGGTACCAACCCAAAACCAAAAGTACTGAAGTAAAATACAAAAAAACGGAAAGAAACACTTACGTGAATCGTCACGTACAACAAAATATCTCATATTCACAAGACTATAAGGGGGAAAAACACGATTAAATCATCAGGAAGAATTGCATAACTTTATTAGCCACATGTGGTCAACTCTACCAAAAAAAAACACGGGCGAGGTGGTCACTCATCCGGACACACCCTCACAGATATAATTTCCATATAACTGCGGGGAAGACTCAAATACTCCACCATTCACCGCAGACGCCCAACACCCGATAGAGTTCCACAAGGTACTAATAAAGGGATCAAACATTGCGGCGGTAGTTTCGTCCACTAACACCCGCAACGAAGAAAACCATGATATAACAAACATTGCGGTGGTGGTTTGGTCGACTAATACCCGCAACGAATAAAACCATGATATAAATCCCAAGACTTTGCACATCGGATTCTACTAAACATCGTTAGATTGGAAACGGTTGATCAACCTCTAGGGAAAGAGGTGTGACCTTAAATAATCTCTATCTCGTCCTACACGGTAGTTAAGAGACGATTAAACGATAAAGATTCAACCGCATTAGTAAATCACTAACAACTCTACAAGATAGGATTGGCATAATCATGAACATGATATTATAAGTGAACCTTAAGTAAAAGATTAAAATCATAACACTAATCAGAGAGATAATATCACTAGATGAAGGGAAACAGGAATTCTAACAAGATCTGAAAGGGAAGGAGGGGAAAAACCATCAATTGTCATGGTTTTGCCGGAAAAACTCTCCAAATTACTCCTTGTCGCAGATCGGGGCCAAAAAAGACGAGAGGAATCAAAATCTGAACAAGAATGGCGGAAATAGAAGTTAAGGCCAAAACCCTAACGGGAAAAACTCAAGAAATTGGAAAAACTTTACCACGATGGAATAGCTCTCGTTGAGAGCTTTCTGTATCTACGATCGGTTCAAGATTACGAGCACCGGAGCACCGTCGGCGGCCACCGGAAGAATCGCGGAAGAACTTTCTCTCTCTCTTGCTCACGCCGTTCTGGTTCGGAAGTTACGGGAAGGAAGGAGTATGACTTAAATGAAAGAGGAGAAGAAAGAGGAATAGGTATACATATATGTGGATATAATAAATGAAACACTGAAGTATTTTACCTTTAACAGTTAAATACTTACGAAAACTGACCAGAGTTGGCTGAAGCGGAATTCTCGATGAGTCATGGATTTCTCGAGTACTGAAGAGGGCTTTTCGGGAAATGAGGAAAAAACTTCTCGAGTAGAAGGTATGTATTTCTCGAGTACTGAAGAAGACTTCTCGGGTACTGAGAAAGAAGGGTTCTCGGGAACTAAGAAGGCTTCTCGAGAACTGAAAGAGACTTCTCGAGAACAGGTAGAAGCATTTCTCGGGAACAAGTCAGGACTTCTCGAGAAATGGCAGCACTTCTCGGAAACAACTAGGCATTTCTCGAGAACAGTATAAAGCTTTCTCGAGAACAAGTAGAAGCATTTCTCGGGAACAAGACAAGATTTCTCGAGAAAGAAGCAAGCTTCTCGAGAAAGAATAACACTTCTTGGGAACAAGTCCCGGCCTCTCGAGAAATGAAGGGCACGAATCCCTAATACCATACACAAGGTTTTCTCGAGAATAGATGAGGATTTCTCGAGAACAAGGAAGGGCCTTCTCGAGAATAAGTCCAGGTTTCTCGAGAATTGAGCAAGTCATTGACAGAACTTTAGATCTCTATTTATTCGGAAATCAGTCAGTAATACGGACTAAATGCCCTCTGATTTGGATGAAAACTGCAAAGTAGACGAATGTCAGTGCTACGAATCTAACGGCGGAGACAAAAACACTAGAATCTGATGCACCATTCTTGAGACACTAACGTCAAATGCCTACAACAAGCATAAATATAACAAAACCTCAACTATGCGCCGAGACTCCAAAAACGCCTGTACCGCAACAAAACTGGACAAGCAAATCCAAAAAAACAGAAACGAAATTCTTCCATCATGAAAACCTGCAATCACATTAAAACCCCAAAATCTGCTCAAACAGAACCAATGGACGCAAAAACGCACCAATGATGCAGCGCCGTCAACATGACATTAAAAGGTAACGCCCTAACGTCATAAATATGACGATACCAAATTAAATAATATCATCGGAAAATCGGGAGCGTTACAGTCACTCCCCCTAAAAGAAGTTTCGTCCCAAAACTTAACATAACTCCAAAGCCAAACCAAAACGAGAAACTCGAAAACATTCATAAGCATGGAGACATACCAGAAACTTAGGGAAGAGATGCGGATGAGATTCCCTCATTGCCGACTCCAATTCCCACGTCACGCTCTCCACGTTTTGATTTCGCCAGAGAACTTTAACTATGGGGATGGTCTTTCTCCGCAACACTCGATCTTGAGATTCCAAAACACGGACAGGTTCTTCCACATATGAAAGGTTGGGCTGAATCTGGGGCACCGAGTCAAGAACTTGACGATCACTACGAACACACTTCCGCAACTGGCTCACAAGGAACACATCATGGACACCAGGGAAGGTAGCAGACAAGTCCAGCCCATAAGCTGACACTCCGATGCGCTCAAGAATCTGAAAAGCTAGATCCCACATACCAGGGATCTAACTTGTGGTTCTTTCCAAACCTTTTAACACCTAACATCGGAGAGACTTTCAGAAAAACCAAGTCCCCAACGGCGAACACCAGACCGACCCTTCGTCGATTAGCATATTTCTAATAACGTTCTTGTGCTACACGGAGCTTCTCTCGAATATGAGTTACAACACAATTCATCTATTCAAGGGCTTTCGGACCTAGTAATGGCCTCTCACCAACCTCAGCCCAAAACAAAGGAGTCCCACAATGTCTCCCATACAAGACCTAAAACGGGGTCATCTGGAGACTCTCTTGATAACTATTATTGTATGCGAATTTCATGAGTCTGAGACGCTCATCCCAAGCACCACCGTGATCCAATATGTAACACCTGATTATATCTTCCACGATCTGATTTACACTTTCCGTCTGACCATTTGACTGCGGATGATAGACGGTGGAATACCTTAAATCGGTACCAAACCCCTCATGTAAACTCTTCCAAAAGCGAGACGTAAATCTGGAGTCTCGATCTGAAACAATGCTAATAGGCACTTCATGTAATCTGATGACCTCATCAAGGTATAATTCAGCTATCATCTTCATAGAATACTCAATCTTAAAGGACACAAAGTGAGCACACATTGTCAATCTATCAACTATCACCCAAACAGAGTAGTGCCCACGAGTAGATTTCGGTAAACCGGTGATGAAATCCATTGAAATACTATCTCACTTCCAGCTTAGAATATCAAGCGGTGTTAATTTACCACCGGGCCTCCCATGGTAAGCCTTAACACGCTGACACGTATAACATTCTGGCACAAACCTTGCTTATCATTCTTCATTCCCGACAACCAAACAATTTGTCTCAAATCTTTATACATTTAGGTGGAACCAGGATGGTAGGCGACACTGAAACTATGAGCTTCATTACAAATCTTTGCCCGAATATCACCAAAAGCGGGGATACAAAATCTACTCCGATATTTCAGAGTATCTAGCTCGTCCAAAGAGAAATCAGGTATCTCTCACTTCTCAGTTCTATTCCGGAGATGCAACAGATCAGGGTCATCCTTCTGGTGCGCTCTGGTAAGGGAAATCTAAGAGGGCTCTTCTGCTTCCAAACTGGCAGACACAGTATTACTTCCAACTTTGATGTTCATCAACAAGAATTCTTCCACCAGGGATTGCACGGACAAATTAAAAATTTTGGCGGTCTTCCTACTCAAGGCAACGGATACTACATTAGCCTTTCCCGGATGATAAAAAATCTTCACTTCATAATCTGCCACATACTCTAACCATCTATGCTGGCGCAAATTTAGCTCCTTCTGAGTGAAGACGCACTTCAAACTCTTATGATCTGTGTAGATTTTGCACAGCGCGCCATACAATAAATGTCTTCAAAGCTTCAGCGCATAAATTACTGCAGTAAACTCTAAATCATGCGTAGAATAGTTTCTTTCATGAATCTTTAATTGCCTAGATCCGTACGCGATCACCTTTCCTTCTTGCATCAAAACACAACCAAGTCCAATGTGTGATGCATCAATATACACAGCGTACTCAACTCCTTCATTAGGCAAAGTTAAAACTGGAGCAGTACACAATCTCTTCTTCAACTCTTGGAAAGCTTCTTCACATTTATCTCTCCAAATGAACGAGATGTTCTTCTGGGTAAGTCTAATTAGAGGAGCAGACAACACAGAAAACCCCTCCACGAACCTTCTATAATAGCCTGCCAGGCCTAAGAAGCTTCTAATTTCTTTGGGTGTAGAAGGTCTCTTTCATTCCATCAAAGCAGAAATCTTGGTCGGGTCTACAGAGATACCACCCTTGCTCACAACATGATCAAGAAAGGACACCTGAGGTAGCTAGAACTCACACTTGCTCAGCTTCACATATAACTTATGCTCCCTCAGGTTCGACAAGAATAATCGCAAGCGTTGAGAATGCTCCCCAACACTGTGGGAATACACGAGAATGTCATATATGAACAAAATCACAAAACGGTCTAAGAAATCTTTGAACGCTCTATTCATTAAAGTCATGAAAGCAGAAGGTGCATTTGTCAAATCAAATGACATTACCAAGAACTCAAAATGTCCATACCGCGAACGGAAAGCAGCCCGTGGAATATCTGTCTCACGAATCCTCAACTGGTGGTAGCCTGAACGAAGATTAATCTTTGAAAATACCGAGCTACCACGCAACTGATCAAACAAATCATAAATTCCACCTTATTCAGTTCTCTATAATCGATGCAAATCTTCATCGATCCATCTTTTTTCTTTACAAACAATACAGGGGCACCCCACGGAGAAGAACTCGGCCTAATAAATCCACACTGCAGCAACTCGTCGAGCTGAGTATGTAACTTATCCCACTCACGCGGAGCCATACAGTACGGTGTCTTGGCAATAGAACGAGTACCTGGCTCGAGGTCTATCACAAACTCTACATCTCTCAACGGAGGAAGTCCTGGAAGACTATCAGGAAAAACATCTGGAAACTCTCACACCACCGAGATTTCCTCAAGACGTAGTGTAACAAAAGCTGTTTCCAAAGCAGAAATAGAAACAAGATACGCCTCACAACCAGACTCTAGAGCTCGACAGGCACGTACCGCAGAAATAATAGGGGAAACCTTGTCCTGAGAACCATAGACACTCATAGGTTGGTCATTGTCCATCTTGAAGTCCAGTCGCTTTGCCTTGCATTGGATGATCGCATCAAACTTGGATAGTCAGTACATGCCCAAAATCACGTCAAAGTCCGCCAGATCCAACACGTTCAGATCCGCAAAGGCTACAAATTCACCAAGACAAACAGGGCAACTATGAATTCCTTGATTTGATATCACCAAATTTCCGGAGGGAAGCTTGACGTTGAAGGAATCTTCTAACCGATCCACGTCCAAACGATGTCTATCTACGAAACTTCGAGCTACAAAGGAATGGGTGGCACCCGAATCAAAGAGAACGCGCGTCCACCTATTCCGCACATTAAACTCCCTATAACCGTAGAATGCATAACTAAAGCGAACGAGGAACTAGAACAACAATGCAGATTAAAAACTAGACAGGAATCTAACATGTTATCACTTGTGTAGAGGTCTGAGCTTCTTCCCTAATCACCACATTCAGCTTTCAGTTCCCTTTATCCTGATTTTGTGGCGGCGGCAAAGCCCGAAGCGGGGTAGGCTGCAGTGGAGACTGAGCCTGGGGGCATGAAGACTTCAGGTGCCCCTTCTGCCCGCACTGGAAGCATGTCTTATCCTTCGACCAGCAACAACTCACGTCGTGTCCCTTCTTTGCACAGAACGTGCACACCAGATCTACTTTGGGTGCTCCTTGGATGGCGAGCACCTGATGTTGCTTCGGAGCGGCAGTCCCCTTGTAACACCTTTCGTAAGGGTGGCCCGACCGACCACAAAAGGTACATATTTCTCAGGTTTTCTTCTTCAAAGAGGGGTTAGATGCCCTAGATCTTCCATCCTTATTGTCTTTCCTCTTCTCTTTTCTCCGTGCAGCACCCCGATTCTTGACGTTTTCAATCGCCTCAACTTTCAGAGCAGCTTCTACTGCCTCAGTATAACTTTTTGGTCTATAAGCGCATGCCAACTATTGGACATCACTTCTTAGTCCTCCGAGAAAGCGCTTCACTCTTCCCACCTCCGAAGCTACCATATCCGGAGCAAATCTGCTCAACTTACAGAACTCGATCTCATATTCGCTCATCGTGAGTTGTCTCTGCTTCAGATGCAGGAAGTTATTCAACAGACGGTCCTGCTCGACCGAGGGTATAAACTTTTTAAGCAGCATCTTCTTGAAGGACTCCCAAGAGCATCCTTCCTTCAGACTCTCCTTTTCCTGAATTCACCAGCTCTTCGCCAGTACTTTTAGCGGGTAGACCGCAATCATCACCTTTTGGGATTCTGCAATCCCCGAATACGAGAACATCTCCTCGATAGAGATGATCCAATCATCCAAAACCATAAAGTCGGCACTCTCGTTGTAGGTAGGAGGTCTCAATCGCTGGAAATGTGAAATAAAATTCATCTCTGGTGGTAGCGACACTGGGGGCACCAGAGGAACAGGAATAATGGGTACGGATTGACCCACGGCAGGGTCTTGCATTGAGGGTTGTTGCGCGGGAGCGGCAGACAACAAGCACTGAATCTGTGATTGCATCGCCATCAACTGTCTCGACAGAGCCTCATTACTCTGACGCAAACTCTCGATCACCGCATCACTTTGCGCACTTGACGACTCACCCTCTAACTGGGAGTCGACCGAGTCACAGGACGTCTAGCCGGCATTTCTAGAAAAGTAACGAACGACTCATCAAAAATCTTAGATTACAACTAGGTCAAACAACTTGTTCAGACCATACTTAAAAGACATTTGCTTATGCTGCAACTTGCTTTGGTATTTTATAATGATGCGATGTCCTACTTAGGATGATATTCTCTCATCTTATTAACTCATGTGTCTATGATATGAATGCATGAATTCCTTAGTCTATTTTAAGAAAAATCATGCGTGTACATGTGTCATCATGTAAACCTTAACTTAGCACGCGTGCTTATGCGATGATATATTATGCATGCAGTGTTATGCATTCTAAAAAGGCCTTAATACATGTATGAGCGGCGTATACATGAAATGTTATGCATCTCATACTACATAACATCGCCTGCAACTAGAAAAGAAAACGTGCTAATGGGCACCAATGTGATGGTGGTTATGCATCTCATACTACATAACCGTTACATGTTGTCACATATGGTGGATCCATATACAAACACATATTATGCATTTCATACTACATAATATGTCTCGTATAATTCTTATCATGCTATAAGTGTAGTGACTATGGTTCGGTTAAGACGTACTGATGATACATCGGTGCGTGTATGCAAATGAATGAAGGAAGTCAAAACTATATGAGATTAGCTGGTTCGACCAACTTGTCAAACTAACCTCTCTCTGATACCAACTGTCACAACCCGCATTTTTTCCGCATTAAAGGGTATATTAGAGTAAGGGGAAAACAGGAGTCATGATGTCACGTCAGCAGGGGATAACTACGGACGCTCAGGCAAAACTCCTACTTAACGCATAAAGAAAGATCTTTGAGTTATTTAGAGAAAAATCCAGTTTAAGTTAAGCAGTTAGCCGCATCCCTCGGCTAGTGACTCATCTAGTCCACGAGAATAATAGTTATACGTTGCGGAAAATACTTCTTTTACAAGATTAGACACCCTACATGAGTATAAACATCCCAGAATGACAACTCATGTTATGCAAGACTCTATATTAATAATAAGTATAGGAAAAAGAAGTTCTTTACGATAACCAAAAAGTAGTGACTTGGTTTTAAAAGAGATGACATATATGATATACTAATAATAAGGTTTTATAAGTTAAAAATATCTAACATGCAGTCCTACCATAAAACGTCCCAGAGAGCGAGTAATCCAAACAATCAGAAAGAAAACAAATAGCGGCTAGCAAAGTGTCCAAAAAGAATCAACAACCCTATGAGCGCCAACAACCTGACACAAACCCACATAATACAAAAGTATGTCTGAACTAGGTAATGTAAAATAAAACAACAAACTACCTCGCAACGGTGAGGTGAAACTACAGCCAACACTGCTGCTCAGGAACTCAAAAACCAACTCCACTACCTGTTACTGCTCTGAACATGAGTCTTTCCAAACACAGAACAACTAAGCAAGAATGTATAAGTGATGGAAGAAATTTAAACGAAAGCAAGCACTGGTCATAAGGGGTACTAACCCAAGACTAAAAGTGCTGAAGTAAAGTACAAAAAAACGGAAATGAACACTTACGTGTATCGTCACGTATAACAAAATACCACAGATGCAAAATACTATAAGGGGGAAAAACACAATTAAATCATCAGGAAGAATTGCATAACTCTATTAGCCACATGTGATCAACTCTACCCAAAAAAACACGGGCGAGCTGGTCACTCATCCGGACACACCCACACAGATAAATTTTTTGTCTAACTGCGGGGGAGACTCAAATACTCCACCATTCACCGCAGACGTCAAACACCCGGTAGAGTTCCACAAGGTACTAATAAAGGGATCAATCATTGCGGCGTTGGTTTCGTCCACTAACACCCGCAACGAAGAAAACCATGATATAACAAACATTGCGGCAGTGGTTTGGTCCAGTAACACCCGCAACGAATAAAACCATGATATAAATCCCAAGACTTTGGACATCGGATTCTACTAAACATCGCTAGATTGGAAACGATTGATCAACCTCTAGGGAAAGATGTGTGACCTTAAATAAACTCTATCTCGTCCTACACGGTAGTTAAGAGATGATTAAACGATAAAGGTTCAACCGCATCAGTAAATCACTAACAACTCTACAAGGTAGGATTGGCATAATCATGAACATGATATTATAAGTGAATCTTAAGTAAAAGATTAAAATCATAACACTAATCAGAGAGATAATATCACTAGATGAAGGGAAACATGAATTCTAACAAGATCTGAAAGAGGAGGAGGGGAGAAACCATCACTTGCCATGGTTTTGCCGGAAAAACTCTCCAAATCACTTCGTGTCGCAGGTCGGGGCTAAAGAAGACGGGAGAAATCAAAATCTGAACAAGAATGGCCGAAATAGAAGTTAGGGCCAAAACCCTAACGGGAAAAACTCAAGAAATGGAAAAAACTTTACCATAATGGCGTAGCTCTCGTTGAGAGCTTTATGGATCTACGAACGGTTCAAGATTTCGAGCACCGGAGCACCGTCGGCGGCCACCGGAAGAATCATGGAAGAACTTTCTCTCTCTTGCTCACGCCGTTCTGGTTCGGAAGTTACGGGAAGGAAGAAGTACGGCTTAAATGAAGGAGGAGAAGAAAGAGGAATAGGTATATATATATATATATATTTATATGGATACAATAAATGTAGCATTAAAGTATTTTACCTTTAATAGTTAAATACTTACGAAAATAGACCGGGGTTGGCTGAACCGGAATTCTCGAGAAGTCATGGAATTCTCGAGTACTGAAGAGGGTTTCTCGGGAAATGAGGAAAAAAACTTCTCGAGTAGAAGGTATGTATTTCTCGAGTACTGAAGAAGACTTCTAGGGTACTGAGGAAGAAGGGTTCTCGGGAACTAAGAAGGCTTCTCGAGAACTGAAAGAGACTTCTCGGAAACAGGTAGAAGCATTTCTCGGGAACAAGACAGGACTTTTCGAGAAATGGCAGCACTTCTCGGGAACAGCAAGGTATATCTCGAGAACAGTATAAAGCTTTCTCGAGAACAAGTAGAAGCATTTCTCGGGAACAAGACAGGACTTCTCGAGAAAGGAGCAAGCTTCTCGAGAAAGAATAACACTTCTCGGGAACAAGACCCGGCCTCTCGAGAAATGAAGGGCAAGAATCCCGAATACCATACACAAGGTTTTCTCGAGAATAGATGAGGATTTCTCGAGAACAAGGAAGTGCCTTCTCGAGAATAAGTCCAGGTTTCTCGAGAATTGAGCAAGTCATTGACTTTAGATGTCTATTTATTCGGAAATCAGTCAACAATACAGACAAAACGCCCTCTGATTTGGATGAAAACTGCACCGTAGACGAATGCCAGCGCTACGAATCTAACGACGGAGAAAAAAACACTAGAATCCGACGCACCATTTTTGAGACACTAACGTCAAATGCCTACAACAAGCATAAATATCACAAAACCTCAATTATGTGCCGAGACTGCAAAAACGCCCGGACCGCAACAAAACTGGACAAGCAAATCCAAGAAAAACACAAACGAAATTCTTCCATCATGAAAACCTTCAATCACATCAAAATCTCAAAATCTGGTCAAACAGACCCAACGGACGGAAAAACACAACAATGGTGCAGCGCCGTCAACATGCCGTTAAAAGATAACGCCCTGAAGTCATAAATATGACGATAACAAATCAAATAATATCATCGGAAAATCGGAGGCGTTACATTAGTGGAGCTGAATCAATGGACGGGGTAGGCATAACGGGGCTAGTGAGGAATAAACGTTAGGAATGGGTAGAAAGACTCAACCGGGCCAAAATGATGGTCTACATCACACTCACGCGCTTGAACTAACCGTATACCCATGCTTCGAGAATAGCTTGGGGCAAATTCTTAGCCACCGAGAAAGAATATCATTCCTCCGGACTCGAGCAATACGAGGCTAATGATAGTCTACACACATCCTTATGCTACAATTTGATTCACACCGGATTCACCAATTTTTGAGTAGTATACAGAATATTCGTGCTAAAAGAAAAAGTATAAACTAAAAGCATAAACAGAAATTGAATATACTCGAATTTCTACGCGAAACACGAGCACTCGGCTGTGAGCACTACAGGAGTCAACATTTTACTCTGCCTTGCAATCCTAAGCCAACACAGCTATTTTCTAAATCACGCAAAAGGAATGCATTTGGCACGTGACATTCTAATTGTTAAGCACGTGCTCATGTGTGTGATGAGGTGTGCGGTGAACATGGACTATAATTATAGAACTAGAATAAAAAATACTTTTAGTATGTTATGTAATGCGCATGCGCACGGGTAATGAACGCACAAATACATTCCTTTTGTGCGTTACCATGAAAGTAAATAAAAATATAACCATGAAATTAAATAAAAAGCTAGGAGAAGAGAGTTACTCATGCTCAAAATAGAGCATACCTGAAGATTACACTGAAATTTATAAACCTTACCGCCACCGCATCAACATTTTAAATATCCACGCCACCGCATCAACATTTTAAATATCCACGCGACCTGCTGAAAAATGCTCCAAACAACACAATATAGGATGTCTAAAAAATAACAGCTCAGAACTATACTATACTACACAACTACTATAATAGAACACATGCCACATCACAGGAACAAAAGAGAACTGTAGATAGAAATAATAGATGTCCACAGCACACACCATGGGACGGAGCCCCAACTGAATAATGTCCCGTACAAACCATAAAACAAATATAAAAACAAAAATCACTAAAGACTGCAAAGAAGAACCCTCGAGAAGATGAAGCGCGAGCTGTCACTACGGAGACAGAGGAGGGAAGGCGACCGCGGAGAAGAAGAAGCACGCTGACGACGAGACCGAGAGGTAGAAGCTCGGCCTGGAACCGTAGGAAACTCCACTCCAAGTGTGCCCCAATCCGAGATGAAAGCTAATATTGCATGGCCATGGAGTCCTCCAGGCGCATGAGTCGCTCATGAAACTCAGGAAACTGCTACTCCTCGCTCTGTCGAGGGGCAGGCCTCCGAGGAGCAAGGGCATCAGCCAGGGGAGCAGCGGAATCAGGTAACCCAGTCCCCAACGAGGAGCTTGCCTCAGCAGCATCAGAATGAGCGGCACCATCCGCTCTGACTTCACGAATCTAATAACACTAATTCCCTCCTATGAGAACCCTCTGAACCAACTTGAACGCCGACATCATCACCACCGAGATAGAATGGCCCGTGGATACAACAATCATCGGAGGCAACACCTCCTAGACCCCCAATATCTTGGCGATTTGAATGATGTAGTGCGATCCTCCTATTGACTTCATGGGCAAATAAGTAGCCTGGCGAAGAAGATACTGAGCAAGAACCCGCCAAAGATGCAGAGGTACCCACCAGTGCATGTTGTAGAGGTAGAGAAGATCCTGCCAGCCGGCTACGTTCTGGCTCATGGTGCGGGCATTAATGTTATGCCCGATCAAGTGCTGAACATAGCGGAGCACGGGAGAGATAATCTGGGTGGCCTTTGCTGCGCGAGCCTCATACGGTCGAGTCTTTACAGTAATAGATTGCCGGAATTTGCTGGGAGAAACCCTCGTGGGGAACTCGAGAGGACGGTAGATAACGTTCGAGTGCATGAGGTCGTCCTGAGTGTATATCCCGGTGTAGACCGTCAGCATGCCCCCACCACAAGTGTGCATACGGCTCCACATAAAGAAGGATACAGACGTGGGCTCTCCGGTTCTCTCGTCCAAGGACTCAAAAATGGGGAACTTGGTCAGGAACTTGAGAGTGAGTTCACGATACCCATATTCCTCAATGGAAAATAGGTTCCACCATGAACCTACCTCGAGTAACCGATCCACGGCCTCATCTAGCCTGATCGTGGAGAGCTCTGAAACAGATACTAAGCGGTAATCAAGAAATTTCTTCTGTCGCAGCAAATTGTACCTCTCGAGATATTCGGGTCTCCCAAATAGCAGTATTTCCTTCGCCGACCTACCAGCAGCCCACGACGAAGCCGAACCCTCTCCTCGGAGCATCCTCGTCACTGGCTTCTTGACACTGATGATTCCACGAGCAAGAGATCAAGAAGGAAGAGAGAAGAGGAATGGGAGGAAGAACGGTGGAGAAATCGGGAGAAAAACGCCTGAAAAACGGGCTCAGGCGGAACCTACAAATCGCGCCGATCGGGAGAAAATTCTAGGGCCTGCGAGTAATCGGGGAAGAAGACCACGGGCATTATAAGATAAAAATCGCACGGTCGTGCGATTTACTCGCGCACGGTTGTGTGATTTACTCGCGCACGGGCGGTCCAACCGTGTGATTTGCAAATTCTGCCCAAACATCAATTTGTTTTGGGGACGAGACTATAAGCGACAACAGAGAACAAAATGGAACAACCGAGAGACAGGGATCAGTGACGACTCTGCTAAAATCTCGCAAGAGTACGCGGCGCGCGCAAAATGTTTCAAATTTAAAATGTAAACATGTTATCACAAATAAATTAAACTATAAATAGATGGAATTAAATTAACACTACTCCTACTCCTAGATAAGTACTACATTTATTTTCCTCCCAGCACGACTTATTTAGCAACCGAAATATGAAAACTGAAATGTACAGGTAACTGCACCATTATCCATTTCAGTAACAGACACTGATGTGGTGATAGAGTAGTTACCTCCATACTTGAATATAAATACCTACGCGGAGTGTCGGGTAGGGTAAGGTAGTATGATGAAGAAGTCTCAGTGTCCATCTCCATTTGCAGGTGGTCCATTCCTTCATCGGGCAACACAGCGGGCTCGATTACTTCCTAAATCGGATCCAATGCGGAATCCTTCAAGGAATCAGACACGAGAATGGAATCAAGAAACAAATTAGAAGAATGACATAAAAGGATTTCATCTTCAGGAGTGATCCCGGTATCACTCCCGAAAGGTTGAGGTAGTAGATAATCGTTGGTATCATCAAAAAGGCAACAAGGTTCGGGGAGATCAATAGTGGCCTCCTCTATAAATTGGACTTCCTCAACTGGTGTTGAGGTAATCACCTCCTCACCTTGGAAAACGTCCTCCTCCATAGGAGTGGGCATAACACTGCGGGTACCTGCTTCTTCCTAGAAAACAACCTCAACAACAATGTCAAAAACAGTTATAGTACTATGCACAGAAGAAGTATTGATCGGAGAAAAATCGAGCACTAACTCTTCACAAAGAATCAGATCCATACATGATAAATGAACATGGGAGACAGGTGTGACCATGTCGGGGAATAGATTAGCCACAACTCTGGTGGGAGCTTCCACAGCATTCCCTTCAAAACACGAAAGTGAAACAGAAACGTAACCAGAGGTAGAAGGTGTGTTGTCAGGGATAGGAGTTGGGACGATCTGGAAATCTGACTCGTCATCCTCGTCCAACTGACGAAGGTACTCAACACAATCCTTCAGAGCATGATCCGTTGTCCGACAAAACAGACATTGTGTTGCATTCTTCTTCGATCCAAATGGGGTCAGAGACGAAGTCAAAAATGGTGCGTGCGGTGCAGAAGAGTAGTCATGGGACTTAGGAACGGTGTATGAGGTACCGTACAACGTCGGTGCCCGATACACTGAGCCTTGGGACCTAGAGCTACTATCTCCCGTTGGACATCTATCACTAGCATGAGAGGCATCTCCGCACCAACGGCAGCGGATATTAAATCAACCCACATTACGTGAAGGTAGCCAGGATTACCAGAAAAACACCGTCGTGCACAATACTATACCCAACAAAATAAAATTAAAGCAACCTATAATTTAAACAAGGAGAAAATAGAATAAACAAACAGGAACAACTAGAAATTTTTACAAATAATTTTCTGAATAACAGAGTCACGACGCCAACTGCGTTCCCCGAGAACGACGCCACAAAATTGATGCGCAAACGGCAAGTGTACTGGTCGCTTAAGTAATATAAAATGGGTGAGTTATTCATAAGTATCGATCTCGAAGAAATGTAGTTTGGGGCGCGTGATTCTATCGTTTGGAATAAAGGTTATACATATTTCAAATTGACAAAGAGCTTTGATTTGGGTTTTGAAAATAAAATGAAAACTAACTAAACTAATGCGGGTCGCAATCACCGCTTCGTAGGGTGCATGGAGGCTAATGCAGACCGATATGCTCTGCTTCGATAGGCGGATGAATGAGAAGGAAAGCGGATGAATAGTTCACACCGGCGGATTGAGGTTTGAGGGCACTTCTTCGCAATGCACGTCACTTGCAATTGCTAGTGCGGCTGCAAACACTATGGAGGGATGGAAATGATGAGATGGTGGCGTTCCTCACTTGCATAAACCACAAAGAATTTTGCATAGACATTAAAATGACAATAAAGTAAAATTAGGGTTTAGCAAATATCATTCATACAACCAAATCATTCAAGAGAAAATACATTACAATGAAGAGGGGGAGAGAATACAACCAAAGCACGAATACTCGTCGAAGATTCACGACCAGAATCAAGGGTGGTCAATCCTTTTAAGAGCTCGGGCTTCAACTGTCGTCTGGGGTCCGGAAGAGTTGTCACCTTCTTCTAGTATACCCGTCTTCTTCGTCAACGACCTTTGGCAACGGGCTTCAACTGTCGTCCGAGGTTCGGAAGAGTTGTCACCTTCTAATATACTCGTCTTCTCCGTCAATGACCATTAGCCACGACCTCCGCGTAGAACTCCACGAGAGCCGCGATAAATCACTCGAAATGAAGCTTGGAAGCAAGCAAACGATGGAGAAGGCCAAGAGAATCTCCTAGCCTTTGATTTGCAAGATTAATATGGTCGGAGGACCTCCCGATGGTGGGCGGCAATGGAGCGGCGGAAGGGGCGAAGCTAGACTTGTATGCGCGAATTTGGAAGAATGATCTTAAATAGGGTGAATTCCTACCCTTATATAGTGGAAGATAAGAAGAATACGCACGCACGGTCGAACGCATGACCGTGCGTGCATCGTGCGAAATTTGTGTGCTGTCTGGTTTTTGCGTGATCTGTCGCTAACCATGCGTTTTGTGCGAACAGCCCGTGCGAGAACAAATCTCACAGCCCGGGGCAGATCACCAGTTTTTGGGTCATGCAGGCATCACACGGTCGCGCTGATTGTGCATGAAGAAAACGCACGGCCGTGCGATTTCTACGGGAAAGAAATCAGTAGCACTGGCCCACTTGTACAGCAAAATCACAGCCAGGAGCACCCCTCCAGCACACAACAGAAATAAAAACAACATAAAAACAATTTGGGGAGCACCATGTGCTTACCCCCAAGGCCCCAACAACATTTGCGCAATTGCACACCGCAACGAGCCTAAAATGTGCACTTCATGAGAAAATGTGAACAAGTGAAATATGAGTAATAGTAATCTAAAAGTGAAGTGCAAGTGAGTGATCTAGAGAGAAATAGGATACTGCCAACCAGCTCTTGGGGAGAGTCGGTACAGGAAACCAAAAAATACATTCTATACGTCGTCTTGATTTCTAGCGTCATAGAAATCACAGTTTGGTAATTAGTTTCTTATTGAAATAAAATCACCTCTCATATTGTTCTTATGAAGATTTTTTTCTGGTTTTCAAAATACTTTTAATTGGATATTTTGAATTGAATTTTAATTATAAACGAAGTTTTATAAAACCCTTATCCCTCCCCCCTCTATGGGCGCCTTGCAATCCAACAACCCGTAACAAAGTCAAATTATTCCAAAAACGTTTCACTGCCTGGAATAATTGTGTATCGTGATCACGCCTCATCCTGAGGAGAGGAATCTTCAAAAACTAAATATTCTCTTGCACCACCATTATTCACTGGAGTCAGCTATCATGGTTGCAAAATTTTAATGAAAAAATTTCATATCTCTTTAGATGTAGATATTCTGAATATCACTATAACAAAAACACCAGATGAATTACATAGGAGTGAATGCATTTATAATGCAAAGGCCATGAACAGTTTATTTTGCGCAATATCAAAAGACATTTTTAAATTAATCTGTTCTTTTTCTACTACCTATGAACATTGGAGATTTCTTGAGAAAACATACGTTCTTCCCCCTGCAGATGATGAACTATGTCAAATTGAAATGTTACAAGTATATCATATGGATCCAAAAGAAGAAAATCATAATGACTCGTGCTCGGAGGATTATTACTCAAACTCATCAAAAAGGGAGCCATGTACTCGGCGACGGTAAGTGTCCCCTGTCGTAGGTTCTGTAGCTGCTCAAATAGCTGATCTCGGTATGACGCGGGGAGGTACTTCTCCTTCAGTCTCTCCTTCATCTCGTCCCATCTGGCGATGGGGTAGTAACCATCCCGCTCTAGAGCTCTATCAACACTGATCCAGAATACCTTAGCTTGTCTGATCAACTTCATCTTTGCAAAGCGGACACAACGCTCGTCACTCATGTCGTACCACTCGAAATTGTGGTTCATGTCCAAGAGCCAATCGCTGAAGGCTTTCGGATCTAGGCGACCATCAAACGAAGGGGCGTTGAGTCGGATGCGACGAGTGATGTCATGATAGTGGCCCCCTCTCGGAGGATCGGGGTAGTCCTCGGGGTAGTCATCATGGGCGTAGTCGTATCGGGCGGGTGGAGGACCACGCTCTCTCCGACCCGGGGGATAATAATCATCCTGGTGATGGTCACCGCGACCGTGTGGGGGCACACGATCTCTGGGGTCCGGCTGAGGCTGACGTGGCATCCGGTACTCATCACGCTGAGGTGGCAGCCTATCCCTCGCCGGGACTTGCCTATGATCTCTCGCAAAATCAGGATGTCGCCTTACCGGCGGAATCGGGGATCGATGAGGACTATCACAATGGTGACGGTCTGCGGGAGGTGGACCATCCCTTGGGCGTTGCCATCGACGTGGAGGAGCGTCAGGGTCGTCCTCAAGAGAATCGTCACGCTGTGTCGGAGTGTCTCTGGCATCCTCTAAGTGGCCTAAACGAAGGTTCACCTCGGCAAGGTCATGACGCACATCGTCGAACTGGGCTCCTATGGTGTCAAGGCGACCTAGGACAAGGCGTTGGAACTCAGCGAAAGCGGCGTCTGAATTCGAACTCGTCGCTCAGTCCTCAGTGTTTTGTGGTTCTACCATCTTACTCTAAAAGTCCTACCACTACGGAGCATGCAAGTGGCCTAACATGGCTTTGATACCAAATGATGTAGTGGTAGGCTAGTGGTGCTCGGGCGCTAAGACTCTACGTGTAGGTGAGGGGAATATGTCAATGCAACACCTAAATGCAATGCGACAATCGGATGGCGATGACAATTAATTTAAGCAATGAAGAGTAATAGCATCACGCAGTTAATCAAAATAAAGAAGCAAATAATTAATTTTAACAATTCGGCAACGGCTTCCTCCGCTCGGAGGGCCAAGGCAAGCGGCGGCAAATATTTCCACAGACAATTATTAGCATAAAAAGAACAACTACTACATAACCATAATCGCAGCACAATATAGATAGTCAACCAAATGAAATGTCAAGTTACAGAACACAATACCACAGATACTCACGATGTAGTGGGCTGATCCGAGGCGTTGGAGAATTTGACGGGCCGGATGCAAAACGAGCGACCGGAGGTGGAACCGGAGGCGAGGTGGCGATGACAGTGGCTGCCTTCGGCGAAAAGTGGTGGTAACGGATGGTAAAACAGCGGATCCGGCCACAAATGAGTAGATCCGGACCGGGGGTGAGTAGATCTGATGATTTGGAGCGGATCCGAACAAAAATGGAAGGTTTGGGTGGAGGGAATAACGGATCGGAGGGTGGTAGCGCTAGATCAAAAGAGATCTCGGGTTTTCGGAGCGGTGGGAGGTGGATCCACGAAGGGGAAGGGGAAGGAGTGGCCGGCTAGGGTAGGTCGGGCCTTAGGGGGGTCGGTTTTGAGGAGGGGAGGGGCGGTGAGGGGGCTGGAGGCCGGCGGTGGGGAGGCAGCATGCCGGCGGCGGGAAAACTGGGAAAAGTGGGGTGCGGCTGGCTGGACTGCTGGCCGGCGGTATGGAGGGGTATTTAGGGGGTTCCGGTGGTGGAAAAAGGGGAGAAAACGTTGGAAAATGATGGAGGGGGGGTAGGGGTTACCTTGGCGAGGAGTTTGGCGCCCTAGGAGTCGTCACCTAGGGTTCCACGGCGTCGGCACCGAGGAGGGATCGTTGGAATCCGGGAATGCTCTTCTCCAAATTCAACAATACCTCAAACCAGCCCCTCTACATCCTATTTATAATAAAAGAGAAGCTAGGGCATCCCCCATCAACGACTATGATTGGCTAGTGGGTTCGCCCATAAAATACATCAAAATAAAACTGAAAAAATAAAGTAATATAGTTTTTTGACTCACAGCGATGTCCCGGGCGCAACTGCGGAGTCCGAGCGGCGATCCGATCAAGTCTTCCTGCGCGAATACATGTATGTGGGTCCCGCCTTGCGGCGAACCCCTTCAGATGCATTCGATGGTTCCCCATCACTAAAGAATTTGGATCCGGATGTGTACATCGG
Source organism: Platanthera guangdongensis (assembly GCA_039583875.1). Taxonomy (NCBI): domain Eukaryota; kingdom Viridiplantae; phylum Streptophyta; class Magnoliopsida; order Asparagales; family Orchidaceae; genus Platanthera; species Platanthera guangdongensis. Next base: position 55,706,491 of record CM077154.1, read on the forward strand.
CGATCGAAGGTGGAACCGACGGCGAGACAACGATGGCGGTAGCTATCCTCGGCGGTAAATGATGAGATCGGACAAGAAATGGGTGGATCCGGCCACGTATAAGTAGATCCAGGCCAGGGAGGGGTGGATCCGCTATTTAGGGTCGGATCCGGGCGAGGGAAGGGTGAGGGGGTGGTGGAAATAACGGATCAGAGGTTGAAATTCTCAGATCTGAATTGATCTAGAGAATTAGGGCGGTTTGGAGGTGGTTCCATGAAAAGAGGGGCTCTGGGAAGGAGGGAATGGGCGGCCAAAAAGACAGGGAAGGCTGGTGGTGCAGGGAGGAGGTGAGTTCAGGCGGTTGTAGACTGCAGTAGGGGGAGGAGTTGGCGGTTGTATCTTCAGGAAACGGGGGTAATAGACGGCTGGGCAGGCGGTTGAAGGTTGGGGAGGAGTGGGCGGTCGGTTGTAGGGAGCCTGGGAGGCGTTGGTAAGAGGGGTGTAGAAACTATAGGAGCAAACAGTGAATTTAATTAATGATTAGTGAACTAAAATGGGGATAGAAAGTAGAGACGTGGCTGGAACAGCGAAGCAGCCCGCTGTTTATAGGTTCTAGGGGCTGCAGCTGGAGGTTTGGGAGGGGGGGAGGGTTACGGTTAGGGTTAGGGAATACCTTGGGGAAGGAGATACATGCTTAGCAGTGGTCACTTAGGATTTCATGGAGTCGGCACCATGGCTTGATCGCTGGAATCCGGGATTTCTTTTCACCAAATTCTGGAATGACTTCAACTAGCCCACAAACCATCTATTTATAAAAAAGGGAGGATTAGGGCATCCCACCATCAATGGCTATGATTAGCTGAATGTGGGGCCACCTAAATACATCAAAATAAAATGCACAATAGTGAAATAATATATCAAATCGATTCGCAACGCGAATCCGAACACAACTACGGAACCCGATCGTCGATCCGGGCACACCATATATGTAAAGTCGCCAAGTCAGCCTTGAATGGGCCCAAAACTCGTCATCCAGTGCAAGTGCTCGTCTATGCTCCGCAGCAATCTCCCGGGCTTGAAAGAATTCATCTCCCGATGAATAGGGATCAGAATTCTCTTGCTGCATGTCAGGTGAAACTCGAAGAAGTCCACTAGAGGTGCCCAAGTGTCGTTGCTGGAAAAGTTTCCTCGCATATCAACTCCTCCTGACTGAAAAGTTGTCATCTCCGGTGAATGGAGACGGTCGTGCTGAAGTCGAAGTCCAGGGGCGAATCGATCAAGCTCTGTTGCAAGTATCCAAGAGTCACCAACGTATGTAGTGGGAATGCACAGATAGAGTCTGGTGTCCATGATGCTCTCATTGCTCAACTCACGAGTGGTGGATCCCGGTGCGATCGACGGCACCGACGATAGAACCAAAGAATATGATTCCCAAGGTGGGTGGGTGTCAGAAGTAGGTGAGTAGTGGTGGCCATCAGACATAAGTTGGTTATGGGGGTGGCAAGGCAACGGGAGTGGAGGTGTGGGCAGCTGGAAATCCCCACTGCTTGGGTCCACATACTCGCGAGGTTCGTAGTACGGCGTCATATCCTCAACACTAAATATCAGGTGGATACTCATACTTGCAAGGAAATCAAGATCATAGGTGTTTGCTTCGATCTGTCTCATGATTATATATGAATCCATTCACCTTACAAAAAAGCTTTTAGCAAATCTCGCACGGAGCCTCACAACGCAGATTCTCCCCATCACCAGCTCGTCATCATGAAGTACGTGCACTTGTCAATGAACATCCGCTTGTGATTTACAAGATTTATTACCAAAATAAATTATTCATAGGACCGACTCATGACGCACAAGCAAACGATGAATAGACAACACAACAGACTCACGCAAAAGACGACGAAATGACTCAACAGACTCATGCAAATGACACAGGACCGATACAACGTACCTGCTACGGGAAAGTCTAATAATGACCGTGACGTCTCTAAAATATGGTGGCCTATCAGGGGGCTCTCTCGGTGGAGTGTAGAAAAACTCATCTCAAGTGTGAAGAGTGCTCAGATGATCGTGAGAGACAATTACACTCATATACGGGCTCGTAAAGAGTCAAATGTCTCTCAGGGAACGTGACACATCAAGCGGCTCACCAGGAGGTGTGTACGAGAAGTCATCGCGGGTGAGACGACCACATGGGTGAAAAGCGTGTACACAAACTAGAAGACGTGACTATATAGTGTGGGGAGTATCCCCCAAAATGAAAAACTCGTCTGGTGGCTCAGCAGGTGGTGCATCACAAAACTCATCTAGAGTGTGGTGAGTCGACCGGTGGTGCCCTAGACACTCAATGCTCCACACATTATCCATCCTTTGGGGCAAGGCCAGGGACGAGAATGGTATCAACACCAGACTCTGGGCTCTCGGTCGTGATGTGACTCCGAGTAGTGACAATGGGAGAGCGACATAGACCTACACTCAAGAATGGATATGTGGGTGCGGTGTCAGGAAATTGGTCTATTGTTGAGGTACTAACCCGATGTATGGAAGAGGAGGAGGTGTGGGTGAGGCACACAACACTACAGACTCAGTAGGTCGCTCAGGCTCGCTCTCAGTCGGGGTCACAAGGGACGGGTCAGAAATAAGAGATAGGTCACTCACTGGGCTAAGCACCTCACTAGGGTAAGAGCAATCCGCATCAGATATCACTTTTGTCGTGGCTGACATGACAGTGGTAGGCATCGTGGTGACCTCAGTATGAGAGAGACTCGTGTCGCGGAGGTCAAGATGAGAATCCCTTCGACCAGCTGATGTAGGGGTAGGCCTCCACGGCACGAGTCTGTTCATAATGTGTCTTATCTTAGTATGAGAGACCTCAGTATGAGAGGACAGTGGTAGGCATCGTGGTGACATCAGTATGAGAGAGACTCGTACCGCGGAGGTCAAGGTGAGAATCCCTTCGACCAGCAGATGTAGGGGTAGGCCTCCGCGGCACGAGTCTGTTCATAATGTGTCTTATCATAAGGTGAGAATCCCACTCGGAGCTCATTTTTGATGTATTTTAAGGGCGAACCCACAGGCCAATCATAGTCGATGGGGAAACTCTACTGTGTCTTTTCTTATAATAGGAGGTATGAGGGCTGATTTAAGACATTGCAGAATTTGGAGAAGACTTATTCCCGGATTCCAGCGATCCCTCCCCGGTGCGGACGCCGAGAAACCCTAGGTGACGACTCCTAGGTCTTCAAACTCCTCCACAAGGTAACCCCTACCCCACCTTCGTTTCCCCCCCTCATAATCAATTTCCCACCACCGGAATCACCCAAAACTCCTCCCTAAAGCCACCGACGTGCAGTCTTCCTGCAGTTTTCCAGCAGTTTTCCTGCAGCTTTACTGCAGTTTTCCTGCAACCTCTAACTAAACCCACCGCCACAATGCTGCCCCCCCCCCCCATGCTTCACCGACCCCCAGCCTCCTTTCCCTAACACGGCGACCCACACTTGGCCGCCGCCACCCTCCCACGACCCCTCCATAGTCGGCAGCCCCTACCTACCACCGGCCTGATATGTCTGCTCAAGAGACTTTGAGATATGATAAGCTACCTTAGTACGTATGTCAGACCGAAGACCAAACCGAAATCGGGGAATGGTGATGGATCGGTTCTCTCGGATATCACTCCTTACCACTAACTCGTCAAGACGATCTCTGTACTCAGGGACATACATGGATCTTTGCTGAAGGGAAAATAATTGGTCTAGCAAGCGACTCAGATACGACGGAGGCAGATACCTCTGACCCAATGTACGCTTCATGTCTACCCAATCGGTGAGGCGATGTAGACAGTCTCACTCGCGGGTCCTCTCAACGCTAGCCCAATATGCCCTCGCCTGATCTAAACTTTTAAGTTTCGCAAACTTGACGCAACGTTCACCGAATACCTCAAAATGATCAAGATAATACTTCATATCCACGAGCCAATAACTGAAAAACTCGGGAATCGATGAGCTGGCAAAGGAAGGGGCAACAGTACGAAACTGACTATCAAGATCTCTCTCAAAGTGATGATCCTCATAATGGTCATCCCTAAGGTAATCGGGTCGAGTCGAAGGATCAACACGATCCGCTCGCGTGCAAGGATATGAACAACGATAATCATGATATTGATCGTCACTAGTGTAGTGGGATCGTGTCAGTGGGTCAACACAATCTCTAAAAGTGGTGTGCTGCGATCGAGAATAATCGTCGTAATAACGTGAGGGTCTTTCTGAAGAGGCTTGATAGGAGCGTGTGTAAGTGGGCTCGAAATAACGGTGATACATAGACGTGAAAAATCTATAGACTCTACGACCGTGTATCGAAAAGTGTGCACAACCTACCTCTGATACCAATTGACGCAGGGCGAATCTATAGGTGGCGGGAAATCTGCAACCTAACCCTACATGTTATGCAAATCCGACAGCTAGATCACAAATTAAATAATAAATTAAAATCATCTCATGCAGATAATTCGAGAAAAGGCAAAATAATTTATTTGGGCAAACAAACTTAGGTTTTCCTCCGCGTGGAGGGCCAAAGCACGAGCGCGCGGCGAATAAACCCTGCAAATCACAATAATAATCTAGGACAAATTTCTACGATATTGTTTTTCCAAACAAATATAAAATGTCCAACCCAATATATAAATGATGAAAATAATAAATCAGTACAACTAAATCTCATCAAATAGTGGGCTGACCAAGACACTAAAGAATTTGAATCCGAAAGTATAGATCGGCAAACGGAGGTGGAACCAGCGGCGAGACAACGATGGTGGTGGCTGTCCTCGGAGGTAAATGATGAGATCGGACGAGAAATGGGTGGATCCGGCCACGTATAAGTAGATTCGGGTCGGGGAGGGGTGGATTCGCTATTTAAGGCCGGATCCGGGAGAGGGAAGGGTGAGGGGGTGGTGGAAATAACGGATCAGGGGTTGAAATTCTCATATCTGAATGGATCTAGAGAATTAGGGCAGTTTGGAGGTGTTTCCACGAAAAGAGGGGCTGTGGGAAGAAGGAAATGGACGGCTGGAAAGACAGGGAAGGCTGACGGTGCAGGGAGGAGGTGAGGTGAGGTGGCTGTGGACTGCAGTAGGGGGAGGAGTTGGCGGCTGTAGCTTTAGGAAATGAGGGTAATAGGCGGCTGGGCAGGCGGTTGCAAGGTGGGGAGTAGGCGGCCAGCTGTAGGGAGCCTGGGAGGCGGCGTTAAGAGGGGTGTAGAAACAATAGGAGCAAACAGTGAATTTAATTAATGAACAGTGAACTAAAATGGGGATAGAAAGTAGAGATGTGGCTGGAACAGCGGAGCAGCCCGCTGTCTAGGGGTTCTAGGGGCTCCAGCTGGAGGTTTGGGAGGAGGAGGAAGAGGTTTAGGGTTAGGAAATACTTTGGGGAAGGAGATACAAGCTTAGGGGTCGTCACCTAGAGTTTCACAGAGTCGGCACTGTGGCTTGATGGCTGGAATCCGGGATTTCTTTTCACCAAATTCTGCAATGACTTCAAACGGCCAACAAACCATCTATTTATAAAAAAGGAGGATTAGGGCATCCCACCATCGATGGTTATAATTGGCCAAAGGTGGGGCCACCTAAATACACCAAAATAAAATGCAAAATAGTGAAATAATATATCAAATAGATTCGCAACGCGAATCCAAACACATCCGCGGAGTCTGATCGTCGATCCGGGCACATAATATGTGGAAAGTCGCCAAATCAGCCCTGAATGGGCCCAAAACTCGTCATCCACTGCAAGTGCTCGTCAATGATCCACGTCAATGCCCCTCTCACCTACTCCTGTTTCCGACTCCAAAGATCCCTCTCGACCCTTCCCACTCCAGTTGCAGCCCCGTCCTAAACCACTACCGCCAACCCAGTTCCGTCCTTTCCCCGGGTGATCAAGCCCTCCTTCTACCTCTACAGTGCCGCCTACCACTTTCCCAATGCCTGTCTACCATTGCATCCTTATCCCACCCTCCCTGTTATCGCCCGTTCTCATCTAGTCCTACCCCAACTACTGCAGTCCTTCTCCACACCTTCCCAACCCCTAACCAGCCCTATACAACCTCATCAGTCATTCCCCCTCTCTACTCAGACCTTCCCGCAGTTCTTCTACATTCAGGCCTCTCTTTCGACGCAACCTAACATTGTAACAACCTTTGATGCCCGCAATCAGTCGTTATTCAACACCGCCTGCATGTGTCATATTCATTGTGTGCTTAAATTAATTGCGCCTTCACTAGTTGTGAGTTTTAACTTGTTATTTCCAAATTAATTTTGCGAACAATTATGTGGTTGCTTGAAATCTTTATATTAATTAATTGTTTGTGGCTAATTGGAATTAGACCAAATCATTTGCAAGGGCATTAAGTCAACATTTGATTGGAGTGCCCGTATGCTTGAAGGTCAGTTTGGAGTGTTCATGGTTCAATTTAAAGGTCGTCGTAGATTCATGGCAGTCATCGTGTGATCATTTGCATTGCATCTAGGATTTTGGCGTTGTTCTTCGCCACATGTAGACTCATGTTGCATCAACAATTATTCATAACTATCAGGTATCTACGCTCCCCCCACTCACCTCACTAACAATAACCACCACCCAGGACTCAATAATTGTCATTAAATAACCTGGAACAGCTCATAGCCACAGCTCCCACTCTCCTCCTCTGTAAGAGCCCCACTCAATTCCATTCAAATTTGTTTATTGTTCATCCCAATCCCAACAAGACCCAATTGCTGGAAACCAATTTCACGTTGCCAGCCCTTTTATACAAAGAAAGAGCACTCCATGTCCCCTCCCCCACTTCAGTTTCCTACAGTCAGGGATTATCCCAGGTAAACTTTTTTGTACTGTAATACAGCCCCACAATTTTCCACGTACTACAACCCCGCTGCACCCAAACCTTCACAAATCTTCCCAATTGTAGCTGGAACCTTGCCCATCCCCTCTCCTACTGTTTCCCTGCCCCTATCCTAATACCCACATCCCTCTACTTCACACCTTAAAAATGTGTGGAAATCTGCAGAAGTTGTTGCAAGTCCCCTCAACATATGTGTTTCATCTTCCCGGACTCATATTGTGAATGTCAGTTCTTGTTTGAAGTCATTAATAGTTATTGTTGGGTATCTGGTGAACGTGCAATATTTGGGATATTAGTTTGTACGCAATTGCCAATGCGTTATTCAATTTGCCAGACTAATCCGCTTTACATTTTATTTAAGTATTTGTTGAAGTTGGTAACCGGGCGGTCTGGCGGTCTGGCTTGGCGGGTTGATGACCGCGCGGTTTTACTGTTACCCTTCTGCGGTTTGGTCGTTGTGCGTTGCTGTCTGAGGTCCAAGCGGTCTAGCGGTTTGTCTCTGAAGACTTGGAGACCGGGCGGTCTAGCGGTCTCTCATGGCGATCTCTCTCTCTCTCTCTCTGGCAGTAGCCGAGCGATTAGCCCTTCTGTCTAACCGCGCGGCTTGTGCGGTTTGTGTCTGTATAGTCCGCTTGTGTCCTGTAAATTTTTAGTCACACATCTCTTATTTGTATTCTCTCTTCTCTCCTCCATTCTATATAAGGGAGGTCATACTTTGTAATAGATACCTTTTTGAGATAATAAAGTTTCTGTTAAACCACTTTCGGCTTGTTTTTTGTTCATTTCTAACATGGTATCAGAGGAAACGCTCTTTTCCTCCTGATTCAGCTTCTTCTTCTGTTCGCGCGGGCTACCTTCTAGCCGCTCGACTTCTTTCCCTCCGCTTGATTCTCGGCTTGTTTCTGCTTCCCGCGACCTGTCTTCGCGGCTTGCCTTCTCTTCTGACCGCTGCCCTGTTAGTGCGGCTTGTTTCTCATTGCTTCTCTTCTCTCGCTGCTCCTCTTAGTCGTCGCGACTTGTTTAATAGTCGTCTCGACCTTTTTCCTTCTACCCGCTCGTGCTAACTATTCGTTGCGGCCTCTCTTTTGCCGTCCGACTTGTTTTCGCCTGCCTGTGGCTTTCCTAGCCGCGCGGCCTGCTTCTGTCCGACCGGCTTGTGACTTGTTTTAGCCGTCGCGGCTTGCTGTTCTCTCGCCGTCTCTCTTCAATGGATTTCACTTTCTCTGAGCCGTCTGCCTCGGTGGTCATCTCTTCTGGTAGTGCCCACACTGTTAATCGCGGACGATGGTTGATCGATTCTGGTGCCACAAATCATATGACAGGCAATCCTCAATGTTTCTCTCATCTAGACACCCATGATCGGTTGCCCTCTGTCATCGTTGCGGATGGTTCTCTCTCCCCGGTCAATGGGACGGGCATGGTTCAAGTCACTCCGTCTCTCTGCCTTGCAGATACCCTCTATGTGCCCCAGTTTCTTTGCAATTTGTTATCGGTTACCTCTTTATGCAAGCAACTACAGTGCTCCGTCACATTCACTACTACCTCTTATTATTTTCAGGATCCGACCTCCCAACGGACGATTGCTACTGGGACTGAGAGTGGCGTCCTCTACTTCCTCGACAACATCTCTGCTCTCTCTGCCTTCTCCTCCTCTACAGATCTTCTCCAATGGCATCTTCGCCTTGGTCATGCCCCCCTCGCCTTCTTCGCCAACTTCTCCCCCACCTCCCTTCCCAACATCCTCCTCTTAATTGTGACGCATGTCAACTTGGCAAGCATCACCGCTCTTCCTTTCCTCCAACGCAAGCTCGTGGATCCACCCGTCCGTTTGATCTTGTTCACTCTGACATCTGGGGTCCTGCTCCTACCCTTACCGTTGGGTGGGGTAGTTCTTACTTTGTTACGTTCATTGATGACTTTTCTCGTTGTACTTGGGTCTATCTCTTACGAGACCGTTCTGAACTTTTTGATGTCTGGACATCCTTTTATCATTCAATTCAAACTCAGTTTGACGTTTCCATTAAACTCTTACGCTCGGATAACGCAAAAGAGTATCTTAGCCAAGCATTTTCCTCTTTCTGTACGCAACATGGGATTATTCATCAAACCAGTTGCGTTTACTCTTCCCAACAAAATGGAGTGGCGGAACGCAAAAACCGTCACCTCCTTGATGTTGCTCGCACTCTGCTTACGCAAATGCATGTCCCTCGCTCCTACTGGGGCTATGTTGTTCTCATCTCTTGTTATCTCATCAATCGCCTTCCCTCCACCGTTCTCCATGGCCAAACTCCTTTCTCCATTCTCTATCCGGGCAAAGAACTCTTTCATCTTCCTCTACGTATCTTCGGCTGCACAGCCTTTGTGCATGCTCCCTCTACCACCCGCGACAAACTCTCCCCTCGGTCCACCAAATGTATCTTTTTGGGGTACTCTCCCACTCAGAAGGGTTATTGTTGCTTTGACCCCGTCACCCGCAAACAATTTGTCTCTGCGGATGTTAGCTTCTTTGAAAATGCTTCTTACTTCTCTTCTGCTTCTTCCTCTCCTCCTGCTCATCCTCCACACACCCCCGCTCCTTCTATCACCAACCCCCCATATTCCCTCCACTCCTGCTGCTGTTCCGCCACCTCCACTATCTCCACCGTCTTCCCCCGCTCCTTCTCCTCCACCTTCCTCCTCTTCGCTGTCGTCGCTCTCTTCTCCTGGGCCAGCTTTCTCCACCACGGATGCTCCGGATCCTGCGGTACCTGCTGACCTGGACCTTCCCATTGCCCTTCGCAAAGGGGTTCGGGCTTGTACCCAGCATCCTCTTGCTGCTGTTGTTTCCTATGATCGTCTGACGCCTGCTCGCCGGGACTTTGCTCTGGCTATCTCTTTTACTTCCACCCCTCGTTCCTATCAGGAAGCTCTTACCCTTCCGCATTGGAAGGCTGTCATGGATGACGAGATTGTTACTCTCACTGAACGGGGAACCTGGACTCTTGTTCCTCCTCCTGTTGGCACGGATGTTGTGGGCTGTCGCTGGGTTTTTGTGGTGAAATTCCTCCCCGATCGCCGTGTGGATCGCTACAAAGCCCGCCTGGTGGCTAAAGGATTCACTCAGACCTATGGTGTTGATTATTTCGATACCTTCTCTCCAGTTGCTCGTCTCAGCACCATACGGGTCCTTCTCTCTGTGGTTGTCAACCGAGATTGACCGATTTCCCAGCTGGATGTCAAGAATGCCTTCTTTATGGTGATCTTCAGGAGGCCATCTACATGCAGCAACCTCCTGGGTATGTTGCTCAGGGGGAGACCCGAGTATGCCGGCTGCAGAAGGCAATCTATGGCCTCAAACAGAGCCCTCGCGCTTGGTTTGACAAGTTCAGCGGCATCGTGGCGGCCGTTGGTTTTGCGCGCAGCTCTGCTGATCACTCGTTGTTTATTCGCAAAACCTCCTCGGTACTGGTGGTTCTTGCTGTGTACGTCGATGATATTCTTCTCACTGGCGATGATCAGGAAGGAGTAGCCTTGACAAAGCGGCATCTTCGTCAACATCTGGTCAAGAAAGATATGGGCTCTCCGAAGTACTTTTTGGGGATCGAAATCTCTCGGAAGCCCAACTCCATAGTCCTCTCCCAACGTAAGTATGTCCTTGATCTATTAAAAGAAGCAGGATTGACTGGGGTCAAACCTGCCCGATGCCCCATGGAAATTGGAGAAGACAAAACCTGGACAGATGATTCGCCTCTTCTTTCAGATACTACGCGCTACAGGCGTCTTGTTGGTAAGCTCATATATCTCACAGTGACCAGGCCCGACATTTCCTATGTTGTGGGCAAGGTGAGTCAATTCATGCAAGCACCTAGGGAGTGTCATCTACAGTCCGCGTTGCGGATCTTGGAGTATGTCAAAGCTGCGCCTGGGAAAGGATTACTCTTTCAGAAGAATGGTCATCTAAGGGTTGAAGCCTACTCAGATGCGAGTTACGCTGATGACAAAGGGGATCGCAAGTCTACCTCCGGTTTTTGCACCTTTGTTGGGGGAAATCTGGTAAGCTGGAAGAGCAAGAAGCAGTCTGTTGTCTCCAGGTCCAGTGCTGAAGCAGAGTATCGGAGTATGACATCGACCACTTGTGAGTTAAAATGGCTACGAGCTCTCATGCTGGATTTAGGAGAGGTCTACAACTATCCTCTACCTATGTTCTGTGATAACAAGAATGTCATATACATCTCCAAAAATCCGGTCTTCCATGAAAGAACCAAGCACATTGAGGTCGACTGTCATTTCATTCGTGAAGAGATTTTGAAGGAACAAATTTGCACTCCCTTTGTCACTTCTGATAAAGAGCTGGCTGACATCTTCACCAAGCCAGTATCCGCCTTGTTTCATCATATTTGTGACAAGCTGTGCATGATCGATATATATGCTCCAGCTTGAGGGGGAGTGTTGAAGTTGGTAACCGAGCGGTCTGGCGGTCTGGCTTGGCGGGTTGATGACCGCGCGGTTTTACCGTTACCCTTCTGCGGTTTGGTCGTTGTGCGTTGCTGTCTGAGGTCCAAGCGGTCTAGCGGTTTGTCTCTTGAGACTTGGAGACCGGGCGGTCTAGCGGTCTCTCATGGCGATCTCTCTCTCTCTCTGGCAGTAGCCGAGCGGTTAGCCCTTCTGTCTAACCGCGCGGCTTGTGCGATTTGTGTCTGTATAGTCCGCTCGTGTCCTGTAAATTTTTAGTCTCACATCTCTTATTTGTATTCTCTCTTCTCTCCTCCATTCTATATAAGGGAGGTCATACTTTTGTAATAGATACCTTTTTGAGATAATAAAGTTTCTGTTAAACCACTTCCGGCTTGTTTTTTGTTCATTTCTAACAGTATTGTTACCCTAATTCATCTTGAACTTGTTATCTACCATTATAATCACAATTGTGATTGCTTTTGAACTTCTTTATCAGCTTCAGCATTACATCAAATTAATTATTGGATAATTTCTTGTGCATCACATCATTCTAGATTCCCACGACAATCTAATAACAAACATTAGAGTTCCTTAGGGCGCAATTGCACTGCATCACCACATTTGTCCGACGCCAGTTCGCTATCAGAGCCTCCGGTTCGGGCTTAGTCAAGAATATGCAGGGCTAGAGTCTATAAATCATTCACCGCATTCATAGTAGTCGGTAAGCACAATGTGATTATGGTCGGAACGACAATCATCTAGGTTATCATCGTTATTTCTTTTTTTCATTTGAGGAACCTGAGCTCGTCTACGCTTGATCCCATAGAGCTCTTCCAAAGATAGTAGCATCATCGCCCACAGCCCACAGTTTTTAGAAATTAAATGTATTCTCTGGCACGATTTGATTATGGTAAAGGAGATTACTACGATGAGCATCATGGATCCTATATAGTATTATTAGTATTATTTTGAGGATGATATCATGCGCGGATTTAGACTAGAACCGTCATCTCTTGATAGTCAACTTGACTCAAAAAGGTGCTCACGAATTGGTGATTAGGAGCAAGGAGGAATATTTCAATAGTTATAAGGTATCTGGAGAGCATCTTTTTAGATTTACTAAGATGAACTTCAAGATCTTGCTAAGATTTCTTGGACTGACATAGAGCATGGGATTGAGCGCGATGATCTTCGCCTCATATCTCGATGGGCAAAAACGAAGCGAGTATTGTAGAGGAAGTGTCTTTCGGTTTTGATATCTCATAAAAGTAGCTACCTTGACCTTTTACACGTTTTTAGTAAGGGACTGACCGACTGTCTCGAGGAGATTATATGACTCGATTACACGAGTTGTAGTAAAGAGCGATATTTAGAAGGAGCTCAATGCAGCCACTTGGTATCGTTATGAACTTGCACAAAAATCAGTAGAAAGTTGATTTCACCGCGTTAGAGTCTATTAATAATTAATCAAATTTACCACCTTACAATAAATTAGATCCGCTAGATTAACACGAGTTGACCCGCAGTCTAACAAATCCACCACTAATGATCCTGCCACACCAAAGACCACTAGTGCACTTAGTTATAATCTCACGGACATGAAATCTCAGGCCCCGTTCAAAGAATTCCCAAATTTTGATGAGGATCAGTACGCTATCATTCAGGGCAGATAACGCATAACGACATAGTACCCTACAAGGTGTCTACTTAGACACCTCGATGGTGAGAACGAGTCAACTCCAAACTCCACAATATATGAGGGAAATCATGTTGCGACTATTTTGATTGTCTCTAAGAACGACAAGAGTAGAAAACACGAGTTAGGCATCATGGCCTTTATTTCTTACACCCCATCTTGATGGGGATGAGATTATGTTGAGTGCGTGGTGATTGCCTCTCGAACGCTCGAGTCGAGAACCCTATTCTGGCATTTTTCGCATTTACGACGACTTTTATTATACCCTCATGATGAACCACCAGATGAGTTTTCCCCTCAAGGAGGCATATCGTACATCCTAGATTGGTAACCTAGTGCTAATGTCCCATACATTCTTTTGGGTGATCGTTGCCTTCACGACGAATTTTCGTATAGAGCGCTTGGAGAGCTCCCTACGAGTCACATCCCTTGAGATACATTTGGTACATTTTTGCTCGTATTTAGTGTTGATGACTTATGCAAGTATATGGATGTTCTTCACACACTCGACGAGTATTTCTACACTACACCAAGAGAAACTTCTGATCAACAAACGCTCATCAGGACATATTCATCATTAGTGATTCAGCCGAGCTTGAGAGTGCTCTTAATGGCTCAAGGTCCAATTCTATCATTACCAGCACTCTAGGAAACATTCAGCACTCTATACTATCATATCTAATTGTCAATGTCATGGATGATTATTTGAATAATTATAGCATTTGCATTGAAACTTATTATACCCGACCAACTGAAACTCCTGACAATATACTCACTTCGGATTCCCACATAGCACCGTAGAATTTCAATATAAACACTTAATCATGTATATTGTCCAACATTCACATCAGTTGCAATCATTTACATGTTTTGTATGACTCGCCTGTTTTATGGCTTGCTTTTCCAGTCTATTTTGCATCATTTGCAAGAAAACAAGAGATGGTTAGAATTAGGACTAGGAGGTTTCCTCTCTAAGAATAGTGACAAAATTAAATTTTAAACTAAAATACTCATATACAATAGTACAAAAAATTGGGATGAAATCCTACAAACTACATATCTCTAAAAGTACGTGAATTCATCGAGTATTCAACCTTAAGAACTTGGCTCCATATCATGAACCTCATGAATATATGAGTACATTCCCTGACACCATTTCTAAGCCTCAGCAATCACCTACGTTAGACACTAATCCTCAACTTCAGACTTATCCTATAGTCTAGCCAACAGAAGACTCACTTGTTTCTACTTTGGTACCAAAGCGCATACACCCTTCTTCTGAAAACATATGAGAAATTGTAAGCTATGAGATTTCAGTGACACTAGACGGATCTACACTAAGATATTTGATTCATCGAAGAGGGTGACATACTATTAACGATGCACGAATGACATTAAAGGAACTCAAGTTGCTTACCTTTCGGCTGCGTACAAAGAATGATCATCTTCATTCAACGGAGATGAAAATTTTCAATTCGGGGGAAATCGATGGTGATCACAAATCGAGGGTGGGCCAACCTTACCAGAGCCCAAATGAGTACAATGCAAAAGGAGCCAATAGTCGTGTTCAAAGTTGTGACGACATATTTTAAGTATTTGATTTATTTTTGTATTTTCATTTCACATAAGACGCAACTTTATATCGCATGACCTTGTTGAGATGTTGCATATTCAACTGGCGCTAGCACCGGGATTTCATGTGTTCTTAGGCAATATATCAATACTAGGATTTCATGTTTAATGTGCATCTTCACATGACCAGCTAGCACCGGGATTTCATGTGTTCTTAGGCAATATATCAATACTAGGATTTCATGTTTAATGTGCATCTTCACATGACCATCAAGAGATGACGCTTCAAGCCTAAATCCAGTGCTATCTTGATGGCCATCAACATGCGTCATCTCTTGATGGCTCCTGATCTCCCCTTTCCGGCGTTCCCTTTTTGGTTCCTTTAATTTCTATTGAAGTTATGATTACTTTCCCTCTTTCTATAAGGGCGCCTCTTCTCTTGTGATACCCTTTGTGTTTCTGTGTACCTCAACTTCGATTTCTATTCGAGGTTTTCAATGTCTCTAAGTGCTACTTCCTTCAAGTTTCATGGCTTCCCCTCTACCCGAGGCGGACTTGCACCTCATGGTGGCCGAACCCAACCTAGATCATCTCTGTCGAGAGGTGCACGCTTGTCTGATGCTATGGAGGACACATTTGTTCCTCACATTCTAGATTCAACCGTTGCTGAAGGAATCCTGTCTTTCTGTCACTTGATGAATGATCCACCCAATGAGCAGTCTAGTTCATCATCCTCTTCCTATGCCTAACAAGACCCTCCTGGTGATCATTCTGCTTCCACACTTCTGTCCTTACAGTGGATCATTGACTCTGGTGCCACAGTCCACATAACTAGGTCAGCCATAAATTTTGTGTCCTACACTTCCTTGTTTGGCAGGGACAAAGTAAGTATTGGTGATGGATCTCTCTCCATTGCTGACAAGGGATCTATCCCTTGCTCATCTCTTACTCTCTCCTCTGTTTTTCATGTTCCTGCATTCACTCGTAATCTTCTATCACTTAGTCATTTGACTAACTCTATGAACTGTTCAGTAACCATCTTTCCCACCTCGTGTATTTTTCAGGACCAGAAGACGGGTATGGTGATTGACTCTGGTAGATTGTGTAATGGGCTATCTGTGTTCGACTCTTCCACCTCCTCTTGCTCCAGTCTCGTCCACTCTCCAAGGCTCATCATGTTGATTGACTTTTTGATGTTGATGTCTGGCACTATCATCGTGGACATCCCCCCATCACCACTATGATGTTTCTGCTTCCTACTATGTTTACTGCTCGATTTACTAGTTTCATTGTGATGTCTGTGAATTTGGTAAACATCATCGCAGTTCTCTTCCTCTTATGTCTCTACGTCACGCTATTCCCTTGGCCCTTATTCATAATGATGTTTAGGGTCCTAGTCCTAGTACATCCATTTCTGATTGTTCCTGTTTTGTTTTGTTTATTGATTGTTACTCTTATTGTACTTGGGTCTATCTGATGAAACATAAAAATGACGTGTTTTCTCTCTCTCAACAGTTTCATAAGATGGTCACTAGTCAGTTTAGTGTTACCATTAAGGTCTTGCATAGTGACAATGGTCGTGAGTGCATTGACTCCCATTTTGAGAAGTACCTCAGTGATCTTGATATCATACATCAGACTACATGTGTCTACACACCAACTCAACATGGGGATGTGAAGCGCAAGAATCGGCACCTCCTTGAGGTTGCCAAATGCCTTCTTCTCCAAATGGATCTCCCGAAATATTATTGGGGTGATACAGTCCTCACCATTGTGTACCTCATCAATCGCATGCCTACTCGTGTTCTTGGGTTTCATACTCCTCTAGCCACTTTTGGGGTTCGTCTCACTTCTCCCTCACTTCATATCATTAGATTTCAGACTCCTCGATCACGCGCTCTGTGGTGTGTTTTATTGGCTACTCACCTACCCAAAAAAGTTATATGTGATTTCATCCCATCACCAAGTGGAAATTTGTCGCCATGGATGTCACTTTCTGGGAATCAGAAGCTCACTATGGGACCTCTCTTCAGGGAGAGACGAGTACTAGGGAAGTGAGTTCCCCTGCTTCCGTTCTCTTACCTATTCCTCCTGCTCATGTTCTCTTGCCTCTTCACATGATGCCTCCTTCATTGCAGGCTTGCTCTTCTATCCCTAGTGATCTGGTGATGCCTCTTCCTTTTATGTCTCCTCCATTGCCGGTTTATTCTCGTCGACAACGGGGCACGAACACACAGGTCGTACCCACACTACCTGGGCCGCCACTTGATCCATCTTCCGGCACTGACAAAGGTAATTGTATTTCTACTCAGCATCCCCTTTCTCATTTTGTGACTTATGACTCTGACTCCTTCACATAGAACGTTTGTCACCTCCTTATCTTCCATATCTATTCCTCGGTTTTGGAAGGAAGCTCTTGAGCACAGTGAATGGAAGACTGCTATGTTGGAGGAAATGATGGTCCGTGACAAGAATCATACTTGCGATTTTATCCACCTGCCAAAAGGAAAAACCGTTGTGGGTTGTAAATGAGTATTCTCTGTGAAGCAGAACTCCCAAGGCCTGGTTGAACGGTACAAAACTAGGTTGGTTGCTAGAGGATACACTCAAACAGCTGGCATCAACTATCCAGAGATATTTGCTCTGGTTGCTAAAATAAATTCAATCCGGATACTGCTTTCATGTGTCGTGTGCAAAGGGTGGAGCCTCTTGAAGTTCTTCCAAAAGGTTCGGCAAGGAACGTTTGCAAACTGAAGAAGGCTTTTTACGGCTTGAAACAGTTGCCTCGGGCTTGATTCGAGAGATTCCACTGGGAAATGATGTCCTCTGGGTACAAGCAGAGCAACGCGGATCATACCTTGTTCATGAAACACTGACATGGCAAGGTGACTACCCTTATTGTCTATGTTGACGATATAGTGATAACAGGTGACGACATAGAGAAGATTGAGAACTTAAAATCAAGGCTTGCAAGGAGTTTGAAGAGAAGGACCTTGGGACTCTCAAATATTTTCTTGGCACCGAAGTGTTCAGATCCAAACATGGGATCTTTAATCTTTATATCTCAAAAGAAGTACATTCTGGATCTGTTGGAAACAATTGAAATGATTAGGTGTAAACTCATTAACACCCCAATTGAAACCAATCACAAGCTTGGTCGAGATGGTAGAGAAATAGTTGATGACATACCAAGTTTCCAGCAACAGGTTGGGAAACCTATCAATCTCGTTGTACAACCCTGAATTCGCGGAGTGGGGTCCACAGGCAGGCGCAACACTTGCTACACATTTGTAAGCTTTTAGGGGATTTTGCACTCTTGGGGTCAAATTTATTGTTGATCTGCATAATATACTAGTAGAGGGACGAAAAATTTGCGTAACTTGCTAGTGCTTGGTGTACTCCTTCGGGGGGCGAGTGCGGCGGGAGGCCGGCACTTGCCCCGGACCCTCTTTCAGGGGGCGGGTGCGGCACGAGACCGGCGCCTGCCCCAGCCCCTTGAGGGTTCTCGCCCGGCTTGAGGGTTCTCGTCCGGCTTGAGGGTTTTCGCCCGGCTTGAGGGTTCTCGCCAGGCTTGAGGGTCTCGCCCGGCTTGAGGGTTCTCGCCCGGCTTGAGGGTCTCGACCGGCTCGAGGGTTCTCTCCCGGCTCGAGGGTTCTCGGTCGGCATGTGGGGTCTCGCCAGGATTTAGGGTTCTCGCCCGGCTTGAGGATTATCGCCCGGCTTGAGGGTTCGTGCCCGGCTTGAGGGTTCGTGCCCGGCTTGAGGGTTCGCGCCCGGCTTGAGGGTTCTCGCCCAGCTGGAGGGTTCTCGCCCGGCTTGAGGGTTCTCGCCCGGCTTGAGGGTTCTCGCCCGGCTTGAGGGTTCTCGCCCAGCTCGAGGGTCTGCTATTTTGCCTCGGGTGGGCTACGAATAGCTGTTCAAAACAGTGGAGTTTGGCTGTTGGCAGACCAGCCCCGGGGTATTTTAGTAATTTTAGAGCAGCGGGATTGCGCTATTGGTAGGCCATGCCCAAAAAATCTATAAATAGAAACTTGGGGTGCCTTGGAGAATCATCCGTTTTGACCACCCTTCATCTTTTTCCTTCATCATCCAATGCACCTAGCTCAGCATTTGCTAGGGAGGGGGAGATCTCAAATGTCTTCCGGGTGTGAGGTGGGACCTCCGCGCTAGAGCCAATGGTCATTTCTCAAATTCATGTCTCTCACCAAGGGACGGCTTGGGAGAAGTAGGTGTGAGCCGCACCCTAGGTCCGAACTCTAGGTGGACCGAATTTCGGTTTCAACATTTTGGTATGGTGAGCGTTGCGCGGCTTATACAGAAGTTCCCAAGCAGGTTCCATGGCGGGAGATCGTGGAGGTGGTGATGACCCCAAGGAGCGACCCAACTCAGTATCCTTTGTAGGGAGGGAAGAGTTCATGGCATCCATCCAAGGCATCATGGAGATGCTGCGAAGTATTGCTCCTCGGGGTGACTGCTCAACTCCCACCCCCTAAGAACCAGCTCTCAGGGGTCTAGGCAAGATGACCCCAGGAGGGGTAGAAGAAAGTGCACCAGGAAGACGGCCCGGGAAGGAAAGGATGGGAGAGGGGGTCGAGCGAGACCTTACCGACCGGGAGTTATTCCCCAGCCCGACGAGTGCTAGCCTGTCAGGAGAGCAAGTCGCGCGAGTGGAGCATGCGAGACCACCAAGTAGGGGGTCACCCTTCAGCGAGCTGATTGTCTCAGCTCCCGTTTCCAAGGGGTTCAGAGAACCTGACATGACTTACTATACCGAGAAGGAACCGACCCCCGAGAGGATCTCCTCACTCAGGCTCTCACAAGCTGGATGGGTCGAATGTGTCTCGGTGGAGAGAAGGTTCCAACCCCGAGAGGATCTCCTAATCCACGCTCTCACTAGCTAGATGGGTCGAATGTGCCTCGGTGGCGAGAAGGAACCGACCCCCGAGAGGATCTACTCACCCAGACTCTCACTAGCTAGATAGGTCGAATGTGATTCGGTGGAGAGAAGGCTCCAATCCCGAGAGGATCTCCTCATCCAGGCTCTCACTAGCTGGATGGGTCGAATGTGCCTCAGTAGTAAGTTCTCGTCCCGAGAGGATCTCCTCACCCAGGCTCTCGCTAACTGGATGGATCGAATGTGCCTCGGTGGAGAGAAGGAACTGGCCCCAGAGAGGATCTCCTCACCCAGGCTCTCACTAGCTGGATGGGTCAAATGTGTCTCGGTGCAGAGAAGGTACCAGCCCCGAGAGGATCTCCTCACCCAGGCTCTCACAAGCTGGATGGGTCGAATGTGCCTCGGTGGAGAGAAGGTACCAGCTCTGAGAGGATCTCCTCACCCACGCTCTCACTAGCTGGAATGGTCGAATGTGCCTCGGTGGAAAGAAGGTACCAATCACGAGAGGATCTCCTCACCCAGACTCTCACTAGCTCGATCAGTTGAATGTGCCTCGGTGGAGAGAAGGTACCAGCCCCGAGAGAATCTCCTCACCCAGACTCTCACTAGCTGGATGGGTCGAATGTGCCTCGATGGAGAAAAGGTACCTGCCCCGAGAGGATCTCCTCACACAGGCTCTCACTAGCTAGATGGGTCGAATGTGCCTCACTGGAGAGAAGGTACCAGCCCCGAGAGGATCTCCTCACTCAGGCTCCCAGGAGCTGGATGTGTCGAATGTGCCTCGGTGGAGAGTAAGTTCCAATCCCGAGAGGATCTACTCACCCAGGCTCTCACTAGATGGATAAGTCGAATGTGCCTCGGAGAGTAAGTTCCAACCTCAAGAGGCTCTCCTCACCGAAGCTCTCATTAGCTGGATGGGATGAATGTGGCTCGGTGGAGAGAAGGTTCCAACCCCGAGAGGATCTTCTCACCGAGGCTCTCAATAACTGCATGGGTCGAATGTGCCTCGGTGGAGAGTAAGTTCCAACCCAGAGAGCATCTCCTCACCAGGGCTCTCACTAGCTGGATGGGTCGAATGTGCCTCGGTGGAGAGTAAGTTCCAACCCCGAGAGAATCTCCTCATCCAGGCTCCCACTAGTTGGATGGGTCGAATGTGCCTCGGTAGTAAGTACTCGTCCCGAGAGAATCTCCTCATCCAGGCTCCCACCAGCTTGATGGGTCGAATGTGCCTCGCTGCCGAGAAGGAACCAACCCCGAGAGGATCTTGACATCCAGGCTCTCACTAGCTGGATGGGTCAAATGTGTCTCAGTGCCGAGAAGGTTCCACCCCCGAGAGGATCTCCTCACCCAGGCTCTCACTAGCTAGATGGGTCGAATGTGCCTCGGTGGAGAGTAGGTTCCAACCCCGAGAGGATCTCCTCACTCAAGCTCTCACTAGTTGGATGGGTCGAGTGTGCCTCGGTGGCGAGAAGGTTCCACCACCGAGAGGATATCCTCACTCAGGCTCTCACTATCTGGATGGGTCGAATGTGCCTCGGTGGAGAGTAAATTCCAACTCCGAGAGGATCTCCTCAGCCAGGCTCTCACTAACTGGATGGGTCGAATGTGCCCCAGTGGAGAGTAGGTTCCAACCTCGAGAGGATCTTCTCACTCAGGCTCTCACTTGCTGGATAGGTCGAATGTGCCTCGGGGAAGAATAAGTTCTAACCCCGAGAGGATTTCCTCACCCAGGCTCTCACTGGCTGGATGCGTTGAATGTTCCTCGGTGGAGAGTAAGTTCCAGCCCCGAGAGGATCTCCTCACTCAGGCTCTCACTAGCTGGATGGGTCGAATGTGCCTCGGCGAAGAAAAAGTTCGAACCCCTAGAGGATCTCCTCACCCATGCTCTCACTAGCTGGATGGGGCGAATGTGCCTCGGTGGAGAGAGAGTTCCTACACGAAGAGGATCTCGTCACTCAGGCTCACATTAGCTGGCAGGGCAGGTTGACCCCTCAGGAAGGTTAAGTGAATTCTACCCGGAGGGGATCTCGCCACTCAGGCTCCCGTCAGGTGGCATGGCAGGTTGACCCATCAGAGAGGTCAAGTATTTTCGGTACCAAGAGTGCTACACTCAGCGAATACACTGGGTTGGATGTTTCTTTCCTAGCGTGAACTTGGTCGAAAAGAGAGGGGATTGTGTACAACCCCGTATTCGTGGAGTGGGGTCCCCAGGCAGGCGCAAAACTTGCTACACATTTGTAAGCTTTTATGGGGATTTGCACTCTTTGGGTCAAATTTATTGTTGATCTGTATGATATACTAGTAGGGGGGCGAAAACTTTGCCTAGCTTGCTAGTGCTTTGTGTACTCCTTCAGGGGTCGAGTGCGGCGGGAGGCCGGCACTCGCCCCGGCCCCTCTTTCAGGGGGCGGGTGCGGTGCGAGACCGGCACTCGCCCCGGCCCCTTGAGGGTTCTCGCCCGGCTCGAGGGTCTCGCCCGGCTTCGCCCGGCTCGAGGGTCTCGCCCGGCTTCGCCCGGCTCGAGGGTCTCGCCCGGCTCGCCCGGCTCGAGGGTTCTCGCCCGGCTCGAGGGTTCTCGCCCGGCTCGAGGGTTCTCGCCCGGCCGAGGGTTCTCGCCCGGCCTGAGGGTTCTCGGCCGGCCTGAGGGTTCTCGGCCGGCTTGAGGGTTCTCGGCCGGCCTGAGGGTTCTTGCCCGGCTCGCGGGTCTGCTATTTTGCCCCTGGTGCGCTGCGAATAGCTGTTCAGAACAGCGGAGTTTGCCTGGTTGCAGACCAGCCCTGGGGTATTTCAGTAATTTTAGAGCAGCGGGATTGCGCTATTGGCAGGCCATCACCAAAAAATCTATAAATAGACCCTTGGGGTGCCTTGGAGAATCATTCGTTTTGACCACTCTTCATCTTCTTCCCTCATCCTCCAAGGCACCTAGCTCAGCATTGGCTAGGGAGGGGGAGATCTCAAAGGTCTTTCGGGTGTGAGGTGTGACCTCCGCGCTAGAGGCACGGGTCACTTTCCTGTTGGGTTTCTCTATAAGGATGGCACAACGCTTGTGCACGCAGCGGAAAAGAAAAACATCAAGAAAAACCCAAAGAGATGTGGATCGGGCTATGAACGTTGAATCAAGAAGTAAGCAAAACTAGGCAAAAATTACCTCGGTGGCGTTGAGTCACAACTCAACGGAGATGCTCCAAACTTTGTCTTCTTGCTAGTGGCGAGTTCTACGTGAAATAATATCCACGTCTCTGCAGAAATCCACACGAGCGGGAGAACGCCGAGCTTTCCGTCGCACGGAAGATCGGGAAGAACGATGACCGCACCTTGCTATTCCACGGACTGCTAGGTCCGCCCCAGGAAGAGCAGCACCAGCGACAGTCGTCGGAGAAGAGGAGGTCGACGGAGCGAACACGGCGGCGGCGGAACCCTTCCGTCGGCGGCGGGATTCGGGATCGGCGGAACGATCGCGGAACGGTTTCCGTCGGGTTCGATTCACACAGCAGCCAAAAGCTTAAGTCCCGATAAAACCCTAAGTATCCCTTTTATACCAAAAGCATAAAAGACTTAGAAACTTCGCTATCCGCAGAACACCCAAGAATAAGGGTTCCAGAATCGGCGAGAATGACCAGCCGATCGGTGAGAATCGATCGTCGAGAATCACTAAGGATCGGCGAGTATCGGCTAGAATCGGCGAGAACCAGTCAGCGAGAATCGGTCGGCAAGAATCACCTAGCAGATTCGGCGAGTATCAATCGGCGAGAATGCCCGATGATTCACGTCGAATCGCAGATTGACGATTCTCGTCGATCGTCGAGAATCACTGACGATACACGTCGAACAGGGTCGACGATACACGCTGATCGGCGAGAATCAGAGAACTATTCTCGACGATTCTCGTCGATCGGCGAGAATCAGAGACTTATTCTCGACGATTCTCGTCGACCCTCGGCCGACTATACTTACCAATCCTTCGAGGCAACATTTGTCCAACCCGATGATTCTTTAAGGCAACACTTTGCCCACAACCCCATTCAGGTCGGTGATTGGCAACCTTTACCAACACAGTCAATTATCCAACTTCTCCACATCTCTTATGTGCGACCCTGCAGGCTCATATCGCGTTGGCAGTGAGATTACATGTTTGATCACTTCCAGATCACAATGGTAACTCCAACAGACTCCCACTTGATCTCGAAAGTATCAAAACAAAAACCTCACAAACAATGAGCGGCATCTAGCAATGCATCATTGCTCCCCAAGCAATAAGAGTTCATAACTCATAAGCCTTTATGACCAATGTATCAGCGTTGTCTTTGTCCCTTTGTCCCTTACATCCGGAAAGAACTAGAGGCATGGACCGTGTCACCCTCGTAATAGCTCAATCCAAGTTTCTTGATCCAGGACGGACTTCCAGAGAATGGTGAGTCCAATATCACATATTGACTCAACCAAGCATGGCCATGCATTTCTCAGTCCAGTTCCATCAAGGGGCCCATGGATGCAACTCCTGTCATACAGGAGGACAAATCTCATATCTGCTCACACACAAACACCCAAATGATTCGTAACATGCCCAACAACCACCCTTATCATCAACCTTTCTCAAGGAAGACTTTAGATGGCATCAAAGCACGCTCTTCCTCACTTGATGAATGCTATGACTTCAGGTCAAAGGATCACAACACCATTGTCAATTGAGACCTACTCGTGACACGATTGGATGACAATCCACAGAGTAGTCTCAGGTTGGGTCTGTCCAGTACAACTTGTTCACTAACAAGTACCCACGTGATGACTTGATATCACAATACCATGACCTGTGAGAACCGGTCATCAGTCAACACATGTGCTAGTCTCCATGTACCATCATCACCCTTAGCTTCTATGATGATACTCGACCAGGGACCTTTAAGAATGAAGCTTCAAATAAATCATGGGCTCTCACATTCAAGTCACGTACTTGATGTCCCATGGAAACGAACATTCTAAGGGTATCTATTATGTTAACAATTAACTATCATATAGAAAAAGACATAATAAAAGAACTTGTCATTAATTATAAGAAAAAAATTAGGTACACAGTTCATCAAATGAACAAACAGCCAACAAAATACAAGATTTACATGCAATCCACAAGATTCTCGCTAGAGTTGATCATTTAGGTATCGTATACCCATCGATCTAGTATGACCATCATGCTTTCTCTGCGCGAGAGGCTTTGTCAGCGGATCCGCAATATTTTCCTCAGTCGGCACTCTGCAAATGTTTACATCTCCTCGTTCGACAATCTCACGAATAAGATGAAACCGCCGAAGTATGTGCTTGGAGCGCTGATGAGATCTAGGTTCCTTAGATTGTGCAATTGCACCATTGTTATCACAGTAGACAACTACGGGACCAACAATGCTAGGAACTACATCAAGCTCGCCGATGAATTTCCTAATCCATACAGCCTCCTTCGCCGCATTAGCTGCTGCGATATACTCGGCCTCTGTTGTAGAATCAGCAACTGTCTCTTGCTTGGAACTCTTCCAGCTCACAGCTCCTCCATTCAGGCAAAACACAAAACCTGACTGAGACTTGGAGTCGTCTCTGTCAGTTTGGAAGCTAGCATCTGTGTAACCACTTACAACGAGCTCTTCCTCTCCACCATACACCAAGAACACATCCTTAGTCCTTCTCAAGTACTTCAGGATATTCTTGACTGCAATCCAGTGACACTCACCGGGGTCTGACTGATACCTGCTAGTCATGCTCAAAGCAAAGGAGACATCGGGTCGAGTACATAACATCGCGTACATGATTGATCCAATTGCCGAAGCATATGGAATCAACTTCATGCGGTCCTTATCTTCACAAGACTTTGGACACTGGTCCTTTGAGAGATTCACACCATGAGACATGGGCAAAAATCCTTTCTTGGACTCAAGCATGTTGAACCGCTTCAACACCTTTTCGATGTACGTACTCTGGGTCAAACCCAGCAACTTCTTCGATCTATCTCTATAGATCTTAATACCGAGTATATAAGTCGCTTCACCCAAATCCTTCATTGAAAAGCAGTTCCCTAGGTTGTTCTTAACAACTTTCAGGGTAGGAATGTCATTCTCAATCAACAGTATGTCATCTACATACAATATCAGGAAGACAACAATGCTCTCACTGATTCGCTTGTAAACACAAGGCTCATCTTCATTCTTGATGAAACCAAACTCTTTGATTTTCTCATCAAAACGAAGATTCCAACTTCGAGAGGCCTGTTTCAGTCCATAAATGGACTTATTCAGCTTGCATATTTTAGTGGCTTCATCTGGGGATACAAAACCCTCGTGTTGTGTCATATACACTTCCTCAAGGAGGTTTCCATTAAGGAAAGCCGTTTTGACATCCATCTGCCAGATCTCGTAGTCATAATACGCAGCAATAGCAAGCAATATCCTAATGGACTTCACCATAGCAACAGGGGAAAAGGTCTCATCATAGTCAATACCATGAATTTGCTTGAAACTCTTAGCCAGCAGTCGCCCTTTGAATGTCTGTACATTCCCATCCATGTCGGTCTTCTTCTTGAAGACCCACTTGCACCTTATGGGTCGTACCCCTTCAGGTAGTTCCACCAAGTTCCAAACTTGGTTTGCATACATGGAGTCCATTTCGCATTTCATAGCCTCAAGCCATTTGTCGGAGTCCGGTCCATTCATAGCCTCTTGGTAGGTTGCTGGTTCATCATCATGATCCATAAGCAACACATTACCTATTTGAGACACGAGAAATCCATATCTCTCAGGCTCAAACCTCGGTCTACCAGATCTACGTAGAACTTGTGTTCCCTGAGCAGGTTCTCTAGCTACAACATCTTGTAGTCCTGTCTCAGAATCCAATTCCAGTTCATTCATTACATGTGGTTCTTGAACTTCTTCAAGCTCTACCTTTTCAGTCTTTCTTGATAAGAACTCTTTCTCCAAGAAGACACCAGTACTTGCGACAAACACTTTGCCCTCAGACGGTAGGTAAAAGTAATACCCTTTCGTTTCCTTAGGATATCCCACCAGATAACATTTATCCGATTTGGGTTCCAGCTTGTCAGGCATTAGACGTCTCACGTATGCCTCACAGCCCCAAATTTTAATGAACGACATACTAGGACGCTTCCCAGTCCATATCTCATATGGTGTCTTCAGAACCGTTTTCGTTGGAGCGCGATTCAATGTCATTGCAGCAGTCTCTAAAGCAAAACCCCAAAAGGAAACAGGCAAGTCTGCATGACTCATCATCGAACGTACCATGTCTAACAGAGTACGATTTCTCCTCTCAGACACACCATTATGTTGTGGTGTTCTAGGTGGAGTGAGCTGTGATACAATACCACACTCTTTCAGATGATCACGGAACTCATGACTCAGGTATTCGCCACCTCGATCAGATCGGAGTGCTTTAACCCTTTTACCCAACTGGTTTTCTACTTCATTCTTGAACTCTTTGAACTTTTCAAAGGTCTCGGATTTGCACTTCATAAGATACACATATCCGTATCTACTGAAATCATCAGTAAATGTAACAAATTAGAAATACCCACCTCTAGCCATGGAACTCATGGGTCCGCATACATCACTATGTACAACACCCAAGAGATCCTCACCCCTCTCAGTATAACCAGTGAAAGGAGCTTTAGTCATCTTGCCTAACAAACAAGATTCGCATCGCTCAAATGATTCATAATCAAATGAGTCCAAAAGTCCATCTCTATGGAGCTTGGATATGCGCTTCTCGTTGATATGGCCCAAACGACAGTGTCAGAGATACGTAGGGTTTGAGTCATTTGTTCTTAGTCTTTTATTGTTTTCTACATTACAGATCAGACGGTCCAAGTTCAAAACATAAAGACCATTAAACAATTGGGCTACAGCATAACAAACATCATTCTTAAATATAGAACAACAATTGTTCTTAATTATAAAAGAAAATCCAATCATGTCCAAACATGAAATAGATATAATGTTTCTAGTTATGGCCGGAACGAAATAACAATTATCAAGTTCTATTACAAGCCCACTGGGCAAAGAAAGATGATAAACCCCTACGGCTACAGCAGCAACTCTTGCTTCATTGCCGACGCGGAGGTCCACCTCCCCTTTACTCAGCAATCTTCTCCTTCCCAGTTCCTGCACATTTGTACAAATGTGAGAACCACATCCGGTATCCAATACCCAAGATGAAGGAGCAGAAAGGTTTATCTCTATAACGTAAACATTTGAAGCGGAAGTCATACCTCCCCTCAATTTCTGCAGACCCTCAATGTACGAAGGACAGTTCCTCCTCCAATGACCAGCCTTGCCACAGTGGTGGCATTTCCCTTCCTTCACCGTGCTTTTCTTCTTCATCAGTGCAGAAGACTTGGGCTCAAGAAATGACTTAGGTCCTACCTTCGTCTTCTTAGAACCCTTGGCCTTGCCGTTGCCCTTATGCACCATCAGTATGGGGCTGGCAGGCTTGGCCTTCTTCATGTTGATTTCGGCAGTTCTCAACATGCCTAGGAGTTCGGGCAGTGTCTTGTCTATTTCATTCATGTTGTAGTTCAAGACAAACTGCTCATAACTGTCCGGCAACGATTGCAGGATCAGATCCGTGGCCAACTCTTGATCAAGAGGAAAACCCAGCCTTTCAAGATTCTCTATATACCCAATCATCTTGAGTACGTGAGTCCCTACTGAGTCTCGAACTCCCATCTTGCACTGAAACAACGCTTTTATGATGTCGAACCTCTCTTGACGAGCCTGCCCTTGAAACATTTTCTTGAGATGCTCGTCAATCTCCTTGCACCCCATGTTCTCATGTTGCTTCTGAAGCTCAGAGTTCATAGTGGCAAGCATAAAGCATTCGACATCTAAAGCATCGTTAGTATACTTCTTATAAGTATCTTTCTCAGCACGGGAAGAGATCCCGGTCGGCACCTCGGGGGCTTCTTCTTCCAAGACATAGAGCTTTCGCTCTTGCCTGAGAACAATTCTCAGATTCCTGTACCAGTCCATATAATTAGTCCCACTGAGTTTATCCTTCTCAAGGATGGCTCTCAGAGACAATGTAGAGTGTGAAACACTTGCCATGGAATTCTACAAGAATTTATGCAGAATAAAATCAGTACCAAAATTTCAAATACAATTTATTTTAATTTGTACTTCAATTAAAATACTCCAACTATTTTATTCGAAATGATAGCCCTCACTAACAATTCGGAGAGTTCATGCGAGCTACTCTCTTAGTGGACAAGATCCGTATTTCACCAACACTATGAGTCCGCTTTGGCGTTCCTCTCACGATGCGGTTATTTAGGTAGGCAACGCTTGTCAATTGCATCCTCATGCAATTCTTGTATGGTTGGTGAATAACTCCTTATTCGCATCCATCATATGGTGCATGCCAACCCTATGGCTCTAGGCACTCAACCTTTGAGGTCACCTAGTTAAGTATGACCCGATGTCGACAGTGGGATATCACAATTATCCGGTCGCACCCTTACCAAGATAGATTAATGCACATTGCTTTGGCAAGCCCACACTTCATCGATCGAGGCAGAAAGAGTGTCATCCATCGGAATGCATCCGAACACTTAATATTAGATGAAGGGATTTTTCAATTATAGGTTAACAATTAACCATGATCAACATTTGATCAATGTGCACATCCAAAGAAAAACAATTATAAACCACATGCATCCCTTATGTGCACATCCTAACACCATCAACAATTGATAGAAGAAAGGGATAAATCTGAATATCCGGAAACTTCCAAATTCTCAGATTTACATGCATTGGACAAAGGCAAAGACAGTTCAACTTAAAGCAGTAGACAAGCTCATCTCTCTTTGTTGGATTCAAAATCCAAAACAAAATCGAGGGATGGTTACTGCTAAGGAGATCACAATTTCTAACAATTAGAAATTCCACACAATTCCAGAGGTTCTTGGCGGGGAACCAAGACTAAATTTAGACATTTAGAACACTTCTAAATCCCTAGGTTTACACGCACTGGAATAACAAAACTTCCAAAACAACGATCATGGCCGAAACCTGGCTCTGATACCACTGTTGGGTTTCTCTATAAGGATGGCACAACGCTTGTGCACGCAGCGGAAAAGAAAAACATTAAGAAAAACCAAAAGAGATGTGGATCGGGCTATGAACGTTGAATCAAGAAATAAGCAAAACTAGGCAAAAATTACCTCGGTGGCGTTGAGTCACAACTCAACGGAGATGCTCCAAACTTTGTCTTCTTGCTAGTGGCGAGTTCTACGTGGAATAATATCCACGTCTCTGCAGAAATCCACACGAGCGGGAGAACGCCGAGCTTTCCGTCGCACGGAAGATCGGGAAGAACGATGACCGCACCTTGCTATTCCACGGACTGCTAGGTCCGCCCCCGGAAGAGCAGCACCAGCGACAGTCGCCGGAGAAGAGGAGGTCGACGGAGCGAACACGGCGGCGGCGGAACCCTTCCGTCGGCGGCGGGATTCGGGATCGGCAGAACGATCGCGGAACGGTTTCCGTCGGGTTCGATTCACACAGCAGCCAAAAGCTTAAGTCCCGATAAAAGCCTAAGTATCCCTTTTATACCAAAAGCATAAAAGACTTAGAAACTTCGCTATCCGCAGATCACCCAAGAATAAGGGTTCCAGAATCGGCGAAAATGACCAGCCGATCAGTGAGAATCGATCGTCGAGAATCACTAAGGATCGGCGAGTATCGGCTAGAATCGGCGAGAACCAGTCAGCGAGAATCGGTCGGCGAGAATCACCAAGCAGATTCGGTGAGTATCAATCGGCGAGAATGCCCGATGATTCACGTCAAATCGCAGATTGACGATTCTCGTCGATCGTCGAGAATCACTGACGATACACGTCGAACAGGGTCGACGATACACGCCGATCGGCGAGAATCAGAGAACTATTCTCGACGATTCTCGTCGATCGGCGAGAATCAGAGACTTATTCTCGACGATTCTCGTCGACCCTCGGCCGACTATACTTACCAATCCTTCGAGGCAACATTTGCCCAACCCGATGATTCTTTAAGGCAACACTTTGCCCACAACCCCATTCAGGTCGGTGATTGGCAACCTTTACCAACACAGTCAATTATCCAACTTCTCCACATCTCTTATGTGCGACCCTGCAGGCTCATATCGCGTTGGCAGTGAGATTACATGTTTGATCACTTCTAGATCACAATGGTAACTCCAACAGACTCCCACTTGATCTCGAAAGTATCAAAGCAAAAACCTCACAAACAATGAGCGGCATCAAGCAATGCATCATTGCTCCCCAAGCAATAAGAGTTCATAACTCATAAGCCTTTATGACCAATGTATCAGCGTTGCCTTTGTCCCTTACATCCGGAAAGAACTAGAGGCATGGACCGTGTCACCCTCGTAATAGCTCAATCCAAGTTTCTTGATCCAGGACGGACTTCCAGAGAATGGTGAGTCCAATATCACATATTGACTCAATCAAGCATGCCCATGCATTTCTCAGTCCAGTTCCATCAAGGTTCTCGCCCGGCTTGAGGGTCTCGCCCGGCTTCAGGGTTCTCGCCCGGCCTGAGGGTTCTCGGCCGGCTTGAGGGTTCTCGGCCGGCTTGAGGGTTCTCGGCCGGCTTGAGGGTTCTTGCCCGGCTCGCGGGTCTGCTATTTTGCCCCTGGTGCACTGTGAATAGCTGTTCAGAACAGCGGAGTTTGCCTGGTTGCAGACCAGCCCTGGGGTATTTCAGTAATTTTAGAGCAGCGGGATTGCGCTATTGGCAGGCCATCACCAAAAAATCTATAAATAGACCCCTGGGGTGCCTTGGAGAATCATTCGTTTTGACCACTCTTCATCTTCTTCCCTCATCCTCCAAGGCACCTAGCTCAGCATTGGCTAGGGAGGGGGAGATCTCAAAGGTCTTTCGGGTGTGAGGTGTGACCTCCGCGCTAGAGCCAAGGGTCACTTTCCAACTTCAAGTCTTTCACCAAGGGACGACTTGGGAGAAGTAGGTGTGAGCTGCACCCTAGGTCCGAACTCTAGGTGGAACCGAATTTCGGTTTCAAAACTCGCCCAAACCCGTCTGGACATATCTTATGTTGTGGGGTGTACTCAGCCAATACATGCACTCACCGAGATCACATCATCTTGATGTTGCATACAGGGTCCTGAGGTAACTCAAATCCTCTTCAGGCAAAGGCATACTGTTTACACTCAGTAAGGCATTAACGGTAGAAGTTTACACGGATGCAGACTGGACAAGTTTTTTTTTTGAACGATGATCTACATCTCGATACTGCTTCATTGTTGGGAGCAACCTGGTGCCCTGGAGAAACAAGAAACAACATGTCGTACCCAGATCTAGTGTTAAGGCGGAGTTTTGGGCAATGGCATTTGGAATATGCGAAGGGATATGGATTCAGTCGATTATGAGGGACTTGGGTGTGGAAGACGGTGGTCCAATAAGGATCTCCTCACCCAGGCTCTCACTTGCTGGATGGGTCGAATGTGCCTAGGGGGAGAGTAAGTTCTAACCCCGAGAGGATCTCCTCACTCAGGCTCTCACTGGCTGGATACGTCGAATGTGCCTCGGTGGAGAGTAAGTTCCAGCCTAGAGAGGATCTCCTCACGCAGGCTCTCACTAGCTGGATGGGTCGAATGTGACTCGGCGAAGAAAAAGTTACAACCCCTAGAGGATCTCCTCACTCATGCTCTCACTAGCTGGATGAATCGAATGTGCCTCGGTGGCGAGAGAGTTCCTACCCAAAGGGGATCTCGTCACTCAGACTCGCATTAGCTGGCAGGGCAGGTTGACCCCTCAGGGAGGTTAAGTGAATTCTACACGGAGGGGATCTCGCCACTCAGGCTCCCGTCAGGTGGCATGACAGGTTGACCCCTCAGAGAGGCCAAGTATTTTTGGTACAAAGAGTGCTACACTCAGCGAATACGTTGGGTTGTATGTTTCTTTCCGAGCGTGAAACTTGCTCGAAAAAAGCGGTGATTGTGTACAACCCAGTATTCGCGGAGTGGGGTTCCCAGGAAAGCGCAAGACTTGCTACAAATTTGTAAGCTTTTAGGGAGTTTTGCACTCTTGGGGTGAAATTTATTGTTGATTTGCATGATATACTAGTAGGGGGGTGAAAACTTTGCCTAGCTTGCTAGTGCTTTGTGTACCCCTTCGGCGGGCGAGTGCGGCGGGAGGCCGGCACTCGCCCCGGCCCCTCTTTTAGGGAGCGAGTGCGGTGCGAGACCGGCACCCGCCTCGGCCCCTTGAGGGTTCTCGCCCAGCTTGAGGGTTCTCGACTTGCTTGAGGGTCTCGCCCGGCTTGAGGGTTCTCGCCCGGCTCGAGGTTCTCGCCCGGCTCGAGGTTCTCGCCCGGCTCGAGGGTTCTCGCCCGGCTCGAGGGTTCTCGCCCGGCTCGAGGGTTCTCGCCCGGCTCGAGGGTTCTCGCCCGGCTCGAGGGTTCTCGCCCGGCTCGAGGGTTCACGCCCGGCTCGAGGGTTCACGCCGCCCGGCTTGAGGGCCTCGCCCGGCTTTATTGTTCTCACCCGACTTGAGGGTTCTCGCCCGCCTTGAGGGTTCTCGCCCGGCTTGAGGGTTCTCGCCCGGCTTGAGGGTCTTGCTCGGCTCGATGGTCTGCTATTTTGTCCCTGGTGCGCTGCGAATAGCTGTTCAGATCAGCGGAGTTTGCCTGGTTGCAGACCTGCTCTGGGGTATTTAAGTAATTTTAGAGCAACGGGATTGCGCTATTGGCAGGCCATCCCCAAAAAATCTATAAATAGACCCTTGGGGTGCCTTGGAGAATCATCTGTTTTGATCACTCTTCATCTTCTTCCTTCATCCTCCAAGGCACCTACCTCAGCATTGGCTAGGGAGGGGGAGATCTCAAAGGTCTTCCGGGTGTGAGGTGGGACCTCCGCGCTAGAGTCAAGGGTCATTTCCCAACTTCAAGTCTTTCACCAAGGGACAGCTTGGGAGAAGTAGGTGTGAGCTGCACCCTAGGTTCAAACTCTAGGTGGAACCGAATTTCGGTTTCAAAACTCGCCCATACCCGTCTGGACATATCTTATGTTGTGGGGTGTACTCAGCCAATACATGCACTCACTGAGATCACATCATCTTGATGCTGCATACAGGGTCCTGAGGTATCTCAAATCCTCTTCAGGCAAAGGCATACTATTTACACTCAGTAAGGCATTAACAGTAGAAGTTTACACGGATGCAGATTAGACAAGTTTTATTGATGATCGATGATCTACATCTCAATATTGCTTCATTGTTGGGAGCAACCTGGTGACCTGGAGAAACAAGAAACAACATGTCATACCCAGATCCAGTGTTCAGGCGGAGTTTTGGGCAATGGCACTCGGAATATGCGAAGGGATATGGATTCAGTCGATTATGAGAGACTTGGGTGTGGAAGACGGTGGTCCAATAAGGATCTATTGTCATAGCAAAGCCGCTATTAACATTGCCCAAAACCCAGTCCAACATGACCGTACTACACACGTGGAGATCGACAAACACTTCATTAAGGAGAACATAATAAAGGGGATGGTGTGTACCCCCGTTGTCTCATCAAACCAGCAGCTTGCAGATGTGCTTATTAAGGGACCGAGTCAGTGCTCCTTTGACAAGATATTGGGCAAGTTGGGCATAACTGACATTACACGCCCAACTTGAGGGGGGGAGTGTTGGAGATTCCTTTTTTTTGTTATCTTTCTTTTTTTTTGTATTTTGTCAGTTTTACCTTATGTATGTTTTGTAACGCCCCGAAAATCGTTTTTGAGCTGATCGCGTCCAAAAGAAATTTTGGTGCCTGTATAGGGGTACACGGCCTAGGACACGGGCGTGTCCAAGGCCGTGTCTTTCTTTGTGTGTTGGCCGGCTGTATCCATAGAAGGACACGGCAGGAAACACGGGTTGTGCGCAGTTTTGACACGGGCGTGTTCATACCCGTGTCCCCACCCGTGTTCAGCAGGGACGTGACGGTTGGCGTGACGGTTATATGTGACACGCCGCCGGTCACGGGCGTGTCGAGGACCCAACACGGGCGTGTCAGGTTGAGACACGGGCGTGGGTTAGCACGTGGGGTTTTTCTGTGTTCGACGATCGTGCCTGGATCGAGGCACACTGCCGGGGACACGGCCGTGTGCAAGTCCGTGTTCGGCAAAGGTTTGAGGATTTTTGGGCAGATCTGAGCCGTTCGTTTTCTTTACGTAAGATCTGGAGGCCCAGATGTGTTCCTGCTCTGTTAAGGCCGGGAATGGTGGGTTAACTCCTCATTTCTCCCTTAACCTTTCTCTTTCCAAGGAGTTAGAGCAAGGAGGAAGGAGGAGGATTCCGGCCGCCGGCGGAGCATCGGAGCACCGTTTAGAGAACCAATAGCGGATCCGTGGAGGAAATTCCATTGCGAAGACTTCTATCCGGATAGTTTTCCATGGCGCAAAAGCGTACTACAAGGATAACGATTCTCTACTTGAGCATGTGAAGCTCTCTTCCTTTTTGCATAGGAAAACTCGCTCCCGCGAGTGTGCGGCGAGTGTGCGGTGTTCCCTGGGGTTGACGTGAATAGTCCCCCTTGTGTTGCATAGAGAGTCCGGAATCGAAGTACGGACATAGGCATTGTGTGTGAAGCCTACCCGGACATGTTGGTCTGGATCGGTGATGTTGCATTTATTATGTTTTGCCGGAGAAGACTCCGTGCTTTGGGTTTTCGGGTTTCTACGCGGTAGATTGCAGCAGGGATCCGTTGGGATTAACTCCAAGGCGCACCCGGAAAACTGAGCGGAATCGTTGTTCTGCTAACTTGCCGGTCAGGGAACCGGCCTTGAACATAACTGGGTTATGTAATTGTTTGGAATATTAGGATCCGAGAGAAGCTTGGCTCGTGCGTACGACTTAAGGTGAACTACGCGGTGTGAGCAACGGGCAAGTGGAATCGGACCTGGGCTATGTGGTTCGGTGCGAGAGACCTGAAAAAGGGACTGGCCGTTGGCATTGTCGGGAGCCTTAGACGGTGGTCAGAAAGGCTAAATTGCTCATGAGGTTGTCATCATGGGGGTGGTGGTGAAGACGCTGAAGTGTCAGGATTCACCGATAATGTACCCTGAGTGTACGGGGTGTTTGGCCGTGCGAGCCTACACCTGTGGCGAAGTATGTTTGTACTATATTGTTTAGCTGGGCTAATGAATTGCAGGGAAGGAGCACCGCCGTCCCGAGTTAGGGGCGGGGTCGTTATAATTTGGTCGGCTTTGGCTAACCGTTGCTTTGTTTGTCACTGTGTGGTGGAATGCTGCTTGTAGGTGCTGCGGAGCCGAGTGCAAAATAGCGGGCTGCAGCCCATGTTGCTGAGCTGGCCCTCGAAGGCCCAAGTGAATAGTTGTTCTTTATTATGTCATGTGTGGCCGGTCTGCGAGCCGATGTATGGAAAACATTATATTGTTAAGTGAGCTCTTGTAAGGTCATAAGGCCAAGTCCCTTTCAATGTATTTGTGTTTCCTTGCAGTTGTAGTGGTTGTGGACATTCATGATTATTGGATTACAGTTATGGGTTCTTTCAACTGTTTAAAAGCTTCCGCTAGAATGCTCCGTGTTAGGACGAGTAGTATTAATTGGATAGTTTGGTTATTCATACGTAACTCTTCCGACTGTCCGTGGTATGTGGCGTCGGGTTCCAGCTGGACTTTCTGTTATATGTCATACGACGGATGGGGGTGTTACAATTTGGTATCAGACTTCTGGTTACGGTGAGGCTTAAATGAATTCGTAGGCGAATTCTTTTAAGTGGTGGTGAGCACATGCGTGCGTCATCGTTATAACATCATAAAGAACCCATGAATGTTCACTTAGAAATGAAAAATACACTTGTTTTGTGAAACATGAGTGCTCCAATGATTGCTTTTAGCAATTTGTTTGTCGTCTAATCGTGGGTCTTTGCTATTGTAGGCAGCTAGGAGTGGTGCTGTTCAGTCGGAGCGTCCGCAGTTGGCGGAAAGTATTGCACCGAGGGACGTGCCTACAACACCTCCTTCAGCGGAAACCATCAGGTTGGTGGCTGAAGTAGTCTTTGCGATGATAAATACCCAACCTGCAGGGCAATTGCACCACGCACCACCTGTTGTTGAGCAAGAACCGGTTAGGGCGACAGAGCCAAGAGTGGTGGAGCGTGCGGCAGTGGATCAGGTAGAGCCGAGGAGAGCTACAGAGAGACAGCTCAAGCATGTAATGGGCTTTAATCCTCCGAGATTCGACGGGATTGGAACACCAGCTCAAGCTGAGGATTGGCTCTACGATAAAGAGGGTCTTGACGGCCACGTTAACTGAGGAGTGGCAGAAGACCACCATAGCGACCTTCCTTTTGGCTGGTGAGGCGAGGCTGTGGTGGGATGAGTTGGAGTTTCATCTCTTAGTGGGAAGGCAGCTTGTTGATGTGCCTATGGAGGAATTCTCAAGATTGTTCTTGGCCAGATATTTACCCTCTGCTCAGAAGCTAGAGATGGAGAATCAGTATCTTGGGTTGACTCGGGGAGCCAGAAGCGTGGACAAGTATCTCCACAAATTTACACGGTTCGGTCGGTATGCGGGTGGTATGTTTACGGAAGAAGAGAGGAAGACCAACCGATTTTATGAGGGTCTATGCGGCGACCTACAGTTACTCCTTGCTGGGCCTAAGGCGCAGTGCTTCCTAGCCTTGGTCAATTCGGCCCGGTCATTGGAAAAGGTTGTGAAGAAAGTGCAAGAGAAGAAGGACCCAGGGGAAAAGAAGGCAGAGTTCAAAGTGCCAAATGCAAAGTCAGGATTCCGCAGATGGAACAAGAAGCAGAGGACTTCGAACTCAGCCCCTTCGTCTGGTACGTCGGGGGCAACAGCAAGTCGAGTCCCAGGAGCTTGCTACAACTGTGGGAAGACGTGGCATTTTGCTCGTGAGTGTTGGAGCGGACGTGCAAAGTCCGAGAGGAAGCCTGGAGCGACCTATGAATAGAAAGGGAAGGCGGTGGAGTCAACCACGTCCCATCATGCTCCAGCCCAGCCTAGAGTTTATAATCTTGGTCTGCAATAGGTCATAAAGCAAGCTGACGTGGTGACAGGTATGGGTTAAATTTTAGCAGTTTAACTTTATGTAGTTGTTACCTCTTTTTATTCGTTAGCTTGTTATTTTTGGTGCTAGACTTCGTGTTGATTTTTGATTGTCCGGCGAGAGCCCTGTTTGATACGGGGGCTTCACATTCCTTCTTGTCCGAAAGATTCGTGTCGCGCATCGGGGTCCCTTCCTCGATGGCAAAAGACAGGTTGGATGTGTTGTTACCCAATGGGTGCTCATTGCGCGCGGATAAGTTCTGTATGGTAAAGATACAGATTGGGGACCAGGAGTTTGATTTGCGAGCGTTGGTACTACCGTTCGTGCAGTTCGACGTAATCTTTGGTATGGACTGGCTCTCGGAGCAGCAAGCTTACATCGATTGCAACTGAAAGGAGGTTAAGTTGGGGCTGCATACTGAACGGGAGACTACGTTTGCGGGCATGAAGGGGTCGGGTAAAGTTTTGATGTCGGCCCTTCAAGTGATCAAGGCAGTTCAGTCTGGTGCAGAGCTGTTTGTCACCTTAGTGCAGGCTTCAACGCCTAGGCCAAGTCTGGACAGTATCCCAGTGATGTCCGAGTATCCTGATGTGTTCCCAGATGATCTCCCAGGAGCCCCTCCTCAGCGGGAGATTGATTTTACTATTGAGCTGGTACCGGGTGCCAAACCGGTGTCACGCTCTCCGTATAGGATAGCGCCGCGAGAGATGGCGGAGTTGAAGGTACAACTGCAGGAGTTGTTGGAGTAAGGGTATGTGCGTCCAAGTTCGTCACCTTGGAGCGCACCGGTTCTTTTCGTTAAGAAGAAGGATGGGAGCTTGCGACTCTGTATTGACTATCGGGAGTTGAACAAGCTTACGGAGAAAAATAAGTATATGATCCCCAGGATTGACGATCTATTTGATCAGTTGGTTGGATCAACAGTATATTCGAAGTTAGATCTGAAGTTCGGCTACTACCAATTGAGGATAAGGGAAAGCAACATCCCAAAGACAGCGTTCAGCACGCGGTTTGGGCATTACGAGTTCACGGTCATGCCGTTTGGGCTGACCAATGCGCCATCCGTGTTTATGGATCTGATGAACAGGACGTTCAGAGAATACCTGGATCGTTTCGTGATAGTATTTATCGATGATATCTTGGTATACTCGCAGTGTGAGGAGGACCATTACAAGCATCTACACATGGTGTTGGAGACGTTGAGGAGAAATCAGTTGTATGCTAAGTTCTTCAAGTGTGAGTTCTGGTTATCCTCAGTAGCATTCATTGGTCATGTTGTTAGTGGAGAAGGGATAGCGGTGGATCCGGTGAAGATAGTGGCGATACGGGAGTGACCTACTTTGACTACAGTGGCGGAAGTCCGGAGCTTTCTGTGGCTTGCCGGCTACTACAGGCGCTTCGTAGAGAACTTCTCGCGAATAGCATTACCACTCACGACGTTAACAAGAAAAGATCAAAAGTTTGTGTGGTCGTTGGAGTGTGAGCGGGCTTTTGAAGAGTTGAAGAGGAGGTTGACCACGACGCCTATTTTATGTTCACCGAGTGGAACCGAAGGATTTGAAATTTATAGTGATGCTTCGAGCAGTGTTTTGGGATGTGTTCTGCTACAGCATGGGAGCGTGAAAGC
Source organism: Platanthera guangdongensis (assembly GCA_039583875.1). NCBI lineage: Eukaryota > Viridiplantae > Streptophyta > Magnoliopsida > Asparagales > Orchidaceae > Platanthera > Platanthera guangdongensis. The sequence goes on from CM077154.1 coordinate 55,745,669, forward strand.
CTATGGTTCACGACAATTGAAGGTTCATGAGAGGAATTATCCGGTTCACGACTTAGAGTTAGCGGTCGTGATATTCGCTCTGAAGCTGTGGAGGCACTACCTGTATGGTGTGAAAGTTGACATCTACACCGATCATAAGAGCCTGAAGTACTTGTTAGATCAGAAGGATCTGAACATGAGGCAGCGGAGGTGGATGGAGTTCTTGAGGGACAACACCTTCGAGATACATTATGTACCTGGGAAAGGAAATGCAGTGGCGGATGCATTGAGCCGCAGGGTTCCTGCGCAGGCCAGTTGGTTGTCGGTACATGATGAGAGCTTGGTCCGTGATTTGGAGGCATTAAAGATCTCATGCGTTGATAAACGGTCTAGTGCCGAGGTGATATTGTGTTGGACAGAGGTGCAGTATGACCTGGCTGATAGAGTTTGACGGGCTTTGGTTCAGGATAGCAGCATGAAGCGGATCTTAGATGAATCTTTGGATGGGTCAAATTCCCAGTTTGCGGTTGAGGATGGTCTGCTAAGGAAGGACGGTAGTCTATGCGCACCTAGCGCGGATAATCTTCGGGAGGAGTTGATGTACGAGGCTCGTCATATCAAGTACTCAATCCACCCGGGAAGCACGAAGATGTATAGAGACATGAAGAAGTTATTCGGGTGGCCAGGATTAAAGAAGGATGTAGCATTTTATGTGGCCAAGTGCCAAACTTGTGTCGTGGGGAAGGCGGAGTGTCAGAAGCCCGGAGGTCTCCTAAAGTCCTTGCCTATCCCGGAATGGAAATTCGACGACATTTATATGGATTTTGTGCATGATTTGCCAAAGTCGCAGAGGGGAAACGACGTCATCTGAGTGGTCGTAGATAGGTTGACAAAAGTGTCACATTTCATCTCGAATAGGAAGGAAGATCCGGTGGAAAAGTTAGTCAAACTCTATGTGGATAATATCGTGCGATTGCATGGTGTGCCCCTCAGTATTGTTAGTGACCGAGATGGACGCTTCACGTCGAAGGACTGGACGTTGGTGCATAGTTTGTTGGGAACTAAGCTGAGTTTCAGCACAGCCTTCCATCCACAGACGGATGGTCAGACCGAGAGGGTCAACAGGACGATGGAAGACATGTTTTGCATGTGCGTCCTAGATTTCGGAAAGCATTGGGAAGATCACTTGTACATGGTGGAGTTTGCGTATAACAACAGCTTTCAAGCGAGTATTGGAATGGCACCTTTTGAGGCCTTGTATGGGAGGAAGTGTCGTACGCCATTGTCTTGGTTGGAGACAGGCGAGTCGAAGTTGTATAAACGTCAAGTGGTGGAAGACGCCACTTCAATGGTACGTACAATTCAGGAAAGGTTGAAGATCGCTCAGGACAGGCAAGAAAAGTACTATAACGCCAAGCATAGGAACGTGGAGTTCGGTGTTGGCGACTGGGTGTATTTAAAAATCAAGCCGTTCAAGGGAGTTTCGCGGGTTCGACGCTTGAAGAAGCTGAGTCTGAGATACCTTGGACCATTTGAAATCCTGGAGCGTGTTGGCGAAGCAGCGTATAGATTGAAGCTGTCGGTGGAATTGAGTGGGCTACACGATGTGTTCCACGTATCGGTGTTGCGTAAAGCGGTGCAAGAGCCTTCGCAGATAGTAGCGGTCGATCAAGTGCTGGTTGATTACGAGTTAACGACAAAGGTCAAGCATATACGTATGGAAGACGTTGAAGTCAAGCGACTCCGCAATAAGGAAATCTGAATGGTTAAGGTCCGTTGGGATAACTGCGGATGTGAGGAGCTTTCATGGGAGCGAGAGCAAACTATGTTGGAGGAATACCCTGAGTTATTCCACTCAGGTAACATTGAGTTTTGTGTACCTTTACTTAATTTCGGGACGAAATGGAGAGATTTGTAACACCCCGAAAATCATTTTTGAGATGATCGCGTCCAAAAGAAATTTTGGTGCCTGTATAGGGGTACACGGCCTAGGACACGGGCGTGTCCAAGGCCGTGTCTTTCTTTGTGTGTTGGCAGGTTGTGTCCAGAGAAGGACACGGCAGGAAACACAGGTTGTGCGCAGTTTTGACACGGGCGTGTCAGGGGTGACACGGGCGTGTTCATACCCGTGTCCGCACCCGTGTTCAGCAGGGACGTGACGGTTGGCGTGACGGTTATATGTGACACGCCTCCGGTCAAGGGCGTGTAATGTTGAGACACGGGCGTGGGTTAGCCCGTGGAGTTTTTCTGTGTTCGACGATCGTGCCTGGATCGAGGCACACGGCCGGGGACACGGTCGTGTGCAAGGCAGTGTTCGGCCCAGGTTTGAGGATTATTGGGCAGATCTGAGCCGTTCGTTTTCTTAAAGTAAGATCTGACGGCCCAGATGTGTTCCTGCTCTGTTAAGGCCGGGAATGGTGGGTTAACTCCTCATTTCTCCCTTAAGCTTTCTCTTTCCAAGGAGTTAGAGCAAGGAGGAAGGAGGAGGAGGATTTCGGCCGCCGGCGGAGCATCAGAGCACCGTTTAGAGAACCGAGAGCGGATCCGTGGAGGAAATTCCGTTGCGAAGACTTCTATCCGGATAGTTTTCCATGGCGCAAAAGCGTACTACAAGGGTAACGATTTTCTACTTGAGCAAGTGAAGCTCTCTTCCTTTTTGCATAGGGAAACCCGCTCCCGCGAGTGTGCGGCGAGTGTGCGGTGTTCCCTGGGGTTGACGTGAATAGTCCCACTTGTGTTGCATACAGAGTCCGGAATCGAAGTACGGACATAGGCATTGTGTGTGAAGTCTACCCGGACATGTTGGTCTGGATCGGTGATGTTGCATTTGTTATGGTTTGCCGGAGAAGACTCCGTGCTTTGGGTTTTCGAGTTTCTACGCGGTAGATTGCAGCAGTGATCCTTGGGGATTAACTCCAAGGCGCACCCGGAAAACTGAGCGGAATCGTTGTTCTGCTAACTTGGCGGTCAGGGAACCGGCCTTGAACATAACTGGGTTATGTGATTGTTTGGAATATTAGGATCCGATAGAAGCTTGGCTCGTGCGTACGTCTTAAGGTGAACTACGCGGTGTGAGCAACGGGCAAGTGGAATCGGACCTGGGCTATGTGGTTCGGTGCGAGAGACCCGAAAAGGGGGCGGGCCGTTGGCATAGTCGGGAGCCTTAGACGGTGGTCAGAAAGGTTAAATTGCTCATGAGGTTGTCATCCTGGGGGTGGTGGTGAAAACTCTGAAGTGTCAGGATTCACCGATAATGTGCCCTGAGTGCACGGGGTGTTTGGCCGTGCGAGCCTACACCTGTGCCTGAAGTATGTTTGTACTATATTGTTTAGCTGGGCTAATGAATTGCAGGGAAGGAGCACCTCCGTCCCGAGTTAGGGGCGTGATCGTTATAATTTGGTCGGCTTTTGCTAACCGTTGCTTTGTTTGTCACCGTGTGGTGGAATGCTGCTTGTAGGTGCTGCGGAGCCGAGTGCAAAATAGCGGGCTGCAGCCCATGTTGCTGAGCTGGCCCTCGAAGGCCCAAGTGAATAGTTGTTCTTTATTTTGTCATGTGTGGCCGGTCTACGAGCCGATGTATGGAAAACATTATATTGTTAAGTGAACTCTTGTAAGGCCATAAGGCCAAGTCCTCTTTCAATGTATTTGTGTTTCCTTGCAGTTGTAGTGGTTGTGGACATTCATGATTATTGGATTACAGTTATGGGTTCTTTCAACTGTTTAAAAGCTTCCGCTAGAATACTCCGTGTTAGGACGAGTAGTATTAATTGGATAGTTTGGTTATTCATACGTAACCCTACCGACTGTCCGTGGTATGTGGCGTCGGGTTCCAGCTGAACCTTCTGTTATATGTCATACGACGGATGGGGGTGTTACATGTTTCCCCTCCTATAATGCAGTAGTGCCGAATAATACAATTAATCCTACCGCTCAACAATATGGTATATTTTATATGTCGGTTTTCATAATTATTTATTTATATTCATAATTATATACAAATGTAATCATTTTTAATTTATAGATAATATTGTATTAATATTTTAATATTTATTGAACTTCTAAAGCTACCAAGCTAATATAAACATTTTTAGTATACAACTAATAACAATATAACGCATGGAAGAACTCAAGAAAGTAAGAGGAAATCAGGAAGCAGTTAATAAAGATGGAAGATAAGAATCATTCAGTCTAAAATCCAAAGGACAAGCAGAATCGAAATTAATGACGGACGCGCGTAGGAAAAAAAGTCAAACGAAGGACACAAAGCAACCTGACAACGAAATAATTTTGGTTTATTGTACATCAGACCATATAAACTAAATAAAATAAATTAAAATAAGTTAGCAGAAATAATGTCGCGATATATAGACCAATATATCGGCAAATATATCAATCGGTAGCGGATATTTGTAAGATGATATGTTCCAAAAGAATATATATTATATAAAAAAATATCGGAAACGTATCGTTTTGCCCATGAAACCTTTATGTTGGCCGACATATCGGCCATATCGGAAGATATCCACAACATTGTCACTATCTAACATCCACAAGTGGATATAGCTCAAAAATTATTCTGCCCACGTAAAAACAAATAAAGAAATTGAGTTTATGTTGTTATTGGACACATTTTGGTAAGAAAATAATCAGAAATATTGCAAATACTAAATTTAAGCACAAAAAATTAGAAAACAAATGAAATATAATGTCAGCCACATACAAGTAGGCAATCTTCAGCATGCTCAGCTAGAAGTTGTCTTGTCAACTTCAAAATTTCTGCTAGTGTTGCGGGAGTGGGTAGATCATCTCCCCTAGATGAACCATGAGATAGAGGAACATGGTCCAATCCTTCATTTTGATGGACTGTAGAAGCTTCTCCACAGTACGATATATATCAGCTGCAAAGAGGCGTTTTGAGAACATAAGAAATTCAGGTGCATAAGCTGAACATTTGGGATATTCAACGTTGTTACAATTAACAGATAGAAGATTATAATACCATTGGAAACAGGCATTTCTCTCCGGAACTCATTATTCAAATGGGCTAAATATTGACGCAGAGTAGTTAAAGAATGTGGAATTTCCTGCCAAAACAAAAAGGTAATTGGGATTTGGGTGATGCTCTCTTATTTTCATTGTGGAAATATGTTGACTTGTTCAAGAAGCAGTAAAGGGCTGTGATGCAGGGTAAGGTCCTAAGGGGCAAAGGATATATACTACCTGCAAACACACGCCCGGCGATATAAGTTTATTGCAAAAAATTTTAATTTATCAATTTGGACACCAATAATGACAAATTATAAAGCAACGAACGAGGAGACACAAGATGGAGTATATGCGAAAGAGTGCTCAAAATTTAAATAATTAATAAAATGAAAATTCATAAAGTTCAAAAGCTTCAAACAAAGATTATAAATGACACTCCATGAGTAGACAATAAACACAACATTCCGTACAAAGAATTAATTTTGAAACAATAGTCACACACAGTAGTAGTGGTAGAAGTCTTGGAGAGGAAACTTGATGTGTTGGCTGGTAGCGGGAGTCCCGGTAGATGCTAGAATGGGAGTAAACTTGATGTGTTGGCTGGTAGCGGGAGTCCTGGTAGATGCTGGAATGGGAGTTTGGGGCTGCTGGAATATTGTCCAGTTGCTGGAATAGGGAGTTCTGGCAGCAGGAATTAATTACCCGAGTGCTGGAATTAGGCCCAGATGCTGGATTCGAAGTCTGGAAGTAGGAATTCAAAGGCTGGGTGCTGGATTGAGTCCAGCCGCAGATAATAAGGGCCTGAGCTACTGGGTTAGGAAGCCCAGGCTGTTGTATGGGTGGCGGCTGCAGGGAGATAGAAGAGGGGGCACGGTTTGTATGAGTGTGTGTGTGTGTGTGTGTGTGTGTGTGTGGGGGGGGGGGGGGGGGGGGGGGGGGGGGGGGCTTGGTCGGGTTCCGCGGGAGTGGAGGAGGTGGAAGAGGGGCTCAGTTTGAGGGGGTGAGTTGGGAGAGGGAGGAGTGGGTCGGCGGCAGCAAGGGAGGGGAATAAGGCTGCACGAGTGCAAGTGGAAAGGGACAGTGGAGTGGTGGGGACTTATGGAAGTAGTGGGGGAGGTGGTTATGGTAGTTACGGGTAGTGGAGTGGTGGTTGGACAGAAGTGGCCACCGGAGGTGTACACCAGCTAGGCGCACGGTGGTAGTGATAGTGGCCGGAGGTGTTTTCCGGCGATCACCCAAAAACAGAAAAAAGGATGAAATGATAAGGGGATTGGAGAGGGATCACCAGAGATGGTTTTTCAGTGATTGTCGGAGGTGGATGAAAGGGGATTTCGGAGGTGTTTGGGGGCTGTTGGAGTTTAGTAGGGATACGGAGAGGGAGTGTGTAGAGGGGAACCAGGTATGTGGTGGGAGGTAGGGATTGGTAGTTCCACGGCAAGGGGAAGGTGATAGTGTCTGGCTCTGGGTTGGAGGTGGAGAGGGGCGGTTCCACGGCAAGGAGAAGGTAAGGGTGGACGGCTACGGGGTGGGAGGTGGAGAGGTGTGGTTCCAAAACAAGGGGAAGGCTAAGGGTGGCCGGCGAAGGGAGTAGGAAAGGGGAAATAGTGGTTGGCCATACGGGAGAGGGGGCTTCACAAACACGAGTCCGGCTTCGGCACCGGAATGATCAAAAGAAGTCTTTTGCACTCAAGTTTTAATGTCTCTCTTTAGAGCCTTCTACCAGTATATATAGACTAGTGAGGGGGTAGCGAATAGTCATAATTCTCTATTTAATGGTCATCTCAAAATAAACAAAATTACAGGTAGTCGTGTGGCGGAAGTGGTTCTGTAGCACTGTAGTGGAAGAATTTGGATGATCATTTGGTGCTAAAGACTCAGAATGTGGTGTGGTAATCAATGGGAGCTAGGAGTATGGCTGAGTAGTAAGCAAAGGCTGAGGCTGCGGGTAATCGTGTGGCTCAAAGAATGAAGTCAAATCTTCAATGTTGAATACGGGTGAACTCCTAATACTCTTCGGAATATCTTATTCGTACGCATTTGTTCCAATTCTTTTTAGTTCAGTGTAAGGACCTATTCGCCTAAAAATTAACTTTTGAGATGCTCTTGTAGGAACCTCTCAGCACATATATGGACCATCACTTGTTCTCCTTCTTTAAAGCTTTGTAGTCTCATGTGGCTATCAGCATAAGATTTATAAATGTCATTATTGCACAAAATTCATACTAATGTCCACCCAAGACTGGTGTGTTACCAGAAGCAGTGTATATAGACTCGTATTCTGTCCCGACCCTTTAGTCGTCTGACAGATATAGATATGTCGGACGATTCAAGCAACATCCTTTTTGAGTATTGGCTAATAAAAATGATCTTCTGCAAGTGCGTCGTGCGGTGGTTTTATCTCTACCAAAGTGACCAACTGTACCGCTGACATGCATCTCTCAGACTAGATGATCTCATATGCATGTCTTGGGAGTGCATAAGAGTGTGTCGCGAAAGAGATAACCATCGGTGATCGAGAAGTCGGGGATGACCTCAGGTGGGTCCTGAGACAGTGCGGAGTATATAGCCGCAAAGTTTGTACAGGTCGGTCACTCCATGATCCATGCTCGAATCTTGTGATCTCAATGGTAAGAGTGTGGAGTAAGCCCACTCGGCGGCTGAGTGCATCGGTGATACGATCCCGGGAAGAATCCGGCATGGAGGAGGACCGGCGAAGGCGAGGAAGAGGAATGAGATTAGGGTTGAGAGAAAATTCATAGGGAGCAGCCCTAATTTTCATTTATCCAAGAATCATCAAAAAGAAATACAACTTCACTTCTTATAGGCGCGGAATATGACATAATAAAAAATAACAACATAATGGAAAATAAATAAATGTGTACAACATAATAAGAAATAACATAGTAGAAAATAAATAAAATAGTCAGGCTGGCGTCGTGTCTTCAGTCTCTCCTCCTCCAGACGGACCTGTCATCATCTCCCATCGCGTGCGAACACGTTGTGGCATCTCGTCAGCGTGTGCGAGTCTCGTCGGCATGCGCAACCGTAACAATGTCGCCATCTGGAAAATATGTCTTGTCCCCAAGGCAGTAGTCAGAGTGGTGGCGGCAGATGTGATCCTGGTGAAATCTCGTGGCATCGGACTCCAGACGGTAAGGCGCGGCACGAGGGACCACTTGCCAGCCAGAGTTCCCCTGAAGGTGGTAGCGGCCACAAAGTACGTCGGTTGGGTGGTTTGGTACCAACTGTCGTCTTTCTTCCGGACCAAAGAAAGTTGTGCTTGTGGCAATCCCGCCGGAGGCTGGATAACATCGGCGAGAGCGGTAGAAAGCTCTTGGTGGTCCTTCGGGAAAGAAAGAGGCACAGCAGACTGGCCCAAGAGGGCCCACAGCCATGCAGAAAGGCCGACGTTCGTGGTCCGCTGAATCGTGCAGAGGGAGCTCGAAGCGCGTAGGAGGGAGGGGTCACTGTCGAGACGACATGGCTGGCCAATATATAGAAACTGCATGTACATAGTCTCACAATTAGCGCATACATCATCGAGCCTGCAGAGTAAAGCCACTCCCGGAATGGCGCCGAGATCGCTTAAGCCGAATATGTAGAAGTCTGCGGTCATAGAACAGGTCCCCACAGAGATATACGGCAGTGCAATGGCCCTGAGTCAGTCAGGGGCTCCCATCGCCCAAACAGACTGCAACATACTGGGAGGGAGCTGAGTGAAGACGAAGTTGCTGCACCAGGTGCTCAGAGATGAGGTTGTGTCTTGCGTCGCTGTCCATCAGGATGATGATCGGGCGATCTCGCAGTGTGCCTGAGAGGTGCATAGTCCGTTGGTCGGAGATCCCGCACGTCGAGGCGCAAGATAGCTCTAACCGATGGAACGTAGTTGCGGTGAAGTCAAGAGGTGGATCCCCTGTTGAGAGCTCTAGGGCCTCAAAGTTAGCCAGAGTAACCTCAGGGTCGACGTGGCCGATGATGTCGTAGAACTCCTTCACAGATCACTCATAGTTGGGGGAGTACGGTCGGCGGTACCGAAAGGAGAGACCTTTGCTGCGAATTTCATTGTACTCACTGTTTGAGAGGCGTTGGGGGCCGGAGGGCGGCTCGGCCAGTTTCCCTACAACGGAAGCCGCAGTGGAGGAGCCGTGGCTGGCGGTCGCCAAGGCGGCCGGGCCTGGATGTCGTCGGTCGTAGGAGCAGGTGGCCGAGGTGAAAGGTCGGCCTCCACCAGACGCACCAAATTCATGTTGTCGGAAACTATGCAAGGGAGGTAAATGCGGAGAGGAGAGCGGATATGTGGTAGTAGGCCATGCATGAAGAAACTCAGATAATGATCGGGCGGTAGCCCAGGAACATGGGAGACCAGAGTGACAAACTCATCAACATAGTCATCAAGGTCGGTTGTCTGGCGGATGGCACAAAGACGCTCAATAGCGGAGGAGACAAAGTAGCGGGTGTCAACCACCGAATCATCTCTTGCTTGAGCTCGGGACATGAAAGGCACGGGTTGAATTGGCAGAGCCACCGAGCCAAAGGAAGGGCAGAGCCATCTAGGCCAACCACCGTCATAGATACCTTGTCGTGTTACGCAGTGTAGTTTAGGTCGAAATATTGCTCCTCCTTGGCAATCCAACCCATCGGGTCAATGCCGACGAATGAGGGACTGTCAAGGGAGAGGGCGGACCGGCCCAGAACGGGCGAAGGAGTGGTCCCTGAAGGAATGGACGGCAGTCAGGCACCTAGGTGCCATCAGCAGTCCGCGAGTGGGTCGGAGCCGGACGCGGTGGATACGGCAGCGGAGGACACCTACAGGGAGTCGATCTTGGAGTGGAAGGCGAGGAGCGAGGCGTGAATGGAGGCGACGAGTTGCTCTTGAGCCTCCCAGTGGTGGATTATAACTTCAGCGGTCACATCCGGAGGAAGATCACCGACGGAGCGAGTGTTTGAAGTCATGGACCGGAGTCGGCGGCAGTCACTAGAAGGAATAAGAGCGGTGCAGCGGAGGCAGGGTAGGAGTGCGGAGCGTGGTGGCTAACAAGATGTGTGTGCCGGAGCAGCCTGGAAGCGGTGAAGCTGAAGGAATCGACTGGCAACCAAAGGAAGGGCTCTGGCACCTGCGGAATTCTGGCAGATTGGGCTGGGATTCCGCGGAAGCAGAGACCAGCGACTCAATTGGTGTATCCGGCCAAAAAACGGCGGACTGGCGGACGCCCAGACGCAGGAAACGGCGAACTACCTGGCGCAGCGGATCGGTGGCCTGGAAACAGGACGCGGTAGGTTAGAGGGGATGTTGTGGAAGGGACGAGCGTTGCGTGACTGGAAGCGGGACGGTTGTGCGGTTGAATCGGAAGTGATGTGTGGTTGATTCGGAAGTGATGCGCAGAAAGGAAATAGAGATCGCAACGTGCGGCGGAATCAGATGCGGAACGAACGGAAGGAATTCGCGGCTTGTGCACTTGCGATCACTGGCGGCTAGATGGCAGGAAGTGTGGCGGGTCGGGCCAAATTGATATGATCCCAATAGGAACCCGACAAGGGGGGCCGAAGGAGGAGAGGAAAAGGAAGGAGATTAGGTTTTAGAGGAAATCCTTGGGGAGCAGCCCTAATTTTCATTCATCTAAGAATTATCAAAAAGAAGAACAACTTCGCCCCTTATAAGCGCGGGTGTGACATAATAAGAAATAACAATATAATGGGAAATAAATAATGCGTACAACATAATAAGAAATAAAAGAGTAGAAAATAAATAAAATAGTCATGCTGGCGCCGTCTTCTGTGTCTCCTCCTCCAGACGGATACACAATCGTCTCACAATGCATGCCGACTCGCCATGATGTCTCGTCAGCATGTGTGTCTCATCGGCATGCGCAACCATAACAATCGGCTAGTTTGTTCTCAACATCAACTCAGTGTTTAAGAATGTAATAGATATTTGGCATATATTTTATCCGCTTGGCATGGCGGTGACTCAATTTCTTTTGAGAGTCTAGATAGCGTCAGACTTGGTGATTCGAATATAATACAAACTCATGAGGGAGGAGGTAGTGTCTCCAATATCTCAGAAACTGTACAATCGCGTAAAACTCACGGACGTAGTTGGAATATCACAGTCTGTGGTCGATCTGTTTCTCACTAAAGAAAGAAACTAGGTGACCTTCCTGACTAAGTACATAGGACTATGGTGGAAGCGTCACTAGCTACCTCGAATGCTCGACTGAAATCAGGTAAATAGAGTACCAGCGTCGTGATCAATTTTTCTTTAATTCCCTCGAATGACTGAGTGGTGGCGAGTATCCACTGAAAATCTCCCTTACGAAGGCAACTTTTGTACGAAACCATCATGGTGCTCAAATCACTAACAAAGCTTCAATAAAACGTGGTCAACCCATGAAAACTTCGAGCTTCAAGCACATTTGTGGGAATTGGCCCGTCTCGAATATACTTTACGTTATTAGGATCTATGGGCACTCCCAAGACAGAGATGATGAACCATAGAAAGTGTACAGACTCAGATAAAAAGGTGCACTTTTCAGATGAATATAAAAGTGCTCCTTTCAGAGGGTATTGAAGAGCAGTCGTAGGTGTGTGAGGTGTTCCCCATGAGTCTGACAGTAAATTAGAATATCGTCAAAATAGACTACAAGGAACTTGCCTATATACAGGCGCAAAATCTGATTCATCACGTGCATGAATGTACTAGGGGCGTTGGATAGCCCAAAGGGTATAACCAACCACTCAAATAACCCATCATTCGTCTTTAATGTGATTTTCCACTCATCACCTTCTCTGACACGAATCTGGTGGCACCCGCTCCATAGAAATAGCTTGGAAAAGATTTAGGCACCTGACATCATGTCTAGGAGGTCGCCGAGTCGGGGAATAAGAAACCAATATTTGATCGTGATCTTTTGTATAAACCTGCTATCAACGCACATTTGTCAACTACCATCCTTTTTAGGGGGTAAGAAGGCCAACTACGGCACAAGGGCTCAAGTTTTTTCAAATAAATTGCCTTCGTAGGAGGTCGGCAATCTCAGTCCTGAGCACTTTGTGCTCATCGGGGTTCGTTTGATGGTGTGGAATATTTTGCAGAGATGACCCTGATACAAGATCGATCGCGTGCTGGATATCCCGCAATGGGGGTAGCTCATCGAAGAGTACATCAGGCATGATGCCACTGTACTCATCTAGGAGGTATCGAAATCGGGGTGAATGGACTCAGTCCATAATGTCTTCCGTACTCTAAGAGGCAGCAACGACATAAATGATGTCAGGAACGTGACTCTCATGAGTGCACTCACTACGTCGTACGATATGGATAAGTCTCGAGGAACCTATAGTAACTGAAGTCTCGACCCTTCCATTTGGGGGATCCTTGGGTTGGGTCAGAGATAATGTTGTCTTGCGTCCCTTGTTAAAGAATACACAAGTGTTGGACCGTCCATAATAAGTAATCTATATCGTAAAGCCAAGGTCTGCCTAGTAATACATGTGCGACGTCCATGGGAATGACGTCACGCCAAACTCTATCCTCGAAGGAGGAAAACCGAATAAATACCAAGCACCTTTAAGTGGCATAGATCGTCGCCATATCTACCCAGACGAATAAATATGAGTATGGGTGGGGATTTGCATTAATCTTCATTCATTTAAAGCCTCTTTTGGCAATGATATTCTCACAACTTCCACTATCAACAACGAACTTGCAGGCTCTATCGGCGCTTGGGAAATAAGTCTAACTGATAGTGGTCCTCCTCCAATCCTCATTCGTGCTGGGAGTGTGGAGTACGCGGCGGATGACGCACATCTCAAGTGCTTGATTTGTTTCATCCTCCCAACAATCCTATATGGTCATAATAACCTCTTGTTCAGGAAGCTCTATGGAATTAGTACTAGGGTAAGGGCCCCCGTCTACAAGTAGATTCTATGTGGGGTATTATACCACCACATGGTCTCTACCCTGGAAACAGTAACACTAGATTCTTTCGGGCTTCGGCATCCTAGTGGCAGTAGATGTGCCCCTCGTGTCTACATGACCACGAGTCGGCATGGATGGGCCTGGTCCCTGCTAAGGTGGTCTCCTAGGTGCAGAGCTATTAGGTTGTGGATTAGGTCGCCTCGAACCTGAAGTGTGTAAATAATGTTTGTACTCTAATCTGAGCTGAAAGATCTACTCAACAGACTCCATATGGTAAAGAATGAGTTCCCTACGAATGTTTGCTCACAATTTGTCCTGAAAGTGGGAGGCGGTCACAATGTGCTCTTCAGTGATAACACTTCTAACGATAAGGTCATCAAAGCGAGTCATATATTTGGCTACCGAGAGGGTTCCTTGGCATAAGACCAGGAGCTAATCTAGGAGATGACTACGATACGAAGCCGGGAGATATTTTTTTTAAAGTTTTTGCTCTGTATTGTCTGAAAATCTTTATTTCATGGATAGCAAAATCACCTAGAGGGGGGTGAATAGGTTTCTTAGTCCTTAGTGAGTAACTTTTATTTCCTTTTAGTTTGTTGTTTTATTGGTTGGTTAAATTCTGCTTTCAAGATGAGCTAGCTGCACAAAGAAAACCAACACAACACAGTACACAAACCTTTATAGTGGTTCCCCAATCTTTGGGTACATTCACTCTCCTCCCACCTTGCCAACTTCTTATTGATCAAGGCACTTCTCCAAAACAATGCTCTAAAGAGCTTACAACTCAGATCTCTTAAAATTTTTCAGTCTCCTCCAAGACTTACACCTCAGCAACAAGGGCATACACTCAGTGATACAATTATCACCTACCTCAGACAATTTAGCCCTACCACTCAGGCTATGGAGGATAGCTCTACCTCAGAGCAAACTTGCTCCTACAACTCAGAGAGAAACACTCTCCTACAGCTCAGGCACAAGTGCCCTACCACTCAGTGATCAACTGATCACCTACCTCAGAGCAAGTTTGCTCGTACCTCTCAGATCCACAAAGAATCCTACAAGATGGAAGTAGGTTGTTGAGGTTCTTGATTGTACACAAGAGAAATTCCGCTGTGCCAACCAACCTTGGGTGAGTTATACTCAGCCCCACTTTGACACCAGAAATGTTTTCCTGTGTCTACTTTTCTGGACTAAGTACACCTTAGTCTCAACTACTTCACAGCAACAAGTATATCCACTTGTGCTGGAAGTGAGTTGCAGAATATTGTTCTGCTCCTTTCTGAGCTGAACCAAAAGCTCAGTCCTCTATTCTTCACAGCAACAGTGATGTATATGCTCAGGCTTATGCTGGAAGCAACTTGCAGATCAGCTTCTCTGCCTTTCTGAACTGAGCCAACTGCTCAGCTCTATCTCCTTCTTCACAGCTCCCCAAGAGAATATTCTTTAGGATTTGTTAGCTGGATTTGTGAATGACTTGCAGCAAGGGTCGGCCCTAGCTGCTATCTTTTTCTCAGTGAATCACCCTGAGCTTGCTAGCTAGTGCAGATGAAGATGGCACCAGCAATCTTGTTATTGAAGATGTTGATGTCAACAACTAACTTGTTATGCCTCTATACTTGCTGTCTTGGGCTTACTATTCTTCAGCCATAGCAATGGCGATTCCAAAGAACTGTAACAGCTACTCTTTCTGTAAAGAGCTTCTTCTTTTATTTAATGTAACCCAACGGCCCTTTTAGTAGTGGGTCTCAACTAATTAATGTTGGATGCATCCTTGCTTTAACGCCTAACTGACGTACAGTAGGCCTGCGCCGCCTTTTATCATGTACTGTGACTTTGCCGCTAATCAATTTGAATATTGTTGATTTTTTGACTTGCTGACATCAGCACCTGAAGACTTAGTCAAAATTCAAGCATCAGTAGTATAGGCGTTGAGTGAGTGAGCTTCACTCAACGCCAAAGTACTTAGATAGTTTTACTATCTATTGGCGTTGAGTGAGTTACATACACTCAACGCCAAACTACTTAGAATATAAGTCTGTTTCTAGGCGTTGAGTAATTCGGCGTCACTCAACGCCAACTTGCTTTCTCAGCTTTATGCTACTTGGCGTTGACTGAGTGAGCATCACTCAACGTCAAATACCTTAGACAAAATTATGTTTTCACTGGACTTTGACAGCGATGAGTGAGTAATGCACACTCAACGCTTTTTGCCTTAACAGTTTCTGCAGCCTATTTTGCATGTACGGCGTTGAGAGCATTGAGTAAGCATGCCTCACTCAACTCTTTCTGCCTTAGCCATTTCTTCTTCCTCAACATCTTAAGCGTTGACAGCATTGAGTGAGCATGACTCACTCAACGCTTTTTGCTTTAACAAATTCTGCGTCATGGCGTTGAGAGCGTTGAGTGAACATACTTCACTCAACGCTTTCTGCCTTAGCCAGATTTTCTATTTCAGAATCCAGTTTGAGCTCGACGAACTTAGAACACAATTCGACGAACTTTGAGCTCAGCTCGACGAATAAGTAATACCTCAGTTCGACGAACTTTGAGTTTAGTTCGACGAAAATTTAACTCAGCTCGGCGAATAAGTGAAAGTTCAACTCGACGAACTTAGGCCTTAGTTCGACGAACTCTAAGCTCAGCTATTCAACTATTTTGAAGCTAAGGCGTTGAGTGAGTGAGCTGCACTCAACGCCTGTGGACTTAGCCACTTTTCAGCTCATTTATCTTTAGGCTTTGACTGTATTAGCCTGACTCACAGTTTTTTGTTGTATGGCGTTGAGTGAGTTGACTTCACTCAATGCCTGTGGATTTAGCCACATTCTAAGCTTGTCACTTCATGGCTTTGACTGAATAGGTTTTACTCAGCGCTATAAGTCATCTGGCGTTGAGTGAATGATCTCAAAGCCTGTGGACTTGGCCAGTTTTCTGTCTTTCCACCACTTAGGTAAGAACTTACATGACTTAACCACTTAGACTACCTGTTCCATCATTGCTTACCAGGACAATCTGCAATCATTAATCTTGAACACAAGTTAGATCACAACATGTGTATACATTGTTTGTTGGTCCTTCAAATTCAGGACATTGGGATCAATGGACCCAACAATCTCCCCCAATTTGAAGAAGTCAAAATCTAAGCTCATGTATACACTAACACATTTATGTTATATATATATATAACACATCATCACAGCATAATTCAGATAAATCATAGACATATCAAATGATGTAGCAGATAAGTTAAAATCATAACAATTGATGAATTAGACAGATCATAATTATAGCAAATGATTGTTCTATTTAATCATATAGGGAATAAATGTTTGTGCAATTTAAACAAAGTGTCACATCCCTAGCCCTGTACGCAGAACCTGAAACATTTTAAGTTTCGGGTTCCCTTATCATAATCTCACTGCTTCTGGATTTCTTTGTCGGCTTGTCTTCTGCTCCAGCTATCTTCATTCTCTTCTTATCAGCTTCATCAGCAGCCTTAGCCTTAGTAGCTCCAGCTTCAGCTTTATCCTTTTGTCTCTCAAAATAGCTGAAGGGCTTGGGGAAGTATTTAGATGGTTCCACAGCATCAGGAGTGAGAAAATTTGTCTTTTTGTTCCTACAGAAAATCCTTCTTTCTGTGTCCCTTTTTTCCATCTTATCTCATTCGGTCTTGCTATATCATTTACGTCTGTCTGATTTCTTATTCTTGACAAGATGATGGATCTGGACTCTGAGCTTCACTGCTCGAAATCAGGTCATTTCTCCATTTTTTCTCTGTATTTTTTCTTTCTCATCCTGACTTCCTCTTCAGCTTCAGCAGTTTCTGCAGTCATTTCTCTTGTCTGTAGTGTCTGGTCTACAATGGGGCTAAAAGAGGGAATTTCAGCAGCAGTGGGCTGCACTCACCACTGATTACCAGCACTATCATGATCTTCTATAAACATCTCATACTCTTGAATATCTTGAGTAGGTCTCTGTTCAAAGTTTCTAGTACTTGAGCAGGCATCATTGGGATATTGTCATATTGCACTGGCTCTAATCCCAATGAGCCTCTCACAACATTTGTTGCACAGACCATGTATTCAGTATTGGTCCTTATGGCTTATCTCTCCCCCTTTTTGGCTTCTTCAATTAAAGTATTGGTCTAGGAGCTGCTTGTCTTGCTTCTCTCTACTTCCAGGTAGTTTACTCCTGCAGTGACATGATTCTTGACTCCCAATATGTGGTCATCAAGATTCTTGGTGCAGGCATCCAACTTTGTGAAAATTTTAGTGTTCTGTTCACTTCTCAGAATTTTGTCATTTTCATGGATTGTCACACTATTCTTGGCCTAAGTTACTTGATTTTCTATGATAATAGCAATGTTCTGGTCTGACACATTCAGTTTCTCCATTGTAAAGTCTACAGCTTGAGCAGCTCTTGTGAAGAAATTGATTATTTCTCTTTTCAGCAGATTAAGTTCAAATTTTATAGATTTGATCTCAGTTGTCAGATCATTTCTAATATCCTTAAGGGCATCATCCACGTAATTTTGTAGTGCCCTTCTTTGCTCATCTAGCAGACCTTTTAGTTGTGCAAGGAAGAGAGGTGGAATCTGGTTTTTCTGAGTGATGTACCTCATCAGAAACTGCCCTGACCTCTTCCTTCTCATCAGAATCAGGCTCATTTCTATCTGTTTCACTTTCTAGAGCATCTGACTCTCTTCCTGATATTGAGGAATCAATATTAAGAACTTCCTTCTGAGCAAGGAGTTCAGATTGTATCTCCCCCTCAATCCATGTCATGCCCTCCTTGGCATGCAGATCGGCAGCAGTACCTTCTGCCTCGGTAGGCTGATTATCCTTGGGTAGTACCTGAAGAGTCTCCCCCACAACTAATGCATCTTGCATTATCTCTTCCACATGCTGCTCCCCCTCAGCCATTGCAGACTGTTCCTTAGCAAATGCTATTTCCATAACTTTCTCTAGCAGATGCTCCCCCTCACTCTGAGGGCTGGAAACTTTAGCATCATCAAGTGTAGGCAGGTGGTGATCATCTGTATCAACATGCCTGGAAGAATCTTCCTTCATTACTGCAGAGATCTTGTTAACAATTTCCTCTGCTATTTGCCCAGCATCCTTAGCTGAAGAAAAATCATCTCCGTCCTCTGCAGCAGATCCATCTAACTCAGCAGCAGTCTCATCAACTTCAGGAACAATATATGACTAAAGTCTGCTTACATGACTAAGAGGGGTAAGATCAGAAGAGGCAGATACCTGAATATTTATGTCCCTCCTGAACTCTTCAGCAGATGATGATAGTTCAGGATTATGAGGTTCTTCTTCCTCAGATGAGCTGCTATAGGAGCTGGGCTCAGTAACAGCAATTCTCTTTCCTTTCCTTTCCACAGCTTCTGGACCACGGGGCTGAAGGACCCTGTCCCATCTCTCAAGCATCCTGATATCCATTCTTCTCATGTGGTGTATTCTTGCACCAAGCTCAGATTCAGAATTCTGGGACTGTTTCTCGCAGATATAGTGAAAGGATTCTCCCCAAATTTGGTTCAGCCATACGACTATTCTTTCAAACACTACTCTTCTCCAATTAGTTCTCTTGGACAGTATGACCCTTGAAATTAGTTCAAACATCCTCTATGAAATTTTGTCATGTGAGCCTATTTTGCATATCAGAGCTTTCCAAATGACATCAGCTAGAAACTTAACTCTCAGGTTAAGTTATTTCCTTGGAATTGATTTGGTGGTGTGCTTGGAAAGTCCACATCATTTCATTGTCGATTTTACATTATCCAGCAACAGCTCTTCTTCGTCCTCAGTTGTAGAGAGCTTTGGCAACTGCAGAGCCTTGTTGAGCCTTCTAGGGGTAATCTTGATTTTCTTCCCGCTTACTATGCTCTTAACTTTTCCTGCTGAAGCATCTGCTTTGTCGTTGGCGAACAACTCTAGCACTTCCCTCTTCCACAGAAGACAGGGTTCCGTCAGGACGAAGGCTAGGTCAGATTTATGTAGAAGATTAAGCACCTGCTGAACTTCTTCCGGAGCATCAACGAATCCATTGTGAATCACCTCTGCTCCTTCAAAGAGGAAATCTTATCCCTTGGGCGTCATTTCGCCGGAGAATTTGAGAAGGCTAGCGAAAACGGCTTTTCGTCGATTCAGCGAATACGGGCGGGAGTGACTTGGCTTATTACACAAGCACTTCTATTTATAGGTATTCCTAAAAAGAAGGCGGAAAGTCACTAATCTATTTTGTTGATTAATCTTGATCAATGGCTAGGATTGAAACCCGACACATATCTGCAGGCCGTCTTTTCTACAATTTTTGTTGAGTAATCTTGTTTTGCTAAACATCTGTTTTCTTTCGTAATTAAATTTTCAACAAGCCTCTAATTGTGTTGGCCTAACTTGCAGCGGTAATATAGACCTGCAATACACATTCTAAAATATGTTTTATTGGGGTGCAATTAGACATAATTTCAATATCTTTACATTAATTTCAACTGAGAGTGTATTAGCCCCCAACCTCAATTGACTAGACCAAATTTTGATACTTATCTAACCTAGTATTACATATGTAATGTCTTTGAGTATGTTGAGACTAGTTACTTCTTGTGGCATAGTGATCATATGAGTCACAAACATATTTATTGAGAATAGTTGTTTAGATTAACGTTTTTACATATTCTCAGTCATTTGTTTCAATTACTATATCTCTTACATGTGTAATCGATTTTGAAATTAAACAGTAATATTGAAGAAAGGTGAATGCTACTTATCTTGCTCTGAAGACTTGAAGCTCATGCTGGATTCACAGTCTCTGAGCATAACAGCAATCTTGCTTCTGATCTTTAGCCTTTGATGTTCATCTGACTTTCCTTCGCAAGATCCCCCTTAATAATTGCACTTGTCTTTGACATCTTGTGCATAATGATAAGTTGAATCATCGTTTGTACCCAGACTTGGGTCTGGTACATCTCTGTCCAAGGACCATAAATGGTTACGCCCACTTGGACTATCATGCACGACAGAATTACTTTACCTTAGGAACCCAAGCTGACTTGGGTTCTAGGTTCTTGTTAGTTTGAAAATGCAAGTGTCTACCTACAGGAGCCCTGTCAGGAAGACTTTTTCTTGCTCATGGAACACTAGGGTTGTGCCAAAATCTATGGCAAAGTGGTCAATTTTGCCACAGCAACAGCACTCATGAATATTATATCTTCTCTTCTGAGCATGTCTGGGAGTATGGTTGACTGCAGACTGAACAGAAGGAAGAGCAGCTTCCTTGTTCCAATTGCTCTTAACCACAGTCTGACTGAGAGTGGGTCTGTCATGAGAAGAGCTTGGTTTTTCACAAGGTCTATCAGCAGCAGTTCTCTTTATAGAGGACATGCTGTTGGTGCCCTCAGAAGATTCCAAGTCTTGCTTCCTATTAGATTTACCCTTGATCAGAGTGTGTACAGGGAGAGTTTGAGAAAAGGTCACTGCCTTGCTCAAGAGTGATGGAGCTGGTGCATTAAATACAAAAGGTCCAGGATGGGCCTTTTGCACTTTTTCATAGGGAGCCTTCTGAGCACTCAGTCACATGTCCTTTCTTCTTTCATTGTAAGGAACATTTGTAGTCTTACAAGGAGTTTCTCACACCTCCAGTGACCACACTTACAGTCATGGTCATGTCTGTTGGATGGGAGAATTATCTTGTGAAAGGTTGACTGAGGCCTAACAGGAGTTTAGTCTCTTCTCTGAGATTGGATAACTTTAGAGATCCACTCAGACTCAGATTTTCTCTTGATAGCATCTATCTTAGAAAAATGACCACAATCTTCTTCTCCCTTTCAAGTCTCTTTTCAAGATTCTTGATAAATCCTTATATTTTATGGACTCAACATGAATATCTATCATGATCTTCCGATGGGTTGCTTCCCTCTCTTTTAGAGTGTGTACAGGGAGAGTTTGAGAAAAGGTCACTGCCTTGCTCAAGAGTGATGGAGCTGGTGCATTAAATACAAAAGGTCCAGGATGGGCCTTTTGCACTTTTTCATGGGGAGCCTTCTGAGCACTCAGTCACATGTCCTTTCTTCTTTCATTGTAAGGAACATTTGTAGTCTTACAAGGAGTTTCTCACACCTCCAGTGACCACACTTACAGTCATGGTCATGTCTGTTGGATGGGAGAATTATCTTGTGAAAGGTTGACTGAGGCCTGACAGGAGTTTAGTCTCTTCTCTGAGATTGGATAACTTTAGAGATCCACTCAGACTCAGATTTTCTCTTGATAGCATCTATCTTAGAAAAATTACCACAATCTTCTTCTCCCTTTCAAGTCTCTTTTCAAGATTCTTGATAATAGCATCCTTATATTTTATGGACTCAACATGAATATCTATCATGATCTTCCAATGGGTTGCTTCCCTCTCTTTTAGACATAGCAAGGAAGAAGCTTCATGTTGCTGGGAAGCAGTAATTTGTAGGGAGGTTATTTCTTCTGCTTGTTTCATAACAAGCAACTTGTTTTCTTGAAAGCTTTCAGAAGGGCAGCATGATTTTCAATCAATTGATTGATATCATCTTCTGATATAGGACTCTCATCATCACTTGATGAGGATGCATCAGAGCCTGAGCAGGACTCATATCCAGACTCTGAGGATGAGCTACATGAGGAATATACCTGACTTTGTCCAGGCAAATCCTGGCAGAATCCTTCTTCTGGTTTAGCTGTCTGTTCACAGCTTCTGCATTCGCCTTTCTCAGCTTCATCCACCTCTGAGTCACTATTTGAATGTGACAGAGGGGCCCTGATCTTTGCTCTTATATCTGGAAAGATGTGGTCTTCTGTAAGGGCAGCTAGTAGTCCAATGGTCTTCTTGTCATTTTTGAAGCTCCATTGATCTCCACACATTATGGTTCTTTTTTGAACACATTAGTTAAAACACTTTTAGTTATCCTTTGAGGTCTACTCAGACTGTTAGGTCCTTTTTGAGCAACCTCCCTCTAATACCACTTGAAAGTCTTTATTTCAAGGATAGTTAAATCACCTAAAGGAGGGTGAATACGTTTCTTATTCCTTAGTAACTTTTATTTCCGTTTAGTTTGCTGATTTATTGGTTGGTTAATTTCTGCTTTCAAGATGAGCTACCTGCATAAAAAAAAACCAACACAACAGAGTACAAAAAGATTTATAGTGGTTCCCCAATCTTTGGGTCCATCCACTCTCCTCTCACCTTGTCATCTTCCTATTGATCAAGGCACTTCTCCAAAACAATTCTCTAAAGAGCTTACACATCAGATCGCTCAGGATCTCTCAGTCTCCTACAAGATTTACACCTCAGTCACAAGGACCTACACTTAGTGATACAATTATCACCTACCTCAGGCAACTAAGCCATACCACTCAGGCTATGGAGGATAGCCCTACCTCAAAGCAAATTTGCTCCTACAACTCAGAGAGATACACTCTCCTACAGCTCAGGCACAAGTGTCCTACCACTCAGTGATCAACTGATCACCTACCTCAGAGCAAGTTTACTACTACCTTTCAGATCCACAAAAGATCCTACAAGATGGAAGTGGGTTTTTGAGGTTCTTGATTTGACACAAGAGGAATTCCTCTGTGCCAATCAACCTTGGGTGAGTTAGACTCAGCCCCACTTTGACACCAAAAATGTTTTCTTGTGTCTACTTTTCTGCACCAAGCACACCTTAGTCTCAACTACTTCACAGCAACAAGTATATCCACTTATGCTGGAAGTGACTTGCAGAATACTGTTCTGCTCATTTCTGAGCTGAACCAAAAGCTCAGCCCTCTCATTTTCACAGCAACAGTGATGTATATGCTCAGGCTTATACTGGAAGCAACTTGCAGATCAGCTTCTCTGACTTTCTGAACTGAGCCAACTGCTCAGCTCTATCTCCTTCTTCACAGCTCCCCAAGGGAATATTCATTAGGATTTGTTGGTTGGATCTGTGAATGACTTGCAGCAAGAGTCGGTCCTAACTACTATCTTTTTCTCAGTGAATCACCCTGAGCTTGCAAGCTGGTGCAGATGAAGATGGCACAAGCAATCTTGTTGTTGAAGATATTGATGTCAACAGCTAACTTGTTATGCCTCTAAACTTGCTGTCTTGGGCTCACTGTTCTTCATCCACAGCAATGGCGATTCCAAAGAACAACTGTAACAGCTAGTCTTTCTATAAAGAGATTCTTCTTTTATTTAATGTAACCCAACGACTCTTTTAGCAGTGGGTCCCACCTCATTAATGTTGGCTGCATCCTTGCTTTAACGTCTAACTGACGTATAGTGGGCTTGCGGCGCCTTTTGTCATGTACTGTGGTTTTGCTGACATCAGCACCTGAAGACTTAGTCAAAATTCAAGCATCAGTAGTATAGGCATAGAGTTAGTGAGCTTCACTCAACGCCAAAATACTTAGACAGTTTTATTATCTCTTGGCGTTGAGTGAGTTACCTACACTCAACGCCAAACTACTTAAAATATAAATCTGTTTCTACACGTTGAGTGAATCAGCTTCACTCAACACCAACTTGCTTTCTCAGCTTTCTGCTGCTTGGCGTTGACTGAGTGAGCATCACTCAATGTCAAATATCTTAGACAAAATTTTGTCTTCACTAGTCATTGACAGCGTTGAGTGAGTAATGCACACTCAATGTTTTTTGCTTTAACAGTTTCTGCAGTCTATTCTGCATGTAAGGCTTTGAGAGCGTTGAGTGAGCATGTCTCACTCAACGCTTTTTGTCTTATCCATTTCTGCTTCTTCAGCATCTTAAGCATTGACAACGTTGAGTGAGTATGCCTCACTCAACGTTTTTTGCTTTAACAAATTCTGTGTTTTGACGTTGAGAGCGATGAGTGAACATACTTCAATCAAAGCTTTCTCCATTAGCCAGATTTTCTATTTCAGAATCCAGTTTGAGCTCGATGAACTTAGAACACAGTTCGACGAACTTTGAGCTCAGCTCGACGAATAATTAATAGCTCAGTTCGACGAACTTTGAGTTGAGTTCGACGAACTTTGAGTTGAGTTCGACGAACTTTGAGTTGAGTTCGACGAACATTTAGCTCAGCTCGATGAATAAGTGAAAGTTCAACTTGACGAACTTAGGTCTTAGTTCGACGAACTCTGAGCTCAGTTATTCAACTATTTTGAAGCTAAGGCGTTGAGTGAGTGAACTACACACAACGCCTGTGAACTTAGCCACTTTTCAGCTCATTTATCTTTAGGTTTTGACTGTATTAGTCTGACTCACAGCTTTTTGCTGTATGGCGTTGAGTGAGTTGATCTTCACTCAACGCTTATGGCTAGCCCGGCCTCGAAGCCCCTCCACATTATCTTTAAAGCCTCCATATTTCGATCTCCTTTATAATATATCCTGAATGTTTGCCAATAGCCATAAAACTCTATTCTCTCTTATAAAACAAACTCCCCCCCCCCCCCACTCTTAAATCGTGAGGGAAATAGAATCGATCGATCCATTTAGGGTTTCGGTCGGTTTTCTCCCAGCACACACCTCCCGCCCTCTCTCCCTGCCCGACGGAAGCTGACGCCATCTCCCCTTCCCTTTCTCCACTCCGTCCAGCACTGGCGCTGCCGTTGGAGTCCCCCCCAAGGGGCAGCGAGCTCTTCTTGCCAGTCCTAGAGCCGATCGAGCTTTGTTCGACGCTCAAGCCACCGCTGAACATTCCGTCCAGATCTGTCGCCGCCTGGTAGAGTTTCGTCTGCCTCCTATGCGGGCTCCTCTAAGGCCCCGACGACCCTCCAGCATCCATCCGGCAGCCTCTTCTGGCTGTCCCAGCAAAACTTCAGCAATCTTCCTCCTTCTGGTGTCGTTTTCTTCACTCCCAGAGTTTCCCAAAGAGCCGCCGACACTGTCCAGCCCGGCGACCACGGAGCAGTCTTCCCCAGAAGTCTGGTTCTTGAGGAGTTTGTGCACAGTTCTTGCTACTTCTTCCCCAGTGGTATACCACTCAATTCCTCCTTGCTCTCCCACAGTCGTTACTTTGTGCTTAAATATTTAAATGGAAGGTTAATTATTAGAGATTGCCAGAATTGATATTATCTCCTCATTATCGTTTATTTCTAGCACGTTCATGCCTCCACTCGATTGTTATGTCGGTGGAATTATGTTTTGTGACGTAACAACGTTTGACCGGTAGTCTTGCGTTCGCGAGCGACTCCTTGACCGTTTAGTTCGTTAGAAATAGCCCGTGAATGCCTCTCGCGCCACAATTATTTTAAAAGTTCACATTTTATTATCTTTCAAAAACTACACAATCACCTTGGTTTACATCAGTTTGGTGTGGCTGTTGGGATATCTCACTCATATTGTGGGATAGCCGAGCGATTTACGCTTCCGAAATTTTAAGTTTAAGGGTTTTCCAGTTTGTCCATGGAATCAAAGAGTGGAACACCTAGAGGGAAATTTAGGAGATATGGGAAAGCGTATGGAAGAACTTATGACCGTTGTCACTACACTTACTCTCTCTGTGAGAGACACAAACCAAGTCTTGTTAGGGTTGCATACTACGACCAACAACTTGGAAGCACATTACCACTTAGAGGGTCTTGTTGCACAACCTCCTACTCCTTCTGCACGATCTACACTTCCACCACCAGAACCCCAACTAGCAAATCAAGATAATAGGAATCCCCCTACATGGGATGTCGGTATTACACTAGATGTTGGGGATTTTGTGGACAAGCTAGAGCCTGAGGTGTGTCTTGATTGGTGTGAACGACTTGAGCGATTCCTCAACTGGAAGCGCAAACCTGCCCCCCAGTAGGTGGAGTATCCTACCCTGAAGCTGAAAGGCCCTGCACTCACATGGTGGGGGCAAATCGAACGGATGAGATACACTATGGGACAACCACCTATAACCATCGGGGTTGAGTTCAAGGCTCAACTCAAAAGGAGGTATGTCCCCGCTGATTTCATGCAGACCGTGTATCATAGGTATCACAACCTACGACAAGACAAGCAAACTATCGACGAGTACACGAATTAGTTCCTAGTCCTCCAGTCACGCTTAGATCTGAAGGAGGAAGACCACATGGTTGTGACTCGTTATCTAAATGGGCTACAGTACGCTATACGAGACCAGTTAGAGCTTCACGATTTTTGGGACCTTGGAGAGATCTCCAACCGAGCACGTCGAGTGGAGGCCCTCCAAAGAGGACATCTGCTCAGAGGTCTACTGATGGACCTAGATCTACTGATAGACCTACTTCGAGCAGCACCACTAGTACACTTACATCTGCTACTTGATTCCCCACCTCTTGCCATTACTGGAGCCCCGACTCCTCACCCAGGCCCTTCCCGGGTTAAGAAGACCATAGGAGCCCGACCCCACTCTGGAGTGTTTTGATTCCTCTAGTGCATAGAGCCTGGGCACAAATCTTCTAAGTGCCCGCGACGCCAGTTCGTCGAATGATTGATTCCATCACCGGAGGTGAACCTGAGTATGGGGTCTTCCTTAGTGAGCCCCAACCTAAACCCCAAACCGAGGCTGATACAATCTTCGGGGTCGAGGGCGAGCAAGCAGAGCATCTAGTCTGTGTTCTTCACTCTGGTTTGGTTACCTCTGGCGAGACCACTGAGCATGATCCTCGGAGACAGGAAATTTTCCGCACTACCGCCCGCATTCAGGAGCATTTCTGTTCTATTATTATTGATAGCGGCAGTATGGAAAACTACGTGTCTCAGCGTATGGTGGAGAAGTTAGGACTTGTGACGCGTCCCTTAGAGCAATCGTACAACCTAGCCGGGGTTAGTAGTCCTTTGACTATCCTCATTACCTATCGTTGTCAGGTCGAGTTCTCTATCGGGGATGTTTATCGAGATTCGGTACTATGCGGCATCGCCCTCATCGATGTCTGCCACATACTTCTAGGAAGACCATGGCAGTATGACAGACATGTCCTGCATGGTGTGGGGAACTCTCATTCTTTTGATCATCATGGGCGCAAAATTAATCTTCTTCCCCGGAAGAATGGTCTTGTTCCTAGAGCACTTGGGAGGATCTCACAAGCATCTACTTGTCATCATTAGTCTCCACTACACCACTCCTATTTAGTGTTATGCTTCAGGCTAGGCCCTCGCTCCAGGAAGTGGCGTCTGATTCTCGAGAGTCATCTATCTTGGGTGCTCTGGAAGCACCACCTTTTATTGACTTCGTATTTGACGAGCATGCGTTTAGTCCGCATCGTTTTTCCTTGGTGGCAGTCGAGCACATTGAGGCACCTCACCTCGATCGTTTATGTTTGAGATTATTAGGTCGAGCCGTACAAGGAGAGTTGAGATGACCCGTAAATTTTATACTACTCGTCGGGACACCCGTTTCCATGGTTTTTTGTGGAAGATCATGATCGATAGATTTGGTATCTGTTTAAAATTTTGTGACTCATGTGGGATTTCATTGGGTGAAATCAAAGTGATGGACGAACCTGGTCTAGCGGACGATCATGAGTGTCTACCAAGCAAGAGTATGTTGACTCATGAGTTACTGGTTGCACGGCTTGCTTCCATTTGTTTCCCATTTTCCCGCCCAACACTTGTTGGCTAGCACATACCGCCTCTGTCATCCTCTGAAAGCTCTAATAATTACGATTTTTTAAAATGTTTTGCATGAAATTTGGCTAATGGATTGCGATTTTTCGGGGATGAGAGGTTACTTCCAGGTTTGGGGCCGCAGCTACGGCACAAGCAGGACACCTATGCAGCTTCTCTCTGACCACCGTCTTGGACCTGATAGTGATTGGTTGCATTGCATTCTCGACGAGGTCGAGTTCTTTCAACCCCGGTGAAATTGATGCAATCTGTGGTGCATCGTTTTATTTTTATTTATTGTACCTGTATTTTTCTTTTGTCGCGCATGTCTTCGCGCTTAGTTGGGAGATTATGTTTTGTCGCACACGTTATTAGCGCTTTTGATGTAATTTTGTATTGCGCAATTTTTATTGGCTCGTTGGTCTGACAGGCCAACGAGACCCTAAATGCATAGGTCCGGTAATTTAGGTGATAGATTAATTAGGGCAAGCTCGAAATACTTAACCATTTTTTTATTTGACACATATGCATATGGCTGGCCCGGCCTTGAAGCCCCTCTATATTATCTTCATAGCCTCCATATTTTGATCTCCTTTATAATATATACGAAATGTTTGCCAATAGCCATAAAACTCTATTCTCCCTTATAAAACAAAATCTCCCCTCACTCTTAAACCAGGTGGGAAATAGGATTGATCGATCCTTTTAGAGTTTTGGTTGGTTTTCTCCCAGCACACACCTCCTGCCATCTCTCCCTGCTCGACGGAAGCCGACACCATCTCCCCTTCCCTTTCTCCACCCCGTCCAGCACCGGCGGTGCCGCTGGAGTCCTCCCCAAGGGGCGGCAAACTCTCCTTGCCAGTCCCAGAGTCGATCGAGCTTTGTTCGTCGCTCAAGCCACCCCCGAACATTCCATCCAAATCCGCCACAGCCTGGTAGAGTTTGTCCTGCCTCCTATGCGGACGCAGGAGCTCCTTTAAGACCCCGACGACCCTCCAGCATCCATCCGGCAGCCTCTTCCGGCTGACCTAGCAAAACTCCAGCAACCTTCCTCCTTCCGGTGTCGTTTTCTTCACTCCCAGAGTTTCCCAGAGAGCCGCCGACACTGTCCAGCCAGTGACCACAAAGCATTCTTCCCCAGAAGTCTGGTTCTTGAGGAGTTTGGGCACAGTTCTTGCTACTTCTTCCCCAGTGGTATAGCACTCAATTCCTCGCTCTCCCACAGTTGTTACTTTGTGCTTAAATATTTAAATGAAAGGTTAATTATTAGAGTCTGCCCGAATTGATATTATCTCCTCATTATCGTTTATTTCCAGCACGTTCATGCCTCAACTAGATTGTTATGCTCGTGGAATTTTGTTTTGTAACGTAACAACGTTTGAGCGATACTCTTACGTTCGCGAGCGACGCCTTGACCGTTTAGTTCGTTAGAAATATACCGTGAATGCCTCTCACGCCGCAATTATTATAAAAGTTCACATTTTATTATCTTTCAAAAACTACACCCCCACTTTGATTTACATCAGGTGACCAGGGTGATCTCTATGCATTGTATATAGGGATTGTGGTCGCTCTTCATGTGGGTAGTGGTGCCGACCAATAACAGAATCTCTACGACGTGCACAAGCTAACTTCGGGCCCGCGGGGAAGGGTAAAGGAGCTTTTGTCAGTGAGTTAATGAGCATATGCTCAGGAAGTCCCACAACATCTCGATGACCCTCATGTTGTAGAACATGTGGGCAAATGGGTTCCAATGGACGTGGATTCTTGACCGGATCTAGACCATGTACATTAGTAGTGAGAATTTTTAATTGTTACCTATGATCATGGAATTGTGCATCAATTTGATCGAATCAATTTGCCAAAATATTTTGAAAATCAGACATTGATAAGTCAGATTTAGAATTGGTGGTGATGTGGTTATCTAAAGGGACCTAACCTCCCTCTGATACTAAACTGACGCAGGGTAAGGTCGATCCCAAAGGGGCTAAGAATTATCATGAGGTCAACTCATACTTACTAACCACTACGCAGATGCATGCAAAACAGACAATAAATGCAAATGTATGATTATGCTATTTTAAAAAATCATCTTTTTTTTGAAAATAAAAAATGTTGTGGGTTTCTATTCTACGTAGGGCGGATTCTGAAACTTAGAAAATTTCGGAACCTGACTTTGATACCAAATTGGAGGACAGCGCTTAGGGTTTGTGCGTCTGTCGGTTTTTCTTAAGAAACCCTAATGCATACAATATTTGATGAATTTTGCAAAGATATTTGAGCGGTTATTGCACGAACTTTAAGATGGGACAACAACTTTTAATTTCTGTAAAACATAAAATAAACTAGTTTGTTTTAAAAAAATAGATTAGTAGAAAACAATTCAATTTTATAAATCCGGGGAAGGAGACTAGCAGCTTTCGTTTCGTTCCTTTTGTTGTAGCAAAACGAAAATCGTGAACTTCAATTACATTTTCGATTGGAAATTCACAATGTTCAAGAGCTCGAAACAAAGATTACAAATGACACACTCCTTGAGTAAATAATTAACACAGCATTCATACAAGGAATTAATTTCAAAGAACTCACACGACAGTAGTGGTAGAAGGCTAGGATAAGAAGCTTGATGTGTTGGCTGGTAGTGGCAGACCTGATAGTTGCTGGAATGGGGGTTTGGGGCTGCCGGAATAGTGTCCAGTTACAGGATAGGGAGCTTTGGCAGTAGGAATTAATTACACGAGTGCTGGAATTAGGCCCAGATGCTGGATTCTGAAATCTGGCAGCAGGATTCGAAGGCCGGGTGGTGGAATTGAGTCCAGCCGCAGGAAATAGGGATCTATGCTGCTGGGTTAGGAAGCCCATGTTGTTGTATGGGTGGAGGCTGCAAGGATATGGAAGTGGGAGCTCGGTTTGTATGTGGGAGGGCTTGGTGGGTTTCGGTGGGAGTGGAAGAGGTGAGAGAGGGACTCTATTTTGAGGGGGTGAGTGGGGAGAGGGAGGGGTGGACCGGACGCAACAAGGGAGGGGAATTAGGCTACACGTGTAAGAGAGGAATGGGGGTAGTGGAGTAGTGGGAATTGGGGAGTTATGCAGGTACTGGGATAGTGGAGGGAGGTAGTTATGGGGTAGTAGTGTGGGGGTTATGGAGTAGTGGGGTGGTGGCTGGCCAGAGGTGTGACGTTCGACATTCCTTGTGAGTGCCTCAAATCATATTTTTATATATATCTAAATTTTGATTGTTTAAGTATTTTCTATGTCATGAAAACATGAATATAACTCCATATCCCCTATGATGAATACGAAAACTAAAACAAAGCAGTGACGGGGCAAAAATTGAAGTTACTTTAGATCACGGGTGTTAGTTTGTATTTGGGCAATGAATTGTTACGCCAGAACGCGCATGTTAGCAAAGTGCTGATTTTTCTGATGGTTTTCTGATATAATTCTTCATTGAGACATTGGACTAGTGTTGTGGGCATAGCTGTGGACCGAAAAGATTGGGTCTTTATTTCACCATTGAGTTTGGATGTAAATGTTTACCTATTAGTAATAAAATCTTAAATAGGAAAGTGTTCAGCGGTGGAAACCATTCTTTAATTAAATCCAATATCTGGTGACCGACTCTCTCTATCTCTCCGCTAGGGTTTTTTTCTCTTCCTTCTTCTCCCTCTCACTGCTTCTCCTCTTTGATCCTTCAATTCACGAAATTTTGCTAGATCTTTTAGTGGCTGGTTATATCGGGAGGTAGAAAGGGTATTTTGCGTGGCTTGGGTGTTATCGAGGCTCATGAAGTTGGATTTTTGGGCTAAAACAGTGATCTGGTTCTCCGATTACTGCTTCACTGTAAGCTTCTTCTCATTTTCATTTCATACTCCAGGTCCTTTTCTAAGTTGGATGAACCTTGCGCCGCCAGACTTTGTCGAGTGGTTTTAATGGCATAAGAGTGGTGATCGGTGAGGGTTTCTTTTGATTAAATTCTGCCTCTTTCTTATGAAAATAAGTATGAGTTCTAGCATGAGTTTGGGATGGCTGAAAATTTTTGGATAGTGATCAATACTAAGATTTTGTGTTGTAAGGCTCATATATGATTTATATTCTTTATTTTTCCTAAATCTGGATCTTATAACACTATTAGATTTTGGGTTTTTCCCAAAGTTAATGTGCACAGTAGGATCCTTGGAGTACCCAGTTCTGTGGAAATGGTTTTGGGGTCGGCTGTTACTATTCCCCCCCATATCAGATCACTTATGCTCAACTGCTTCGTCTTATTCATGTGGGTGCTATTATGGTAAAGTTTTTGTGGGGTTGCGGCTAAGATTGATCGGTTTTGGCAAATCCTGCTATGATTTGCCCCGTTGTCGATTGTTGCTAGGCACACTATTTTTTTTGTTATGGCCCAGAAAGGGGATAGTTGAGTTTTACTTGGTTCGATAGAGTTTAGTCAACCCTAATGGTCATCGTCATAGTTTCAATGTGATGCAACCCCAATAAAATGATCCTTAATGATACAATTCCTAAACAGATCGTGAAGGATGGCATCCCAAGGAAAACATGACAATGAGGTGGGGCGTGACACTGGGAAGGAAAACGTAACGGTGAGATTTATCTTTTTATTTATGCTCTATTATGCAATTTCAATGGCATGAGATATTATGAAGTTTTATATCACTGAAACTGATACTCGTTATTATGTATGGCCTTAACAAAGGCAAACAGACGAATGAAATTCTGAGGGGATAAAATTACAATAAATTAATGATAATGTTAAGGGTATGATAGAAACTGAAAGTACATAAATGATGTTGACGGAGGCCAAATCAGTCGGCCGAAAGGCATAGACGCGTGTTGAACGTACTGACTTGAACACTGAAACCCCTAATGGGTCGGGCCCAAAGATTGAAAATGAAATACAGATACGGATATTGTACAGCTACCCTTAACATTATCTTAAACAATAGCCATAATTATGGAATGTTTTAAATGTTGTTATAAACTTTTCTTTTCATTAATATTACTGTTAGTTCATCGTTGACATTACCATTTGCCTCTACTGATTATTTTCATAACTGAATAGTCATAATTGATAGTGTTGTTATAAAATCACTGATATCTTGCTAATCTTAATCCTTTATGTATGTTTGTACAGCTAGCAAATTAAAAAAGGTATTTTCTCGCTTAGTCTTTATACAAGACTAATGGTTTCTTCTCTAACATGTATAGGCACAGGGAAGACGCAAGTTAGTCATCGCTAGAAGGGTAACTAACGGATATCTTGACTAAGATATTATGAAAGTATGTAGCCTCTTTTGTTGTACACGGTGCTAGATGTTTCTTTCATATAATGTACATAGAACACTGTCGGAGACTTATCAGATTGTAATAAGTTTATAGTAAACGTTGTGTGAACAAATATGAAAATATAGTCTCTATGTTAGTTGTTTACACTCTTTGTGAATAATAGTTGTATTATGATTTATCTTGGTGTTGCGTAGTATGCTTCCTATATTATGTCATGCTATTATTGTTAATTGTGGCGGACTACGGGCCGTTACAGTTTAGTGGTATCAGAGCCAAGGTTTACCAAATCCTGGCCACAATGAGTGCATACATACTTAGACAGGCTAATTGTCGACTCAGGAACATGTATTGGATTCAATTAAGTCTCATGAAACTAACTGATCCATTCATATTTTGTGTTAAGGTACCTTTGCAGATTGCGCAAGAAGCGATGTCTGCAGGTAATGATATGACACAACAAGAACATCCGCAGCAGGAGAACCTGTCAGTGGAGCAGACTGTGTGTCCATCGGTTGAGCCGCCAGTGCAACCTCAGTTGACAAACTTTGCTCGAATCTTGGCAGAAGCTATTAAAATGGTGCGGGAAGTCCCTCCAGCAATACCGTCTGCAGAGTCAATTGTGCCATCGTAGCAGAGACATTTTGATGTGGACTTAAAAACAATTTTTAGAATTGAAGCCGCCTGGGTTTAGGGGTGGTCTATCGCCTCTGGAGACGGAAGATTGGATATCACGAATAGAAACGATATTTGAAGTGATGCTTTGCCCAGTGGAGCAAAAAGTGGGCTTGGTCACTTTTCTCAGGGGAGGCTAAGCGGTGGTGGTTAAATATTTGTGGACAATTATCGTGTCGAGGGCAAGGTAGCATTACTTGGAGCACTTTTGTGCAGGAATTTACAGGATGGTTTGTGCTTGAGTCAGAGAAGAAGCTATTACAGGATAAGTTCTTACGTTTGGTACAGGGTCCCCGCTCCGTACTCGAGTAAGAAACCGAGTTTGTCAATCTAGCATTTTATGCTGAAGCCTTTGTGCCAAATGAAAAAGAAATGTGTCGTAGGTTTCAGGAAGGTTTACGAGATACTATTCGGGCGATACTTGTACCACTTGAAATCAACAAATATGGGGCTTTAGTGCAGAAAGCGCGATTAATAGAGATAGATGCAGAGAAAGCACAAAGGAGAAGGGAATTTGGGAAAAAGAGATCTCAGTGGACTGCAACTAAAGAGCTCTCAAATAAATCGGGTACTTCGTGGAAATCAGGTGATTACGGGAAACGACCTCGTCCGATAGAGAGTAGCAGTGTTATGCAGCCTCAAGTTCAGGAAACAAAAGTGTGGGAAGTGTGGTAAGGCGCACAAAGGACAATGTTTAGTGGGAAGCAATGTATGTTATTTATGTCGACAGTCTGGGCATCGACAAAGGGAATGCCATAAAAGGAAGGAAGGAGATAATAGTTCGAAGAGATTTCAGGCTCCTCAGGGTCAGGAAGTTTATCAGATGGGTGTTTCAAATGAAAGTGAATCTCTTACCTCCACTTCAGCTCCAGTGGGAACGTCAGCAGAAGAACGTTGTGTGCAACCTTGTGTGTTCAATTTGAGTCAGCAAGAGGCTATCGCAGATGACACCGTGGTGACAGGTATGATTTATGTTTATGGTCACCTGATAAAAGTTTTATTTGATACTGGTGCTAGCCACTCTTTTTTATCCACTGACTTACTGAGCACTATTTCGGCAAAACCATATTCAACACGAGATATTCTCCATGTCACCTTGCCAAATAATCAACTAGTTCCCACACAACAACAAGTAGTATTTTCATTTGAATTGAATGATAAAACTTTTGTGATGGACTTGGTGGTTTTACCACTTACTGAATTTGATATGATATTGGGTATGGACTGGCTAGTCCAGCATGAGGCTGTAATTAATTGTAAGAGAAAAGAAGTGAAGCTGAAGTGCGCAGATCAAAGTATAGTTGTTTTTCAAGGGTTAAGCGAGGTGTCCAAAATGTTTATATCCGCCCTGAAGACGTTTAAGAAAATTCGGAAAGGATGCGAAGCTATATTGGAAATGGTCAAAGGAACGACAGAGGAAAAGAGAAATATCAAAACGGTACCTATGGGACGTGAATTTCTAGAACTTTTTCCCGAAGAGTTCCCAGGACTTCCTCCGAGAAGAGAAGTCGAGTTTGAAATTCAATTGGAAGAAGGAGCGAGACCAGTTGCAAAGACACCATATCGGATGGCTCCAAAAGAGCTCGCCGAATTGAAATGTCAGTTGCAGGAATTGATAGACAAAAATTTTATTCGGTCTAGCATGTCTCCATGGGGAGCACCGGTATTATTTGTAAAGAAGAAAAAGGAGAAATTGCGGTTATGCGTGGAATATCGCGAACTGAATAAATTGACAGTGAAAAATAAATATCATTTGCCACGCATAGAGGATTTATTTGATCAACTCGTAAATGCAAAAAATGTTTTCAAAAATGGACCTGAGGTCAGGTTATCATCAAATGCGGATCAAAGAGCAGGATATTTTCAAAACTGCTTTTAGTACAAGATATGGACATTATGAATTTGTGGTAATGTCTTTTGGGCTAACCAATGCTCCTGCAGCATTCATGAATATGATGAACCAAATCTTTAAGGACTATCTGGATAAATTCATCATTGTTTTTATTGACGATATCCTAATTTATTTAACATCTGAGGAAAAACACGCTCAATATTTGAGGTTAGCATTGCAGCGATTGAAGGAAAGTCAACTACATGCAAAATTTTCGAAATGCGAGTTCTGGTTGAAAGAAGTGTTATCTTTGGGACACGTAATAACAGAACAGGGTTTATCGGTTGATCTGAAAAAATTGACTCGATCCTTCACTGGCCACAACCGACAAATGTGACAGAAGTGCAGAGTTTTCTTGGTTTGGCAGGGTATTATCGAAGATTTGTTAAAGATTTCTCAAACACTTCCTTACCGTTGACACAATTAACACGTAAGAATATTCCTTTTAAATGGAATAAGAATTGT
Organism: Platanthera guangdongensis; assembly: GCA_039583875.1. Classification (NCBI taxonomy): domain Eukaryota; kingdom Viridiplantae; phylum Streptophyta; class Magnoliopsida; order Asparagales; family Orchidaceae; genus Platanthera; species Platanthera guangdongensis. The sequence continues at coordinate 55,781,428 of CM077154.1, forward strand.
CAACTCGCTTTTGACGCATTAAAAGAATGGTTAACTACAGCTCCTGTGTTAACACTGCCATCAGGGGCAGAGGGATTTCAAATTTATAGTGATGCTTCTTATAAGGGTTTAGGCTGTCTTAATGCAACACGGGAAAGTAATTGTCTATGTCTCGCGTCAACTGAAAGAGGCTGAAAGGAATTATCCGATACATGATGTGGAATTAGCCGCATTGATTTTGTTTTGAAAATCTAGCAACACTATTTATATGGGGTGAGATGTGAAATTTTCACGGACCATAAAAATTTGAAATATATTTTTACACAGAAAGAATTAAACCTTCGTCAGCGACGTTGGTTAGAGTTTATAAAAGATTATGAAGTCAACATTCAATATCACCCTGGAAAAGCAAATGTCGTTGCCGACGCTTTGAGCCGCAAAAATGTTGCTGAATCATCAGCTTTTAAAGTATATAATATGCACCGTTTACGTGAACTGGAGAAGATGGTGATAGTCCTCATTGTGACATCAGAAGGTAAACAGTCTCAATTATTTCAAATGCAAATCCGGTATATATTAAACGATAGAATCTTGGAAGCTGTGTCAAAAGATGCATATTTGATGGACTTGAAGGAAAAAGTGACAAAGGGGGAATCTAAAAGTTTTATCGAACAAAATTGATTGTTGTTAATGAAGGGAAGGTTGTGTGTTCCGGATGTGGACAGTTTACGAAAAGACATTGTATGAGGCTTATAACACTCTTTTCTCAACACACTCAGGTCGAACGAAAATGTATCATGATTTGAAGGAGGACTTTTAGTGGCCTGGAATAAAGAAGGATGTGATCAAATATAGCATCTTGTCATACGTACCAAGTAGTTAAAGCTGAACAGCAGAAGCCCGGAGGTTATTTACATTCCTTACCAATACCGGAATGGAAATAGGAGGATATTGACATGGACTTTGTCTTTGGCTTGACTAGTAGTAAATTGGGGCGTGACGGTATATGGGTCATTATTGATCGACTAACAAAAAGTGCACATTTTATCGCAGTGCGACAAGATGGACTGCCTGAAAAACTGAATGAACTGTATGTTGATGTTATTGTGAAATTACATGGTATTCCTCGAACAATTATATCCGATCGTGATGGGTGATTCACATCGGGGAATTGGAGGCAGATTCATGAACGTTTGGGAACAAAATTATTGTTTAGTACAGCATTTCATCCTCAAACTGATGGACAGTCAGAACGAGCTATAAAATTCCTAGAGGATTTATTACGAATGGTAGTCCTAGATCTCAAGGGCTCATGGGAGAAATAGTTGGAACTGGTTGAGTTTGCCTATAATAATAGCTACCAGTCCTCAATACAGATGGCACCATTCGAAGCACTGTAAGGTCGTCGATGTCGTACACCGTTAAGCTGGGTAGAAGATGGTGAAAGACAGTTATTCAATCGAGAGAAAGTAGATAAGTGGCACGATAAGATTGTGCTTATTCAACAAAGAATGAGAGTAGCTCAGAATCGACAACAAAAGTATTATAATGCTAAACATCGTATTGTCGGATTTCAAGTGGGTGATCTAGTATGTTTAAAAATTAAACCCTTTAAGGTAGTTACTCGACTACGGAGACTTGGAAAGTTAAGTTCACGTTATGTGGGACCATTCCCTGTCATTGAACGAGTGGGCGAAGTCGCGTACCGCTTAGAGTTATCTGAGGACTTGCAAAGGTTGCATGATGTTTTCATGTGTCGGCACTTCGTAAATATGTCCGGGATCCTAAAAAGATTATTCCAACTGAAAATCTACAAATTGAAGATGATTTGTCCAGCTGAACGAAACCATACCAGATTATTGAACAGCAAAGTAAGAAATTACAAAATCGGGAGGTGAATTTTATACAAGTATGGTGGAAAAGTCGCCCACGAGAATAAGCGACATGGGAGCGGGAAGAAACTATGCACGTTCTTTCCCCTCTACTTTTTGACGAGCATACAGATTAACATTTTCGAGGACGAAAATTTCTAAAGAGGGAAGAAATGTAACGTTCGACATTAATTGTGAGTACCTCAAATCATATATTTTATATATATCTAAATTTTGATTGTTTAAGTATTTTCTATGTCATGAAAACATGAATATAATTTCATATCCCTATGATGAATACGAAAACTAAAACAAAGCAGTGACGGGGCAAAAATTTAAGTTACTTTGGATCACGGGTGTTAGTTTGTATTTGGGCAATGAATTGTTACACCAGAACGCGCATGTTAGCAAAGTGCTGATTTTTCTGATGGTTTTCTGATATAATTCTTCATTGAGACATTGGACTAGTGTTGTGGGCATATCTAGGGCCGGATAAGATTGGGTCTTTATTTCACCATTGGGTCTGGATGTAAATGTTTACCTATTAGTAATAAAATCTTATATGGGAAAGTGTTCAGCGGTGGATACCATTCTTTAATTAAATCCAATATCTGGTGACTGACTCTCTCTCTCTCTCTCTCTCTTGCTCTCGGTTATCTCGCCGCTAGGGTTTTTTCTCTTCCTTCTTCTCCCTCTCACTGCTTCTCCTCTTTGATCCTTCAATTCACAAAATTTGCTAGATCTTTTAGCGGCTGGTTATATCAGGAGGTAGAAAGGGTATTTTGCTTGGCTTGGGCGTTATCGAGGCACACGAAGTTGGATTTTTGGGCTGAAACAGTGATCTGGTTCTCCGATTACTGCTTCACTGTTAGCTTCTTCTATTTTTCATTTCATACTCCAAGCCCTTTTCTAAATTGGATGAACCTTGCGCCGTCAGACCTGTCGAGTGGTTTTAACGGCATAAGAGTGGTGATCGGCGAGGGTTTCTTTGGTTAATTTCTGCCTCTTTCTTATGAAAATAAGTATGAGTTCTAGCATGAGTTTGGGATGGCTGAAAATTTTTGGATAGTGATCAATACTAAGATTTTGTGTTGTAAGCCTCATATATGATTTATATTCTTTATTTTTCCTAGATCTGGATCTTATAACACTATTAGATTTTGGGTTTTTCCCAAAGTTAATGTGCACAATAGGATCCTTGGAGTACCCTGTTCTGTGGAAATGGTTTTGGGGCCGGCTGTTACTATTCCTCCCCATATCAGTTCACTTATGCTCAACTGCTTTGTCTTATTCATGTGGGTACCGTTATGGTAAAGTTTTTGTGGGGTTGCAGCTAAGATTGATCGGTTTTGTCTAATCCTGCTATGATTTACCCTGTTGCTGATTGTTGTTAGGCACACTATTTTTTTGTTATGGCCCGGAAAGGGGATAGTTGAGTTTTACTTGTTTTGATAGAGTTTAGTCAACCCTAATGGTTATCGTCATAGTTTCAATGTGATGCAACCCCGATAAAATGACCCTTAATGATACAATTCCTAAACAGATCACGAAGGATGGCATCCCAAGGAAAACATGACAATGAGGTGGGGCGTGACACTGGGAAGGAAAACGTAACAGTGAGATTTATCTTTTTTTATTTATGCTCTATTATGCAATTTCAATGGCATGAGATATTATGAAGTTTTATATCACTGAAACGGATACTCGCTATTATGTATGGCCTTGACAAAGGCAAACAGGCGAATGAAATTCTGAGGGGATAAAATTACTATAAATTAATGATACGGTTAAGGGTATGATAGAAACTGAAAGTACATAAATGATGTTGACGAATGTCAAATCAGTCGGCCGAAAGGCATAAACGTGTGTTGAACGTACTGATTTGGACACAGAAACCCTAAGGGGTCGTGCCCAAAGATTGAAAATGAAATACAGATACTGATATTGTACAGCTACACTTAACATTATCTTAAACAATAGCCATAATTATGGAACGTTTGAAATGATGTTATAAACTTTTCTTTTCATTAATATTACCGCTAGTTCATCGTTGACATTACCATTTGCCTTTACTGATTATTTTCATAACTGAAGTCATAATTGATAGTGTTGTTATCACTGATATCTTTCTAATCTTAATCCTTTATGTATGTTTGTACAGCTAGCAAATTAAAAAGGTATTTTCTCGCTTAGTCTTTATACAAGACTAATGGTTTCTTCTCTAACATGTATAGGCACAGTGAAGACGCAAGTTAGTCATCGCTAGAAGGGTAACTAACGGATATCTTGACTAAGATATTATGAAAGTATTTAGCCTCTTTTGTTGTACACAGTGCTAGATGTTTCTTTCATATGATGTACATAGAACACTGCCGGAGACTTATCAGATTGTAATAAATTTATAGTAAACATTGTGTGAACAAATATGAAAATATACTATGTTAGTTGTTTACACTCTTTGTGAATAATAGTTGTATTATGATTTATCTTGGTGTTGCGTAATATGCTTCCTATATTATGTCATGCTATTATTGTTAATTGTGGCGGACTATGGGTCGTTACAAGAGGTGGCTAAAAGTAGCCGGAGGTGGTTTCCGGTAAGGCGGCCGGTGGTGGTAGTGGTAGTCGGAGGTGTTTTGTGGCAATCGCCAGAGGTGTTTTCTGGCAATCACCGGAAAACTAAAGATGGATGAAATGATAAGCGCATTGGAGAGGGGTCAATAGAGGTGGTTTTCCGGTGATCGCCGGAGGTGGATGAGAGGGGATTTTGGAGGTGTTTGGGGGCTGTTTTGGGGAGTTTACTAGGAATACGGAGATGGAGTGTGTAAGGTGTGGTCGACTAAGTGGTGGTAGGTAGGGAGGGGTGGTTCTACAGCAAGGGGAAGATAAGGGTGGCTGGCGATGGGGTGGGAGGTGGAGAGGGGTGGTTTCACGGCAATGGGAAGGTAAGAGTGGCCGGCTTTGGGGTGGGAGGTGGAGAGCGGTGGTTTCACGACATGGGGAGGGGGGAATAGTGGCCAACCAAATGGGAGAGGGAGGGGAGGGGGCTGCACGGACACGAGTCCGACTTTGACACCGCAATGTTCAAAAGAAGGCTTCTTCACTCAACTCTCAATACCACTCTTTAGAGCCTTCTATCTCGATATATATACTAGTTAAGGGGCAACGAATGGTCATGATTCTCTGTTCATTGTCTACCTCAAAACAAACAAAGTTAAACGATAAAATTAAAAATGCAAAGAATAAAATATATTACGATCAGTGATCCGCTCAGGATGAGCGGTCCCGATCGTCACTAAGCCCGATCCCCATCAAGCAGTAATGTGAAACCATGTTGGTCATTTACGCCATTTCATGCATGCTCTCTTGTATTCCTTGTATGGAAAGAGAACAGTAGATAACAATGGAACATATATGTCCTATTTGATTAAGAAATCTTGCTTACTGGTAAATTCTGGTGACCTGATGAAACTGCAGATGGGAAGCGGAAAGCTTCCCGCAGCCTGTCAGACTCAATTCCTTGGGAAGTAATATTTTGTTGATTTTGTGTGCTTGATGCTGCAGTATCAGTAAATGGTCTTGGAAGCATTTCTGAATGAGCTTCCTACAATGCAATCACCATTCGTTAGCTGTAAATTTGTAGAGCAACCATCCCAGAAGGAAATAAGTAGTACTGGACTATCTTGTATTACCCGAATATTAGCGCTAACATTAACACTTCCATTATTACTTGCTCCAAATGAATTAAGAATATTTTCCACAATCTGCACATTAGAATTTCAAATACAATGAAAGTAGAAAAGCCTCATTTGAGCCACAAAATAATTTATGGTTTGCATCCTCACCCGATTAAGGAGTGCAGAATCGATATTTGTTTGATCTACATTGAAAGCTTCAAGGACAATAGTACGAGAAATTTGGCTGGGATTATTAAGATTGCTATCAGGAGTAGAATTAGCTGCGGGAACAGAGAAGTGTTGAACTTTTTTTAATTCAAGAAGTCCAAAAACAATAATGAAAACAATTAATTGATATTTCAAATGCTTAGTAAGAATTAATAACCATAATTAGGTCATCAAGAGGCTAGAAGAGTCAATCATTATAAGTTAATTTCATATGCAACCAGTAATCAAAGTATACCAGACCAAGCATTTATCAACACGGGCGCAATGTTCAAAAAAGTGTTTGTGAAGTATTGTACATATTCAGGCATGCATTCAACAGGTACAAACTGCCACCTTCTCAAGGCCTCAGAACAATATAACTCATGGAAGCTGGATAATGCAATTCAGATGAGCATCTCCACAATGGAATCCATTGTCACAGTGGTTCCACTAAAAGTTGGTTGATATCATGCTCCTACAGAAGTTTCATCAATCTGGAAGAGCATTTTCACCAAGAGATGCAAATGGAAGCAGGTTTAAGTGGGTGATCAGCGAGAGAAATTCAAAAGAATTGCAAACTTGCTATGATATCCATAAATCACAAATCAAGATGTTGAGTTCACCAGTGTGTTTTATATTATTGTATCCCGCATCATAGTTTCTACATGTGCATTTTATTTTCAATTCATTGGGATGCACACAATTTATGTATTTTATATTACTATTTCCTGCATCATTTATTCCCTCCTATTCACTTCTCCCAGCCGACCTGCCTAGGTCGACAAGTCTTTGTTCGTTTGTCCCCTAGGTAATAGACTCAGCCCAGCGATCATGCTTCTCGATGAACATTCCCTCCATCAAAGATGGTGTTGCCTCATCGTACTCCTCAATGTGATGAGCTAGCATACTCATCGACCTCAACCTCTTGTCGACTCAATTAATTCCTCACTCGACACCACCCGTCAACTCCAGGCTTCAAATCCCTTCCCATCCCCGTTGACTCCAATGTCAATTGTCGTTTCATTTCCTATTATAAGTCCTATATTATAGAAACCACCCCCCCCCCCCCCGCCCAACCACCTCAATCTCCTTCATATTCTAACTGTTCTTATTTTGACAACTTGATGAATGCCTGATGCCTTGATTGTGTATTTGTGTGCGTACATCCGGTTGTGGTGTATTCGGGGCCCAATTTCAAGGTTTTTCCCGGTCTACATGGATTACCACAAGATTGTGTACCAAGCCATATGATCAAAACTGTGGTAGACGACGGATCACAAAGTTCCAGTACGCTAAATAGCCCGTCGGCATGGTCATGTTGAGTTATCATGTGGAGGTACACGGATAACTACACGCTTGTGTTCGTATTTGTGCACCGTGGATGTACACATCTTGGTACACACCCATGTCCATACCCATGTTCAGGTGCACGGCTCAGGACAGGCCCCATCCGGTAGTTTTTTAGCATCGTGTTTTTGCGATCGTATACCAACCCATGTACGTGGAGCGAGCTACGAAATATGACTCATTTAAAACCATGGATTATGGTAGTTACGGATTCGATGGCCCAGATCTGCCTTTGAAGGCCTAAAACCATGGAAAAGGGAACTAAACACTCATTATTCAAGTTTTTTCATTTTTTTAAACTTGGAGAAAGGAGAGTGGGAGTGAACTTCGAGAAGAAGTTGTTAACCCCAAAGTCCGCAACGCGTGCAAGGTTCCAAGCTCACATCATTGGCGGACTCGGTTTGGCAGTCCGCACAGATCGTCAAGCATCAGCGGAGGACTCCATTCTCCATTCCGCCAAGATCGACAAAGCATTGGCGTATTCAGCAAGTCCCAGCTCTCCGGCGGCGGACTCGGTTCTGCAGTCCACCCAGCTCGTCCTGCCCCAGGAGATCAGCTCCCAGGATTGATCCTCTTCAGGCGGACTCAAGCCTCAGTCCGCCCAGACCGCGGCCCTCCGACGGGATCACGCCTTGCAGCAACAGACGGAACCTCCAGACCGCGAGCCCAGTCCGCCCCTGTTGTGCGGACTGGTGTGTCTTTTCTTTTTTGTTTCTCGTCACCGCTACCCGGTTCTCCTGTACCCCGGGCAGCCAGTTATTTTAGCCCTACCCGTTTGGGCAGGCCCACGAACCTATAAATAGGGGGAGGTTGAACACCCAAACCACGCTGACTCGTGTCCTGGAGCCTACCTGTTAAAGGTTGCGGACTCGAATCGCAGGCTTTGCGGTCTCTAGCTTGCTCTGCTCTTGCACTTTGCCCTTACTTAGCTTGTAATCAACTCTGTAATCAAACTCATTTGCAATCAAAGTAAAGCCCGCGCAAGAGAGGCATTCAGGCCGCGACGGGCGAAATCTGGTGTTGTCGTGGCTCATGGCTCTGCTGCTCTTTTTCTCTCGTCCGCTCAGTAGATTGCTACTTGCAGTTGCCTTTTTCTCTTCCTTTCCCTGGTGCTCGAACAGTTAGCTGGTGGTGCTCGTCACTCTCCGTTTTCGTGCATCAACAGTTAACACGCGGCCTTCAGATCAAGTAGTTTTTCGAAATAAGCGGACAGAATGTCAGACCGCCGAGCCCGCCATTCAGACCGCTCCAGTTTGCCAGAGGACTCGCTGTGGGAAGCAATCGAAGAGTCTCGCTAGGAGGCTGAACGATCTCGCAGGGAGACCGACCAGTGCCTCGATAACATCAGTCAGGCTTTGCTCGCGCTGAGTCAACAGCTTGCGGCCCAGGCCGCAGCAGATCTTGCGGACATGCCAGTCCTCCAGACGCCAGTCCTCCATACTTCAGTCCGCCAGACTCCGGTCCGTCGGACACCAGCTCGCCGAACTCCTCTTCGGCAATCTCCTGCAGTCACTCCATCTCCTCAACCTCGCCGTCCAGCTCAGCCCGCAGCTCCTCTGCGGCCTCAAGAAGACCAGTTCGCCTCCCTCATGGATTTCTTCAGGGAGGCGGTCAGGGGCACTCCTGCCCGCCAGCTTGATTTCGCAGACCGCCAGTCCGCTGAGCCCGCGGGACATCTTGCTCCAGTCCGCCTTTCCTATCCTGCTGAGTTTGAAACTCCCACTCCCTTCGTTGATCGAATCCGATGGGAGTCAGTTCCAAATAATTCCAGAGAACCTCGTCTTTCTCTCTGTTTAGGGGAGACTGATCTTGTTGCCCATCTGCAGGCATTCGAAGGGGCTGTTGCATTGAGATGCCTCTTCGATGCCCTAAAATGCAAACTTTTAGTCACCACTCTTGATGGACAGGCGAGAGATTGGTTTTATGAGCTGCCTTCAGGCACAATCTCTTCTTTCGCTGAGTTTCGCAGCGAGCTTTTGCTGAGGTTTGCTACCTCCAAGAAGAGAAAGGATGGATCAGCTGCTCTTTTTGATATCAAGCAAAGGGATAACGAGTCGGTTGCTCGATTAGTTGATCGTTTTCAAAAAGAGATCCAGGGGGTGAGAAATGTGAACCCTGACTATTATAAAGTTGCCTTAATCCACGACCTCCGGGAAGGCCCTCTGAAGTTCAAAGCAACAACAAAAGCGCCAGCAACTTATCAAGAGTTGATTGTTATGGTCAACCGTTTCATCGAAGGCGAGAACGCCAATCCGACATACATTTCATCCCTGACAGCGAAAGCTGAAGGAAGGGATGATGCCAGTTCTTTCTTTGCTTCTCATTATCACAACAAGCCTCCTCGGCCCGACTTCCAGCCTCCTTCTCAGAGGGGGCGAAACTTCCGCAACAAGAAATCTTTCATCGGCCATCAACAGTTTCACGATCAGAGACTGCCGTTGGACGACACTCCCGTCTTACCGCTACAAGCTCTTCCTATTCTTCAAAATGTCTTGTCTGCTCCAAGGCAGCATGATAGCAACTCCGTGGAGGAGTTTGCAGATCTGGGACTTGACATTGATGAGGTTGTCCAGATCCTGCAAAGGAGGTCAGATGAAAAGAAGCAAGGACCTCCAAGAGAGTGGAGGCCAAGGAACAATGCTCAGTTCTGCAAATTCCATAAAGAGAAGGGTCATTCGACTGAAGATTGCAAAGCCCTTCGTCAACTGGTTGAAAGACTGCTTGCAGAAGGAAAATTGAAGGACCTGGGCAAGAAAGAAGATTCTTCAAAGCCGTCCACCTCCAAGGGCAAGGAGGTGGCTGAAGTACACTTGGAATGTGAGGAAATTGAGGATGTAGGCCGTCTGGGGCCTATCAACATTCAGACTGAATGCTTCGACGCAGATGATGAAGAAGTCTTGGGGCGGCTCTTCTGCATACATGGTGGAGCAGGGACCGAGTCAACTCGAAAGTCTTCAATCACGAGGGTTCTCGAGTAGAGGTCGCCTCTTCCTCTTCCTCTGCTCCATCAAAAGGAGATGTTACTTTTGGTCAAGCCGATCTTCCTAAAACAGCCAACCCATTTGACGATGTTGTTGTGATCAAGACAGCTATTGGAGATTACACCGTGGACAGAATTCTCATTGATACCGGCAGTTCCGTCAATCTTCTGTTCAAGACAACTTTCGAGGTCATGAGGATTGGAAAGCCTCTGCTTTCAACTGAAGGGTCACTCTATGGTTTTTCTGGTGAAAGGAAGGAAGTTGAGGGTAGTGTTACTCTATCAGTAAAGTTGGGAGGAGCAACCAAACTGATCCAGTTTATAGTGGTCGATGCTCCTAGCAGCTACCATGCGATCTTTGGAAGGCCTCTGCTCAACAAATATCAAGCGGTGGTCTCAACTTACCACCTGACAATCATGTTTTTTGCTGATGGCAGACTGTGCAGGGTCAGGAGCGACCCAAGGCAAGCTCGGGAGTGTTATTTTCGCACAGTCAGCGTGACTGAAGTCAGTCCTCCCGTTTTATCAGAAGCTGCTGATGATAGAGAAGGAGCTCATCTGGAACCTGCATAGGTGACTCGAGGAGTCCCCATTGCAGAGGGGGAGGAGAGGAAGCACTCCATCAACTCGGAGCTGCCAGAAGATCAAAAGGCCGAGTTGATCTCATGCTTGCTAGAGAACCTGGATGTCTTTGCTTGGTCAGCGGAGGACATGCCAGGCATTGATCCAGATGTCGCCTGCCACCATCTCAACGTTGATCCAAGTTTCAAGCCTGTGCAACAAAAGAAGAGAGATGTGGCGACAAAGCTTGTTGATCCAATCAAGGAGGAGGTCTCAAAGCTCCTCAAGCCAGTTTATTCGTGAAATCCAATATCCCTCCTAGATATCAAATGTTATAATGGTTAAAAAGACAGGAGGGAAATGACGAATGTGTGTAGATTTCACGCGTTTAAATAAAGCATGCACTAAAGATTGTTACCCTTTGTCTCGGATAGATTCTTTAGTTGATTCTGCGGTTGGGTATTTTTTTATGAGTTTCTTAGATGCATTCTCTAGTTACCATCAAATTAGAATGCATAAGTACGACGTTCCTCATACGTCTTTTATTACAAACGATGGTTGTTATTGTTATCTTGTGATGCCCTTCGGGCTTAAGAATGTTGCGCAACTTACCAACGCATGATGGATCATGTGTTTAAGGAGCAAAAAGGAAGAAACTTTGAGGTGTATGTTGATGATCTTTTGATCAAAAGCAAATCCTTCTCGTTACACCTGCAAGATTTAGCAGAGACGTTTTCTACTCTGCGGAGATATAAGATGAAACTTAATCCTTCAAAGTGTACATTTGGGGCAAGGGGAAATTCCTTGGTCATCTCCTTACTCCAGAAGGGCTTGCCCCCAAATCCTGATAAAGTTAAAGTCATTCTTGATATGGCACCTCCCCGTTCACCTAAAGAGGTTCAGCAGTTAGGAGGGAGATTAGCAGGTCTCGGGAGATTCATCTCTCGAGTTGGTGATAAGAGTGCTTCATTCTTCAAGACTCTTCGAGTAGCGTCCAAGTTTGAATGGACAGAAGAGTGCTCGCAAGCTTTTGATCAATTAAAGAAACAATTAACTTCAACGCCCTTGCTACAGAGCCCCCGATCAGGGGAGATGTTGTTCTTGTATCTTGGAGTTAGTCTGGAGGCGGTCAGCTCAGTTCTTGTTCGAGAAGAGAACAGGAGGCAATTCCCGGTTTACTATGACAGCCACATTCTCAAAGATGCAGAAACGAGATATCAGAGAGGTTGGCCTTGGCATTGGTAATGTCTGCCCGTAGACTCCGTCCATACTTCCAGGCACATGCAGTTCAAGTTGTACCAGATCAACCTTTGAAAAGCGTGCTGGAAAAGCCAAAGCACTCAGGGAGATTGGTCAAATGGGCAATTGAGTTAAGTGAATTTGAGATCTCTTATGTGGTCGGGACAGCCATCAAAGCTCAAGTACTGGCAGATTTCTTGGTTGACAGGGGAGAATCAAGCTCTGATCAAGCAGAAATATCTCCTTTAACGTGGACCATCTACGTTGATGGGGACTAGGGCAGAAACTCCTCAGGAGCAGGAGTGGTTTTGATTAATCCTAATGGCATCAAACTAGAGCAGGCAATAAGGTTCTTCTTTCCAGTTACAAACAATCAAGCAGAGTATGAGGCTTTGCTAGCAAGCTTGAGGCTTGCAAGAGAACTAGGGATTGAACATGTTCACATCAAGACTGATTCTCTGGTGATGGCTTCGCAAGTCCTTGGCAACTTTGAAACAAGAAAATCGATTTTAAAGAAATACTTTGCTCTCGTCAAGATCGAAATTGGCAAGTTTAAAAGTTTTACAATCGAGCATATTCCAAGAGCTGAGAATGAAGAAGCAGATGTTCTTGCAAAGCATGGGCTTCCATCAGGTGGAACAACTTCTGAACTTTTCCGCCCGGCAGTGGATGAGGAAGAGTTAATGCAAATCGATCAGCGCTCCTCCTGGATGGATCCACTCATCCTTTATCTGTCAACAGGAAACTTTCATCAGTCGATCAAGGATAAGAAAGCATTCAAAATAAAAGCAGCTTACTACTACTTGCTATCTGGTGTTTTATATAGGAAGACCTTCTTGTCAACCATGGCAAGATGTGTCTCTGAAGAGGAAGCTCCTGTTATTCTTCGTGAAGTTCATTCTGGTGAGTGTGGAAGTCACTCAGGAGCAAGAACTCCAGAAAGAAGGATTCTACGACAAAGATATTTATGGTCCACAATAAAGAAAGATTTTGAGGATTGTGCAAAGAAATGTGGTCAGTGCCAAAAGTTTGCTCAACATCAATCAGCTCAGTCACTCAGATCAATCGCAACTCATTGGCTCTTTGCAGTTTGGGGAATGGATCTCAATGGTCATTTTCTCATGGCAAGCGGGCAACGACGCTTCATCATAGTAATGATTGACTATTTCAGCAAGTGGATCGAGGCTAAAGCATTGGCAAAAACAACAACTCAGGTTGTAAAGAACTTCATCTGGGGCGAGATAGTCTGCCGGCATGATATTCCGATGGCAATTATAATAGACAACGGGCCACAGTTCAATAACAATGAGATGGTTGATTTTTGCAAGCAGATCGGAACAGAGCTGCGCTTTGCATCAGTCCATCATCCCAGGAGCAATGACCAGGTTGAAGCAGCTAACAAGCAGATTCTCACTTTGCTAAAAAAGAAAGTGCAGAATCTCAAAGGCAGTTGAGCTGATCAACTTCCTTCGATCCTCTGGACCCTGAGAACAACACCTTCATCTGCAACTGGAGAAACTCCATTTAAGCTTTCTCATGGTTTGGAAGCTCTTATTCGAGTTGAGTTTGAAGTCTCATCACCAAGAGTTCTGTTGGCTAGACAAGGCTGGGAGGATTGGCTTGAGCTGAACAGTGAAGAGATGAGATTCAGTTTATAACATATTGAAGAAATCAGAGACAAAGCAGCGATAAGGCAAGAAGAAATAAAGAGAAGAATGGCCCGGTACTTTGATAAGAACGTAAGGATCAAACACTTTCAAGTGGGAGATCTAGTTCTTAAAAAAGTTGATGTTGCTGCAAGAGCCGGCTCAGTTGGGAAGCTGAATCCAAATTGGACTGGTCCATTCATTATCAAAGAAGTATTAAAGAACGGGGCTTATCGTTTGCAAACCCATGAAGGAGAAGATGTATCACACACATGGAGCGGAGATGATCTAAAGCGGTTCTATTTTTGAACCTCCTCCTTTCTTTTCCTTCTTATGTAAACTTTTCAAAAGTTATTATTGATCAAATGCTCCTTACTAACACTTTTTCAAGTGCTTTTTATCTCCTAAACAACAGTTAACATAATGAGCAAGGACGATTTCAAACGGTTTTATCCTTGAACCTTCTCATTTCTATACCTTGTATAAAGTTTTTCAAAACCTATTATTGATCAAAGACTTCATACTGACACTTTTTCAAGTGCTTTCTCGCTTTTGCATCCTGAACAACTCTAAAGGAAAACTGATACCAGGAGACATCGTCGAGTTCAGCTGGGACCTCCCCTTGAACCGTTGTCATTGGCGTAACACCACAAAGACCACGTGTTGCGGGGAGATTTTGCACCGTGTAGTGGGAGCTTGCAGGTTCTAGCGCGGCAGGCTACTGAATTTCGGATCCCGGCCGGTATCTAACCCCACCTCTGCATTATGGAGTGACAGGGTGGGTGTTAGCTCTACCTTTGCCTTATAAGTGATATTGTTACAACTCTGATGATCGCGTGAGGAAAGCAATGCCGCTCCGGCCGCACCTGCCCACAGATCATCTCACTTTGTGACCCTCGAATACTTTTTGGTACCCTCAAGCAGTGCCTGCAGGAGACCCACAGCCTTGTTGATCTCAGAGGAAAGCAATGTCGCTCCGGCCGCACCTGCCCAAAAGATCAACTTGGACTGTACTCCAGGCAAGAGGGCAGTAAACCGTTCTGTTGAGTGTACAGCTTTTGAGACCCTGTGAGGAAAGCAATGCCGCTCCGGCCGCACCTGCCCACTTGGTCACGCAAGTCTGTATCTCATTCTTCACAGGAAACTGACAAGGCGCGGACTGCTTATTTGTATCCGCACAGTCCGCTCGTATTCATCGGGTTGATTTAGCAGTTTTTGTGACCCAGCGAGAAAAGCAATGCCGCTCCGGCCGCACCTGCCCGCCTGGTCACGAGCTGTGAATCATTTCTATTCAATTAAGTGCGGACTGTGAATTGGTATCCGCCCAGTCCGCCAATTTTCTTGATCCTACAGCATCTGTGACTGCGAGGAAAGTAATGGGCTCCGGCGCACCTGCCCGCTTGGTCACCTTAGGAGTGGATCATTTGTTAAATCGGACTCAATTCTAGTAAACTATTGAGTCTGCAGTGCTTGATCTGACAGGCCGCCAAAGCTATTTGGGTGATGTGACTTACAGTTTTCGTGACCCTGTGAGGAAATTAATGGGCTACGTGCGCACCTGCCCGCTTGGACACTTGAGTCTGTAACCCATCTTTCTCAGATTGCAGGATTAATCTACAATTCTCAGTTCGCAGTCTATCAATAATCCTCTCTCTAAGTCCGCAACATTTATTATCAATGTTTTTGTAAGCTCGCAAAGGTTTATTCAGTTTTGGTCAATCGTATTGCAGACTGCAAATGGCAAATGTCGCAGACTAGATTCTATAATGCGCGGACTGATTTTCATTAACTACAGAGATCGCTCATCGATTACACATTTCAGACATTGAAATACAAGAAATGAATAATGGGCATTACAGAAGACGCGAATTGATCCAAAATATCCTTTTATATTTCATCAATTTCAAATTACAACTTTCATGAGATTGGCGGCCTCCAAGCTTGAGTCCGCTACCTCCTTTACAAAAAATAATAAAAACAAAATACATCTTATGTCGACGACCTCTTCCGCTTCTTTTCCGCAGGAGCATCAGGGCTTGATCCTTCAATGTTGGCCTCAGGGGAGTAGCCCTCCGAGCCGCTTCTACTGCTGCTATCTGAGCTTTTGCTGACAGCGGACTCGCCAGGCGAGCTCTCATCAGCAGAGCTAGAGGGAGAGGAATCGGACTCGGCGGACTGAACTCCACCTCGCTGTCTTGAACCAGCATCATCAGCAACATCTTCGGCCTCACCGACACCTTCTTCTTCTTCCTCAACCTCATCAATTGCTTCCTTTCCTTTGGCAGCCCGCTCCATCGCTGCGACCTGGTCCTCCAACTCAGGAAAAAGTTGGAGAAATGGCACGGCGTCCACGCCCTCCTTAGCGAAGCCGCCGTCAACGAACCGCTCAATAGCGATCTCAACGCTTTCCTTCACAAAGGGCAGCATGGCGGCCTTGAAGTTTTCATTCCCCAGGTCGTACGCGACCTGTAGAATAACAAAACAGAAGCGTCAGGTCGTTGAGGACATCAACGTGAAACCGCTGCGAATACAAAGCTTTGCCTCTTCCTTCTGCAGAGCAACTATTTTTCCTAACCGCTTATTTCTCTCCTTAAGCGACCTCATCTCCTGCTGAAGTTGTTTGTTTTCTTTGAGCAGGTCCCTGGTCAAACATCCCAAGAATTGGCTGGTGACAACGCTATTCGTGTTAGCTTGCGCGACCAGGAGGGGGAGCACTTTCCATAAAGCGTGGAGATCGCGCATTAGATAAGCGGACATGTGCATGGCTTCAGGTCGCGCATATTGCACTTTCCATAAAGCGCGGAGATCGCGACATGTGCATGGCGGGATATCCTCGGGCTTCTCCACGACGGCAGCGCATTAGATAAGCGGACATGTTTATTTTTGTTGTGTCAGTGGATCATTGGGTTGCCCCGCAGGTCCTTCTGGCGGTTTCCAAAACCTTGCATCCCGAAGTTTTCTGATGAAGAGTAGTCCGCAGCGGGATCGCCCTCTTCCCTTCTCTTCCTCGCGAGCTCCTGCTTCCTTTCCCTTTGAGTGGGGGTCAGGCCGCCAGGTGTTCGCGGCGGATTCGCAGGGACCGCCAAGACCGCTGCAAGAAGAGAAGAATGTCAGCAAACTGCAGGTCGCGGCGGATACAAAAATCAGTCTGCTGAGCTTACTGTATTCGCGATTTACGCCGTCCAGCCTTGCTAGGAGCGGATGTAATGTTCAATATCCAGCCTGGCTCCTGCGAGAAACTCAACGATGGCGGCCTCCACTACGTCAAGCCTGACGCTCTTGAAGACGGAGTCTGCGCGCTCATGCGGGTAGGTGTGCGCGAATCCTAGCTCGCCCTCAAAGATCAAGAACCGCGAGGTCCAGTTGTGGATCTTATTCGGCAGACCCATCACCTTCATCCCTCTAGAGTGAAAATATATTACACCCTTGTATGGGCGGCCTCCAGATGGAGTAATGGAGCGGACTGAGAATATTTTTCTGAAGATATTCAAGGAAAAGACGATCTTCTCAGATCGTAAGTAGGAGATAAAGTTGTAGATCGCAGCAAGGGTATTGGGCGCGAGCTGGCCCGGCACCATTCCATAGTGTTCAAAAATTTCTGCAATTTCCCACAGCAGGGGGAAATTGAATCTGCTATCGAAATGATCAACGGGCACCGCGATCTGGGTCGCAATGGAAAAATTCAATCTTTCTTCATCAGCTGGTAGGCAGACAAGTACAGGCGAGTCTGCCATATGTTTTCAGTGAAGGCCTCGAGATCGGCCTTCATCCCTTTGCAGTAACAATATATTACACCCTTGTATGGGCGGCCTCCAGGTGGAGTAATGGAGCGGACTGAGAATATTTTTCTGAAGATATTCAAGGAAAAGACGATCTTCTCAGATCGCAAGTAGGAGATAAAGCTGTAGATCGCAGCAAGGGTATTCGGCGCGAGCTGGCCCGGCACCATTCCGTAGTGTTCAAAAATTTCTGCAATTTCACACAGTAGGGGGAATTTGAATCCGCTATCAAAATGATCAACAAGCACCGCGATCTGGGTCGCGGTGGAAAAATTCAATCTTTCTTCATCAGCTGGGAGGCGGACAAGTACAGGCGAGTCCGCCATATGTTTTTCAGCGAAGGCCTCGAGATCGGCCTCCGTTAATTTACATTTCTTGTGCTCGGCAGCATGGAAGGCGAGCGCGGCATCAGTTCTGGCGGACATCATCTTCTTAGGCCGCAAAGACTTCTGCTTCAATCGCATTCCTGCATAGAAGAGAGAATGGAGCCGTATTTATAGCATTTGAGGTCTGACAGCATTTCAGCCAGACCGCGCAGATTGATCATGCAGTCCGCCAAGCTCGCACCAAATTCAATTTTCATGCAAGTAAAAATAAAACATCACAGACACAAACTCGAGTCCGTTCATTTTGTTGTTTCCAGTTTCCTAGGCACCTGTCAAGCATATTTCAAAGCATAATATAAGCGGACAAAACTTCAATCCGCCCAACTCGCAACATTTTCAACCTGCAATTCAGCATATTTTAAAGCATAATATAAGCGGACACAACGTCAGTCCGCACAGTTCACAATCACATCATTACCCTGCAAAAAAGGTCTCAAATCATGCAGAACGCAACATAGAGTAAACAAGTGTAATATCACATTTCAAATCAGAACATGCGGACATCACATCAGTCCGCACAGAAAGCATTGTTCAGATCACAGCAAATCGCATCGCAGATAAAAACAAAGAATTGTTCAAGCATACAAATTATACATCAAAATGTCAAATAGTTCACAACAAGCCGGACTCAGCGGTCTATGTTCTCAGATCGCACAGGCCGCTCCGTTTTATCTCTGCACAGATGTACCGCTTGGTCACTCATTTGAAGTACTTCTCCATACAAATGATAGATATGGCGATGCATGGAATTGATAGTCCTATGCATATGTGCAGCCTCCCGATCCACCCGACTCAAAGGACCACGGGTTCGGTTGCCGACCTTGGTATCTCGTCCGCGGCGGGTTGTCTGCCTTCAGCTGCAGCAGAAACTTCTGATGGAGCAGCGCGATCTGGCAATCGCGACCTTTCCACCGGCAGCTTGGCAGCCCGCTTGCTCTTATCCTCCCGCACCAACGCCAAATATTTTGCTTTGTAGAAGCGGGCATCGTCAGCACGCCGCTTCTTCTCCTTGTCGCACCTCTCCAGCGGCCTTGAGATGTTGGTGACCTGGTCCTTCAGAGCCTTCTCGCGCTCTACCCCCCTCCTTAACTCCGCTCGAATTTCTTTAATTTCATCTTGATATTTCTTCTCTAACATTGCAATTTTGTCCAGGCCGGACTGCTCGTCTTTTGGGGACTCATCAAGTCAGATCGCGTCAACTGCAGCATCTGGTGTAGGCACGATCTCGCCAGTCTCAACAGAGCCTGGTGGCGACCTCCTTCCTGCAACAAAGAAAGTCAAGTTCATATTCAAATCCAGGTCGCAGCGGACTCAAAATACAGAGATAAAAGATCACTTTTGGCAAAGGCCACAGCGAGCTGGCGACTATCAAACACAGGCCGCCTTGCCCGCTCCGGATCAAAGGCGCTTAACTGCTTCCTCCATTCGCGATTGACTTTGGTTCTCTTCTCAGCCACCGAGCTCGTTGAAACGACTATATCTTTAGTCTCAGTGATAATCTTGATTGTCCTCGATTTCCGCTGCGGCGACCTGTAAAGTCACTGACGCATTAAGTATTTTGGCGCCGGTTGGAGTTTACCTGTCCGCAGCAGTTCCGCAGCAGCTCGCAGATCCTCCGCTTGCTTGTCTGCGGCGATCTGCTTCGAGGTCGCCTCAACTTTTGCCTTATGAGCGGCGATCTTCTCCTGCTGCTCGACGATCTTCCTCCTCAGCTACTCCTGCTCTTCTTCCTCAACAGCGGATGTAGAGGGGTTGTCGGCAATCTTAACCCCCAGGATTTCAACCTCGGGCTGCAACACCTCCAACAAGGATTGGTTTATGAGATCAAGTTGCTCGACATCTATAGAGTTCAGTATTTCGTCAGTTGATAGACTGACCGTTGGGAGGGAATTATTTCCCTGGATATGGGCCTCCGGAGTAACGAGGACGCCTTCAGAAACTTCCTTTTCGCGCGGCCTGTGCTGCAAGCTCGCAGCCCCAGTCCGCACGGAGATGTTCTTCTCCTTCCTCGCCCGCAACTTCTTCTCAACCCGCTCTGCGACGGTGGATTTATCTCTCTCTCTTCTTCCCAGAAGAGCCTCCTTTCTCAGAGGAGTCCGCGGCGACCTGCCCTTAGTCCGACTGACTCTCGCGGACTGCCTCTGGGTTCGCAACAACTAGTGCCTGAGATGGCACCCCCTCTTCAGCTCCCTCTCCAGCAGGTCGCCTATCTTGATCTAGATCGATGATAGACTGTCGGGCATCCCGTGAAGAAACTTCAGCTTTGATATGTATACGGAGCGAGTCCGGTGAGTTCGCGGGTTTCTGATTGTCAGCAGTCTCAGACGGATTCAGCGCTTCGTCCGCGCTCTTCGGTGGGTTTACAGAATGAGATGCAGTGGCATCCCCAGTTTTCTCGCGCGCAGGCTCATCACTTTGGCGGACTGCTTCCGCAGCCAGCTTCTTGCTCTGGGAACTTTCTCCAGCAGAGCGGCCAGGCGCTCCTCTCTTCACCACTTTTTTGGTTTTCATCGGCGGCTTTGGTTTCTCATCCTTCGAAGTGAGGCTGCCGAAGAATGCACCAAGTCTCGCCATGTCGGACTGCAAAGTGGAGACCGCAATGGGTGAGAAGCGGCCCGTGGTGATGGCAACTTTTGGCAAATACAGAACCTCCGGCGATATTTATAGTGCTGGCAACATTAATGAGGGTTGCGGACTCGGCGGTTAAGCAAACATTTTTGAAGTTTCCAGAAACTTAAAAATGTGCGGGGATTGTGTTAACCCCAACGTCCGCAACGCGTGCAAGGTTCCAAGCTCACATCAGCGGCGGACTCGGTTTGGCAGTCCGCCCAGATCGTCAAGCATCAGCGGAGGACTCCATTCTCCATTCCGCCAAGATCGACAAAGCATCGGCGTATTCATCAAGTCCCAGCTCTTCGGCGGTGGAATTGGTGCTGCAGTCCGCCCAGCTCGTCCTGCCCCAGGAGATCAGCTCCCAGGATTGATCCTCTTCAGGCGGACTCAAGGCTCAGTCCGCCCAGGCCGCGGCCCTCTGACGGGATCACGCCTTGCAGCAACAGACGGAACCACCAACCCGCGAGCCCAGTCCGCCCCTGTTGTGCGGACTGGTGTGTCTTTTCTTTTTTGCTTCCCGTAACCACTGCCCGGTTCTCCTGTACCCCGGGCAGCCGGTTATTTTAGCCCAACCCGTTTGGGCAGGCCCCCGAACCTATAAATTGGGGGAGGTTAAACACCCAAAGCACGATGACTCGTGTCCTGGAGCCTACCTGTTAAAGGCTGCGGACTCGAATCTCAGGCTTTGTGGTCTCCAGCTTGCTCTGCTCGTGCACTTTGCCCTTACTTGGCTTGTAATCAACTCTGTAATCAAACTCATTTGCAATCAAAGGAAAGTACGTCGTAAGAGAGGCATTCAGGTCGTGACGTGCGAAGTCTATTGTTACCGTGGTTCACGGCTCTGCTGTTCTTTTTCTATCGCCCGCTCAGTAGATTGCTACTTGCAGTTGCCTTTTTCCCTTCCTTTCCCCGGTGCTCGAACCGTTAGCTGGTGGTGCTCGTCACTCTCCGTTTTCGTGCATCAACAGAATTGGTGTTAGCAGAGTTCGAGAAACCAAGTCGAAGATCCAATTACATCAAGGCGAAGAAAATTCTTACCCACTGGTGTTATTCCCTCTCGTTATAAAACCTCATGGTAGGACGGGCATCTTAGAACGTAATGATCCTTTTCCTTCTAGTTTTAGGAGTCGATTATATATTTCCTCGTTTCTCTATTGCATTGGTGTTCACTACCTTCACTATTTAGTGGAGTACTGGAAACCACAATTCATATGCTGGTGTTTTGAGTGCCTTGAGTGGACTTCCGGTATTCTAAGTCATGTATGTATCGTAGATTCCTTTAAGCATGTCAACCATAAAAAACATGTTTGAAAAATGAGAGACACTGCAAGTATACTATGTTTGCTCTCTTTACATATTATTACTGTTGTATTTGTGAAGTGTTGATATGCAGTGAGATGGTGTTCCCCAGGATTCACTAGGATGCCCGGGAGGAGGAGGGTTGTTACTGTTATTAGTCAATTTTTAGCCGACCCACATTTTTTCTCATTTGTTTTTTGTTGCAAGTGTTGGGTATTGAATCCACAATAACCCGGATTTGAAGAACAGTCCAGTTAAGTTAAGATGAATTGTGATTGTATTTGATGCTGCCTTTTGAGTTATGTACTTGTAGATTTTCATTGCGAAATACACATCAATGTCAGGTTACAGTGGGTCAGTAAACACAGGACTATACAATGTAATCTCTTATTGTGTTGGTCAATGTGTTGACTCACATGTAATCTCTCTATTGGGTTGTACTTCTATCCCAAGTACAGGACAAGGATCAAGGAAGAACCAAGGCTTGCATTCAGAAGGGAAGGAATTTGTCTAAGTAAAATTCGTCGAGTATGACTAGGAATACAAGTCGAATTCGTCGAGTATGCACATTCATATTCGTCAAATTCGTCGTATATACATTCCAACACTTGCTGAATTCAACATTTGTACTTAGGGCAAATTCTCTGAGAATTAGAAAATCCGCGGAGTAAAATTCGTCGAGTATCAGCGAGTATACTCGTCGAATTTGTCGAATGTATCTAACAATACTCGACGAATTCGCCAAATATACTGGACGATACATGCCGAATTAGTCGAGTCCATTCAACGATACTTCTCTGGATTTTTCTAAGTCTCATTCGTCGAATATTCTCTGTCATGCCTTTGAGAGCGTTGAGTCATTCAGCCTATACTCCACGAATTCGTCGAGTATACCAGCTGATACTCGACGAATTCGTCGAGTATGATTCTCCGCTTTGGCATTGAGTGTATTACCGGCCTGAGCTGATTTGTCTAAGTCTAATTTGTCATATATCATAGACCCATTTGGCGAGTATACTAATGATACTCGGCGATACTC
The DNA here is from genome assembly GCA_039583875.1 of Platanthera guangdongensis. Taxonomy (NCBI): domain Eukaryota; kingdom Viridiplantae; phylum Streptophyta; class Magnoliopsida; order Asparagales; family Orchidaceae; genus Platanthera; species Platanthera guangdongensis. The sequence goes on from CM077154.1 coordinate 55,804,051, forward strand.
AACGAATTTGACTTAGGGCATTTTTTCGAATTTTTAAAAGCTCTCGTTCAGGTTTTCTGTCGGCCATGCACAGTAGTTTCTTGATTTTGTTTTAGGAAATTTTCTTATAACCGTTGGAAAGGATATCACTATAAATACCTAGGGGATATTTCCTTTTCATCTAATCATGTTAATGCTCTCATTTTCAAACCTAGAAAACTTCCAAAATCGGAATCTGTCCGTCCGTTGCCGACTACTGTAACGACCCGTTTTTATTAAAAAAAAAAAAACCTAACCTAATTCCTACCTACCCGACCCCCCCCCCACCCCGGTTCTTTTAATCCCGCAAGCTCGCACACGCAGATCCCGTCTCCTGCTGAAGCCGCAACCCGCTCCCGCTGCTCTCGCTTCTCCCGCTTGGTCTAGGGCTACCCCGATCTCGACTCCACCGCAAGCCACAGTTCCCGCAAGTCCCGTCTCCTGCTTCAGGCGCCGACTACTCCTCCGGCTCCTCCCTCCCGTGCGCTCCTTTCTCTGGCCGTCATCTCTCCTGCCTCCTCTCCAGGCGCCGACTTCGCCTCTTCTTCCTGTCATAGCCGACAGGGGCTCTGCCTCCTCCAGCAGCCGCTGCATTCAGTTCTTCTCGCCTCCTCTGCCTCCGGCAGCAGCTCCCGCTACTATTTGGCCGAGATTGGTGGCAAAGAACAGTTAGGGTTTCCTTCCCTCTCTTCCTTGGGCTCGGATTTGGTTCATATTGGTAAGAGTTTTCTCTTTCCCGTCTTTTTTCTTCTTTCCTTAAATTTATTTTGGAACTTGCGTGCTCCAATTTTGTTCAACTTGTGATTCATGAGTTTCCCCTGCCGTTTTTTTTCCTAACCGTGTTGTGTTTTGATTTCTGGCATAGCTCCGCTACACAAGTGGTGGAATTTCTCCTAAGTCCTCTCCAAATTAGGGTTTCCCCTAACTCAAGCATCGCCAAGTCTCTGTTTTCGTGTAGTATCTCTCGTCCCCTCACTCATGAGGGAGGTAAATTTCTTAGCCCTCTCTTGATCTAGTTATATATCGATTCATGCATATGTTAGTGTGATGTTGATTTGCTTTGTCTCTGTCATCGTTCTTGTACAGGTTTTAAGTAGGATTCCTGTTTTTGCTACCGTCGGTTAGCCGTCTCCGTCAGATTCAGCCTCTTTCAGGCAAGTAGAGATCACCTCTCTCTTGCAAACATTGAAGTTAATTGTTTTGTCTGATCTTATGTTTATATGAATTAACCTTTGATAGATTGTTTTGTCAGTTAAATCTAGGCATTGAATCATTTATTAAACTTGTTCCTAGTTTGAGGTTCACGCGATAGAATTAGCACGAGTCGTGAATATAAATAATGATATTTGAGTAATTGGGAGACGAGTTAGTAACTGATAGTTAATTGGATATTCAATTTGAGGATTTGTATTTTTATTTGACGAATAAAATGAGGACAGTAAGCTTGAGTACGAGCATTAATAGATTTGAATGATTATTGTTATGGCTCATGGTTAGGGATTTAAAGATGGTTGAGTTATGTCACGCTCGTATAGTACACACTTTTGAATTGAAAAATCACAATTGTAACGAATTATGGATAACAAATATATGTTTGATGATTCGATATCATGCTCGGTAGTGAACACATGTTTTTCTTGGAAGATAACTGTGCCCTAGAAATTGTTAACCTAGGCGAATTCTTGACATCTCTGATCCAATACACTTCAACTTACCTCTGCTTTTTACTCGAAAATTATTCGGTTTCTGATGTATGTTTGGTTTCTGATGTATGTCTAGTTTCTGATGTCTGTCTGCTTTCTGATGTCTGTCTGATTGTAAGACCCGAGTAAAACTTATTTCCAATCTTTCGCGTTGACGTGAATCTGTTTCACGATCTGAAGTTTCCCCCATAATGTTGTCCTAAAATAATATGATAAATAATCTCGTATGAAACTTGAAAACAAATCCGTGGTTGTAAGTGAATCCTTGAACTGTAGCGTCTAACTGGGCATCTGTCTGTTGGCATGGTCACGGCAAGCAGGATTACTTTTCCGATAAGACTTGCACTCAGATCTGATCGTGCGTCATGTGCGTCTGCTATAACACCTACACCCTTCATCGATCACAGCTTACAACCTATTACATGCATAATTTTAGGCTATTCTCCGAAGTAGTCTAATTAACTAACTTGATCTGTTTAGCTTTTTGTTTGTTTGTCAGGGTTAGTTTTGCTTCATGAGATTCTGGTACTCATACTTTTTTTTTGCTTCTATTACTGTTTTGTACTTTAGTTTGCTCATTCTGTTTATTTCATGTTCTGAGTCTTTTGCTTTGTGTTTTGGAATTGCCTTACCTTTCGTGTCAGCGTCTCCAGGTCCTCGAGCCCGGTCTGCTTCAAGTTTCAGGTTCTATGTTTACCTTTCTTTTTCTGTCAAATAAGTCTTTTATGTAATAATTGCAATCAGCTATTTTTTCTGATATCATGGACAACTGCTAGGCTATATAAATATTTATGTACTAGAATCTGAAATTAACACATGTGCACCATCTGTTGAATCATAACTGCATGAAAACTATAACAGCTTGCAAAACATGAATTTTACAAAATATATATGCTTTTAAAACTTTGAAAGCTTCCGCATAATAAAAAAACATGTTTTCCCCAAAATAACTACTTTAAAACTATTTTCAATGTTCTCTGCTTCCACCTTAGCAGGCATGACTTTCTTTCCGCTCATGCTTGTGGCATCACGGCTCGTCTCAAAGCGCACTCTGACTTCTGTCGAGACGGGTCGTGACAGTTGGTATCAGAGCGAGGTTTGTTTTAAAAGATAAAGTATTTTGTAATTATCAAATATTTTGAACTTTATTATAAATAAATATATATATATAAGCATACATCATTGCTTCACTCAGCTTGTCATTATTTGTTGTTCGCAGCTGAAACACGCACACACTCACTCATAAGCATGAGTAGTATGCACACGAATGTTAAGGGGTTATGGGCAAACTTAACATTTTTGTGCATATGAATTTCCACTAGGATATACACCGCTTGCGAATATTAAATTGTATGGGCGGTTTAATATTTTCAAGTGCGCTGACATTAGAGTCCTAATATGCATGACATGTTAAGTGATATGGGCCTTAACATGGCATGTGTATCCATTTATTTGCATGCATATCATAAATCATTGCACAAGTGTTAAGCCAAGAACAACAATAATGATTGTACATACATGAATTTACTATCTGCTTGACATCACACATATTCTCATTGATGCACTTGTATGAAAATTACCTACGGTTGTCCAATGAAAATGCTGTAATTATTACATAATTTATGTACTTGATAGTAGGAAATGCGTTAGAATTTCTGATTTCTAGCCTCTGGTATTTGTATTTTGGTTCTAACTGTTTCGCATGTCTGTAAATTTTATCTGGTCATCTTGTATGTTCTTCTAGATAGTTTCTCAGTTTCAGCAAGAAATGAAATTTTTCTTGTTAATTGCTCTACTGAATTGCTTCAGCGTTTTCTGGTGATTCTCCAACTTCAGTTTGACTCGCTCATGTCAATACTCAATCATCCTCCAACTTCTTTTCCCCGTTGACGTTATATATTCGCTCCGTGTCAGATCTTTTTGCTCCCGGATTCTCGCATTCTGCCGCTCAATTTTGGGCTAATCGAAGACAATTCATGTGCTCCCTGAAGTCAATCTTTTGTATATGTCTGAACCGCTAAGCCTAAAGAGTTCTCTTATGAACTTGAATCTGACCTGCGTTGCAAGTATTCGCAACTTTTCTCTTGATCATAGTAAGTCTTCATGTTTGTTCTTTTATCTGTATTCATAGTTAACTTCTATGCCTTGTGGATTCCGGTTGTACCACCGTGGCGTCATGAGTCCTCCATGGGCTGCTGGTGGGCCGGGCGGCGCTAGGGGTCCTCCCTAGGTCGTTACAATAAAGTGTCTTGATCTGCAAACCTTGCTGTAATGAATATCGTCTGAATCTTCGTTGTTTTTGACCCCATTCAGAGTTTTTCAGGAAAGTTTCGGGACGAAACTTCCTAAGTAGGGGAGAATGTAACGACCCGTTTTTATAAAAAAAAAAAACCTAACCTAATTCCTACCTACCCGAGCCCCCCCCCCACCCCACCCCTGTTCTTTTAATCCCGCAAGCCCGCACACGCAGATCCCGTCTCCTGCTGAAGCCGCAACCCGCTCCCGCATCCCGCTGCTCCCGCTTGGTCTAGGGCTACCCCGATCTCGACTCCACCGCAAGCCACAGCTCCCGCAAGTCCCGTCTCCTGCTCCAGGCGCCGACTACTCTTCCGGCTCCTCCCTCCCGTGCGCTCCTTTCTCTGGCCGTCATCTCTCCTGCCTCCTCTCCAGGCGCTGACTTCGCCTCTTCTTCCTGTCATAGCCGACAGGGGCTCTGCCTCCTCCAGCAGCCGCTGCATTCAGTTCTTCTCGCCTCCTCTGCCTCCGGCAGCAGCTCCCGCTACTATTTGGCCGAGATTGGTGGCAAAGAACAGTTAGGGTTTCCTTCCCTCTCTTCCTTGGGCTCGGATTTGGTTCATATTGGTAAGAGTTTTCTCTTTCCCGTCTTTTTTCTTCTTTCCTTAAATTTATTTTGGAACTTGCGTGCTCCAATTTTGTTCAACTTGTGATTCATGAGTTTCCCCTGCCGTTTTTTTTCCTAACCGTGTTGTGTTTTGATTTCTGGCATAGCTCCGCTACACAAGTGGTGGAATTTCTCCTAAGTCCTCTCCAAATTAGGGTTTCCCCTAACTCAAGCATCGTCAAGTCTTCGTTTCCGTGTAGTATCTCTCGTCCCCTCACTCATGAGAGAGGTAAATTTCTTAGCCCTCTCTTGATCTAGTTATATATCGATTCATGTATATGTTAGTGTGATGTTGATTTGTTTTGTCTCTGTCATCGTTCTTGTACAGGTTTTAAGTAGGATTCTTGTTTTTGCTACCGTCGGTTAGCCGTCTCCGTCAGATTCAACCTCTTTCAGGCAAGTAGAGATCACATCTCTCTTGCAAACATTGAAATTAATTGTTTTGTCTGATCTTATGTTTATATGAATTAACCTCTGATAGATTGTCTTGTCAGTTAAATCTAGGCATTGAATCATTTATTAGACTTGTTCCTAGTTTGAGGTTCACGCGATAGAATTAGCACGAGTCGTGAATATAAATAATGATATTTGAGTAATTGGGAGACGAGTTAGTAACTGATAGTTAATTAGATATTCAATTTGAGGATTTGTATTTTTATTTGACGAATAAAATGAGGACAGTAAGCTTGAGTACGAGCATTAATAGATTTGAATGATTATTGTTATGGCTCATGGTTAGGGATTTAAAGATGGTTGAGTTATGTCACGCTCGTACAGTACACACTTTTGAATTGAAAAATCACATTTGTAACGAATTATGGATAACAAATATATGTTTGATGATTCGATATCATGCTCGGTAGTGAACACATGTTTTTCTTGGAAGATAACTGTGCCCTAGAAATTGTTAACCTAGGCGAATTCTTGACATCTCCGATCCAATACACTTCAACTTACCTCTGCTTTTTACTCGAAAATTATATGGTTTCTGATGTATGTTTGGTTTCTGATGTATGTCTAGTTTCTGATGTCTGTCTGCTTTCTGATGTCTGTCTGATTGTAAGACCCGAGTAAAACTTATTTCCAATCTTTCGCGTTGACGTGAATCTGTTTCACGATCTGAAGTTTCCCCCATAATGTTGTCCTAAAATAATATGATAAATAATCTCGTATGAAACTTGAAAACAAATCCGTGGTTGTAAGTGAATCCTTGAACTGTAGCGTCTAACTGGACATCTGTCTGTTGGCATGGTCACGGCAAGCAGGATTACTTTTCCGATAAGACTTGCACTCAGATCTGATCGTGAGTCATGTGCGTCCGCTATAGCACCTACACCCTTCATCGATCACAGCTTACAACCTATTACATGCATAATTTTAGGCTATTCTCCGAAGTAGTCTAATTAACTAACTTGATCTGTTTAGCTTTTTGTTTGTTTGTCTCGGATAGTTTTGTTTCATGAGATTCTGGTACTCATACTTTTTTTTTGCTTCTATTACTGTTCTGTACTTTAGTTTGCTCATTCTGTTTATTTCATGTTCTGAGGCTTTTCCTTTATGTTTTGAAATTGCCTTAGCTTTCGTGTCAGCGTCTCCAGGTCCTCGAGCCCGGTCTGCTTCAAGTTTCAGGTTCTATGTTTACCTTTCTTTTTCTGTCAAATAAGTCTTTTATGTAATAATTGCAATCAGTCATTTTCTCTGATATCATGGACAACTGCTAGGCTATATAAATATTTATGTACTAGAATCTGAAATTAACGCATGTGCACCATCTGTTGAATCATAACTGCATGAAAACTATAACAACAGCCTGCAAAACATGAATTTTACAAAATATATATGCTTTTAAAACTTTGAAAGCTTCCGCATAATAAAAAAACATGTTTTCCCCAAAATAACTACTTTAAAACTATTTTCAGTGTTCTCTGCTTCCGCCTTAGCAGGCATGACTTTCTTTGCGCCCATGCCTGTGGCATCACGGCTCGTCTCAAAGCGCACTCTGACTTCTGTCGAGACGGGTCGTGACAGTTGGTATCAGAGCGAGGTTTGTTTTAAAAGATAAAGTATTTTGTAATTATCAAATATTTTGAAATTTATTATAAATAAATAAATATATATATATAAGCATACATCATTGCTTCACTCAGCTTGTCATTATTTGTTGTTCGCGGCTGAAACACGCACACACTCACTCATAAGCATGAGTAGTATGCACACGAATGTTAAGAGGTTATGGGCAAACTTAATATTTTTGTGCATATGAATTTCCACTAGGATATACACCGCTTGCGAATATTAAATTGTATGGGCGGTTTAATATTTTCAAGTGCGCTGACATTAGAGTCCTAATATGCATGACATGTTAAGTGATATGAGCCTTAACATGGCATGTGTAACCATTCATTTGCATGCATATCATAAATCATTGCACAAGTGTTAAGCCAAGAACAACAATAATGATTGTACACACATGAATTTACTATCTGCTTGACATCACACATGTTCTAATTGATGCACTTGTATGAAAATTACCTACGGTTGTCCAATGAAAATGCTGTAATTATTACATAATTTATGTACTTGATAGTAGGAAATGCGTTAGAATTTCTGATTTCTAGCCTCTGGTATTTGTATTTTGGTTCTAACTGTTTCGCATGTCTGTAAATTTTATCTGGTCATCCTGTATGTTCTTCTAGATAGTTTCTCAATTTCAGCAAGAAATGAAATTTTTCTTGTTAATTGCTCTACCGAATTGCTTCAGCGTTTTCTGGTGATTCTCCAACTTCAGCTTGACTCGCTCCTGTCGATACTCAATCATCCTCCAACTTCTTTTCCCCGTTGACGTTCTATATTCGCTCCGTGTAAGATCTTTTTGCTCCCGGATTCTCGCATTCTGCCGCTCAATTTTGGGCTAATCGAAGACAATTCATGTGCTCCCTGAAGTCAATCTTTTGTATATGTCTGAACCGCTAAGCCTAAAGAGTTCTCTTATGAACTTGAATCTGACCTGCGTTGCAAGTATCCGCAACTTTTCTCTTGATCATAGTAAGTCTTCATGTTTGTTCTTTTATCTGTATTCATAGTTAACTTCTATGTCTTGTGGATTTCGGCTGTACCACCGTGGCGTCATGGGTCCTCCATGGGCTGCTGGTGGGCCGGGCGGCGCTAGGGGTCCTCCCTAGGTCGTTACAATAAAGTGTCTTGATCTGCAAACCTTGCTGGAATGAATATCGTCTGAATCTTCGTTGTTTTTGACCCCATTCAGAGTTTCTCAGGGAAGTTTCGGGACGAAACTTCCTAAGTAGGGGAGAATGTAATGACCCGTTTTTATAAAAAAAAAAAAACCTAACCTAATTCCTACCTACCCGAGCCCCCCCCCCCCCCCCACCCCGGTTCTTTTAATCCCGCAAGCCCGCACACGCAGATCCCGTCTCCTGCTGAAGCCGCAACCCGCTCCCGCATCCCGCTGCTCCCGCTTGGTCTAGGGCTACCCCGATCTCGACTCCACCGCAAGCCACAGCTCCCGCAAGTCCCGTCTCCTGCTCCAGGCGCCGACTACTCCTCCGGCTCCTCCCTCCCGTGCGCTCCTTTCTCTGGCCGTCATCTCTCCTGCCTCCTCTCCAGGCGCTGACTTCGCCTCTTCTTCCTGTCATAGCCGACAGGGGCTCTGCCTCCTCCAGCAGCCGCTGCATTCAGTTCTTCTCGCCTCCTCTGCCTCCGGCAGCAGCTCCCGCTACTATTTGGCCGAGATTGGTGGCAAAGAACAGTTAGGGTTTCCTTCCCTCTCTTCCTTGGGCTCGGATTTGGTTCATATTGGTAAGAGTTTTCTTTTTCCCGTCTTTTTTCTTCTTTCCTTGAATTTATTTTGGAACTTGCGTGCTCCAATTTTGTTCAACTTGTGATTCATGAGTTTCCCCTACCGTTTTTTTTCCTAACTGTGTTGTGTTTTGATTTCTGGCATAGCTCCGCTACACAAGTGGTGGAATTTCTCCTAAGTCCTCTCCAAATTAGGGTTTCCCCTAACTCAAGCATCGTCAAGTCTCCGTTTCCGTGTAGTATCTCTCGTCCCCTCACTCATGAGGGAGGTAAATTTCTTAGCCCTCTCTTGATCTAGTTATATATCGATTCATGCATATGTTAGTGTGATGTTGATTTGCTTTGTCTCTGTCATCGTTCTTGTACAGGTTTTAAGTAGGATTCCTGTTTTTACTACCGTCGCTTAGCCGTCTCCGTCAGATTCAGCCTCTTTCAGGCAAGTAGAGATCACCTCTCTCTTGCAAACATTGAAGTTAATTGTTTTGTCTGATCTTATGTTTATATGAATTAACCTTTGATAGCTTGTTTTGTCAGTTAAATCTATGCATTGAATCATTTATTAGACTTGTTCCTAGTTTGAGGTTCACGCGATAGAATTAGCACGAGTCGTGAATATAAATAATGATATTTGAGTAATTGGGAGACGAGTTAGTAACTGATAGTTAATTGGATATTCAATTTGAGGATTTGTATTTTTATTTGACGAATAAAATGAGGACAGTAAGCTTGAGTACGAGCATTAATAGATTTGAATGATTATTGTTATGGCTCATGGTTAGGGATTTAAATATGGTTGAGTTATGTCACGCTCGTACCGTACACACTTTTGAATTGAAAAATCACAATTATAACGAATTATGGATAACAAATATATGTTTGATGATTCGATATCATGCTCGGTAGTGAACACATGTTTTTCTTGGAAGATAACTGTGCCGTAGAAATTGTTAACCTAGGCGAATTCTTGACATCTCCGATCCAATACACTTCAACTTACCTCTGCTTTTTACTCGAAAATTATCCGGTTTTTGATGTATGTTTGGTTTCTGATGTATGTCTAGTTTCTGATGTCTGTCTGCTTTCTGATGTCTGTCTGATTGTAAGACCCGAGTAAAACTTATTTCCAATCTTTCGCGTTGACGTGAATCTGTTTCACGATCTGAAGTTTCCCCCATAATGTTGTCCTAAAATAATATGATAAATAATCTCGTATGAAACTTGAAAACAAATCTGTGTTTGTAAGTGAATCCTTGAACTGTAGCGTCTAACTGGGCATCTGTCTGTTTGCATGGTCACGGCAAGCAGGATTACTTTTCCGATAAGACTTGCACTCAGATCTGATCGTGAGTCATGTGCGTCCGCTATAGCACCTACACCCTTCATCGATCAAACTTACAACCTATTACATGCATAATTTTAGGCTATTCTCCGAAGTAGTCTAATTAACTAACTTGATCTGTTTAGCTTTTTGTTTGTTTGTTTCGGATAGTTTTGCTTCATGAGATTCTGGTACTCATACTTTTTTTTTGCTTCTATTACTGTTCTGTACTTTAGTTTGCTCATTCTGTTTATTTCATGTTCTGAGTCTTTTGCTTTGTGTTTTGGAATTGTCTTAGCTTTCGTGTCAGCGTCTCCAGGTCCTCGAGCCCGGTCTGCTTCAAGTTTCAGGTTCTATGTTTACCTTTCTTTTTCTGTCAAATAAGTCGTTTATGTAATAATTGCAATCAGCCATTTTCTCTGATATCATGGACAACTGCTAGGCTATATAAATATTTATGTACCAGAATCTGAAATTAACGCATGTGCACCATCTGTTGAATCATAACTGCATGAAAACTATAACAACAGCCTGCAAAACATGAATTTTACAAAATATATATGCTTTTAAAACTTTGAGAGCTTCCGCATAATAAAAAAACATGTTTTCCCCAAAATAACTACTTTAAAACTATTTTCAGTGTTCTCTGCTTCCGTCTTAGCAGACATGACTTTCTTTTCGCCCATGCCTGTGGCAGCACGGCTCGTCTCAAAGCGCACTCTAACTTTTGTCGAGACTGGTCGTGACAACTACTGTTCGCATCGCGATTCTTCCGATCGGTCGCCGACTACAGTGTGACTCATCTTCTTCGACATACACGACTGGATTGCTCTCTCTCTCTCTCTACCGATCTATACTCCTCGAGATCAAGTCGTTTGAAGATTCAAGAAGAGATTCAAGATCTTTCAAGTCTACATATTCTGTGTTCTCCAAGCAATTTCAAGAACTACCATTCTAAAAGAACGACGGATTGAACATCTTAATTTTTGTCTTTGTGATTGTAATATTGTTATAAAACATTCGTTTAATCTTGTAAAAGATTTTCTTCGAGTTCGTAGATCCGTCTGTGAATCGAGTTTGTAGATTCGTTTGTAGATCGAGTTTGTAGATCCGTTTGTGGATCGAGGTTGTAGATCCGGTTGTGGATCGAGTGGTAGGAGCGTCGTCTCCGAGTTGTAGGAGTTAAGGCTCCGAAGTGTAAGATTTGAAGAAATCTGAGATTGGTGAAGTAGCGGAATCTAGCCCTTCGTGGTAGATAGGCGAGGCGGGAAAGTGGACGTACCCAACTCGGGGAACCACTATAAATCTTTGTGTTTGTGTGCTTGATTTTTAAAAGTGATTTTTATTTCGCGTAAACACACAAACATCTCCTATTCACCCCCATCTAGATAATTTAGGTAGACGCTAGATACTTTCAATTTGTATCAGATGGAGGTTTTATTCAATATAAGGTTAACACCTTGAACAAGATCCATGTTCTAGCGTCAAGAGATTCTGTCTAGTAACCATGGATAGAAGTAAAGACATGTCTTCTATGAAGCTATTAGTGTGCACAAAGGAAAACTTTCCCATGTGGGAAGAACGAGTAAGATTTTTCATGAAAGCTGCTGATCCCAGAATTTTTCAGATTGTGGAAGGACCCCACATACCGACTCAACCATCAGCTCTGAATCCTACAATCATGATCCCCAAGAAGATGGACTTGACTAAGGATGAAATTGTCTTAGTCTCTCTTGATAAGAAGGCAAAGAACATCATCGCAAATGCACAAGTTAACCATGTGAGGCCGACCACTCACCGAGTTAATGTTTCTAGTGGTGTTAAGCTGACTAGGAACCAAGGACACAAATACGTCTGGGTTCCTAAGGTAAAATGATTCATGATTGCAGGTATGTCCAAAGGCCAAAAAAAATCTTATCTGGTATTTGGACAGCTGATGCTCTCGGCATATGACCGAGACAAGAAGACTGTTGCTTGATTTCACCCCAGTCAAATACGGACCAAAAGTCATCTTTGGAGGGTCAGACCGGGAAACTACAAAAGGCTATGATATGATCTCCAACGGAGTAGTCTCTTTCACAAACGTGTCTTATGTTGAAGGATTACTCCATAATCATATAAGTATAATTCAGTTGTGTGATAAAGGCTACATCGTTGAGTTCTGCAAAGACAAGTGTTTGATAAAATCGTCTGCAAATTTGAAGACGGTCTTAACAGGAACTCTGAGTATAAATATTTTCTGTTTAAATTTTTTTGCTTAGACAATTCCATACTATTTTGTTTTCTTGCAAAAGATAGTGCGTCTCTTTGTGACCAATGACACAAGAGATTAGCACATATTAACTTCAAAATAATAAATATGTTATTTTCTCACAACTTAGTGCGAGATGCCCCAGCATTAAGTACCTTAAAGAGAGTTTGTGTTACTTATGCATAATGTTTTAAATATCGGATGTCGGACACATATCGGATTGTGTTTTTAAATGTCGAATGTCGGAGACATGTCGGGGATATTTTAAAATACCGGATTTCCATATATTATAAATAAAATTTTTATTTAATGTATACTAATTATAATTATATGTTAGAAAAATAGAAAAATAATATAACAAATAGATAAAAAATGAGTCATTTATATTATGAAATAAATTTAAATAGTATCTAAGAAAAAAATATTATTAACAAATACAAAATGATACATTGTAAAATATATTTAATATTATACACTAATTTTATTTTGATAACAATAAGTTTATTGAAAATTAAAAAGATTTAAAAGTTAAAAATACTTGATTTATTATAAGTTTTTCAAACTTATAAATTTATATTAAAAATATGAAACAATCATCTAATAAATGTATTAAATGTTTTCTTATTTTATATAATATGAAATTAAAAATTTGTGAAACAATTATACAAAATTGATTGTAAGAATAAAACGTTAAAAAATTGAAATAATAAGTTTAATTGATTTAAACATACATAATATAGTATCCATAGGTGATTTAAATATATGATGTTTGTCTACAAATATAACATAAAATAAAATAGCAGGTGATATATTTAAAAGTCGTGTCGGCTGATATATCGAAAAAGATCGGACATGTCGCCCTATATTTCACAAAAGGACATAATCTATTATTTTGAGAAAAACATATCGTTTTCAATCATATGTCTATTCACAGTTTATGAGGTAAGATCTACACGTTAGTAATTGTTGATGACTACTCGCATTTTACTTAGGTGTTTTTTCTGAAACACAAGTCAGACACATTCACAAATTTTATCCGGCAAATTCATAACGAATTAAACTATTCAGTGGTCAAAATCAGAATTGACCACGGAACAGAATTTGAGTCTGGTGACAGGACAGAATTTTGTGGAAGTCAAGGTATCTTTCATGAGTTTTCCTCCCCTCGCACTACACAGTAAAATGGAGTTGTTGAGAGAAGAAATAGAACCCTAATTGAAGCATGAACAACAGTGTTGAACGACGCTTCACTTTCAGAGTACTTCTGGGCTGAAGCAGTCAACACAACTTGTCACGTGCAAAACATAGCATTTATTAACAAAAGCTATCGTAAGACCCCCTATGAGCTATTGAAGGGCAGAAAACCGACTGTGTTCTATTTTATAATCTTTGTGAGTAAATGTTTCGTACTTAAAAATGTGAAGTATTACCGCACGAAGTTTAGTGAAAAATATTTTGAAGTTATTTTTGTAGGTTATACTAATCACAGTAAGGCATATAGGATTTTCAATAAGAAAACTCTAATGGTAGAAGAGTCAATCAATGTTGTATTTGATGAGACAAGCCTGCTCCAAAGCAGCTCGTCTAGTGTTATTGGTGCAGATGCAGGTACCAAGTTCAAGGAACTAAGCTTGGATGAAGCTGTGAAAGAAGAAGCTCCTAGCTCAGTCAACATCGTTGATTCAGGCTTGGTGGATGAAGAATCACTAGAGAAAGAATTGCTTCAACTTCCAGAGGAGGCACCAAATGTTGTTGAGTCTGCTGGTGGGAGAGCAAAAAATCTAGGGTTCAGACACCTAAGAGATCACCCAGTTGATCAAATAATTGGAGAGCCAAGCGACACAGTTAGAACAAGAAGAGGTACAGCTAATGAGAGTATGCATCTTAGTTTTTTGTCACAGGTTGAGCCAAAGAAATTTGAACAGGCAAACAAGGATGCTGCATAGATTTTGGCAATGCAAGAGCATATCAATCAATTTGAACATTGCAAAGTCTGGGAGTTGGTATCTAGACCCAAGGGACAGAACGTGATCGGCACTAAGTGGATCTTCAGAAACAAACTGGACGAACATTGAGTCATTATCAAGAATAAAGTCAAGCTTGTTGCTCAAGGATACAGACAAGAATAAGGGATCGATTTCGACCAGACCTTTGCTCCAGTGGCCAGGCTGGAGGCGATCAGGTTGTTTCTTGCGTATGTTGCCCTCAAAGGCTTCACCGTCTACCAAATGGACGTGAAGTCAGCATTCCTAAACGGGAATCTGAAAAAGGAAGTATATGTAGTGCAACCCACAGGTTTTATTGATTCCAATTTTCGTGATCATGTGTATTTTTTAACAAAACTCTATACGGCTTAAAACAAGCTCCCTGAGCTTGCTATCAGACGCTGTCTAGCTTTCTTTTTGAGAATAAGTTCACAAGAGGAAGGATAGACAACATTATTTCTTAGGGAAGTAAAAGGCAAGATTCTGCTAGTGCAAATCTATGTCGACGTCATCATATTTGGCTCTATATAAGAGAACATTTGCAAAACGTTTTCCAAATTTATGCAAGGAAAGTTTGAAATGAGCAGTATGCGAGAGCTGAAGTATTTCTTAGGACTTCATGTGTGTTAGAAAGTAGCAAAAAAGAGAGAACAAGCGGATAAGCTTTTGAATAATTGAAATTTTATTATCCAAAAAAGATATCATTTACAAAGGTATGGCCTCCCTTATATAGAATGGAGGAGATAAGAAAGAGAGTATACAAACAATGTGGGACTAAACATTTACAATACAGAGCGGCTAGAATAAAGGTGACCGCACAGGCCGCGCGGTTAGACAGATGGCTTAACCGCTCGGCAACTCCAGCAGGATAGAACAGGCCGCAATGGTAGACCGCTAGACCGCTCGGTCAACAAACCGCTGGATCAGACCGCTAAGCCGCCCGGTCAACAAACCGCTGGATCAGACCGCTAAGCCGCCCGGTCTAATACTTCAACACTCCCCCTCAAGCTGGAGCATAGATATCAATCATGTCCAGCTTGTCACAAATGCGGAAGAAGGAAGTAGAAACCGGCTTGGTGAAGATATCTGTCAATTCCTTGTCAGAGGTGACAAAAGGAGTACAAATCTGTTTCTTCAAAATCTCTTCCCGAATGAAGTGACAGTCAACCTCTATATGCTTTGTTCTCTCATGGAAGACCGGATTTCTGGATATGTGTATAGCGGCCTTGTTGTCACAGAACATAGGGAGAGGACAGTCATATACCTCGCCCAGGTCAAGCATGAGAGCCCGCAACCACTTTAACTCACACGTGGTTGACGTCATACTCCGGTATTCGGCTTCGGCACTGGATCTGGAGACAACAGACTGTTTCTTGCTCTTCCAACTCACGAGATTACCTCCAACAAAGGTACAAAAACCTGATGTGGATTTACGATCGCCTTTGTCATCCGCGTAACTTGAATCTGAGTAGGCCTCAACCCTCAGATGATCATTCTTCTGAAAGAGTAACCCTCTGCCCGGTGCTGCTTTGATATACTCCAAAATCTTCAGGGCGGACTGAAGATGGCACTCCCGGGGAGCTTGCATAAACTGACTGACCTTGCCTACAGCATAGGCGATGTCGGGTCTAGTCACCGTGAGATAGATGAGTTTGCCTACCAAACGTCTGTACCTTGTGACATCAGATAGAAGAGGCGAGTCATCCGTCCACGTTTTGTCTTCTCCAACAGCCATCGGAAAACGAGCTGGTTTGGCACCTGTCAATCCTGCCTCTCGTAGAAGATCAAGGGCATACTTCTGTTGAGAGAGAACCAAGGAGTCAAGTTTCCGAGAGATTTCTATCCCCAAAAAGTATTTTGGGGAGCCCATATCCTTCGTGACCAAGTGCTGACGGAGGTGCTTCTTCGTCAAGTCCATCCCATCTCGGTCATCGCCAGTAAGGAGAATATCATCCACATATACCGCGAGGAGCACAGCGTAGCCCCAGTAGGAGCGAGGGACGTGCATCTGCGTCATGAGAGTACACGCAACATCAAGCAGGTGACGGTTTTTACGCTCCGCCACCCCATTCTGCTGGGAGGTGTAAACACAAGTCGTTTGATGAAGGAGGTCATGTTGGTGAAAGAATGCGGAGAACTCATGAGTCAGATATTCTTTAGCATTATCAGAACGTAAGACTTTAATAGAAGTAGCAAATTGAGTCTTAATCATAAAGTAAAATGATTGTCAAACAGAAAATAGTTCAGAGCGATCTTTTAACAGATACACCCAGGTACATCGAGAAAAATCATCGATAAAAGTGACAAAATAGGAACTGCCCCGACCAACTGTAAGGGTAGGAGCAGGACCTCATACATCAGAATGAATAAGATCAAATATGCGAGAGGAGCCACGGCCTTGCTTCGGTGGGAAGGAGGAGCGATGATGTTTGTCAAGCTGACACGCATCACAGTTGAGCGGAGAACTGGTAGGAGGTAAGTGGGGCAGAAGCTGGTGAATAAGCCGAGGAGGAGGATGTCCAAGACGAAGATGCCACTGAAGGAGATCGGTGGAGGAGGAGTAGGCAGAGAGAGCGGAAACATCGTCGAGGAAGTAGAGGCCGCCGCTCTCAGTCCCAGTAGCAATCGTTCGCTGGGTCCTCGGGTCCTGAAAAGAACAAGTAGTAGGAGTGAATAAGACGGAGCACTGAAGTTGCCGGCATAAAGTAGTAACTGATAACAAATTGCACGGGAACTTCGGGACATAGAGGGTATCCTCCAAGCAAAGCGATGGGGTGAGTTGAACCATGCCCGTCCCATGAACCGGGGACGGGGAACCACCCGCCACACGAACCGGGGGTAAGCGGTCATGGGTCTCAAGACGGGAGAAGCAATGAGGGTTGTCCGTCATATGATTTGTGGCATCGGAGTCAATCAGCCATTTACTTTGGGTAACGACGTGGGCACTACCTGACGTCGTGGCCACAGAGGCAGACGGCCGAGAAGCGGCGGAGGCCGAAGACGGAGCATCACCGGAAGGGCGAAGGTGAGGATGTTTCTGCCAGCAGCGGTCAATAGTATGGCCAGTACGACCACAGTGAGAGCAGAGGAACCGAGATGAACCTCGTCCGCCAGAGGAGCCGCGGCTACTAGGGCCCCCCCTCTGAGCTTGGTGAGCAAAGGAGTCCTGGGAAGGGGGGAGGCCAACAGAGGCCGCTGGAGTAGCGAAGTAACAGCGGCAATGCGAGCCGCAGTGGCATCCAAAGTAGGAGATTCTGCCTCACCCAAGATCTGCTGGCGGATCATATCATAAGAGTCGGGAAGACGAAGAAGATAACAAACAACCAGGAGTTCCTGGAAGTGTTTGTGCTGGTCGGCCAAGTCCGCGGAGAAGGGGCGATTCTGGAGGATTTCAGCACCAAGAGCCTGAACCTGCTGATAAGCCGCAGCCGGTGACATGGAAAGGCGGGCGAAGAGGTCCGCATAGAGAGTATAAATGCGGGACGTCTGGCCCCCCTTAGAATAGAGAGCAGCGAGGTGAAGCCAGGCGGCCTTGACCGTCTCATCATGGCGAATGACGGGAAGGCACTCATCAGAAAGGCTGTTGGCCAGCCAGGTGCGGACAAGAGCATCACTCGCATCCCAGTCATCAAACTCAGGAGAGGTGCGAGGAGGAGGGTCATCGGTGAGGTGATGACGCTTGCGTTGAGAACGAAGGAGAAAGGTGAAAGAAACGCTCCAATCGGGATAGTTGGAGCCAACAAGCTTGGAAATGGTGTCAAGGTTGCCCGAAGGAGGAGGAGGAGAAGGAGCTGCAGGAGTAGTGGTGAGACCGGAGGTAGTCATAGAACCCGGCAAGCAGAAGAAGCCGCGCGAACAGAAGCGGTTAGAAAACAGAAGAAGCCGCGCGAACAGTAGCGGCTAGAAAGAAGTCAAAGGCACAGCGGGGAAGAGGTCGCACGGACTGAAAAGGCCGAGCGAACAGAAGAGAGGAGAAGAGCAGGTGACCGCGACCAAGATGCAGGTGAGATAGGAACAACCCGCACGGTCAGGCAGATCACAGCAGCAAACCGCGAGTATAGAGACAAGCGGAAAAGGGGAAAGCAGAAACGGACAGGGAGAAGAAGTCCGCAGCGGGTAGAGACAAGGCCGCAACGACTAGGAAGTCGGAGAGGCAAGAAAGAACAAGGAGCGCGGCGACAAGGAAACGGGTCGCTGCGACGAATAGCAGTAGGAGAAGAGAACCAAGAAGAAGCAAGCCGCGCGAACAGGGCAGCGGACAGAAATAAGCCGCGCGAACAGGGCAGCGGACAGAAGAGAAGGCAAGTCGCGAAACAGGTCGCACAAAGCGGAAAACAAGCCGCGAACAACAGAGAGCGCACAGAATCAGGAGGAAATGACCGTGTCCTCTGATACCATGTTAGAAAGTAGCAAAAAAGAGAGAACAAGCGGATAAGCTTTTGAATAATTGAAATTTTATTATCCAAAAAAGATATCATTTACAAAGGTATGGCCTCCCTTATATAGAATGGAGGAGATAAGAAAGAGAGTATACAAACAATGTGGGACTAAACATTTACAATACAGAGCGGCTAGAATAAAGGTGACCGCACAGGCCGCGCGGTTAGACAGATGGCTTAATCGCTCGGCAACTCCAGCAGGATAGAACAGGCCGCAATGGTAGACCGCTAGACCGCTCGGTCAACAAACCGCTGGATCAGACCGCTAAGCCGTCCGGTCAACAAACCGCTGGATCAGACCGCTAAGCCGCCCGGTCTAATACTTCAACAATGTGAAACAATCTGAAGATGTAATTTTCATCTCTTACACGAAGTTCACCAAGGAAATTCTTAATAAATTCGGAATGGAGAATGCAACTTCTATGAGCACTCCAATGGGTTCGACTGTGTCTCTAGACAAGGACGAGAAAGGAAAACCCTTTGATTAAACCAAGTACAGAACCATAATTGGATACTTGCTCTACCTCACTGCTAGTAGACCAGATATAATGTTTTCAACATGCGTCTGCGCTAGATTTCAGGTGAACTCAAAGAAATCTCATTACATCATTGCAAAGCGAATTTTAAGATACCTTAAGAGTACACCCAATCTGCTTATGGTACCCGAGAAATAATGATGTTGAGCTAATTGGTTTTTCAGATGTCGATTTTGCAGGAAGCAGGGATGACATGAAAAGTACTTCCGGGATGTGTCAATTCCTCGGAAGACGGCTTATTTCTTAGAGCAGTAAGAAGCAGAATTATTTGGCAACTTCTACAACCGAGTCAGAGTATATCTCTGCGGGTAGTTGTTGCGCACAGCTTATATGGATCCAGAATCAACTTGAGGACTACAACTTGAAATTTAAAGAGATTTTGATGTATTGTCACTCATCCAGTGCAATAGCAATCGCGAATAATCCAGTCTCTCACAGTCGTAAAAAGCACATCGAGGTGCGATATCACTTCATTCGGGAGCATGTGCAGAACAAGGAGATAACTCTCAGCTATGTCCCGACGGAGAAGCAGATCGCGGATATTTTTACGAAGCCACTGGACGAGTCCAAGTTCTCGTTCATCAAAACGGAACTAGGCATGTTGAACATAGACTCATGAAGAAGGCCAAGGAAGCAGGAACTCACTCGGGAATTATTTCACAAAGTCAGAAAATTGTCCCAAGGAAAATTCGTTGAGTACCGGAGCTCAAGTCGCTGATTCGTCGGACAATCATGCGATACTCGCCGAATCGGACTCAGCCACCAGCGAAAGTTGTCGAATCTCACTTAGGGCAAATTTCTACATTTCTTTATTGGATCTGAAGAGCGGCAAATTTCAGGTACGCGTCTTCTAGGTCAATTTAAAATTATATATATATATAGTCAAGATGGGCAACCGCGCCGCACTATTCGACGAGTCTATCAAGCCGATTCTGAAACTGTCTACCGACTCTTCGGCTCCCGCGACAAGTCATCGTCTTCCTCCAGTGGTTCCGGCGATTTGGACTCTACTTCTTCCTCGATTAAGGTTGTGAACCTCGTCCAAACCCTAGCCGACGGTGTCGCAAAGTCTCACTGACAAATTCAGACAGTGTTGTGATCCCGAGCCCCGGGTTTCGCCGATTCAAACAGCTGCCGAAATCCAGTTCTACAGAAATCTATCAAGTGTTCAGTGTTCCTAATGGCTCCCAGATGCACAAGTGGTTTGCTAGGGGGAGGCGAACTAGTTCGCACAGTGTTTGCTTCCGCCTCCGATGAATTCCAAAATGTGATCCTCATGTTGGATGCGGCTGGACTTTCCTTCGTCCTGGAACATCCCTGCAAGGTGTTGGACAAGGAAGTCCTAGAATTCTTCCAAAATGCAAAGTTATGTCATGAAGATACAGTCATAAAGAGCAAAATTCAAAAGACCAAGGTCAAAGTGAAAGCGTCACTCCTCTCAAGGTACTTGCGGTTTCCTACTTGCGACGAAGCCGACTACCTAGACGAGGATGACTTCTTTAGGGCTCTCTTGTTTTGTGGACTGCCCCGAGGGACCAAAGCAGTTAAGCGAAAAGGAATGAACGGAGAAGGAAAACTCCTATCGGACATCATGGGTAAAGTGATGTTATGCAAAAACGGTTCCCATGACTACCTCTCTACTGAGATATTCAAGACTCATGTAGTCGTTATCTGCAGAAGGAGACTTGATTGGGGTGCTCTACTGTTTGAGAAGATCAAGGATAGCCTTCGCACTCCCAACTTTGGGAGGATTATCAGCCTGTACCTGAATCAATTGGATGGTGGAAGGTTTGATATGACCAAAGGTGTGCCTATCCATCACCTGAAGAAAATAGACTCATCTATATTTTCCAGGTGGGATAGGAGGATCATCAGGAAAGGGGGATCCCCAGACTTGCATGTGGAGGAGGTAGAACAAGTACCTGAGGACAGGATTCCTACTACACACCCAAGTGAAATTCCTGAGAGTTTGAGTGCAGGAATCGAGGGGGAGTCAGTTGAAACACAAGTGGCCACTAGCATAGTGCCCTTGAGTGTGATTCCAGAATCAGTGCCAGTTCCAGATGCTACAGTTGCAGAGACAGAGGTTCTGATGACAGAGCTTGCCAAGATGGCTCAGAATGCTGTTGAAGAATTAGTGTCTGCGGAGGTTGAGGATGAGGTTGTTGCTCATGATGTTGATGAGGAGACTGCTGTTGAAGATGACTTGGATGATGATGATATTGTTGATGACCTAACAGTTGATGATTATGACATTGATAGTGCTGCTGATGAGACGATCATTGATTCTGAAAAGTCAAAGGCTGCTACTGATGTAGTTAATGCTGGTAAACTAGTGGTAAGAGAACTTGATAGTCCCTCTCTCAGAAATTGTTCTGGCTTCATCTTCTGAGGGGGAGGTGACTAGGTCATTTACATCAGTTACTACTAAGGTTGTTAGACTCTTGTGCAACCTTGAGAAAAGAATAGGAAAGATGCCAGATGCACCTCCTGCTGCTGCAGAGGAGGTTGTGGTTCTTTCTGATGGGGAGGGAGATGCGGAGGAGCAGACTCCAGTTCTGACTGTTGTTGTAGACCTTGGTACAACTTCTAAAGCTCTTTTATCTCCAATAGATGACACTTCCACTGAGGATCTGCCTAGCACTCCTATCCCTGAGATCCCAAGTTTTGCTGCTGAAAATTCTATCCTGCAAAGCATAGAGGCGATGTTGGCCAAGCAAAAAGCGTATTTTGATTCAACCATGCAGAAAGTGTTGAAAAGGTGAAAGAAACTGAAAAAGATCTGAACAACGGCCTAGAAGAGGCTAAAGTCAGATTTAACAAGCTAGATGCCAAGATGGACTCATGGTTTACTCAAGGTGAAAAAGGGGTAAATTTTGTCATGAAAGGACTAGAGAGCAATCAGAAAGTTGTGTGCAATGTAGATAATAATGTGAAGACTATGATTGACGGTCATAATAAAGCGATGGCACATTATGATGATAGCATGCAAGCTTATACAAATGCTTTGGTTGAAGTAGTCAGAAAGGGGGAGGAGACCTTGGAAGCTAAGGTGGTAGCTAAGGTAAATGCGCTTGAGGAAGCGGTGTTAGCAAACTTCAAAGGCGCAAATGACTACAGTTATGACAATTGTGTGTGGCTTCACAGTCATTTTATAGGATCTCAAGTACTTGTTGTGCCTGTACCAGTACATGATGAGACTCATCCTGTCCAGGATTACTCTCAGTACTGGACAGACACACAGGATTATTCTCAGGTTAGTGTTGTTGTTGTTGCTACTGTTGCTGAAGTTCCAGAGGTAGAACTTGTTGAAGACTCCCCTCCTCCGGTTAACAAGAGAAGAAGATCTGGGGAAGGCCCGTCTGTAGTAAGGTCAGAGCCGGTTCGAGTAGAGCCAAACAGAGAGATAGAAGAGGTTTGGAGTACGGTTTCCAGAGGAATTATCCTAGATAAATTTTCCTTGGTCGACCTTGGTGGTGAAAAACATCAGCAGCACTACGATCAAGAAGAATGGAACAAGCACAAACTGTCTTGCACAAAGACAAAGATACATTTCAGAAACAATCAGAATGTTGATTTGATGCCTCCAGCCCCTCCACGGGGGCTTATTTTGACAGGCAGAGGCTGAAGAGGCAGAGCAGGCAGAGCCAATAATCATATATTATGTGTTTTATTTTAAGTGTTGTGGGTTGCCCCCCTCCAAAAACAATGAACACTTTATATATATATATATATATATATATATATATATATGATTTCATGATTGACTGTGAATGCGCTCTCTAACTTTAATTCCATTTGTCGTTTCAAGTCCTGTGTTATTATTTTTTTTATGTATGTATAATTCAACTAAGCTTATAGGGTTCTGATTTTTTCAAATAGTGGGAGATTGTTGGGTATTGTATCCACAATAACCCGGATTTCAAAAAGGGTCCAGTTAAGCTAAGATGAATTGTAACTGTATTTGATGTTTTCTTTCGAGTTATATACTTGCAGGTTTTCATTGCTAAGTACACATCAATATCAGGTTACAGTGGGTCAGTAAACACAGGAATATACAATGTAATCTCTTATTGTGTAAACCAATGTGTTGACTTGCATGTAATCTCTCTATTTGGGTGTACTTCTATCACAAGTAAAGGAGAAGGATCAAGGAAGAACCAAGGCTTGGATTCAGAAGGACAGGAATTTGTCTAAGTAAATTTCGTCGAGTATGGCTAGGAATACACGTCGAATTCGTCGAGTATGCTCATTCATATTCGTCGAATTCGTCGTATATACCTTCCAACACTCGCCGAATTCACCTTTTGTACTTGGGGCAAATTCTCCGAGAATTAGAAAATCCGCCAAGTAAAATTCGTTGAGTATCATCGTGTATACTCGTCAAATTCGTCGAATGTATCTAATGATACTCGTCGAATATACTAGACGATACACTCTGAATTCGTCGAGTCCATTCGACGCTACTTCTCTGGATTTTTCTAAGTCTCATTCGTCGAATATTCTCTATCATGGCTTTGAGAGCGTTGAGTCATTCAGCCTATACTCGATCAATTCATTGAGTATACCAGCTGATACTCGACGAATTCGTCGAGTATGATTCTCCTCTTTGGCGTTGAGTGTATTGTCGGCCTGAGCTGATTTGTCTAAGTCTAATTTGTCGTATATCATAGACCCATTCGGCGAGTATACTAATGATACGCGGCGATAATCGACAAATTTGACTCCGGGTATTTTTCCAAAATTTTCAAAGCTCTGGTTCGGGTTTTCGGTCGGCCATGCACAGTAGTTTCTTAATTTTGTTTTAGGAAATTTTTTTATAACCGTTGGAAAGGATATCACTATAAATACCAAGGGGATATTTTATTTCCATCTAATCGTACAATTGCTCTCATTTTCAAACCTAGAAAACTTTCAAAATCGGAAACCGTCCGTCCTCCGCCGACTACTGTTCGCATCGCGATTCTTCCGATCGGCCGCCGACTACAGTGTGATTCATCTTTTTCGACATACACGACTGGATTGCTCTCTCTCTCTCTCTCTCTCTCTCTCTCTCTCTCTCTCTCTCTCTACCGATCTATACTCCTCCAGATCAAGTCGTTTGAAGATTCAAGACGAGATTCAAGATCTTTCAAGTCTACATATTCCGTGTTCTCCAAGCAATTTCAAGAACTATCATTCTAGAAGGACGGATTGAAGATCTTAATTCTTGTCTTTGTGATTGTAATATTGTTGTAAAACATTCGTTTAATCTTCTAGGAGATTTTCTCCGAGTTTGTAGATCCGTTTGTGGATAGAGTTTGTAGATCCGTTTGTGCATCGAGTTTGTAGATCCGTTTGAGGATCGAGTGGTAGGAGCGTCGTCTCCGAGTTGTAAGAGTTGCGGCTCCGAGGTGTAAGATTTGAGGAAATCTGAGATTGGTGAAGTAGCCGAATCCAGCCCTTCGTGGTAGATAGGCGAGGCGGAAAAGTGAACGTACCCAACTCGAGGAACCACTATAAATCTCTGTGCTTGTGTGTTTGATTTTTAAAAGTGATTTTTATTCTGCGTAAACACACAAACATCACTTATTCACCCCCCTCTACGTGATTTAGGTAGACGCTAGATACTTTCAGCAAGGTTTATTGCGTAAGGCAGAGCGAAGCCGCTCGAGGATAGCAAAAAGTGTTCATGAAGCTTTTGTATTGTTCCCACTTTCCCTGTTTTTAGTTTTTTATGTATTTGTTGTAGATTGTTCCCTAGATTTTACAATTTCACACTTTATGTTTTGTACAGGCTGTAGTGCCTTCTAAGACAATGTTTTGTCGCACTTTCATTTTATAGTTCATAGATTCTCGTTAGTTTGATGTTTTTGAATTACATTGTGTACTATGCAAGGTTGTTAGGATCGCGATCCAGATCATAGGATCTTACAATCCTACGATCCTGATTTTGTAAATCGATCCTGATTTTGTAAAGCGATCCTCGATCTGACCCTACTATCAGATCTGATCCTACCTCGAAACCATCTCATCTAGGATCTCGATCCTAACAACCTTGGTACTATGTGGCTGGTTATATTTTGAAATCGTATCATTTTTCACTTTATAATAGTTTTGCTGCTGGTAAGTGTATCTTGTTTTGATTTTCCAACCTTCTCCTCCTCCCCGGCCTGCCATCCAATCCCTTCAAACAGCCGGCCACCCCCCATAAGATACAGCCACAATTGGTTGTTCAGATTTCCCTTTTCCTATTCCTGTTTATTGTAGATTAATGAAATTTCATGTGCTAATCCTATAGTTTACTCCTCCCGAGTCACCAACGGCCAACAAAAGTTCCACCGCTTCCAAGGCCCTGTACCAACGCAGGACTTCAATTCCCCCCTCCAGCAATCCCGCCGCCAGCCCTCCCTCCCTTCCAGCAGTCCACCACCGGCCCCCGAATCGCCTTCCAGCAAACCGTCAGACTCCCTCAGCCACCTTCCTTTCTTTGTCCAGCCATTGGGCCCCCCTACAGGTCCCCTCTCCGACCCCTGTCCAGTAGTCACCACCTCTCCCAAAGACTACAGTCGCCTCCCTGGGCAAATCATGCCCAGATCCCCACAAGCCCGATCGTCCCATGCCTGTCTCTGCCATTCCAAACACGTGGATCCACCTCAAAACAACCACCCAACACCAAATCTGTCCAGATTTGGGTATTTTAGCCTGGGTTCAGCCACCCCCCATCCTGATCCAGCCCTCCCAAATCCCGACCAGCCTTCCCCTCGCCCGATCCCGTCCACCAACCACCGGAACCCCTCTTTGAGCCCTCCAACGTTCAGATCTATTTCATTTGCAGCACCCCTAATATTCGTATGGTGTTTTGTATCGGTATTCAGTTGTAGACATTGTTATGGTTTTAGATTATTACATGTTTGTTTGGATTTTTTGTTCATTATAGTACTTTGCTCTCGGATAAATCTCTAACTGCTGGAAGGACAGATTCGCCGCGCGCTCTCGCTTTGGCCTTCCATACGGAGGAGAGGCTCAGTTTGCTTTGGCCCAAATAAATTATTATGTCTTGCTTTGAATCATTTGCGTGGGATGATTTTATTTATTATCTAATTTGTGATTTAATTCGTCGGGCGTTGCATCACATGTAGGGTTAGGTCACTGATTTTCCGTCTCCTATAAATTCGTCCTGCGTCAGAAGTTCTACACCGTTAGCAAGAGACGTTCATATAGGAAGTGATCTGTGGGATCCGAGTGCCCCTTGGTTTGCTATGGTTGCTTGTTGTAGTAATAGCTATGTTTTTTGTTCTGACGTTAGATCAGATTGTTGATGTAGTTCGTCAGTGGTAATGATGGATCTTCACACTGTCGTAAGAATGCCATGGATAGCAGCACAATGGCTCCCAGTTTTTTGAGCATTTCATCGACAGAATTGTCTAAGATGATTAATGAAGCAGTGGCGGTGGCAATGGCAACATGATGAGTTGAGTCGGCTGCTAACATGATATTGATTACTCTTGATCACACCCTTGTGCATGTTGTCAAAACTAACCGAGGTGGAGGACAAATAGTCAGTGCTAGAGATTTTTAATTGAAGTAATTTTTTGGACTTTCACCCCTTGTTATTCAAGGGTGTTCGTTTGCCAACTGATGCAACAGATTGGATAGGGAGTATTAAGGACTTTCTGATGGCAACTGAGACTCCTGAGGACAGGATGGTTGCATTTTCAGTGTTTATGTTAGATGGAGACACAAGCTGTGGGGGCAAGTGGAATACGCGAGATGCTTGCGGGCATCTTTTGACACAGATCACAATGGGAGAATCCTCAACAGTTTTTCTGAAGTGTTATATCCCGACAACGACATGACTGGCACTACAGGAGACTTTTTTGGGGGTTAGTGCAGAGAGATTATTGTGGATTCCTGTGCTCAAGAGTTCAAGATGTTTAGTAGATATGCAGAGAATATTGTTAGGACGGATGAGGAGCAAGTTCACCATTTCTATGAGGGCTTGCGTGATGAATTAAACGGCATTTGTAACGCCCGTAAAATGTTAAAAAAAACAGAGATTCCCAAGTGGTGCTGGTTCACCTTTCCCCGATCAAGCCCGCTCTTCTATTTCCGGAAGCCGACGGCGGTGCAACCCGCCGCAGGCGCGTCTTCCGTCTCCCGATCGAGCCACTGCAGGAAGCCTCCGCCTCCTACTTCTCTAACATTCGGAGTCTCCTTCCTCTCCAGAAAGTTCAGCCGGCTCCCTCTTCCCCTTCCCGTCCTGCCCGCAGCAACAGAGAAGCCGTCGGTGCAGAGCGCCGATAGCAGGCCGTCTCCTACTTCTTTTCCTTGCTTTAGACAGTCGTCAGGAGTGCCTTTTCTTTTGTTTACAGCCAAGGTGAGTTCCTGTTGATCTTCTTATTTTGTTTATGCAAATCCTTCCGGTCATTAATGGAATCTCTCGACGTTTCCAGATTTTTGTCGTCTCTAGTCAAGTGAACCCTTCCAGCAATCGATCCCTCCCAGCAAAGGATCGATTTTTCAATACCGATTTTGTATTTCAGTCCGGAAACAAGGGAGTTTGACTCCTTCATTTCAGAAACCCTAGCGCTTCAGCGTTAGAGAAAGGGTAATTTCCTCTCATTCTTTATGAAGTAGTATGCCCTAAAATTAGAAGTGATGCTTATAACCTTATCTGCACCTTTGGAGTTGTAGAGAGAATCAGAAAGAGACTTTTAACCTTTTCAAGTGTCGCAAAAGCAATGTCACCGCGTCTCGTGTACGAACGGCGGAATTCCACTGTAAGAAATTCTAATTCTTTCTGGCTAGGCAAATCAATTTGATTACATTTTTAATTTTTGTGTAATTCCATATAAAATACTATAGCAGCACAAAAATAATTAGTATCGTTTGGAGAATGGCAAATTAGTAATCATTCAGTTAACTCGTTGCCTGATAGAGACCAATTCCAAATTTCTCAAACAGTTAGATCACGGGTTAGTGCATGATATGGAACTTCCACATGTATATACATATAGATACAAATATAAGATATTAGGGGCTCGATTACGACTTCTAGCCAACTATATCAACTTGATGAACGGTCTTTAGTACACAGAAGAAATGTCACAAGCAAAGTAGCACTAGTTCAAGATGATTATACAGCACGTCAGAGTTCTCCTCTCGTGCTTGATAGAGGCGCACTATCTTTCTCATAGGGCGTAGTGTACCTTATGGGCCTCGGAGTTTGGGGAGATGTTTTTCCCTTTTAGACAATTAGTAGATTCGAGTCTGTGTCCACATGACAATAGAACACCTGAGTTCCTTAGTTGCACTCGGATCGTTAGATTTCAGTTGCGCGTTAGGGACTACTCTGCTTTGAGCTTTAAAAGGAGTACAAACATGACCCATCTAGAACACCGGAATAGATCGTGCGTTAGAAGATACTTAGATAACCAACGTCGGAACTTGAATAAATACCCGAGAGTACGTAAACATATAACCAAAAATTATGTTGCCAGTGATACCCCCTCAGAGCATGCATAGCACATTAGCATAAAGTTTTTCTGCAATATAAAACTGATTTTAAAATAAAACGCATGTATTCAATTATTTTTAGAGAATTTTATGGCTCATTTGTTTAAGCTTTTAGGGCCGTTTCGTTTTCATAAAACGCACCGCCGGCCATTTTTAGCATTTGTTTTTCCGCCAGTGTTTCCATCAGCCCCGTTATTTCGCAGAGGCTCTAACATCGCGGGACAAAACACTGGGCAGGAGCTCTGATGTATCGCGTTTGGAGGAAAGAAAAAAGCGAAGCGGCGCTAGGGCAGGATCGCGAAATCCTCTGTCGTCTCTCTCGGTCGCCGCGAGGAGCAGATCATCCCTCCCCAACTTCTCCGATTGCGCACACATCTTCACAAACCGACGGCGCCATCGATCTTGTTCGCGCGAAATCCATCAGACGGCCTTCTCTTCTCTGACTGCAGGTATTCGCATGTGTTGTGCTTCTCCGGCTGTAGGCTTGCGAATTCACTTCATCTTCTCTCCCAAAGCTCCTTTGTAACCCACTGCGTTCCTTCTTCGACTGCAGGCTCGCGAATCCTGATCCTTGCAGTAGCTCGAAACCCACTGCAGCAACCCACTCCATCTTCTTCATTCAGATCAGCAGCAACCTACTGCATCTTCTCCGTTCATATCGGCAGCAACCTACTGTAGCAACCCACCGTAGCAGCATCGGATCCCTGAAACAGCAGGTATAAAATTTATTTCCCAGTTATTTTTTATTTACAAATGGCAATGAATATGTTATAATGTGTGTGTATGTGTACTCCATGTCACGTATGTAATGTGTGTGTGATAATATATTGATGAACATGAGTTGTCTACTGGAGATGACACACAAAACATTAACGATTCTCCAAATTCTGTTGATGCGAGGGGAAAATGGACAGACAAGGGGAAAAACAAGATGACCAACAAGAAGGCGAGGAGTTCGATGATGGAAGAGATTACTGAAACATCACGCATTATTGGGTGTTGCATGATGGAGCCTCCGCGCATCCAGATATCTTCATCATTGTACACAATTCCTTAGGCTATTTCAGAACTCGAAACAATTCCAGAGGTTTTGGATGATTCGAACTACGACTTCTACCACTACTGCACCATGTTTCTGAGAGAGAAATAGAATCGCGAAACTTTAATGAGCAGCCAACAGGAACGACGGCTAAAATGGCTGCAGGCTATCCAAACAATTCCAGATATATTTGCAGTACTATGCAGTATTTGGAGTTCCTATGTGTCATGTAGCAATATATATACATATATTATAAAAAATAATTTAAAAAATATATAATGAATTTTTTTAAAAAAAATTATTTACAAAACGTCAGCGCTGCTCTGCCAAAAGTTCTTTGTTTTGAACAGCTCTGCAAACACAGACTATCCAAACAGATCTTCATTTCCAACATCCAGTTTTCAACAGCTCCATTTACAATCCTACATTTACAACAGCTCCTTTTACAACCGCAATCGCTCTACCAAATGAAGCATTAGTGTCACTAAAAGGAATGGTTTTTCTTACACTCTCGTTGGGCTATCCCATTTTTGGCATGTTTTTTTACAGGGGACCCAGGTGGGAGGTTGCGCTTAGGATGAACGTTTATTGTGGAGTCCATCATGTAGTTGGTTTTCTTTTGGTTATTTCATTTCAATACTTGTTTACTTAGTCCATAACCTTGATGTAATATTAAAGTTTAAGATTAAACTTGTTATAAAAATTTGAGATATGTCGTTATTTGTTTCTTATTCCTTTCTAGTGGCTTTGTGAAATCATCAGAAAGAGACACTTTTTTAACCTTAGTCACATGTTCAACTTCCGCTGTAAGTTTATTTTTCAGCATTAATTCTTTTACACTTGCTATGTACTAGTTTTAATATCGTATCTTGGTTTTCTACATATCGCTGACCCGACCGGTCGGCCGAATTGTTGTTAAACTGGGATGGGGTGTTACAGCATTTATAGGTCTTAAATCAGTGGGCTATAGTGCACTTGTAAAGTCGGCCCAAATTTTAGAGCATGACATCTTGAGGACTCAACGACGCAAGGCATCATGCCAAAGAATATTGAGTTGAAGGACCCATTACTGTAAGAGAAACCGGATGACAGATGTGGACATAAGAGATCGCATTCTATTGTGTCTGATGATGAGAAGTCGATCATGTCTGATGGTTCGCATCTTAAAGGAACACTCATGTGTTATCAGTGCAAAATACTGGACACATTTGGCGTAAATGCCAAGGTGGGGCACTGCCAAGAGAAGAGAATCGAAATTTGACGATGGTCGTTGGGCCGGGCTATGTGGACAAGAGGAAAATCGTAGAGTCTATTGCCTGCGTGGTTGTCTTGGCCAGCGGCTTGACCTCCAACTACTTGGAGTAGTCATCATGACCATGAGAAACCTCCTCTGCTCGCTGGCCTGGAGGAATGGCCTACCAGGTCCATCCCCCAAATTGTAATGGGCCACAACGATGTGGTTGTCCTGAGCCTCTGCGTTGGTAGGAGCTGAAGCGGCGCAAAGAGCTTGCACTTCTGGCACTTCGACGCATACTATGTCGCATCCCTGCGGACCATTGGTCAGAAGTAACCTTGCCGCAACACCCACTTCTCCAAATTCCAACTCCGAGTTCATAAATATTATGTCGGATGAGTTGCTTGATTACCTCTCCTCAATGAGATACATACATCATCGTATTGACTTTATGTTTGGAGATTGTTTACCTCATTATCCCACTATCGCATAAGTTTGAAAGAGGGTGAGGGGCTCTATGGGCAGAATACCAAATTGCTTTAGAAGGGTCATATTACGGAGAGCAAAAGCTTGTGCACAGTTTCTGCACTATTAGTCGCGAAGAAAGATGCACAGTAAAGCGATGAATAAAATCACAATCAAGTATCATTTTTTTTCCAATCCCCTGATTGGATGGAATGTCCGACATGCTCAGTGGGCCAAGCATCTATTCAAAGATCAATTTTAAGAGTGGGTATTATTGAATCAGGATCTGCCCCAGAGATGAACGGAAGATTGACTTTAAAACTAGAGGACAATGTGAGTGGCTAGTGAAGTATATTGGGTTTACAATGCATATACTGTCACAACCCGCATTTTTCAGCGCCAAAAAAGTATATCAGAGTAAGGGAAAAATGCGCGTCATGATGTCACGTCGACAGGGGATAACTGCTGACGCTCAGGAAAAACTCCTATTTATCCATGAAGAAAAATTCTTTAAGTTATTTATAGATAAAATCAGTTTAAGTATAGTAGTTAGCCGTATCCCTCGGCCTATAAGCTGACGCTCCAACACGCTCCAGAATCTGAAAAGGTCTCACATACCGGGAGTCTAACTTGTGATTCCTTCCAAACCTTTTAACACATGACATCGGAGAAACTTTCAGAAAAACCAAGTCCCCAACAGCGAACTCCAGATCAACCCTTCGTTGATTAGCATATTTCTCATATCGTTCTTGTGCCACACTGAGCTTTTCTTGAATATGAGTCACGGCACAATTCATCTCTTCAAGGGCATCCGGACCTAGCAACGGTCTTTCTCCAACCTCAGCACAAAACAAAAGAGTCCTGCAACGCCTCCCATATAAATCCTCAAACGGGGTCATCTGCAGACTCTCTTGGTAACTATTATTGTACGCAAACTCCATGAGTCTGAGACGTTCATCCCAAGCATCATCGTGATCCAAAATATAACACCTGATCATATCTTCTACAATTTGATTTACTCTTTCCGTTTGACCATTCGTCTGCGGATGATAGGCGGTGGAATACCTCAAGTCGGTACCCAACCCCTCTGGTAAACTCTTCCAAAAACGAGACGTAAATCTAGAGTCTCGATCTGATACGTTACTGACAGGAACTTCATGCAATCGGATAATCTCATCAAGCTACAATCCAGCTATCTTCTTCATAGAATATCCAATCTTAAAAGACACAAAGTGAGCATATTTAGTCAATCTATCAACTATCACCCAAACAGAGTCGTGCCCACGGGGAGATCTCGGTAAGCCGGTGATGAAATCTATCGAAATACTCTCTCACTTCCAACTTGGAATATCAAGCGGTGTCAATTTATCTCCAGGCCTTCTATGGTCGGCCTTAACACGCTGTCAAGTATAACATTCCGACACAAACTTCGTTATATCATTCTTCATTCCCGACCACCAAACAATTTGCTTTATATCTTTATACATTTTAGTGGAACCAGGGTGGTAGGTCACACTGGAACCATGAGCTTCAGTACAAATCTTAGCCCGAATGTCACCAAAGGCGGGAATGCAAAATCTACCCCGATACTTCAATGTATCCAACTTATCCAAAGAGAAATCAGGTAGCTGTCCCGTCTCAGTTCTATTCTGGAGATGCAATAAATCCGGATCATCCTTCTGGTGTGCTCTAGTAAGGGAAATCCAAGAGGGCTCTTCTGCTTCCAAACTAGAAGGCACAGCACTACTCCTAATTTCAATGTCCATCAGCAAAAATTCATCCACCAAGGACTGAACAGATAGATTAAAAATTTTTGCGGTCTTTCTACTCAAAGCATCGGCTACTACGTTAGCCTTTTCTGGATGATAAAGAATCTCCACCTCATAATGAGCCACATATTTCAATCATCTACGCTGGCACAGATTTAATTCCTTTTGAGTGAAGACGTACTTCAAACTCATGTTCCGTATAGATCTTGCACAGCGCGTCATATAATAAATGTCTCCAAAGCTTCAACGCATAAATTACAACAGCAAACTCCAAATCATGCGTAAGATAGTTTCTTTCATAAATCTTCAATTGTCTTGATTCATACGCGATCACCTTCCTATCTTGCATCAAAACGCAGCCAAGTCCAATATGTGATGCATCCACATACACAGTGTACTCAACCCCTTCGGTAGGCAAGGCTAAAACTGGAGCAGTACACAATCTCTTCTTCAACTCTTGGAAAGCTTCTTCACACTTATCACTCCAAATGAATGCAGTATTCTTTTGGATAAGTCTAGTTAAAGGAGCAGACAATACTGAAAACTTTTCCACAAATCTTCTATAATAGTCAGTCAGGCCTAAGAAGCTCCTAATCTCCTTAGGTGTAGAAGGTCTCTCTCATTCAAACACAGCAGAAATCTTGGTCGGGTCTACGAAAATACCGTCCTTGCTTAGAACATGACTCAGAAAGGACACCTGAGATAGCCAGAACTCACACTTGCTCAACTTCGCATATAGCTTATGCTCCCTCAGGGTCGACAAAAACAATCGTAAATGTTGAGTATGCTCCTCAACACAGCGGAAATACACAAAAACGTCATCTATGAATACGATCGCGAAACGATCCAAGAAATCCTTGAACACTTTATTCATTAAATACATGAATGCAGAGGGTGCATTGGTCAAACCGAAGGACATCACCAAAAATTCAAAATGTTCATGTCGCGAACGGAAAGCGGTCCGTGGAATATCTGCCTCACGAATTCTCAACTGGTGATAGCCTGAACAAAGATCGATCTTTGAAAATACCGAGCTACCATGCAACTGATCGAACAGATCATCAATTCTCGGCAAGTGATATCTATTCTTAATGGTCATCTTATTCAATTCTCTATAATCGATGAAAAGCCTCATCGATCCATCATTTTTCTTTACAAATAATATAGGAGCACCCCACGGAGAAGAACTTGTTCTAATAAAACCACACTGCAGCAATTCATCAAGCAAAGTACGCAACTCATCCAACTCACACGGAGTCATGCGGTACGGTGATTTGGCAATAGGACGAGTACCTGGCTCGAGGTCTATCACAAACTCTATCTCCCTCACCGGAGGAAGTCCTGGAAGGCAATCAGGAAAAACATCTGAAAACTCTCGCACCACCGAGACATCCTCAAGACGTGGTGTAACAAAAACAGTTTCCAAAGCAGAAATAGAAACCAAAAAACGCCACACAACCAGACTTTATAGCACGACAAGCACGTACCGCAGAAATAATAGGGGAAACTTTGTCCTGAAAACAATAGACGCTCATAGGTTGCCCATTGTCCATCCTGAAATCCAGTCGCTTTGTCTTGCACTGGATGACAGCATCATACTTGGACAACCAGCCCATGCCCAAAATCACATCAAAGTCCGCCGGATCCAACACCATCAGATCCGCAAAGGCTAGGAAATCGCTTAGATAAATAGGACATCTCAGAACTCCTTGATTAGATATCACCGAATCATCGGAGGGAAGCTTGACGTTGAAGGAGTCTCCTAATTGATCCACGTTTAGACGATGTCTAACCACGAAACTCCGCGCCACAAAAGAGTGGAAGGCACCCGAATCGAAAAGAACGCGCGTTCACCTATTCCGCACCTTAAACTCCCCTGATATCACTTGCGTAGATGTCTGAGCTTCCTCCCTGGTCATCACATTCAGCTTTCCTTTTCCTCTGTCCTGGTTTGGGGGCGGCGGCAGAGCCTGAAGCGGGGCAGGCTGCAGTGGAGTCTGAGCCTGGGGGCATGAACACTTCAGGTGCCCCTTCTGCCCGCACTAGAAGCAAGTCTTATCCTTCGACCAGCAACGACTGGCGTCATGACCCTTCTTTGCACAGATCGGGCACACCAGATCACCTTTGGGTGCACCTTGGATGGCGAGCACTGGTGCTGCTTCAGGGTGGCAGTGCTCTTGAAACACCTTTCAAAAAAGTGGCCAGATTGACCACAGAAGCTACATACTTCTTTACTTTTCTTCTTCGAAGAAGGGTCGGATGCCCTAGAGCTTCCATCCTCATCACTTTTCCTCTTCTCTTTTCTCTCCGCAACACCTCGATTCTTGGCGTTTTCAAACGCCTCAACCTTTAGAGTGGCTTCCACTGCTTCAGCATAGCTTTCGGCTCTATAAGCTCATGTCAATTGTTGGACATCGCTTCTTAATCCTCCGAGAAAACGCTTCACTCTTCCTGCTTCCGAGGCTACCATATCAGGAGCAAATCTGCTCAACTTACTAAACTCAATCGCATATTCGCTCACCGTGAGTTGTCTCTGCTTTAAATGTAGGAAATTATTCATCAGACGGTCCTGCTCGACCGAGGGTAAGAACTTCTTAAGCAGCATCACCTTGAAGGACTCCCAAGAGCATCCTTCCTTCAAACTTTCCTTTTCCCGAATCCACCAAGTCTTTGTCAGGCCTTTCAGCTTGTAGGCCGCAATCATTACCTTTTGGGCTTCAGCAATCCCCGAATACGTGAACATCTCATCGATAGTGATGATCAAATCATCCAAAACCATAAAGTCGGCACCCCCGTCATAAGTGGGAGGTCTCAATCGCTGGAAATGTGATATAAGGTTCACCTCTGGTGGTAACGTCACTGGGGGTACCAGAGGAGCAGGATTAGCAAGTACGGCTTGAACCGCGACAGAATCTTGCGCTAAGGGTTGCTGCGCGGGAGCAGCAGACAACAAGCACTGAATCTGCGACTGCATCGCAACTAACTGCCTCGACAGAGCCTTATTGCTCTGACGCAGACTCTCGATCAACGCATCAGTCACCAAATACAATCTACAAACAAACATCTTAGGCTTTAGTTGGGGGAGCGGCTGCAGTTGTAAAAAATGTTGTTGTAAATACAGGTTTGCAAATGAAGTTGTTGGAAACTGGTTGTTGTAAATGGAGAACTGTTTGGATAGTCTGTGTTTGCAGCGCTGTTCAGAACAGAGAACAGTTTGACAAAACAGCGGTGTCGTTTTATAAATATTTTTTATTATAAAATATTTTATATTATATACATTTTTTTATTATTTTTTCTAACATATATATATAGAGAGAGAGAGTAGTTATATATAGAGAACCGATTCTCTGGACCTTAACACAGAGAACCGTGAAATTGACCCTCAAATGTATTTCAAATCAAAAAGTGATCAACATGAAAATTGTAGATCTCATTTCACGCTGATCACTTTTTGATTTGAAACGGTTTAGGACCCCGATTTGGGACCCAAAAAAAGTCACGCCGAACATATGTACGGACGTCCGGGTTCGGCATGACTTTTTCGTGGCTCAAATCGGGGGCCTAAACGGCTTCAAATCAAAAAGTGATCAACATGAAAGTTCGAGATCTACAACTTTCATGTTGATCACTTTTTGAAATAAGATACATTTGAGGGTCAATTTTGTGATTCTCTGTGTAAGGTTTCAGAGAACCGATTCTCTACATAAAATTTATATATATATATATATATATATATATATATATATATATATATATATATATATATATATATATATATTCAAATCTATTTTTGTAATATATATATATATAAATAAATTTTAATGTTTCTGTTTAGTATAGAACATTAAAATTCTGAGCCTCTCCGCCGTGCTTCCACGCAGCTCCGCGGGCGGCAGCGGTCGGAGCCCACCGGCGGAGTCGCCGAACCCCGGTGAACCCGCCGGGAGTAGTCCGGAGGGGTTCCAACAAGGCCACCGCCGGTGGTGGCCCTAACCGTGATTTCGAGCGGCAGGATTGCGTTTTTCCAAACCGCACCGGCGTGAAAAGCTCTACCGAATAAAGCCTTAAATTACTTCCATAAGACCTGATAAAGAAACAAATATTAACAGAAATTATTTTAAAAAAGACATTTAGATTCAAATAAGAACAGCATAGCGCTCCAAGAGGCATAATTAAAATTTTCAATTATGCTTATTAAACAACTGAACTAGTTAATGTCCATGTATTAATTTCCCAGGCAAAGACAATCAGGAATAAAATATAGATATGAACAAACTTATTAAATAAATTAACATCTATTAATCTAAGTAGGATAAACCTGGATTAACTGATAGACCCTCAGAAACAAGAAATGGTGCTGATGATGGATAAGGCTGCCTAACAACAAGATGCAATGTATGACCATCTTCAACATCTTAAAGCATCTAAATCAAGGCGAAGCATTCCATAAGGACGCATTTGAAGGTGCAAGCAGTGGTTATGTATTTGATGTAGTGAGATTTAAATGCAATAAAAAGAAATGGCGCGACACTAAATTCATAAAACATATCTAAAGCAACTTGTGGAAATATTAAGAAATTAAATCAGTTTATTAGCATAGCAAAATCAATAGAAAAAACACTGAAATATTCAATAATCAGCAAAAAAACAAAATTTGCGTGGTATTTCCCTACTACAGTAGAGAAAATACAACCAAATAAAGTTTCCATGAGTTAACCAAGTTAAACTGATCAATGCTAAGTAGAGGTTGTTGAAAGAGCTCAAAACTTATATGTATTGCTTGTATATCAAAATACTGTGAGAGAATACAAATATATAGGAGGGAGAAAAAGAGAAGAAATCATATACAAGATGTGGGACTAAGGAGAGGAGAAGGAAAAAAAATAAAGAAAGAGGCTCAATAATGGGCTCTTTACATGGGCTTTTCTAACACTCCCCCGCAAGCTGGAGCGTACAAATCATATGCGTCAAGCTTAGACAAGCACTGATAGAAGAGGGTACTGGAAAGAGCCTTTGTGAGGACATCCGCAACTTGTTCAGTCTCATGAACATGCTTCAGTTCGAGCTTCTTCATTTGAACATTTTTCCGAATGAAATGACAGTCGACTTCAATATGTTTTGTTCTCTCGTGTAATACCGGGTTCTTGGCTATATGTATAGCAACTTGGCTGTCACAGAGGAGGAGAGCGGGGGAAGGGAGCTTTACACCCAGATCGGTAAGCAGACTTTCAAGTCACGTCAGTTCTGAAACCACTGAAGCCATGGCCCGGTATTCTGCCTCAGCTGCCTCAGCTGATGATCGATCAACGACCGCTTGTTTCTTGCTTCGCCGGGTAATCAAATGTCCCCCAAAATATGTGCAATAGCCACTGGTTGACCATCGATCATCAAGAGAACAAAGCATAATCAGCATCAGAATATGTCACCAATGTTGGATCTGAAGATGAGGCTTTGTATACCAGTCCTTGAACAGCAGACGTTTTAAGGTATCTGAGAATGCGTTCAACAGCCTGAAGATGAGATCTTCGCGGGGAATGCATGTATCGACTGACAATACCAACCGCGAAGGAGATATCTGGTCTGGTTACCGTGAGGTAGATCAATTTTTCAACGAGACGACGATAGTACTGTGGATTCTGGAGTAGGAGATCTGAGTCAGATGCCTGAGCGCACAACTTGTGATTTACCTCCATTGGGGTGTCAATCGGCTTACAACCTTAATAGACTGCATCATGAAGGAGGTCGAGGAAGTACTTCCGCTGAGAGAGGAAAAAACCATCGGGTCGTCTGGTCACCTCAAGACCCAAGAAGTATCGAAGGGGCTCCAGATCTTTTGTTTGAAATACGGAGCTCAGATGTAATTTGACCTCTTGTATTCCTTTCGAGTAGTCTCCTGTAATTATGATATCATCAACATATACTTGCAGAAGAACCGTTTCCGTTGTTCGATGACGAGTGAACAACGATAAATCTGCCGAGCTTCGAGTAAAACCAACCTCCCGAAGGGTCTTACTGAACTTGTCAAACCACGCCTGTGGGGATTGTTTGAGACCATACAAGGCTTTCATAAGACAACAGACCTGAGACTCGCATGTGGTCTCAAACTCGGGAGGTTGCTGCATATAAACTGTCTCATGTAGATCGTCATTCAGAAAGGCATTCTTAATATCCAGTTTGAGTAAGGGTCATCGGCGATGGACAGCCACGGAGATGAGGACGCGAACGGTGTTGAGTTTGGCTACCGGACAAAAAGTTTCTTCATAGTAGAGTCCCAGTTGTTGAGTGAAGCCGCGAGCCACCAAGCGAGCTTTCCGACGGTCAATAGTTCCATCAGCAGCATGTTTGATGACAA
Source organism: Platanthera guangdongensis (assembly GCA_039583875.1). Classification (NCBI taxonomy): domain Eukaryota; kingdom Viridiplantae; phylum Streptophyta; class Magnoliopsida; order Asparagales; family Orchidaceae; genus Platanthera; species Platanthera guangdongensis. The sequence goes on from CM077154.1 coordinate 55,843,376, forward strand.
AGACCCACTTACACCCAACCGGTTTCTGACCGGGAGGGAGGGAAACGAGTCCATGTCTGGTTGGCCCAGAGAGCGGCCATTTCCTCCTCCATGGCGGCCCGCCAGCCAGGATGTTGGAGCGCCTCCTGCACAGAGTTAGGGATCGAAACCGGGGAAAGAGAAGTGGCAAATGTGTGAAGGTGGGGAGAAAGGCGATGCAGGGAGACACGGTGTGCCATAGGATGAGCAGTGGAGGCCATTACCTGATCAGCGGGGCGCGAAGTAGCCGAGGTCGAGGCTGACTGCAGAGGGGAAACAGAACCGGAAGGGCGACGAGTGTAGACACGAATGACAGGCGGTTTGGAAGGCGCAGGAGCCGGAGCAGGTGAGAGTGGTGGTAGAGGTGTAGTAACGGGGATAATAGAGCGTGAGAGGAGTGGCGCGATAGTTGTCGGTGGGAGAGAAGTGGGTAAGGGAGTAAAGAAGAACGGTTGATCCTCCCGGAAGGTAACATCAGCAGAGACGGAGACCTTGCGGGTAGCGGGAGAATAACACAAATAGCCTTTCTGCGTACGCATGTACCCGACGAAGATATGTTTAGCCGCCCGGGGATCCAATTTGTCCGAGGACGGGCCCAGTCGGTAGACGTAGCAGGTGCAGGCAAATATACGAGGCAGGAGAGGGAAGGTCGGAGTAGAGGGAAACGGAAGGCTGAACGGAGTAGCATAGTTGAGGACGGAGGAAGGGAGACGGTTGATAAGAAAGCACGCAGTGGAGACAGCAAAGTATCAGTAGAGTTTGGTAACATGCATTTGAAGCATGAGAGAGCGGGCAACATCAAGTAAGTGTCGGTTCTTTCGTTCGGCAACGTCGTTTTGCTAGGGTGTGTAAGCACATGATGTTTGATGAATTATTCCGAATTCAGAGCACAAGTCCGCAAAGTCGTGGCCAGTATATTCACGAGCATTATTGGTGCACAATGTTTTGAGGGTGGTGTGGAATTGTGTACGGGTTTCAAGGACAACGGCCCGAAAAATACGGGGAAGCTCGGTACGATCACGAAGTAAGTAAAGTCACGTCGCGCGAGAGTAATCATCAATAAACGTAATAAAGTAGCGATAACCAGAAACACTAGTAATTTTAAAAGGACCCCAAACATCTGAATGTACTAAATCAAAAGGAGCAGCGCTTCGGGTACAATGTGCAGGAAAAGAAGAGTGTGGCTGTTTGCCGAAGATACAGGACTCGCACTGAAAGGGGTGAAGAGAGATATCAGGAAGAGCTCGCTGGAGGACTGGGAGAGAGGCATGCCCAAGACGTCAATGCCACTCACTGGAGGAGACAGAGGATATGACAGTGGGAGAGTCTTCGAGGAGGTAGAGCCTGTTCCGCAGTGTGTCTTTACCAATGGTAGTCCGCGTCCGCCGATCCTGGATGAAAAATGAAGAGGAGGTGAATATGACAGCAATCTAAATCATTATTAAGGCGACCAACAGAAAGTAAATTGAAAGGGGAGCTCGGAACATGAAGAGCCAGCGAAGGGAGAGCAATGGGTTGAGAGAAAGGTCAGCTGAGCCGGAGACTGGAACCGTCTCCCCATTTGCCACGGTGATACATTTCGGATGAAGAGAATCTGAGTACTGGGATGGCCACAGTGATGTAATGTGATGAGTGGCACCCGAGTCCACGATCCAGCGCGGACTATTGGATAAACAAGAAGTACCTGTATTGTAGACGGAAGCGAGGGAGGCAGAGGGCGGGTTGAGCAGTCCTTGAAGTTGCTGGAGCTGGAGACGAACAGCCTCAAGGTCAGGAGGACCGGCAGAGGATGTGTCAGCAGCAACAGAGGCCGACGGACGAGGAGGATAACCATTCTTCTTGTAGCAGGTCGCCTCAAAGTGGTCGTCCTTTCCAAAGTAGGAACACTTCGGCCGACCCCGACCACCACGCCCCGGCCCCTAGATCCCGAACGTCCACCACGAGTGGAGGTAGGTGGGGGAAGTAAGGGGGGATTGCTGAAGAAGGGCCGAGGGGGAAGGCGCAGAAGTATCCGAAGGAGGTGAAACACGGAGGAGCATGGAGCACACATCAGATAAGGATGGTATGGTGGAGGAAGCCAAAACCCGAGTCTGAATACTCTGAAGTGAGGGGGAACACGAGCCATCATTATGGCAATGCAGACGGCCTCCTTCTGAGCTCGCTGAGTAGCATGATCATTGGTAGACGGCTGATGCTGGATCCAGGCCTCAAGAAGTCTTCGCGCGAGCGACAAAGGAGGTCATATCCGAAGGCCCCCCCACCCCACCCCACCCCCAGTGTCGAGAGCTAGAAGATCAGTGAGGATACCATAGAGATGCTGGAGACTGTCCCTGCCTGAGTACAAGGAATGCAGCTCATCCCACATAGCCTTGGCCGTTTCGTGATACATTGACATCTGATGAGGTTCACCATCCAGGGAATTGGGGATCCATGTTTGAACACGGACATCATTTCTGAGCCAATCGTCGGTAAGAGGAGAAAGAGGAGCTTGAAGGAGATGAGGCAAAAGGCCCTTGGCCTAGGGGTGCAAACGAGTCGAGCTTGGCAAAATTTCCAAGCTCGAGCTCGAGCTTTTCATTTCGAGCGCGAGCTCGACGAGCTCATTTTTCTCAGCTCGAGCTCGAGCTCGAGGTTCGAGCTCGCGAGCTCGAGCTCGAGCTCGAGCTGCTCGCGAGCTTTTTAGCTCATGAGCTTTATTTTCTTATTTTTTTTATTTTTTTTTCAAAAATGTATAAATAAAAAGCTCGCGAGTCGGCTCGCGAGCTCATGAACAACATTAGATGAGCTCGAGCTCGACTCGTAATCGAACTCGAGCTCGTCGAGCTCGAGCTCGAGCTCAACAGGCTCGAGCTCGAGCTCGAGTCGAGCTTTTTTCGAGCCGGCTCATCGAGCTTTCGAGCCGGCTCAACTCAACTTGCACCCCTACCTTGGCCTGAAGAACACGACGAACAGAGTGGACCCAAGGGATAAAATTCTTCTTCCCAAAGAGGGAAATAGTGGTGATCCGCAGCTCATCGCGGATGTCAGTCGGATAAGCCGAGCGGACTGCAGGCGGAGCAGCATCCTGGCCGGTGGAGTCAACGGAAGAACCCATAGAAGCAGGAGGCAAGCCGCGGCGACTAGGGAAGAGACCGCCCAGAAGGAGGCAAGTCGCAACGAGTAGCAAAAGGCAAGTCGCAGCGACTAGGGAAGAGACCGATGCGGGTAGAAGGAGACAAGCCGCAGCGATGAGGGGACTCTTTAACGATAAGGCCGCGCCGGACCAGAGAACAACGGGCAGTCACAGCGACTAGAGCAGTGACAGGACAAGAGAACACAGCCAGACAGGAGACCGCACGGCCTGGGGACAGGCCACCAGCGGCAAGGCAAAGAGGTCGTCGTGACCAGAATGTGAAGGGGAAAGCAGGGAGAAGCCGCGCGGTCACGGTGATAACACCAGCAGCAAGGAGAATGCCACGACCAGAATGCGGAGTCCGCAGCGGAAGGAAGAAAACCGCTAGCGACAAGATACGTCGCAGCGACTAGGTAGGAATCCGCAGGTCAGGTGAGGACACCAGCGGCCAGGAGAGAGGCCACGACCAAGAGGCGGAGCGTGCTGAGAAGAGGAGAAGCCACTAGAGACAAGAGAAGCAAAGTGCGGCCAGAAGAGAGGCCGCTGCGACTAAGGCAAGCTGCGGCGAGCAGAGAGCAGAGTAGCGAGACGATCGCGGCGGGAAGACAAAGAGACCGCAGCGACCAAGGCGACAAAGATAAGTCGCGGCGACTAGAGAGAGGTCGCGGCGACTATAGACAAGTCGCGACTTGCAGAAGGACCGCGCGAATAGAAAGGGAGGCCGCGCGAGCAAGGGAAAGTGGATGGGTGGTCCCCACTTGTGAGAAAGGGTATAAAAGGGAGGAGGAGGAGGAGGAGAGGTGGACGCCACGAGAGAGATTGAGCAGAAGAAGCGGTTAGAGAGACCGAGACCGCGCGGGAAGCCGCGGTTACGGAGACCGCGCGACGAGGAGGCAGGCCGCACTAGACCGCGTCTAAGGCAGGAGAGGAGGCCGCGCGGTAAGCCGGTAGAACAGGCGGTTTAAGAAACGCGAGGCCGGACCGCTCCATGTGATACCATGTTAAAAGAGCCCAAAACTTATACGTATTGCTTGTATGTCCAAATACAATGAGAGAATACAAATATATAGGAGGGAGAAAGAGAGAAGAAATCTTATACAAGATGTGGGACTAAGGAGAGGAGAAGGAAAAACAATAAAGAAAGGGGACCAATAATGGGCTCTTTACATGAGCTTTCTAACAGGGGCGAACCAAAAATTCATGAAAGATCTCATCAGGTGAAGAAAAGCAAAGTAAAGTGGTCTGAAAAAGATCCGAAGACAAGAGACTCCACATGCAAAAGTCGCAATGGCAGCTGCGGCTCATAAGGAAAACAACTTTGGGTCAAGGAAGAAGAAGGTGACATTGGAATCCGTGGCGAGACGAAAGAGGAATCTGAGACGATGACAAAGAGGAAGAGAAGAGTGAAATAAAAGAAGGGGAGGAGTTACCGTCCAAGAAGATGTTGTTCATGTCTAAGGAAAAAAATATGGTTAATGAATCCTCCCTTGGCATCAATTGTCAACATGGATATTAATACCCTTGTGACACTTGAAGTTCCACACGTTTAATGGAACTTCTAATTTTTTGAACTTCTGTTTTCCCTTCTTTTTTAACTGAATTTCTTATTTAACAACAACAAAACAACTTCTGATGGAAAAAATAGGCGTAGGCTCAAACATAAGACTAAGACTCAACATGGGAGTAGGAGGGAAAACAAGGCCAACCTAGCAATTCAAAGGATTATGCATCTGTCTAATCTAAATTAATTTAATGATAGAGAGCAAATCAAAGGGAATACACCACTACAGTTTCTCCAACTTAAATAAAATCCATGAAACAAGAGTGCGAGATAAATGAAAATGTTTGGCATAAATAAAAGAAAAATGTAAGCGCAAGGTAAACTGATGCGGCACAGGCGTCACACCTGCCCGCCACCCTGGAGTCACACCAGGGGGCCCACATGGAGTCAGCACCAGGCGGCTTTCATCAGGGCCGCGGCCCGTACACCCCAACCAACTCTCTGCCACGGAATCACCACCGTGCGGCAGGTTGTTGAGGTCGGGGCTCGATCCCCAGACCTCCTAGATAAGAGGCCTTCAGCAGCACTCTCATCACCAACTGAGTCGCGGATCAGTTGGTGATGAGAGTGCTGCTGAAGGCCTCTTATCTAGGAGGTCTGGGGATCGAGCCCCGGCCTCAACAACCTGCCGCACGGTGGTGATTCCGTGGCGGAGAGTTGGTTGGGGTGTACGGGCCGCGGCCCTGATGAAAGCCGCCTGGTGCTGCCTCCATGTGGGCCCCCTGGTGGGACTCCAGGGTGGCGGGCAGGTGTGACGTCTGTGCCGCATCATAAAAGTGCACTTTTATGATGCGGCACAGACGTCACACCTGCCCGCCACCCTGGAGTCCCACCAGGGGGCCCACATGGAGTCAGCACCAGGCGGCTTTCATCAGGGCCGCGGCCCGTACACCCCAACCAACTCTCCGCCACGGAATCACCACCGTGCGGCAGGTTGTTGAGGCCGGGGCTCGATCCCCAGACCTCCTAGATAAGAGGCCTTCAGCAGCACTCTCATCACCAACTGATCCGGCCCACATACATGTACTCGCGCAGGAAGACTTGATCGGATCGCCGATCGGACTCCGCGGTTGCGTCCGGGACGTCGCCGCGAGTCAAAACGCTATATTACTTTATATCTTTTGAGTTTATTTTGGTGTATTTGATGGGTAACCCACCGGCCAATCATAGTCGTTGATTGGGGTTGCCCTAAGTCATGTTTTCTTATAAATAGGATGCTAGGGGGCTGATTTCGGGTATTGTAGAATTTGGAGAAGTGTTTTCCCGGATTCCTGCGATCCCTCCTCGGTGCCGACGCCGTGGAACCCTAGGTGACGACTCCTAGGCCGTCAAACTTCCCCCAAAGGTAAACCCTACCCCCCTCCTTCATTTTCCATCTTGTTTCTCCCTATTCCGCCACCGGAAACCCCCTAAATCTCCAGCCGACCGCAGCCGGTCTGCAGCCAAGCAACCGGCCAGAACCCGCCCCTTTTCCCCCCTGTCCGCCGCCGCGTGGGTGCCAAAAACCGGCCGCCGGCCTTGCTACCAGCCCCAGCCCCTCCGCCCCCTCTTTCCCTCCAAAACCGGCCACCCAAGGGACTTTCCAGTCCTAGCCGACCACCCCTCCCCCTTCTCCTTCGTGGATCCACTTCCCTCCGCTCCGAAAACCCTAGATCTCTTTCGATCTAGTGCTACCACCCTCCGATCCATTATTCCCTCCACCCAAACTTTCCATTTTTGTTCGGATCCGCTCCAAATCATCGGATCTATTCACCCCCGGCCCGGATCTACTCATTTGTGGCCGGATCCGCCGTCTACCATCCGTTACCGCCACTTTTTGCCAAAGGCAGCCACCGCCATCGCCGCTTCGCCTCCGGTTCCACTTCCGATCGCTCGTTTTGCATCCAGTTCGTCAAATCCTCCATCGCCTCGGATCAGCCCACTGCATCGTGAGTATTTCATGGTATTATGTTTGCACTTGACATTTGCATTTGGTTGTTTATCTATATTTGTGTCGTGATTATAGTTTGGTAGTTGTTGTCTTATATGCTAATAGTTGTTGTGGAATTAGTCGCCGCCGCTTGCTAAGGCCCTCCGCGCGGAGGAAGTCGTTGCCTAATTGCCAAAGTTATTTAATTGTTTCTTTATTTCGGTTAATTGGGTGGCGTTGCTAATTTTCATTGCTTAAATTACTAATCGTTGCTATCCGACTGTTCATTGCATGTAGCATTGCATTCGCATCTCCCCTCACATGTGCACGTAGGGTTCTAGCTTCCGAGCACCACTAGCCTACCCCTACATCATTTGGTATCAAAGCTTAGGTTAGGCCACTTGCATGCTCCGTAGTGGTAGGACTTTTAGAGTAAGCATGGTAGAACCACAGAACACTGAGGACCGAGCGACGAGTTCGAATTCGGACGCCGCTTTCGCTGAGTTCCAACGCCTTGTCCTAGGTCGCCTTGACACCATAGGAGCCCAGTTCGACGATGTGCGTCATGACCTTGCCGAGGTGAACCTTCGTTTAGGCCACTTAGAGGATGTCAGGGACACTCCGACACAGCTTGACGATTCTCTTGAGGACGACCCTGACGCTCCTCCACGTCGAGGGCAACGCCCGAGGGATGGCCCACCTCCCGCAGACCGTCACCATCGTGATAGTCCTCATCGAGCCCCGATTCCGCCAGTAAGGCGACATCCTGATTTTGCGAGAGATTATAGGCAAGTCCCGGCGAGGGATAGACTGCCACCCCAGCGTGATGAGTACTGTATGTCACGTCAGCCTCAGCCGGACCCCAGAGATCGTGTGCCCCCACACGGTCGCCGCGACCATCACCAGGATGATTATTATCCCCCGGGTCGGAGAGAGCGTGGTCCCCCACCCGCTCGATACGACTACGCTCATGATGACTCCCCCAAGTACTACCCCGATCCTAGGAGAGGGGGCCACTATCATGACATCACTCGTCGCATCCGACTCGATGCCCCTTCGTTCGATGGTCGCCTAGATCCGAAAGCCTTCAGCGATTGGCTCTTGGACATGGACCACTACTTCGAGTGGTACGACATGAGTGACAAGCGTTGCGTCCGCTTTGCAAAGATGAAGTTGATCGGGCAAGCTAAGGTGTTCTGGATTAGTGTCGAGAGAGCTCTAGAGCGGGATGGTTACTACCTCATCGCCAGATGGGACGAGATGAAGGAGAGACTGAAGGAGAAGTACCTCCCCGCGTCATATCGAGATCAGCTATTTGAGCAGCTACAGAACTTACGACAGGGGACACTTACTGTCGCCGAGTACATGGCTCGCTTCGATGAGCTGGTCGTCAGGAGTGATATTTCAGAGGAACCTATTGCCACTGCCGCCCGTTTCAAGGCGGGCCTTCGTTCCGATATTTGGAGAGAGTTGATTCCCCACCGCTTGGAGACCGTTGATCAGATATTCCAGCTCTCCCTCGAGTATGAGCAGTACCTTCGTTCGTCTAGTACGAGGCAGTTCACCTCTCGGACTGATTCCTCGACCTTTAGGAAACCCGCCCCGCCCCAGACCACCACGGCCGCACCCTCGCGCATCCTCGCGGATGCGTAGGGTAAAGCCGTAGCCACTGATGGCCAGCGATCTGGGGGCATTGTATGTTTTAGATGCTCTGGCAGGGGCCACGTGGCGGCGCAGTGCCCCACGCGGAACCTGTTACTTGAGGAAGAGGAGGAACAGGGTTTAGAGGGTGAAGAGGAGGCCCCAGAGGAGGTTAGGGCTGCAGTCGAGGAAGGTTGGGAGAGTGACGCCGAGCGATCATTAGAGGTGGGAGTGATTCGGCGCCTCCTACACACCCCACGTGTGGACGAGGACTGGCGACGCACGACCATCTTTTATACGTACTTCCCTAGTGCAGGCTGTCCCTGCAAGCTAGCCATTGATGGTGGGAGTTGCGTGAATATTGTAGCCCAGAAGGCGCTTGACCGTATGCAGGTGAAGGCAGAGCCTCACCCCCATCCGTACCGTGTCGTCTGGGTTGACAAGACGGCGATTCAGGTCACCCAGCGTTGCTTAGTCCCGATCACCATTGCGTCCTTTCAGGACAAGGTCTGGTGCGATGTTATTCCCATGGACGTCGCTCACGTGTTGCTTGGCCGCCCCTGGCTTTTTGATCGTGATGTCACGTGCTTCGGCCGCTCGAACACGTGTGTCTTTTATGATAAGGGGCGGAAGATCACGTTGACACCCACACAGCCCCGAGATCGACCCAAGGGTGTGGTAGAGTCATCTCCGAGCACGAGCGCCTCGCGACCACTGCATATTCTGAGGCGAGGTGAGTTTCTGCGGGATAGTGCGGAGTCCGATGTTATTTATGTAGTCGCCGCTACCCAGGTTACTGAGGACGCCCCAGTCGATTTCCCACTCGCGGTGCGTCCCCTGTTAGGCGAGTTTGCGGACATTATGCCGGACGAGCTCCCCGATGAGCTGCCTCCCCCTCGGGACATTCAGCATGCCATTGATTTAGTCCCGGGAGCTTCCCTCCCGAACCTGCCCAACTACCGCATGCACCCGGATGAGCACGCTGAGCTCAAACGGCAAGTTGACGAGCTTCTTCGGAAGCAGTTCATTCGCGAGAGCATGAGTCCTTGTGCGGTCCCCGCCCTTCTTACCCCTAAGAAGGACGGTAGTTGGCGTATGTGCATCGACAGCCGCGCCATCAATAAGATCACGGTCAAGTATCGCTTCCCCATCCCACGACTCGATGACTTACTGGATACTATGTCCGGTGCCCAGATCTTCTCCAAGATCGACCTCCGCAGCGGGTACCATTAGATACGAGTTCGCGAGGGGGACGAGTGGAAGACCGCATTTAAGACCAAGGACGGTTTGTATGAGTGGCTAGTCATGTCATTCGGGCTATCCAATGCCCCGAGCACATTCATGCGAGTTATGACGCAGGTGTTGCGGCCCTACATGGGCAAGTTCCTGGTGGTGTACTTTGATGACATATTAGTTTACATCCAGACTCAGGCCGCTCACCTCGATCATTTGAGACTTCTCTTCGGCACCCTCCGTCAAGAGAAGCTGTATGTGAACCTGAAGAAGTGCGCCTTTCTGTCCGAGTCCGTCCACTTCCTAGGCTTTATTATTTCCTCCACTGGAGTCTCCGTGGACCCTGAGAAGGTCAAATCTATTCGAGATTGGCCTGTACCTAGGAATATCCACAAGGCTCGTAGCTTTCACGGGCTTGCCACCTTCTATAGGAGGTTTGTCCAGGGGTTCAGCACAATCATGGCCCCCTTCACGAGCTGTCTCAAGAAGGGAGAGTTTCAGTGGACCCCCGCAGCCACTAGAGCCTTCGAGGAGATCAAGGAGAGATTGACGACAGCTCCCGTCCTGAGGTTACCAGATTTCAGTCGCGTCTTTGAGGTCGCCTGCGACGCGTCCGGTATCGGTATAGGTGGCGTATTGAGCCAAGAGGGACACCCAGTTTCCTACTTTATTGAGAAGCTGAATGACGCAAAGCAAAAGTACTCGAACTACGATCGAGAATTTTATGCTATTGTCCAGTCTCTGCGCTACTGGTTCACTTTTATGATGCGGCACAGGCGTCACACCTGCCCGCCACCCTGGAGTCCCACCAGGGGGCCCATATGGAGTCAGCACCAGGCGGCTTTCATCAGGGTCGCGGCCCGTACACCCCAACCAACTCTCCGCCACGGAATCACCACCGTGCGGCAGGTTGTTGAGGTCGGGGCTCGATCCCCAGACCTCCTAGATAAGAGGCCTTCAGCAGCACTCTCATCACCAACTGATCCGCGGCTCAGTTGGTGATGAGAGTGCTGCTGAAGGCCTCTTATCTAGGAGGTCTGGGGATCGAGCCCCGGCCTCAACAACCTGCCGCACGGTGGTGATTCCGTGGCGGAGAGTTGGTTGGGGTGTACGGGCCGCGGCCCTGATGAAAGCCGCCTGGTGCTGACTCCATGTGGGCCCCCTGGTGGGACTCCAGGGTGGCGGGCAGGTGTGACGCCTGTGCCGCATCATAAACTCTAGCGTTGTGAGCACCTTTCTACATCCAATATCATCAAAATAAATTATTTCTACAAGCATTTCTGATGTGGGGTAGCCTATGTGGTGCACAAATATAAAGCAATCCTGATGTTATGTGCGAGGAGACAACTCTGTTTTTATTAATGCAAAATGTAACCCACATTCAATGATCGACAGCAATTTCACAACATGGTAATAGAGAAATAAATCACATGTAGATATTTTAAAACAAGGCAAAAGCAATTTCTTTGCACAAATAAGATTTGGCTTTCCTCCACGTGGAGATTCGGATCGAGGGCGTGCGGCGAATGATTCTTGTAAATCACAAAATTCCCCAGAAAAAATACACAATAGATCCAAACTACCATAGGTTCACAATACCAAATTATAATCTTGAAAACAAGACTCCATAAAATAATAATACACTCACAGAGTAAAGAGAGGTTGTCGTGGAGTGGAGATTCCAATGTGACTTGATGGCTGGAATTAGAACTCTGCTTGCTAGGTCGAATGGGAATCTGCAGTGGATAGGGAAAAATTTGCAAAAAAATAGTGGCCTGAATGTGTGGACTGGGGAGGAACTAATTGGAGGAGGTCGGGGGACATAAGGAGTATGGCCGGCAGTGAGTGAGGGGAAGACGAGGGTTGCTGGCGGCGGGCAAGGGCTTGGAGACGTGTGACGGCACGATTCTGTCGAGGGATCGTGGATGGCACGGGGATGGCATCGGCTGGAAAAGGGAATAGCGGTGACGATAGCTTGGGAAGGAGGAATAAAAAGGTAATAAAATCAAGGAGTCATCGCCTTGGGTTTGTGGTGTCGGTACCACGAGAAATCGCCGGATTCCAGGATGAATCTCCAAAATATGCAATGAGAAAATTGGCAGCCCCCCTGCACATATACATAATAACACCACACTAGGGCTCCAGCTCATCAATGGTAATGATTGGTCGTTGATGTAGCCGGTCTAATTACATGAAATAAAGATCAAGCAAAACAATGTAATATATGAAAATGTGGGTAAAAGAAAATTCAGACGCATTTGTAGAGTCAGATCGTCGATCTGGTCAAGTCCGACAGCGCAAATACACGAGTGTGGGTACTACCTTGCGGCGAGCCATCTCCAAAAGGTGATCCTCATTAACTCCCCCAAACTGAAAAGTCTTCATCTTAGATGAATAGAGACAATCATACAGTACTCGAAGTTCAGGGGCAAGCCAATTAAGCTCTGCAGGCGATATCCAAGGGTCGTCCTCGCCAGTGTACTACGTATCGGTATACAGGACCATCTGAAGAGGGGGAGTGCGCTGAGATACTATCTCTATAATGCTCTCTGCAATCAACTCACATGTTGGTGGTCTCGGTGCAATCGATGGTTCCAACAGTGAAGCCATAGAAGACCGACCCAAATGTGGGTGGGGCTAGGAGCAGGTGGGATGTGGGACTGGGCATGTGGAGGTGTAGGCTCGAGAGGATGTGGAGGTGTCTAGGCTTAGGATGGTGTCCACGATACGGGTCCTCATACTCGTGAGGCTAGTAGTATGCATCAGGTCCTCAACACTTAATATGGTATGGATGCCCATGCTTGTAGGAATATCAAGCTCGTAGGCATTTGTTCTAATTTTCCTCATGACTACGTAAGGAAACATTCACCTGATGCTTAACCTTTTAGCAGTCCCCCAAGGGAATCTCAACACGGACTTGCACAATCACCTACTCGCTTTCCAGAAATATGTGTTATCTGTGAACATCACAATTTATAATATTCAGTACTAGTAATGATCTGTCGTCGGACGGACACATGTAACTCATGCAAATGATGTGTAAATGACTTCGCTGGCGTGTTGGGGTGGAGCTTTAATGGAACGGGATAAGGTCGATAGGCTTCCAAGGCTTGTAAGCAATTCTACAAGAAATGGACTCAACCCAGTAGACCTATTAACCAAACTATTGTAAGCGAAATTGACATGGGGAGGAATGAATCCCAACTAGATGCATGCTCACCCACTAGACACCTAAGCAGGTTTTGTAGACTCCTTCCTATTAACTACCTCAGTCTGTGCATCTACGGGTGTTAAGCCGGTAAAAATTTTAGGGTTGTGTCAATTTTATGTCATAACATCTTCCAAAAGTAACTCATGAATCTCACATCCATTTCAGAAACTGCGGACTTCGGTAGACCTTTCAACCTAAAGACGTCCCTCACGAATAGTAATGCGACATGAGAAGCGTCTGCAGTCATGTTGAAGGCAATGAAATAGGTCATCTTCAAAATCGATCAACAACAACATAAATAAAGTCGTGTTACCTCAAAGTGCGAGGTAGCCCGAGCACAAAATTCATACTAATATGCACTCAAGGCTGATGTGGGTCAAGCAGAGGACTATGCAGGCATGTTGATGTGTGCCAGTTTTATGTCATAGCATCTTCCAAAAGTAGCTCATGAATCTCGCATCCATATAAGAAACTGCGGACTTCGGTAGACCTTTCAACCTAAAGACGTCCCTCACGAATAGTAATGTGACATGAGACATGTACAATTTTGTTGAATGCAATGAAATGGGTCATCTTTAAAATCAATCGACAACATAAATAAAGTCGTACTACCTCAAAGTGTGAGGTAGCCCGAGCACAAAATCGATAGTAATATCCACTCAAGACTAGTGTGAGGCAAGCAGAGGAGTGTACAGGCGGGTGTTTTGTTTGGTCCCCATAGTCGTTTGATAGGAACGACAATGTCTGATGATGCAAGCCACATTGTTTTTCAGGCTCGGACAATAGAAGCGGTTATTACCGAAATGTCCGGCAGCGCCACCCGCATGCATCTCCCAGATCAGGTAATCATAATAGGAAGCCTTGGGTATGCATAGGTGAGAACCCTGATATAAGTAACCCACAATAATCTGGAACACATCAGCATGCTCCGGAAAATCTATCGATAATGTGGTGTACATCTCACCAAAATCAGGACAAGTCGGATAGTTGGTGATCACTTTCTCAAACCAACATGCTCGTGCACTCAACGCCAACAGCAATGTGACTCGGCAGGTCAAATCGTCTGCAGCTTTGTTCTCAACACTCGTGTGGTGTTTAAAAACATAGTTAAAGTCTTGTAGGTACTCAACCAACTTGGTGTGCTGATATCCCAACTTCATTTGCGAGTCTAAGTAACGCAACGCCAGATAATCAGAATAAAACACAAACTCCCACTGTAGGAGTGCCTTCAGTAGTCTAGAGACTGGACAATAACATAAAACTCTCGATCGTAGTACGAATATTTTTGTTTGGCTTCATTCAGTTTCTCAATAAAGTAAGAAACTGCATGTCCCTCCTGACTTAACACACCACATATACCAACGCCAGATAATTGATGCATCGCACGTGAACTCAAATACACGACTGTAATCAGGGAGTCTCAAAACAGGGGCGGTCGTCAACTTCTCTTTACTCTCTTCAAATGCACGAGTGGCCGCTACGGTCCACTGCAAATCGCCCTTCCGGAGACAACTCGTGAAAAGGACCATAATCGTGTTAAACCCCTTAACAAACCTTCTATAAAAGGTAGAAACACCATAAAATTTGCGGGCCCCATGAATAGTCATGGATCACTCGTGAATGAACTTAACATTTTCATGGTCAACAGATACGCCAGTGATGGAGACAATAAAACCTAAGAAGTGGACCAACTAAGACAGGAACGAACACTTCTACAAATTCGCAGTTAGTTTCTCCTTGCATAGGATATCAAATGGGAGTCTCAAGAGCATAAGGTAGTCAATGTGAGTATGTTGTAGATCAAAAGGCCGTCAAAATACACAACTAAAACATTTGCCCATGTAGGGTCATAACAGTTGTGTCATAACTCTCATAAAGGTAGTCTAGGTATTCGATAATCCAAATAGAATGACTAGTCACTCATACAGACCGTCCCTGGTCTTAAAGGTGGTCTTCCACTTGTCCCCTTCTTGAACTCGGATTTGGTGGCACCCACTACAAAGGTTTGGGCACCCACCATCGTGTCTAATAAGTCGCCGAGTCGGAGGATAGGGAAGTTATACTTCATAGTAAACTTGAGGATAGCCCAGCTATCTATACACATGAGTCAGCTGTCATCCTTCTTCGGAGTAAGAAGGGTTGGGACCGTGCATAAACTCAAGCTCTCACGAATGAAGTGCTTCCGGAGAAGTTCATCGATCTGCCTCTTAAGCTCAACATGCTCATAGGAGTTCATACAATAATGGGAAAGTTTGGTAGTGAAGCTCTCGGGATTAAGTCAATGGCATGATGAATATCACACAGGGGTGATAACTCATCGGGGAGCTCGCCAGACATAATATCAGCAAATTCAACCAGAATGTGACCAATGTCCAGGTGAAGCTCGGGGGTCTTGGAAGGGCATTCAGAAGTCATGGTGTCCACCAATACATAGGCAATACCAACCTCATCTTTATCTCTTAAAAACTTGCTCAAGGTATACATAGTGTTGGAATTATGAGTTTATTATTATATTAGTCTATTAGAGTCTCTAAGAGTTTAGTCCCACATCATGAGTCTGTTTTAAGTGTCTTGTTGTAATGGTATAAATAGACCATTTGAGGATGAATATAAATATTGGGATTATTGTTATTTTATGTTATTTGATCTGTAAATAACTTGTATAGGTCATATTGTATTTGAGATATATATATGTGTTTGATCTCCTCAAGGATGATCAAGGCTCTTCATTCTACAACATGGTCTCAGAGGCTCACGAGTCACGCCTAGGATTTTCGTCCCATCCCGTTGGCGCTCGATCCGCTATCGATCCAGCTGCTTTGTGTTGTTGTTCCCGTGCCGCTGCCTCTACGTCGCTACTTCTGTGTCGTCGACTGCTCTGTGTCATTGTTTTAGGGCTTGCTGCCACTGATCTCTTTGTTCCAGGAAGCCGCCGATCTCTGTCCCGTGAGCTGCGGCCGATCTCTTTGTTCCTGCTGTTTTAGGGTGGTATCATGTACCCGTTGCAGCCGCCTGTTTCCAGGAAGCCCTGCCGCCACCTGTTTCCGTGCAACCGATGGAGCTTCCTCTCCCCCTCGTTCTCTTATTTCTCTCGATCCTCGATCTCCGTTGCGGGAGGGATCTCGTTGATATTTGCTTCATGGATTCCAAGGACACCTATGGGGCCTCTACGGGACGGATTACTAGCATTCTCCTCGATGAGAAAAATTACTTTTCATAGGCCACATCGATGAAAGTAGCCCTTGCTGGCCGGAATAAGCTTTCATGGCTGACCGGCGGCCCCCTATGCCTCAATCGACCGACACAGATGACAAAAAGGAGGAGTTTGTCAAGTGGTCGACGGAAAAGTACATGATTCTTGGATGGATTCAGTGCTCGATGGATCCTTGCATCTTTAGTCAGTTCATGCGCTTTGAGGACATCTTCGAGCTTTGGTCCACTCTCCAACGCACCTTTGGGCACGCGCGTGTTGATGCCCAGATTTTTGACATCTTTCAGGATATTGCTTCCACTACTCAGGGAGAGCGTTCTGTTCAGGAGTACTTTCACTTACCTTTAGGATCGTTTTCTTGAACTTAACGATCTTGAGCCTCTTAGTGCCCTGAAATCTCCTGTCGATGTTACTCTTATTCGGAAACAGCGACAACGTCGAGAGACATATCAATTCTTGATGGGGCTTTGCCTCGAATACGAGTCTACCCGTGCTCAGATTGTGGGGATGTCACATTTGCCCGATCTTCTCGAGGCCTACTCCATTGTTGCAGAGCATGAGAGACGTATGCAGCGGCACTCTGGTCTCTCCGCCACTCGTGCTATCTCCTCTTTACCTACTGAGCAGAAGGTCCTTGCTGCTTCTTACCTACCTCCCACCTCCAGCACTCGTGGACGAGGTGGTCGGGGTTCCTCAACCTAGCCTGGAGGTCGTGGACATTCTGGTGGACGTAGCTCTACGGGTCCTCTTAGCCCTTGCTCTCACTGTGGTCGTCTGTATCATGACCGCAGTCGAGTATGCTTTGGCATGCACGTCTCGGTCATGCTATCCCTCAGCGGATGTTGTTTGTTTGTCCCGATGCGTCTTTTGTTTTTCCTTTTCGTTGTGATGTATATGAGCTGACAAAACACACACGCAGCACGTATGTTCTTTTGTTAGTCGTGCTACTTCTTGTTTTGAGTTGGTGCATTCTGATGTGTGGGGCCCTGCCCGTGTAGTGTTATTTGATGGTTTCTCGTACTTTGTAACTTTTATTGATGACTACTCTCGTTGCTTATGGGTTTATCTTCTAAAACATAAATTTGAGGTCCTATCTGTCTACTCTCATTTTTCACGTATGATACGGACCCAACATGGTACTTCTGTTCACATCCTCCGCTCCGACAATGGAATTGAGTACACTTCTCGTCCTTTTGATCACTTTCTCCGCAATGAGGACACTCTACACCAATTTTCATGTTCAGGTACCCCCGAGCAGAATGGGGTGGCCGAGCGCAAAAAATACCACTTCTTAGACTTTGTTCATTGCCTTCTTCGGGGAATGAATGTCTCTAAGTCCTATTGGTGCACTGCTCTTCTTACCGCAACTTTCCTTGTTAATAGGACTCCTCGTCCCCTTGCTGGTGTTACCCCCTTTAGTCTTGTTCATCCTCCAGTCTCCGCCTTCCTCATCCCTCTCCGGGTCTTTGGTTCTGTTTGCTTTGTCCAGGATCGATGTCCTTCTCGGACCAAACTCGACGACAAGGCCATCCGCTGTCACTTCCTCGGCTACTCGACTACCACTAAGGGTTATCACTGCTAAGACCTCAAGTTGTGTCGTACCATTTAATCTATGGATGTGGCATTCCATGAGTAGGTTCCTTTTTATCCAGCATATTTGATAACCCATGCACTTCCTGCTATTGTGCAACCTCTCCCGGTCTTTTCCTCACCACCAGTCAATGCCCCGCATGTCCTGCTGATATACTCTCGCCGCCAGCCGCTCCCTCCACCAGCTACACTCACTTCTCCTCCAATCCCGGATCAACATCCTCTTCCATACGCAGTTAACTCTCTTGAGCCTCTCTCCTCTACTTCTTCTGTCGACTTACCTATTGCTCTTCGCAAGGGTAAATGTACTTAAGTTCGTTCATTTCTTACTGAGCATCCATTGGCTAGTGTTGTTTCCTATCAGCGTTTCTCACCCTCTTATCAGGCTTTTGTGGCTACTGCTGATTCTGTTCGCCTGCCTGCTTTGACCGCTGAGGCTCTCTGTGACCCGTGCTGGGTTCGGGATATAGAGGAGGAGATGTCTGCTCTCCGTCGTACTGGGACATGGTCTTTGGTTCCTCTTCCTCCCGGGAAACGTACAGTTGGGTGCAAATGGGTCTATACTGTCAAGTACTCTGCTGATGGTACCATTGATTGTTATAAGGCTCGTTTGGTGGTAAAGGGCTTTACCCAGACTCCGGACGAGTTTGGTGCCACCTTTGCTCCGTGGCTAAGTTGACCAGTGTTCGTATTTTGCTCTCGCTTGCGGCTTCTCGGGTGTGGTCGCTCGACCAGCTCGACGTCAAAAATGCTTTCCTGCATGGTGATTTACAGGAGAAAGTCTATATGGCACCTCCCCCCGGGTTTGCTCTTCAGGGGGAGTATTAGGGTAGAGTTTCTCAAGTCTCTGTACGGCTTAAAGCAATCCCAGCGAGCCTGGTTTCAAGGGCCATATGGTTATTATCTTGGTCTACGTGCACGATATTATTCTCACGGAGGATGACCCTTCTGGCATTTTTGAAGTGAAAGCTACACTTCGCTCAGCCTTCGAGGTGAAAGACCTCGGATCTCTCCGTTATTTTCTCGGGATTGAAGTAGCTCGCTCACAACAGGGCATCTCGATATCGCAGCGCAAGTACACCTTAGACCTTCTTCGGGACACGGGCCTACTTGGGTGTCGCCCTGCGAGTACTCCTATGGATACTAATCATCGCCTTTATGTTGAATCTGGTGATCCTCTACCAGACCCCTCTCAGTACCAGCGTCTGGTTGGCCGCTTGATATACTTGACCAATACTAGGCCCGACATTAGCTTCTCAGTGGGCGTTTTAAGTTAGTTTATGCATTCTCTCAGGACATCTCGCTTACAAGCTGCTCGACGTGTTATTCGTTATCTTAAGCGCGCCCTAGTTTGGGTTGTTCTATCGGGCTGATAGTGCCTCCAGTCTCTCATGCTTCACTAATGCATACTTTGTTGGCTTTGACTGAACAATGGTCGACGACAGGTCTTTGCGTATTCCATGATGATCACCTTGTTTCGTGGCGGAGCAAGAAACAACCTATAGTATCTCACTCTTCTGCTGAGTCGGAGTACCGCGGAATGGCTCTCGGCGTCACTGAGTTGGTTTGGCTTCGATCACTACTGACTGAACTTGGCCTACCTCTTGCTACTTGCTCGACGCTCAACTGTGATAATAAGTCAGCTCTCCTACTTACTCAGGACTCGGTACTACATGAGCGCACCAAGCACATCGAGATGGATGTTCATTTCTGCGTGACCACATCCGTACTGGGACTATCCTTCCAGCTTTTGTCTCATCGACCGAACAGCTTGTTGACGCCTTCACTAAAGTTGTTGGTCTTACTCGTTCAGATTTTACTATTTTCAAGCTAGGCATGATTGACATTTTTGCACCAGCTTGAGGGGGAGTATTGGGATTATTGTTATTTTATGTTATTTGGTCTGTAAATATTCTGTATAGGTCATATTGTATTTTAGATATATATATACGCTTGATCTCCTCAAGGATGATCAAGGCTTTTCGTTCTACAACAATAAATGCACTTATATTTCCCATTACTCCTCTTTCAACATGATATCAGAGCAGGAATTGACTCCCTGAAATTTGGTTGCCCTAGGGCGACATACATTTCGCGTGGCTTCCTCTCAAAATAGTGTTCCTTTCTCCTGTTAGTTTTATCCTCGACAATTCGTGCTTCCGCTCCCGTCGAAAAGATCGATTCAAGATTTTGACGGGAGCAGCTTGTATTTCCCTCGACGATGACGGAGAACTCGTCGATCCGATCGATTTTGTCATGAAGGTCCGTCATCGATCCCATCTGCATCACTCGTGCCGATCTCGCTTCCAGTCGTTGCTTCTTATGGCCGCTGAACCCGTTGCTTATGCTCATTGTTTTGGCATCACTGCTCCTAATCCCATCAAACCAGATCCTGTACTCGAGCTTCTCCTGATGTTGTTTTTAAAGCTTCTCCTGTTGCTGCAGTATGCGTTTCTATCACAAATCGACGCAGATCCAGTCGGCCTCCTTGTTGCTCCAGTCGGTCTCCACGGCGTCAGATTTGGACGACGGCCCCGCCAGCTACATTTGTATGGGTTCTCTTCATGTTGCACAACTTTTATATGCATGCGGCCATTTGATTTACCTACTGCCTACAACCGATTTTCATTGTCTTCTGATGACTTTTGCGGCCTCTAGTCGTCCGCCTTTTTTAGGGTAGTAATATCGCGTTGATGATGATGTTGTGTGTTTTTCAATTATTTGTTTGTTCTATTATTATGGTATGTTGTTATGCCTATATGCACATGATATTTACGTGAGGGGAGTGTTTGGGATGAAGGCGACTCGGATGATCTTTCTTAGTCTTTCGCCTTCGTTCCACACGGCTTCTAGGCTTTTGTTGTATGTGGTTTGTGTCTCCCCATATTTCATTTGATTGGTCGTTTGTTGGGACATGATTGATGTTGGTGTTCTAATCTCAGCAGGTTGTGTCACGTGGGACTATGTCGTGTAAGACTGTCGTGTGGGAACACTTTTGGTGTGGATTATCCCCTGTGGCCCGGTTGATGATTTGCTACACAACTTTCGTTCTCTTTCACATATTGTGTGTAGGTGATGTTGGTTGACTGGTTTACAAGTGAGTTCATGTCGTGTGTGGGTTCTGCGTCGTGTGTGGGTCTGCGTCGTGTGTGGCAATGTCCCCGGCTTATTCCCCGGTTTGGAATTTCCCCGGTGGCTCGTCTGATGTTTTGTCCCGCATCGCCTACCTCAATTGTTGTTATTTGTTGTGTCCAAGCAAAAGGATCCCCCTTCAGCTTGATGGAGAGTGTTGGAATTATGAGTTTACTATTATATTAGTCTATTAGAGTCTTTAGGAATTTATTCCCACATAGTGAGTCCAATTTAAGTGTCTTATTGTAATGTTATAAATATCCCCTTTGAGGATGAATATAAATGCACTCCTATTTTCCATTTCTCCTCTTTCAACACATAGGTCTCGAGGTGCTCGTACTAACTGAGGGCTCAACCCGACCCTTGGATATTTTCTTGGGTTGGGTAGGGGGCAGCGTGATCTTTTGACCCTTACCATAAAAGACGAGTGTTTGATCGGCCGAAACGTGGCGTCACGATCTCCTAGCCAAGGTCTCCGGAGCAATACGTGGGCGACATCCATCGGTATGACATCGCACCATACTCGATCCGCAAATATGACAAGACTAATAAGAAAAAGACAATGTTGGGTGACTTGGATCGCAATCTTGTCGACCCAGATGACATGATAAGGGCAGGGGTGAGGCTCGGCCTTCACCTGCATACGCCGAAGACCCTTTTGGACCACGATATTCACTTAACTCCCACTATCTATAATCAATTTACAGGGACCGCCTGCAATGGGGAAATAGGTATAGAAGTGGTGCGCCGCCAGTCCTCGTCCACAAGTGGGGTATGCAGGAGGTGTATAACTACTTCCATCTCCAGTTATCTCCCAGCATCATTCTCCCAACCATCCTCCATGGTGGCTACAATCTCCTCGGTCGTATCCTCAACCTCGTGTTGGGATCACCCTCTTCAAAGAGTAAATTGTGTGGTCCACTGCGACGCCACGTGGCCTCTACCAGAGCATCTAAAACATTGGATGTCCCCGAGTTTGGGCACTCGTGAAAATCGACTTGCCTCATAGGTGGTAGTAGGTGCATTTGGGGTTATCCTCCTAAATGTAGTGTTGTTTGTGCATGTGGACACATTTCTTAGTCTAATAGAGCAGATGTATTGCTCATACTCCAAAGCTAACTAGAAAATATGCTCGATTGTCTGTCTGTCTCAAGACGATGGGGAATGAGCTCTATACAAATATTAATCCACAGCCCAGCCCAGATGCAGGATGCTATCGCAATGGGCTCCTTTAAAATACTGCTTTAAACAACCAACACATCAAAACGGGACATGTAGTTGGCAATAGAGAGGGTCCCCTGTCGCAGAGCGTACAACTAGTCTACGAACTAAGATGTTGACAGGTACTTATCTTTCATCCTCTGCTTCATGTCTGTCCATCTGGTAATAGGATAATAGTCATCACGATCTAAACTCCTTTCAAGGCTCGTCCAAAACATCTCTGCCGGACATGTAATTTCATTTTTGTGAAGTGGATTCAATGCTCGCCGCTCATCTCGTACCACTCAAATTAGTGGTCCATGTCTGAGAACCAGTCACTGAAGTTTGAAGGCCTTCTGGTTAGATGACCATCGAAGGAGCGAGCGTCGATGCGGATGCATCAAGTGATGTGGTTCTCCTAGGGAGGGTGCACCAAATAATCCTCATTAATCCTTGTTATAGTAATCGTGTAGAGCAGTCGGGGGACCCTCTCTTTAGAGGAAATGTTTAATATCATATTATAATCTTAAAAACAAAACTCCATAAAGAAATAATACACTCACAGAGTAAAGGGAGGTTGTCGTAGAGTGGAGATCTGATGCTCCAAGGTGATTTAAAGGCGGTAATTAGGACTCTGTTCACTGGATCAGATGGAAATCAGCAATGGATAGAGGAAATGCAAAACAAATAGTGGCATGGATGTGTGGAATGGGGAGGGACTGCCTGGAGGAGATCAGAGCACATGAGGAAGGTTGGATGATTGTATCGAGGCATCCTGGAAGGGGACTTGTGATTGTGATGGTTAGATGGGGGATTGAGGCGCCGGCAAAGGGCTTGGGTCGAGTCAGCAATGGCTAAGGAAGGGATTAAGGGGCCGGAAATTGGGTCGGCAGTGAGTGGGGGAAAGAGGAGAGCAGCTTGTGGTGGGCTAGGGTTTGGAGGCGTGTGAAGCTAAGGTTCTATCGAAAGATAGTGGATGGCACAAGGAAGGCGTCGGCTGGAAAATGGAATAGTGGCATCGATAGCTTAGGATACGATCACCCTATAAATAGAGTCCTCTGTAATTCTCACTTTACGCTTTCTTCAGATTTTGATGAAGAGTTGTTGTCGCGAGTAACCTACATGGTTGGCAAGAAGTCGCAGAAGGAGAAGACTGCGTCCAAGAGGACCAGAATTGTGGACGCTTCCTGAACCACACCCTTACACCATCGTTAGGCACCGCAAGAGAACTCGCAAAGGTCTGTATGGCATATCCTCCTCCTGAAGGAATCATGTAGAGACATCCTTCCACTGGTGCAAACATAAACAAGACGCCAGAAGGAGTAGACAACATACCCATTTATGATTTTAACTATGGTTTGCGACTTCCCTTGTGTCCAGAACTCACCACCGTGTTCAACCACCACAGAGTCGTCCCGTCCCAGATCATTTCGGCGTCCTACTTAATCTTGACCTACATTGTCATATAACTTTAATATAACAATAATACTTAAGAAAATGATCGATAAATCATTTGAATGAAGCTCTGGGCTATTGACCATGATGTATCGAAGGTTTCATATCTAAGGAAAACATCATAATAAGATGTTTTTGAGTGATCCAAAGAGATTGGTTGCCTTACTTTCTGTCGACCTAAAGGATATTGATGGTCAAACTGCTAAAAGAAACCAGCTGGGCAAGGCATCCGTGGAGCTTTCCTCAAAAAAGGATAATTCAACTAGACATAAGGTATTTGTACAGGAAAGAGCTTGTCCCCAGAAAGGATATCAAGTTGGGCATAAGGCATCCATTTTTCTTTTCGGAAGCTTGTCCTCATAAAGGTCCCTTAGCAGTGGCGATATCTCTATTGATGTGTGACAGAGATGTTCTATCACCCTGATCAGCATGCCACTTATGCATGTCGCGAACAATTCCAACGAGAGCAATCGTCGGGAGTTTTACAGCAACCGGTCTAGGAGTGTGACAGATAACGAAGAGAGATCCGGAGACTTAAAGACCATCGCAAGAGATTGGATCAGGCTACCACTACACAACCATGATTCAATTATAGTTGAGTTATGGTCTTGGTAGGTATTACCGCCTGGCGATTTCAATTCAGCGAGGTTCAAATAAGTTCCAGCGACGATCCATCAAGGGAATAAAATATCTTAAAAGTCCTCTACAAGATTGGATCCGGAGATCGCAATTCAAGGGGTATTCAAGTAAACGTCGCGAGAACCTCTTCATGTACTAAAATGGTAAGTACATGAAATATTTGAATATTAAGGCTATTTTTTATAATCAAGAGAAGCACATTTTCATGT
Source organism: Platanthera guangdongensis (assembly GCA_039583875.1). NCBI lineage: Eukaryota > Viridiplantae > Streptophyta > Magnoliopsida > Asparagales > Orchidaceae > Platanthera > Platanthera guangdongensis. The sequence continues at coordinate 55,867,497 of CM077154.1, forward strand.
CATCTCCGTTCTAGGTGTTTGTGATGTTATCGTCATCATAGGTCTGCAACTTGCAGCCTCCATTCCTTAACACTTATTTGATAATGAAAGATCATGTCCAGTTGGGATTGAGCTTCCTAACTAAATCCATTATTCCCACCACGTCTACCTTCTTCATTCCCAGATCTCCAGCAACAAATTGTTTCACTCTAATATTTTTCCTGAAGTTTGTCATTCTACTTTTGATTTCCTCTTATCGAGTGATTGATAGGACTCTCAGCTCCTCGACATATACCCTGGGTGGAGTTACCTCCGACATTTTCTATCTTTTTTCCAGAAGATTGTTGGTTGCTTCAACTTGTCACTTACTCCTTGAGTAGTGGATCCGAGGAATAGCAAAGCTCAATTCAGATTTATTGGCATAAACTTTTCAACTCGTCATTGGAGAATTGAGGACCGATGTTAGTAACTATTGTCATTGGAATTCTTTGCCAACACACGATCTCTCCACAAATAAAGTTCTTCACAATTTGAGTTGTTGTTTGCGTCAGTGTATTTTCCTTGATCCACTTGTTGAAATAACTGATCGTTAAAATATACCTCTGATGTCCACTTGTCATTGGAAAAGGTCCGAGGAGATCCATTCCCCCCAAACGGCAAACTGCTAAGGGCTGAAAATTGAATGTAACTGTTGAGCAGGCTTCAATTGCAGCGAACCAAATTTCTGACACTAGAGGTACATCTTGGCATATTGCTCTGCAACTTTTTTGATTTGTGATAAGAAGTATCCATGCCTGAGAATTCTTTTCTCTGAGATATGACCAGCTGAGGCCTGAGTGACTTCCACATTCTCCGAAGTGGATCTCTTGCAATATGATTGTTATTGCATCCTCGGAGGCGAATCTTGCCAGCGGTGATAGAAATGTTCTCCAATATAAGATCCCAGAGAGAAGAAAGTAATGTGTTGCCTTGAAACTGAACCTTCGCTTGGTGATACTCAACTGACACTCTCTGGTGGATAAGAAATGGATGAACAGATCCATCCACAACGAGCGACACTCCATGGCCTCTCCTTTCTCGCTTGCTAAATGGAAAAGTTATGTGATGGTTTCTCTTGACGGAAGTTCATACATTGACATTTCATCGGCCTCTGTATTCTACATCTGGGATATATGTTGTATGTTGAAGGTTTTGAAGTTCCCGATGTCTTTATTTTCCACCATCAAGTATTTTTTAAGAACTGCATCCCTTGTCTCGAAGGTCCCTTTCACCTATGAAGTCATCACCAATGAATCTATACGTACTTAAATGTCTTCTACTCTCAGTTCTTTGTAATCCTTAATCCAGCGATGAGCGCCTCGTACTACGCTGGGTTATATGTGGTGGAGAAATGTAGCTTAACGACCAACTTGATCCGAACACCATTTGGGTTAAATAGTATAACACCGACTCTAGATGAATTTTTACTAAAAGCTCCATCCACGAACATCATCCAAGCTAGAGAAGTGAATTCTTATTTGGTAGTCTTTTCTTTTGCAAATTCTATCATTAAATCCGCAAGAATTTGGGTATTAATTGTTATCCTCGACCTGTATGAGATGTCAAATTCTCCAAGATCGATTGCTTATTTGTCTAATATTCATGAGTGCTTAGGTTTCTCCAGGATGTTCTTCAAAGGGCGATCCATCACAACTTGCACCGAGTGACCTTGGAAATAAGGACAGAGTCTTGGAGTTGATATGATCAAGGCTAGAGCTAGCATCTCCAAGATTTGATACATGGTTTCAGCATCTTACAGTACTCAGCTGACATAATGAATTGAAATTGTTTCCTCCCTTCTTCCAGGACCAATACAGAACCACTTGCCTCAGAATCAACTCCCGGATATAATAGCAGGTCTTCCCCCTTCAAGGACTTTGAAGAAAGGGAGTGGATGTCAATTGTTTCTTGAGTTTTTTGAAGACCCTATATATATTCTTTTGTCAACTCGAACCTATATGCTCCAACGAGGGTTTTGGGTGCACATTTATCTTCGAATAAAGAGAAGAAATTACTCAATCCAACAATCCTCCCCGCTAGCTGTTGAACATCCTTCGGAATCCGACGAGATGGCATGTTCCAGATTGTCTTTATCTTACCTGGATTAGGTTCAAGGTCTTGGAGTGTCAATAGATGACCCAGGAACTTTTTGTTGCTTGCCCCAAAGACAAATCACGGGATTGAGCTTCATTTTGTACCTCCTTAAGGTTTAGAATGTTTCCATGAGGTCATGAACATGTTAATTTCGACTTTTGATGAGTAGATCATTTGTGTACACTTCCAAATTTTGCCTCATTTGATTTTTGAAGACATGTTAAAGGCATAACCCGATAACAATAACACGGTTCGTATATGATGAACGACATGTGTGGGATATCAAGAGCAAGTATCCGAATTTGATGATACCCCGAAAAAACATCTAAGAAGCTCACGGCAGAAAAACTCACAATAGAATCAACTACGAAATTTATTTAAGACAAGGAGTAACAATTTTTTGAACATGTTTTATTCAATTTAGTAAAGTCTACACACAAATCATTTGTCATTTGGATATTTAACCATTACAACAATTGGACTCATTCAGGATATTGGATCTCCCTGATGATGTTGGCCTTGAAAAGCTTTGTGACCTCTCGAATGGGCCCCGCGAAGGTTATCATCACTGCTCACTTCTTCTGCTTAATTGTCTTGAAGCGGGATCAATGTTGAGATGGTGGCAAGCAACACCGGGATCTACCCCAGGCATGTCATCCACCGGCCAAGAGAAGACATCCAAGTTGTCAAGGAGATAGGTGATCAGCATGGCTTTTTTTCTTCCTTTATCAACTCAGTGTTGATGAAATGTGTCATATTTCTATCTCTTCCTTTCACCGAGATACTTTGGATAGCATAAGCGGCCACTAGATGAGCACAATCTCTTACATTTTTTTCTCGTGGGAAGTTCCTCCTTGGCAGGTTATTCAGAATCTCGTATGGCTTGGTAGCATTCTTCACTTCTTTCAATGTTCTTTGCAGGAGGATAGGTCTCGATCGCATTGATCGACCTCACGGGTTCCCGAGCGATCTAAGGGTCACTTCGGACCCTGAACTGCTTTCCTCTCATGCCAAAACTTAACCACTTGGTTGTATGATGAGACGATGGTATGATACTCATTCAGTAATGGCCGGTCGAAGACGGCGTTGTAGTTACTGGGAGTGTCGACCACAACGAATATTGTCTGACGAGTAACTTTGTACATCGTGATGGAGAGGGTGACACTCCCTTCAATCTCTTCCCTCTCATAGGCGAACTCATAGAGAGATCTGTCAATAGTATGAAGCTTTCTCATCGTATTCATCGGTTCGAATGGGGGTATGAAAATAATATTTACAGAACGACTGGGGTTAATGAGGATTCTTGACACCAAGCAGTAATCCAATACCGCCTTCACAACTATAGCATCATTGAAGAGGTTGGCGGTCTTCGGGACATCGTCTCCGTTGAAGATGAACTCTCCTCTCCTCTCCTCTCATGGGATAAGCTTAAGAAGTAGTGGCAACCTCCAGCTGGTATACCCTCTTTAAACTCGTGTTTCTTGAGGACTCTAAACCAGCTCCTCCAAGAATGCAGTAGATCTGGCCCAAAAGACCAATGTCATCAATCTCTACGTATTCATGGACACAATTATGTCTTCTTTTACAAACCCCCATTGCTAAGGGAGGTGTACTTTCGCTACTTATTACACTTAAGTACTTAACAAAGACGAACTTCTCATTAGGCTTGCGAGCAACGTACTCTTGAATCTTTCCCGCCTTCTGCATCTTTTTGACTAGATAATGGAGAGCTCGACAACTCTACATGTCATGCCCAACGTCCTTGTGGAACTCACGGTAGAGTTCCTAGTTTTGATTCCAATATTCAACTTTAAGGGGAGGGAATCTGGACGACCTCCTCCACAGAAAGGATTATATATGTGTTCTCCTGTGAATCATAGTGTTGATTCACTCGTGGACAAATGTAAGCCTTCATCGGATGGGGGAAGGCTTGTTGTTGAGACGGCACGAGCCTGTTCGGTAGAGGAAAACATGGTCGTGGTAGCCTTATCTGTTGGAAATGAGTAGGCGAAGGTGGTTGTTGAAGATGGAAGGTCTTTCCACGTTGTGTAGGTGGAAAGAACCTTGGATGTTGAGGATCAAAGGCCTGCAGATGGTGGATGGGTTCTTCCCTCCCAGTAAACTGGTAGAGATGGGGCTCTCTGAGTCCAAGGGGGACAGGTTCCCATCAGATTATGTCAGAGAAAGGATAAGGATCTTCTTTTTCATCTAGGAGGCAGTGAATTCCTCGAAGTTGAGTACTCGCACAGGACTAGAATTTGCCGCCCGAAAGTGGTCTCGACTCGTGTTGGTGAGATCTCCATCATCGGTCCTTACTCTTGGAATAGTTTGGAGGACCGGAGAGCGAGCATCAGAGGTTGTTATCCCCCAAACCAGCGAGGTAATTTGTCAGATAGTCGGGCTACGTAGCACCGGTACGGGTACCGGATACGATACCTACCCGGTACGACGGTACGACAAAATTTTAAAAACAAGGATACGGGTACGTCATGATACCTTATAACATATTGATATATCACAAGTGCAATAAATAATTCTCAAAACATCGAAACATTAAACATAAATCATAACTCGAAGTACAAGTTCACAAATCAATGTAACTTAACATGAAGTTTTCTAACATTAAACATTCGTAAATATTACAAAATTTCACATCTTATATGTTTAACCAAAAGAGAGAAAATTAAACTTAAGTTACTTATCAGTTTTTTTTTCTTCTTCATTGTTGGAGATCAACATCTTCAATCTCTGGTTAGTCTAAACACAAGTTAGCCGTTTTGTTAATAACTTGCGTTGAATCAACACGTTCAATACACGTACTTGTAACACAAAGGTACCGATACTAGAAACATACTCAATACAGATACACAACTTAATTGGACGTACCAACGCTTCTTAGCATAGAGCCAACATTTGTTTACTCTAGAAAAACAGACTCCTATCGAAGTATGCAGAATGATGTGCTAAGTCCAAGTGTATCCACATAGGTGTATCCATCGAGTATCGGGTACGTATCGGTACCGGATACGTATCCGGTACGGGTACACTACCTTCGGGGAAGTATCTGTGCTTCATAAGAGTCGGGTGACTGTAGTTACCAGGAGGTTGAACATTCCCATTATGACAATCTCCTCAGGATTGTGGCGAGACCCGTCCGGAGACTTCCTGGCTTCGTCTCGCCCTGCCATTACGGCAATTGTTCTTCTACCACTCAAAAATCTTAAGGGCACGTGTTCGTTCTGTTGGGATGGAAAATGTCTCAACTTCATACTCAGCAGAAAATGAAATGACGGAACTGTGAGTGGTCGAGTACCATATGTTGTGAATACCAAGGCAAGGAAGAAACGATGTTGCCGGGGGCGAGACCAGATTTTGCACAGCGCGAACTATAGCTATAAGTGATATTACTGATTAATTGAAGAGGGTTACAATTACAGATGAAAAAATAATACTCCATTAGGGTACTTGCAAGTTTGGTTCTTGGGCGTGCGAGTACTGGGGGAGGTCTTGGCTCGTTCTACGATGTTTTTATAGGTATTGTTCATGGCCTATTTATAAGCTTGGGGGGCTCTGCTTGTGGGAGGCCTTCAAAAATATGAGTTGCCCACTTAAGGTGTCGCAAAACATGTTAAGCACAAAAAATGGAGTGGCCCTCAAATACTCTGGAATGGTCGGCGAGTTCTCTGAAATGGTCGGCGAGTACTCTGAAATGTTCGGCGAGTACTCGAGTTATGCGAGTACACCTTAGCTGAGATGGTTGGTCGTGAGATCGTAGGATTTGTATGGGAAGCAAGTTGTATCATCCCGGTTGTCGCAAGCCAGTATGGCGAAATTTGGCCAGAGACCCTCATGCGCATATTTATAATAAAACCACACTATGACACCACTCCATCAACGACAATGATTGGTCATATTGGGTTTTGATATACATCACAACACATGTGCGCAGCGGAAATTGAACAAGAAAACTCAAAATAGTTCGGATCTAGCGATGAACATTAATCAAGAAGTAAAGTGCGGTAAATAAAATTTTACCTTTGAGAGATTGAGTCAATACTCAACCAAGGTGCTCTGATTGATTCCAGCGAACGGCAACGGTTTGAGTTCCGAGCATATAATAATGTTCACGCCTCCACTGGTGATCCACACGAACGGGAGAACTCTTAGACTCTTGTCGCACAAGATCTAGGTCGGAGATGACATTCTGCGTATTCACAGACTGCTAGGTCTGCAATAGAAGAGGCAACGGAGACGAATACTAACGCCCTTAAAACACTTTCTGGCGAAGTACTGGGACGGCGAACAAGCGGCAGCGAGATCGACAGAATCGGCCTTGGCGGAACAATTCCGTCGGATGGGGGAAGAGACGACTCGTGATTAGGTCAAAATGAAAAATCACGTAACTCTCTCGGCATCGCTCTCTCGGTTTACTATACATAACCCTTGTATACAAAGTATCGAGCCAACCCATATCAGCAGACCGCGTCGAACCGGACTTAGAGAAAATAAACCGGACGAAACAGAATTCGACGAGTATCAAGCCGATATTCGACGAATCAACACTTGACTCGACGAATAGTTGAGTATACATGTCGATATTCGACGAATTAACACTTGACTCGACGAATCGTTGAGTATACACGTCGATATTCGACGAATTAACACTTGACTCGAAGAATCGTTTAGTGCACTCAACACACTCAACGCCTCAACGTCAGACGCGTCGAATCAACACTTGACTCGACGAATCGTTGAATGAACTCAACGCACTCAACGACGTCATTCAACGAATCAACGATTGACTCAACGAATCGTCGAGTGATCTCGACGCTCTCAGCGCCTAATTCGACACGTCAACATTTGACTCTACGAAGGCGTCGAGTGATCTCAACGCTCTCAACGTCTAATCGACAAGTCAACATTTGACTCGACGAAAGCGTTGAGTTGTCTCAACGCACTCAACGTCTGGCTGAGTAGACTTGATACACTCAACGTCATCATTCGACGAATCAACGATTGACTCGACAAATCGTCGAGTGGTCTCAACACTCTCAACGTTAACTCGACGAATCAACACTTGACTCGACAAAAGCTTTGAGTGGTCTCGACGCACTAAACGCATGGCTGAGTTCAGTCTTTTACTCATCTCATGTCAGTGTTTGGTCCTTCACTCATCACATGAGCAAGACCAACATAATTCAATCTTCCAAATTCTCCAAACGTTTTTATGTGCAACCCTGATAGGCTCATTACTGCGTTGGCAGTGAGACTACATCTTTGATCACTTCCAGATCACCATGGTAGCACCAACAGTCTCTCACTTGATCTTGAAAGTATCAAATAAAAATTTCACAAACAATGAGCGGCATCTAGCAATGCATCATTGCTTTCCAAGTAATAAGAGTTTAGAACTCCAAAGTCATTGTGACCAATGTATCGGTGTTGTCATCTCTCTTTGTCCCTTACATGTGGATAGAACTAGAGGTATAGATCGTATCACCCTCATAATTGTTCAATCCTAGTTTCCTGATCTATAATGGAATTCCAGAAATTGGTGAGTCCAATATCACATGTTGACTCAACCAAGCATAGTCATGCATTTCTCAGTCTCATTCCATCAAGGGGCTCATGGATGTAACTCTTGTCATATAGGAGGACAAATCTCATCTCTGCTCAAACACAAACACCCAAATGATTCGTAACGTACCAAATAACCACATTTATCATCCAACTTTCTCAAGACTAGACTTTTGATAGCATCAAAGCACGCTCTTGCTCACTCGATGAATGATGTGACTTCAGGTCAAAGGACCGTAAACAACATTGTCACTTGAGCCATACTTGTGACACGTTCATATAACAATCCACAAATTATTCTTATGGTGGGTCTGTCCAGTACAACTTGTTCACTAACAATTACCCATGTGATGACTTGATATCACAATCTCATGACCTGTGAGAATCGGTCATCAGTCAACGCACATGCTAGTCTTAATGTATCATCATCGCCCTTAGCTTCTAAGATGACACTCGGTCAGGGAACATTTAAGAATGAAGCTTCTAAAAGATAGGCTCTCACATTCAAGTCATCATTTGACTCCTATGAAAGCAAACATTCTAAAGGACATTTATTACGTTAAATTAATCTATCACAATAGAAATAAATTTACGTAACAAAAGAACTTGTCATAAATATAAAATGAAATGCATAGTACACTATTCATCATATGAATTATTACAACAACCGACAAATATACAATCCACAAGACTCCAACTATGGCTGATTATTAAGGTATCGTATACTCATAGATTTAACATGACCATCATGTTTTCTCTGCGCTAGAGGCTTAGTCAGTGGATCAACTATATTTTCTTCATTCGACACTTCGCAAATGCTCACATTTCCTCGATCAACAATCTCTCGAATAAGATGGAATCGCGGAAGTATGTGCTTGGAGCGCTGATGAGATCTACGTTACGAAGCAAGTGCAATTGCACTGTTGTTGTCACAGTAGAGAACTACGGGACCAACAATGTTAAGAACTACATCTAACTCGCTGATGAATTTCCTAATTCATACAGCCTTTTTTGTTGCATTTGCTGCAGCGATATACTCGGCCTTAGTTGTATAATCGACAATTATCTCCTGTTTGGAACTCTTCCAGCTAACAGCTCCTCCATTTAGGCAAAATATGAATCCTGACTGAGACTTTGAGTCGTCTCTATCAGTTGGAAGCTAACATTTGTGTAACCATTTTACAACGAGTTTTTCCTCTCCACCAAATACCAAGAATGAATCTTTAGTCCTTCTCAAATACTTTAGGATATTCTTAACGACTATGCAGTAACTTTCACCGGGATCAGACTGATACATGTTAATCATGCTCAAAGCAGTATTCTGATGGACTTAACCATATCAATAGGGGAAAAAGTCTCATCATAGTCAATATCATGAATTTGCCTAAAACTTTTAGCCACAAGTCGCCCTTCGAATGTCTGTACATTCTCATCCATGTCGTTCTTCTTCTTGAATACTCACTTGCACCCTATGGGTCGTACTCCTTCAGGTGGTTCCACCAAGGTCCAAACTTGGTTTTCATACATGGAGTCCATTTCAGATTTCATGGCCTCAAGCCACTTCTTTGAGTCCGGTCCACTCATAGTCTCTTGATAGGTTGCAGGCTCATCATCATGATTCATAAGCAATATATTACCTATTTGAGATACGAGAAATCCATATCTCTCGGGCTCAAACCTTGATCTACCAAATCTACGTGTAACTTGTGTTTCTTGAGTAGGCTCTCTAGCTACAACAACGTTTAGTCTTGTCTCAGGTTCCAATTCTGGGTTATTCACGGTTTGTGGTTCTTGAACTTCTTCAAGTTCTACCCTGACAGTTTTTTTTACTTAAGAACTTTTTCTCAAGAAAGACACCAGTTCTCGCGACAAACACTTAGCCCTCAGACGATAGGGAAAAATAGTACTTTTAGTTTCTCTAGGATACCCCACAAGATAACACTTATCTGACTTGGGTTCCAGCTTGTCAGGTATTTGACGTCTCACGTATGTCTCACAGCCCCAAATCTTAATGAATGATATACTAAGACGCTTCCCAGTCCATATCTCATATGGTGTAGAACCGTTTTCGTTGGAGCACGATTTAGTGTAAAAGCAGCAGTTTTTAGAGCAAAACCACAAAAGAAAACAGGCAGATCCGCATGACTCATCATCGACCGTACCATGATTAATAGAGTATGATTCCTCCGCTCAGACACATCATTATGCTGCAGTGTTCTAGGTGGAGTGAGCCGTGATACAATACCACACTCTTTCAGATGATCACGAAACTCATGAATCAGGTATTCGTCACCTCGATCAGATCGGAGTGCTTTAACCTTCTTACCCAGCTGGTTGTCTACTTCGTTCTTAAACTCTTTGAACTTTTCAAAGGTTTCGGATTTGCACTTCATAAGATACATGTATCTGTATCTACTGAAATCATTAGTAAATGTAACAAAGTAGAAGTACCCAACTCTAGCCATAGAACTCATGGGCCCGCATACATCACTATGTACTATACCGAAGAGATCATCAGCCCTCTTATTGAAACCGGTGAAAGGGACCTTAGTCATCTTGCCTAATAAATAGGATTCGCATCTCTCAAAAGATTCATAATCAAATGAGTCAAGTAGTCCATCTTTATGGAGCTTGTATATGTGTTTCTCGTTTATATGGTCCAAACGACAATGTCAAAGGTACGTAGGATTTGAGTCATTCGTTTTTAGTATTTTAGTATTTTCTATATTATAGATCTGATGGTGTAATTTTAAAACATATAAATCATTAAACATTTGTGTTATATCATAACAAACATTATTCTTAAATATAGAACAGCAATTATTCTTAATAACAAAAGAAAATCTAATCATGTCCAAACATGAAATAGATATAATGTTTCTAGTTGTGGAAGAAACATAATAACAATTATCTAGTTCTATTACAAGCTCACTGGGCAAATAAAGACGGTAAACTCCTACAGCAACAGCAGCAACTCTTGCTTCATTGCCAACACGCAGGTCCACCTCTCCTTTACTCAGCAATCTTCTTCTTCTCAGTTTCTGCACATTTATACAAATGTGAGAACCACATCTGGTATTCAATACACAGTATGAAGGAGCAGAAAGGTTTATCTCTATAACATAGATATTTTAAGCGGAAGTTATACCTCCCTTCATTTTCTACAGACCATCAATATAAGAAGGACAGTTCCTCCTCCAATGACCAGCCTTGCCACAGTGATAGCATTTTCCTTTCCTTCGCTAAGTCTTTTTTATTCAAAGCTGAAGACTTGGGCTCAAGAGATGACTTAGGTCCTACCTTCGTCTTCTTGAAGTCATTAGCTTTGCCCTTGCCTTTATGCACCATCAGTATGGGGCTAGCAGGCTTGGCCTTCCTTATATTGATTTTGGTAGTTTTTAACATGACTAGGAGCTCGGGCAGTGTCTTGTCTATTTCATTCATATTATAGTTCAATACGAACTGCTCATAACTGTCCGGCAACAATTGCAGGATAAGGTCTGTAGCCAACTCTTAGCCCAGAGAAAAGTCTAGTCATTCAAGGTTCTCTATACACCCAATCATCTTGAGTACGTGAGTCCCTACTAGGTCCTGAGCTCTCATCTTACACTGAAACAACGCCTTGGTGACGTCAAACCTCTCTTGACGAGCTTCCCCTTAAAACATTTTCTTAAGATGTTCGTCAATTTCCGTGCAACTCATGCTCTCATGTTGCTTCTGAAGCTCAGAGTTCATGGTTGTTAACATGAGGCATTCAACATCCAAGGAGTCGTCCTGATACTTCTTGTAAGCATCTTTATCAGATCGGGACGCATTCCTGACAGGCTCATCAGGGGATTCTTCTCCCAAAACATGGAGTTTACGCTCTTGCCTGAGAACAATTCTCAAGTTTCTGTATCAGTCCAAATAATTCGTCTCACTCAATTTCTCCTTTTCAAGGATGGCTCTAAGGGACAGGGTGGAATGAGATCCACTTGTCATGGAAATTCTATATGGATTCATGCAGAGAAAAATTAATATTACATTTCAAAATACATTTTATCATTTCAATTGGGACTTTAATCAAAATAACTTTCACTATTTTTATCAAACTGATAATCCTACATATCAATTCGAAAAGTTTATGCGAGTAACTCTCTTATTAGACAAGATCCATATTTCACCAACATCATATTTAGGTAGGCAATGCTTGTCGATTGCATCACAATGCAACTCTTGTATGGTTGGTGAATAACTCTTTATTCGCATCCATCATATGATGCATGCCAACCCTATGCCTCTGGGCACTCAACCTTTGAGGTCACCCAGTTAAGTTAGACCCGATGTCAACAGTGGGATATCACAATTATCCGTTCGCACCCTTATCAAGATAGATTAATACAACTTACTTTGTCAAGCTCACACTTTATCGATCGATGCAGGAAGAGTGTCATCTATCGAAAGGCATTCAAACACTTAATATTACATAAGAGATTTTAGATTGTTGATCAACACTTAATCATGGTTAATAATTAACCAATGTTCACATCCACAAAATAAAACTAACAGCAGGCATAATCCAAATGCATCACAGATGTGCACAATAAAATCATTAATACTTGATGAACTGGGCTAAATCTGAACATCTAAAACTCTTCTAAATCTTCAGATTTACATGCACTGGACATGAGCAACACCAACTCCATTTACATAGTAGACAAGCTCGTCTCTCCATGTGAGATTCAAAATCTAACACACTTGATTTCACAAACCAACAAGAGGGACGGTTACAATTAAGGAGTAACAAAGAAATCACAACGAAATCACATGTTGAAATCACATCTGCTCCAACAACATTTGATGTTCCAGGAATAGATCTAGGCATCTTAGAACACTTCTAAAATTTTCAGATCTACACACAATGGATTTAGCAACTTCTGAAACAATGATCATCGCATCGAACCTGGCTCTGATACCACTGTTGTGTTTTGTTATACGTCACAACATTTATGCGCAGCGGAAATGAAACAAGAAAACCGAAAATTGTTCGGATCTAGCAATGAACATTAATCAAGAAGTAAAGTGCGGTAAATAAAATTTTAATTTTGAGGGATTGAGTCAATACTCAACAAAGGTGTTCCAATTGATTCCAATGAACGACAACGGCTTGAGTTCCGAGCATAGAATAATGTTCACGCCTCTATAGGTGATCCACACGAACGGGAAAACCCTTACACACTTGTCGAACAAGATCAAGGTCGGAAGATGACGTTCTGCGTCTTCACAGACTGCTAGGTCTGCATTAGAAGAGGCGGAGACGAATACTAACGCCCTGGAAACACTTTCCGGCGAAGTACTGGGACGGCGAACAAGCGGCGGCGAGAACGGCGGAATCGGCCTTGGAGGAACAGTTCCGTCGGGAGAGAGAAGAGTCGACTCGTGATTAGGTCAAAATGAAAAATCTCGTAACTCTCTTTGCATCTCTCTCTCGGTTTACTGTACATAACCCTTATATACAAAGTACCGAGCCAACCCATACCAGCAGACCGCGTCGAGGCGGACTTAGAGAAAATAAATCAGACGAAATAGAATTCGTCGAGTATCACGCCGATATTCGACGAATCAACACTTGACTCGACGAATCTTTGAGTATACACGTCGATATTCGACGAATCAACACTTGACTCGACGAATCGTTGAGTATACACATCGATATTCGACGAATCAACACTTGACTCGACGAATCGTTGAGTGCACACAACACACTCAACGCCTCAACGCCAGACTCGTCGAATCAACACTTGACTCGACGAATCGTTGAATGAACTCAATGCACTCAACGCACTCAACGTCATCATTCGACGAATCAACGATTGACTCGACGAATCGTCGAGTGATCTCGACGCTCTCAGCGCCTAATTCGACAAGTCAACATTTGACTCTAAGAAGGCGTCGAGTGATCTCAACGCTCCCAACGCCTAATCGACAAGTCAACATTTGACTCGACGAAAGCATTGAGTTGTCTCGACGCACTCAACGCCTGACTGAGTAGACTTGATACACTCAACGTCATCATTCGACGTATCAACGATTGACTCGACAAATCGTCGAGTGGTCTCAACACTCTCAATGTTAACTCGACGAATCAACACTTGACTCGACGAAAGCTTTGAGTGGTCTCGACGCACTTAACGCATGGCTGAGTTCAGTCCTTTACTCATCTCATGTCAGTGCTTGTTCCTTCACTCATCACATGAGCACGACCAACATAATTCAATTTTCCAAATTCTCCAAACGTTCTTATGTGCGACCCTGATAGGCTCATTACTGCATTGGTAGTGAGACTACATGCTCGATCACTCTCAGATCATCATGGTAGCACCAACAGGTCATTGATATAGCGCGAATGATTACATAAAATAAAGACCAAATATAACATAATAAAAAAATGTAGGTAAACAAAAGTCTGAACGCATCTGTGGTGTCGAATCGCGGATCCGGTTAAGTTCTCTTGGGCGATTAAACGCCCCGCCTTGCGGTGAACCATCTTTGGTGAGTGATCCCCATCAATCGCAGTAGTTGTTAATATCATTAGCAACTTAAAACAAATAATTAAATAAATAAGGCAGCCCGGTGCACAAAGCATCCTGCGTAGCTAGGGTCCGGGGAAGGGTCTCATCACAATCACAATGGTAAAATGTAGGGAAACCTTATACAACATTTTTGCAAGAGACTACTTCCAGGACTCGAACCTGTGCCTCAAGATCACACGGTCACTGTTGTGGATATCCTCCGACATGGCCGACATGTCGGCCGACATAAAAGTTTTATGGACAAAACGACATGTTTTCGATATTTTTTTGCAAAATATCCTTTTGAAATATATCCTCTGATATGTCTGTTATTAACCGATATATTCGCCGATATATCCGGACATTTTATTGACTGATTTTTTTCAATTTATTTTAATTAGTGTTTATGGTCCAATAGATAATAGAAGAACATTGTTTCATTGTTTATGTTCTTTTCCCCTTCCCCTGACTTTTTTCTTTGCTCAAGTCCGTCATCGATTTCAATTATGCATGGTCTATGAATTATGGACTAAATGTTCCTTATCTTCCATTATCATCGATAACGTCACGACATTTTACATGCTCTTGTTTTACTTCACGCGTTGTACAGTTATTGTGTAATACAGAATTCATTTGGTTCAGCATTTTCGGGCGGCGTTTGGAGCAAATGCCGCCGAACGGCGGGTAACCAAACGAAGTTCCGTCTCCGTTTGCACCATTTGCACTCGCCGCTCCGTTTCGACCCCCACCTCCCCCCCTCCGGTTCGAAAGCTTCGTTTGGACCCACTTGCTACTCCCGCCACCGCTCAATCAAAAGAAGCCACAATGTTTATATTAGTTTGATAAATTTAGAAATTCAATAAATATCAAATTATTAATACATTAATATATATAAATTTATAAATAATTACACATAAATAATTAAATATTAAAATCTGATATATGAAATATCTCCGACATATTAAAACCGACATGAATAACCTAAACCGACGTGTCCCCGATATCCAACATCCACAACCTTGCACACGGTAACACCATAATTGGTGCGCCAAGACATCCCTTCTTAAAACTAATAAATTATACTACAAAAAAGTTTAAAACGCCATTAATGCATAATCCAATTTAAGACATCCTATAAATCATGCAATATTAACTAGCTTAAACATGTAAGAAAGCATAACTTCTAAAGCACGTTGTTAGAGACGATAACAAAAATTAGAACTTCTCAAGGATACGATAAGCAGAAAGCAGCTGATCATCTTTCAAAACCCTTCCGTGGCATATTAAACGTTGTTGATCTGATAGCACTCCAGTTATGGTAGCGATCTGTTCTTTAAGAGCTGGGATTGGAACCTATTTAAAATAGAAATGCAATCAAATATCTTCTAATGAATATCATTAAGCTCAAATCTCCGCAAACCAGCATCATGGGCATAATACAGCCTAACAAGAAACCAATCCTGGTATACTAAAGCCAGTGTTTAAATTGCAAATATTGTGAGTGTAATGAAATGACAAAGCGTTGAGAAACTAAAACCAATGGCTGTAAATTCACAATCAACCCCAAATATTGAAATTTTATTTATTTCCTTAGACTGTAGTCAAAACAAAGCTTAAATAAATAATCAAAGGCGTTGCAATGTTTCC
The DNA here is from genome assembly GCA_039583875.1 of Platanthera guangdongensis. NCBI lineage: Eukaryota > Viridiplantae > Streptophyta > Magnoliopsida > Asparagales > Orchidaceae > Platanthera > Platanthera guangdongensis. The sequence goes on from CM077154.1 coordinate 55,883,384, forward strand.
ACTGAAAAGCTGGGGTAAATCTGCCAATACAGATGCTTATAATCAAGTTAAAATAAGTATAAGCATGCATGACCATACATTCTCATCTCACAAAAGTACAATAGAAAAAATATCCAGATGCACAGTCAGGGTAGGTGAGCTTTACAAACAATAAGATAGCTCAGGTTTTGATATGTGAATATGCTAAAAGAATGTGGGATGAAACCTTGAGCTTGGTGAACAGACTGCAACACGAGACTAGCGCAAAGTTTACAGGCAACATCCCAAAAGATCTACCAAGTCTAAAGTTTTGATCAAGAATAGAACAATACATTGATGAGCTGCACAAATAGCCCCTTCAGTAGGAACACTTTTGGAGCAAGGGGAAAGCTCCATCAACGGGAGTTGAGAGAATGAGAAAACAAAGTAACGCCAATTTTCTCTTGCCACTTAATTTCTATTTGCGTGGTTTCTTAACAAATTTACAAGATGTGTAACCATATTAAGTTTGACATAATTGTGAATTGTTGAATAATAGTAAACACAAACATGTTGGTATTCTTCTGCACTTTGACAGATTAAATGTTACGGTTGTGCATGTCAGCTGAACTCGCACATACCGACGAGACGCCGCGACGAGTTTGCGAGTGGAGGGAGACGATGACGGGTCTGTCTGGACTCTGGAGGAGGAGAGACCGAAAATGCGTTGTCGACATGATTATTTTATTCGCATTGGTTATGTTATTTTCATTTATGTGTGAGCTTTATTATTCGCACTACTGTTTTGTTATCCGCACCCCGCACCTAAAAGTGGTTGTGTTGTACTTTTTTTATTATGGTTTGGATATATGGAATTTAGGGTTGCTCTCTAGGTTTTTTTTGTCTCGTTCTCTCCTCCTTCCTCTCCCTCACCACTGTCAGCCCTTCCCATTGTCAGATATCTCTCAGAATCGTAACAATTTGGTCCGACCTACCTCACCACCCGCCATCTCGATGTCGGTGCTCGAGCTCATCCGTGCGATTTTTGTTATAGATTGATTCCCAATTGCGCGCTTATTTCCACTAAGAAACTGTGCGGAATTGCCAATCCCGCGTTGAATCACTGTTCTGAATCGTGCATCGCACGCTTCCGCCGATCCCGCGCAGGGCTTCCATTCCGCGTAGCGACGTCCTCGTCTGCTTTCCGAACCGCAGATCCCACCTCCTTCCACGCATGCGTCTGATGATCCGCGGCTTCTAGCATTTGTGCGACTGCAGATCGGCAATTTCCGCCCGATCTATTGCAGGAATGCCGCCCAACCGCCGATCTCCATCAGCTCCACCCAAGATCCGCTAATTTGGCCGCATCCCAGCACTGATCCGCCGGATTTCTGCACGTGCCGACAATTTTCGTGGATTCCAGAGGTTTCCGCCGATTCCAGTGCATCCGTCCAGATCCGCCCGCTCTCATGGCTCCCACCACTCGCTCCTCTGGCGACCCGCCACAGATACCACCTCTGAAGCCCTTAGCTGTCGTGTGGAGGCTCACAAACAACTTATCGCCTCCATGCACGCATCCCTCCTCACACTCCACTCCAAGATTGACTCCCTCCAGGTATCTGTCGTCGTCATTTCCGCCGCGTCCGGCGTCGGCTCACCCGCGGACAGCGGTTCTCTACTTTGCATCTGGTTGCCGGCCATTCAATCCGGGACCACTCCTCCACCCATTTCGGGTTGATCCGCCCTCTGCCTTGACATTCCCTCATTTTTCAACGTCTGCCCAATAGGTTGGATCACCAAAGCGGAGCAATATTTTTACCTCAACTTCACACTGGAGCAAGACAATGTGTTTACGATTGTGGTTGGCCTAGACGGCTAGGCCCTCTGCTGGGCTCGGTGGCTCCACCAATCCAACCCGGGCCACTCCTGGCCCGAGCTCAAGCAGGAGATGATTTGGCGGAATGCCACCCTCTACTTCGGCTCTTCCGTTATCGAGCGTCTTTGCGGCGTCCGTCAAACAGTCGACCAGGAGGATTATGTTGATGAGTTCGTCGCTCTGTTTTGGGTTCATTGCCCACAATGTTCCCTAGATTGGATTTGAAGAGACATCACCATCAACACTAAGAACATAGTTGTATTTGATATATGATTAAGTTTCATATGCAGAGTGAAAACTTGAAGAAATGACTAAGTACAAAAGTGTCGACACACTTCACAATTATGTCTACGCTTTATAAGAGAAGTGCTGAGTACAGATTTGAAGCAAGTACAAAAGTGTCGACACACTTCACAACTATGTCGACACCTTTGTAGGAGAAGTGTCGAGATCAGAAAGATACAAGACAACAGTGTCAAGGCACAACACTTCACTCGACAGTTCAGAAAGCTGTGTCGAAACAATTCAGTTATCTCGACACCTTGAAGATCAAGTCAGTAGTGTCGAGACAAGTCAGATATCTCGATACCTTAAAGCTCAGGGCAGTAGTGTCGAGACAATACAACTGTCTCAACACAATGAAGAACTGAAGTGTAGACTTAAAGATGTCGACACCCAGCAGACTGTAGTGTTGAGGCAACTCAACTGTCTCGACACAGTGAAGATTTAAAGTAAATCTGTCATAGAAAAGTGGCCAAGTCCACAGGCATTGAGTGGAGCAAGCTCACTTAACACCAAAGGTAAGGAACAATTGACAAGCTAAAAATGTGGCTAAGTCCACAGGCGTTGAGTGAAGTCTACTCTTTCAACGTCATACAGCTAAAAGTTGTGAGACAGGCAAAGACTAAGAAGAAACAGCAAGAATGTGGCTAAGACCACAGGCGTTGAGTGAAGTCCACTCACTCAACGCCATAACATCAAAATCGTTGAGCATTGCTCAGTCGGTCAAAGCCACAGAAAATTTGTGTAAATATTTGACTAATTCCACAGGCGTTGAGTGAATCTTACTCACTCAACACCATGTGATGAAAAGCGTTGATTGAAACTTTGTCAGTCAGAGACAGTGATTTCATAGAAAGTTTGGCTAAGGCAAAAAGCGTTAAGTGATGAAAACACACTCAACACTCTCAACGCCTAGTAACAGAAAGATTGGGTAAGGCAAAAAACGTTGAGTGATGAATACACACTCAACGCTCTCAACGCCCAGTAACAGAAAGTTTGGCTAAGACAAAAAACATTGAGTGATGAAGACACTCAACGCTCTCAACGTCTTAAGACAGAAAACTTTTCTAAGTGTTTTGGCGTTGAGTGAAAGTTGTTCACTCAACGCTTAATGGCAGAGAACTTTTTCTAAGTGTTTTGGCGTTGAGTGAAGGTTGCTCACTCAGCGTCTAGTGACAGAATTCTGTCCAAGTGTTTTGGCGCTGGGTGATGCTTACTCACTCAGCGCCTATACTACTGATGCTTGATTTTGGCTAAGTCCACAGATGGTGACGTCAGCAAAGTCAACAAGTCAACAAAATTCAAATTTGTTGCGAGAAAGCTACAGTACGCGACAAATGTAGCTGCTTGCCTTCAGTACTGCAATTAATTCAAAAGCAAAGTTGCAGCTAACAATTTCAGTGGGGCCCCCAGGTCAAAATAGTCATTGACCGGCAGAATAGAAAAGGAAGAGATGAGATTAAAGAAATCATCTTTAGGGTTTTGGTCTTTTCGCAAAGCGGCGAAACATCTTCGTCTTCCTCACCATTGTTGCAGAGGTCAAGGCTGAAGTTCAAATCGACTAATCCAAAAGGTTTTCAAGTTAGTTGTTGACATCTTCATCATCAACAGAAAGATAGTTGGTGTCATCTTCATCTGCACCAGCAAAATGAGAGATATTCTCTGAGAAAGTAGAAGCAGCTAAGGTATGAGGCAAGCTGCAACTGATCTGAAATCCATCAAGAGATAACTGGTGTCATTCTCACCTGCACCAGCAAGTTCAGAAAGCTTTCTTTCTGAGAAGAAGAAGAAGAAGAAGCAGGTTATTACCCAAGTTGCAGTAACAGGAAGATAATCAAATTAGTTGTTGTCATCTTCATCATCAACAGCAATTCAGAGTAAATCTCTGAGAGAGGAGCAGCAAAGGGCCAATCCTAGCTGCAGTAACTCCACAGGTCCAGCAGAGCTTTTCCTAAAGATAAAGTTCTGGTGTTATAAAGAAGATAGGTTGTGCTTCAGGTTCAGTTCAGAAGGGGGCCGAACAGAGTTCTGCAAGTCACTTCCAGCTCAAGTAGATATATATTTGTTGTTGTTGAGTAGTTAGGGCTAAAGGTTTATTAGTCCAGAAAAGTAGACTCGGGAAATATATTTTTGGAGTCAAAGTTGGGTTGAGTCTATCTCAGTTCAGGAATATTGGCACAGAGAAATCTCTCTTGTGTCAAGACCAACTCACCAACTCACTTCCACCCTGTAGGATCCTCTTTGGATCTGAGTGGTAGGAGCAAATTTGCTCTGAGGTAGGATCCATGTTTGGATCTGAGTTGTAGGGTTGTTTAGCCTGAGATAGGATTCTGTTGAGAATCTGAGGTAGATGATCATTTGATCACTGAGAGTAAGATCTAGTTTGGATCTGAGGTAGGACCTTTGGGTCTGAGATAGAAGAGTCATTCTCTCTGAGTGTAGGGCACTTGTGCCTGAGTTGTAGGATCTCTTATGGATCTGAGATAGGGATGTCCTCCTAGCCTGAGTTGTAGGGCCTTTAGGCCTGAGATAGGTGATCTTTCGATCACTGAGTTGTAGGGTCTTGTGCCTGAGTTGTACGACTTGGAGAAGACCGACTGGTCGTGCGGGATCGTGGTGTAAGCTCTTAGGAGCCAAGATTGGAGAAGTGTCTTGTCTAACTATAAGTTAGAAAGGTGGGAGGGAAAGTGGACGTTCCCATAATCTGGGGAACCACTATATATCTTGTGTGTGTTTTTTTGTGTTGTTTCTTTGATTGCAGGTTGTGTGTATCTTGAAAGCAGTAAAGTACTAACAGCCAAAGCACTTAAAGAAGAAAAATTAGAGATAGTCAAAAGAGACTAAGAAACCTATTCACCCCATCCCCCCCCCCCCTCTAAGGTGGCGTTTGGCGCGGCTGATGGGCTGCGGTGCGGTGGAAACGCAACGCCTTTTTGCAAATAAGCACTGTTTGGCGTGACTTATTATAGAAATGGCGTTTAATTATAACCGTGGTTTTATCTTATAACCCATCCGCAATATTTTTCTTCGTTCAACCGCTGTTTCTTCCTCCCTCCCGATAACTTAACGCGCGGCTTCCTTCTCCCGATCCAAACGACGACACCAGCCACCAATCTTCCCCGACGACCGGCGAATCTCCAGTGTTTCCCGTCCACGAAGAAGACCGGTGAATCTCCAGCGTTTCCCGTCCACGAAGAAGACCGGCAAATCGCTCCTACTCTCCCTTGCACCGGGGCACATTTCAGGTTTGTTTCTCCGTTGTATCTCACAATCCCGGTCTTCTAATCTTCCAAAAACCCTAAAATTTATGTTGACCAGTGTTACCTTGCTTCTTTGCCGCAGGTTCTTTCGTGCGTTGCATTTTTTGGGTTGTTCCAACTGCGATTGTCACCGTTAACTCTTTCGCTGAGGTATGCTCCTCCCTTCATCTCCTTTGCATAATTTAGGGTTTGTTTATGTTTTTTAGTTGGGCGTTCGTGAATATTTGTTGTTTGTAATGTTTTTGGATGGGGTTGTATGTGTGTGTGTTGAGTGTGTTTGTATTTATAATGTTTTTTTGGATGGGGTTGTAATGTTTATGTTTTTGTATGTTTGATGGGGTTGTATGTGTGTGTGTTTAATATGTGTTTGATGAGTGTGTGTGTGTGTGTTTGTGTGTGAGTTGTATGTGTTGTGTATGTTGTGTGTGTGAGTTGTATGTGTGTGTGTGCCTGTGTGTGTGAGTTGTATGTGTGTGTGTGTGTGTATGTGTGTGTGTGTCTATGTGTGTGTGTGTATGTGTGTGTGTGTCTATGTGTGTGTGTGTATATGTGTGTGTGTGTATATGTGTGTGTGTATCTGTGAGTTGTATGTGTTGTGTATGTTGTGTGTGTGTGAGTTGTATATATGTGTGTGTATATGTATGTGTGTGAGTTGTGTGTGTATGTGTGTGTGTGTGTTGTGTGTTTGTGTATGTTGTGTGTGTGTGAGTTGTATGTATGTGTGTGAGTTGTGTGTGAGTTGTGTGTGTGTGTGACTTGTATGTGTGTGCTTGTATGTGTGAGTTGTATGTGTGTGTGTGTGTATGTGTGTGTGTCTGTATGTGTGTGTGTGTATGTATGTATATGTGTGTGTGTGTGTGTGTATGTGTGTATGTGTGTGTTGTGTGTTTGTGTATGTTGTGTGTGTGAGTTGTATGTGTGTGTGTATATGTATGTGTGTGAGTTGTGTGTGTATGTGTGTGTTGTGTGTTTGTGTATGTTGTGTGTGTGAGTTGTATGTATGTGTGTGAGTTGTGTGTGTGAGTTGTGTGTATGTGTGTGAGTTGTGTGTGAGTTGTGTGTGTGAGTTATATGTATGTGTGTGCGTATATGTATGTGTGTGAGTTGTGTGTGTATGTGTGTGTGTTGTGTGCGTGTGTGTGTTGTGTGTGTGTGTATGTATGTTGTGTGTGTGTGTGTGAGTTGTGTGTATGTGTGTGAGTTGTGTGTGAGTTGTGTGTATGTGTGTGAGTTGTGTGTGAGTTGTGTGTGAGTTGTGTGTGTGTGTATGTGTGTGTATGTGTGTGTATGTGTGTGTATGTGTGTGTATGTGTGTGTATGTGTGTGTATGTGTGTGTATGTGTGTGTTGTGTGTGTTGTGTATGTTGTGTGTGTGAGTTGTATGTATGTGTGTGAGTTGTATGTGTGTGAGTTGTATGTGTGTATGTGTGTGTGTGTTATATATGTATGTGTTATATGTGTTGTGTAGTGTTGTTCATATTTTTGCACGTGTTTGTTTATTTTTTTAAGGATGGTCAAATCCAAAGATGGTGGGGTGGCCACTTTTTGGGACAATACAGATATCATGCATTTTTGTGACATATGCATTAAAGAGATAGAGTTGGTAAATCGACCGACCACACATTTCAATAAAGAGGAGTGGACAAATGTTATGAAAAAATTTGAGGACCTGACTAGAAAACAGTATGATAAAGTGCAACTAAAAAACAAATGGGATCATTTGAAGGAATGGAAATTGTGGACGGAGTTGAAACGTGGAGAGACCGGATTGAGTTGGAATGCCTCAAAGAAGACTATAGATGCCTCAGACGAGTGGTGGGATGAAAGATTGAAGGTATTGATTTATGCAAATAAATTATTTTGTTTTTTTTTAATAAATAAATTTTGACGTTAAATTTATGCATTTTCAGGTTGTCCCGGCGGCAAAAAAATTTCGTTACTCTGGAATCCAACCAGACTTGGAGGAGAAACTGAACCTGATGTTCAGTTCTGTTGTTGCTTCAGGACGTCATGCTTGCACCCCCAACACCATCAATGAGATTCCAGAGTCCATTGATGAGAGAGGAATGTCAGAAGGTGATCCTGAAGACAATGCAGTGTGCGAAGAACCAATGCCACAGGAGACCACAGCCACATCTGAAGTCGGAAGGAAAAGAAATAAAAGGAAAAACAAAGTTATTAGTTGTGTTAGAAGATTTGGCTGAGTCTTCAAAGACTATTAGTCGATGCATCCAGGAGGCACCCACGAGATCGTCTTCTTCTGAGTTTAGCATCCGTCGGGCAATAGATAAATTAGCCACGTATCCGGATGTGCTCTCTGATGAAGATTTCTATGATTTTGTCATAACTTATTTTATGGACAAAAATCATAGGGAGACTTTCTTGTGCCTTCCGGAAAACATGAACGTGAAGTGGCTGCGTAATCGCTTCAGTCGGGGGGGTAGTTTTGCGTAATCTTGTGTCTGCTATTTTAATTTTGTTTGTTTGTTGTACTCTTTGACAAGTGTTTTTTTGTACTATTTGAACTGCTTCTAAATTTGAAATGTTGCTAAATTTGTTAGGATTATTCTGCAAAATTATGTTTTTTTATGTTCCTTTTGTAGTAATAACTGTAACTAATGCATGTGTGCAGTATAATTATGTCTACCGATGATTCTGATAATTCAATATAAGACGAGGAGATTACAAGAAGACAGTATCCGGTCTCCCTCTGCACGAGACGACAGACCATGGACGTTGACCTCTCCTCGGGGCTATGGCCCCTCTCTGGCCCGTCTGACGTGCTTTTTCCTTTCCCGATGGACCACCCATAGCTTTCCACTGTGCTTACCAACGTCATCAGCCTCCGACAACATTTTCACAAGCCCGGTGCCCGACCGTACTAATTACCTCCATTCTAGGCATAACGGCCTCACTTATTAGGCTACCATCACAATTTACATTTCATTGTCTCATAATACATCAGAGGCGCCAGGGAAATTGAAACATTCAACAGTTATGATTACAGAGTACATAAAGAAAAGTGCAGGAAAGTAAAACATTTTATTTATTTCATATGATCAAGTACATCTGATCATCCAAAAGATAACCCAACATATGTATACAAAAGGTGGGTATCTCATATTTGTATTACATAAAAGAGTATATCATATGACTGCAACAAAATGTGATTATGAGCAACAGATCAAAACTACACTAGTATGCTACATATCAAAGACACTGCAGACTACTGGAATCAGAACTGCAACTTGTCGTGAGGGCAATCATCATCACGGCAGGCAGCTTTGTGGGCATCCAGAACTCTGAAAACAACGGTGACAACTTCGACCCAGATCTTGTACATCTTTTCACGGCGTGAAGGGGGGCGGCTAGAAGTGTCAGGAGTGGCTTCCTCCTTGACCTATTTAGTTACATTTTTTATTAGTCAAAAGACTAAATGAATTCTTATGATTCTTTTTATTACTACAGTGACTTATTTATGATTTGCGAATTACTTATTTTATATTTCCTTTGTTACATTATCTCTTGTTATCTTCTTCATATCATTTCTTTTTCATCTTCTTCTCATTGTGTTATCTCCTTCTCTTCATTATATATTTGTATTTATTTTTCTATGATTTGCATTGGTATTGTTTCCATATCTCTTATACATTTTGGGTGATTATTGGGCAATATTAAGGGCATATTAATATTTCATGATATTTATATAGTGCGGTTGCGTGCCTTTTCATATTCGCACACATTCCTTTACGTGTTTTTTCTTATTTGCATGTTTACTGTCAACGTGCCTTTTCTTATTAGCACGTTTACTTTCATTGCATTATACGTTGTGAGGACATTCACCCCACCTCAACTGTTGGGTTGACCCTTAATTTAGCCCATTTCATTATATTATTCATTTCATTTACTTTTTATTTTCTTCATTTACATGATTATTTAGATTCCTTTTCATTACAGCTAAAGCATTTCAAACTAATAATCATAATAATCATGCAAATCTAAAATGAGAACAATTATAAAAGGGTAAAAACTCACAGTGGCTTTCTGTTTGTCTTTGTCATTCCTTGTTACCATCATTGTGTCTCCCGTTTCCATGAGATGTCATTTCCTACAACATACTGTCCTTAAGAAATGACAACATACCGTCCTTAAGTATGTTAAGAACATCAAATCGATGTCTTCACGTTTAAATTATTCGTAACCAACTTAAAGCTATTAATTTGATGTCTTAAATTAGTTCAAGCATGTCATAATCCCCTTTAATGAGTTACACTTAACCTAATTAGGTCAAAGGATTTTTCAATAGCTTAGGGTTTTGCTGCCCTAATTTTTGAATTATGGTTTTTCACTTATTTAGTGAAGGGTAGCAATCCCTAACCTCAAATGAGTGATTTGGAGTAATCCCTAGCTTCCACTTAGTGATTTGAAGTCAAAGGGTAACCCTTTCCCTTGAAATAACTAACAACTAACTATCATGAGGATGGAGTTATGCTCCAACTACGATGTACACGTGCTAGGAGTCCTTTCCTATCCTCATGCATATGTCAAAATTTTGAAATCCATGATATATCATTTAGGGTTGGAGCAAAGTAACTTCAAATCGAGGATTAGGGTATGAGAAAACCTTATAGAAACTTTTCTTTTGAAAATAAGTAAAACAAATCTCAAAATCCCAAACCCTAGATTTCTACACTTTTCAATCCGTGTAAAATCTTCATAAAAGAAACAAGAGAAATGGAGAGGAAGCGATTACCTCTAGAATGAAAGAGAAATCGGAAGAAACGGAGGAGAAATGGACTCTCAGGAGCTAGCGGCGGCGTGCGGCTTCTTCGTCCGTCTCCTGGAGCTCGTGCGGTCGGGGAGGAGGAAATGAACAGCGACTTCTTCTGTTTCTTTATTTTATCGGACACCGCCTCTCCCATGCACGACACGCACGTCTAATTGATCGGGAATTGCCGGTTCAACCCGTTGCAGCCGGATTCATCCTCTCTTCCTTACCACTTAACCCTCTTCATTATATTAACTTTTAATAATAAATAGTTTATATTCAGGCCTTATTAGTTAGCATAATTGAGTAATTAAACAATACCTGAAATTGACGGCATCACACTAGGACCATAACAGTCTCGGTGCAGGGGTTCCGTTCTGGCCATGGGCGGAATGATGAGCTTAAGCCTCTAGTGCAGGGGATGTTGATGGGGGGCCTTACACGTTCTAGTGCAAGCCCATGGTCTAGCTCGGTCCATCTGGTCTGGAAGAAATACGGCAGTTGGCGTCGTATTACCCAGCCGAGCTACCTGATCGCCGCTACCACATTCAGGGGGACTCTGGCTCGTAGGAGGTCCCTGTTACTGGATCTTACTGTTAGGGGTGTGCACGAAAAACCAAAAACCGCCCAAACCGACCGAACCCCCCAAACCGACCGAACCCCCCCAAACCGAACTGATATCCACACAGAACCGCTCGGTTCAGTGTAGGTGTGGTTTTCATTTAGGATAACCTCTTATTTCGGCTCGGTGCGATTTTCGATTTTTAAAAACCGATAAAACCGCACCAAATCAAAATAAATTAATAATGCATAAATACATTATAGTCTATACTCTAATTATATAACCAACCTTCACAAAAGTCGAATTAAGCTTTTTCACAAATCTTTAGTATTTCCCTCAAACTCGCACGACCCAATTATATCAACTTTGCTTATATGTGTATGTTAGTAAATTTATCGTATTAAATTTATATGTTGATTTTGTGCATGATAAGTTCTAGAATGATTGAGAAATTTGAAGCAATGTAGATATCATAAATTTTTGCATTTTATTTTCACGACTTTCAAGTATTAATATAAATATTTATCTTAAATATATTATGTAGTTTTAAAAAAAATTAACATTCAAAATTTCCTAATATTCTATTACTTATGATATACAAAATTGTGTTAATTACAGAGGAATTAAATTGATGAGTCATACCATGAAACTATGGGAACGAGTAATAGAAAGAAAATTAAGATGAGAGACTAACATCTCGGAGAATCAATTTGGATTCATGTCAGGGAGGTCAACCATGGAAGCTATACATCTCTTGAGGAGACTCATTGACAATTATCGAGAAAGAAAACAAGATTTGCATATGTTGTTTATTGATCTTGAGAAGGCTTATGATAAAGTTCCGAGAGAGATCTTATGGAGAGTCTTAGAAAAGAAAGATGTAAATGTATCATATATTGACATAATCAAAGATATGTATACAAATTCAGTGACAAGGGTGAGGACATCTGGAGGATTACCATAGGAATTCTCTATCACTGACTGTTGGATTACATCAAGGTTCAATTTTAAGCCCTTTTCTAAAGTATCTTGGCGAGATACTTTAGAAAAGAAGGATTTTAGGTTGAGTAGGACAAAGGAGTATATAGAGCTTAAATTTAGCAGTACAAGAAGGACAGATGACTTCGTTATTAAGTTGGGTGATCAAGATATTTCTCGTAGTGAGTGTTTTAAATATCTTGGATCGATAGTTCAAAAAGATAGAGGTATTAATAAAGATGTGACACATAGAATCCAAGCGGGTTGGTTGAAATGGAGAGGCGCGTCAGGAATCTTATGTGATTGTAAAGTACCACTAAAACTTAAGGGCAAGTTTTACCATACAGCAATTAGACCCGCGATGCTCTATGGTTTTGAATGTTGGGTAGTGAATTGTGTACATGAGCAAAAAATGGGAGTTGCGGAGTTGAGAATGCTTAGGTGGATGTGTGGACACACGAGATTGGATAAAATTAGGAATGAAAGTATCAGGGATAAAACAGGAGTAGCACCAATTTCAAAGAAGATGCGAGAAGCTCATCTAAGATGGTTTCTGTAACACCCCAAATTTTTTGGAATGAAAACAACAAAAAGTTGGTCTTTGGAGCTATCGCTGGCGTTAGCTCGTTATCGCCAGCCGATAGCATACCACGTGAATGTTGTCAACGTGTTGGCAGGCGGCGAAGCGGCTATTGAGCGGCGCCGACTGGATCAAGTGGCCACCGCTGGAGCTATCGCACTGCGATAGTGGATATCGCCTGACGATTGTATTATTTTAAGTTGTGTGGTTGAAAGTGTGGCCCTTTGTTCCTTTTGAGGAAATGATCTTGTGGCTTGGTTTAATCTCGCGTCTACTTAATCAGAGGGTGGGGGGAAGAAGTTCATTTTTCTTTCTCTCACTCTCTCTCTCTCTTCAAACCTCTCTTTAACCTTGAAAGAAAAGAAGAAAGGAAGAAGAGGGCTTGAGGAAGTACTTTGGAGAGCTGTTGAAGGAGTTCTTACGGCTGGATTTGTAATCTGAGGCTAGATCAGCGAAGAGAAGGGCAAGGCGATCCTTTCCATCCGGACAAAATCCATGTTCATGGCTCCTAGGAGATTTACAAGGGTAAAGATCTTCCTTCTTGGACAAGTGAAGTGCTTATTTGGCATATACATGGAAATCCTCACCAATTGGTGAAGAACGAGAGATTTCCAACAGGCTGATCGTTGATATCCCAGGTATGAAACTTGCATATAGAATATGGAATCGAAATACGGAATAAGCATGTTGTGTGAATCTCATTCGGACAGGTTGGTCTGGATTGATAATGAATGATTTACGTGTCGGTGAAGACTCCGTGGATAAACGTGTAGATTACGGAGTCAGGGTTGTTGCATGTTGCAGCAGAAAGTACTTAAGGTGTACTCCAGGAAAACACCCTTGATTGCAGCAGAATCGATGTTTTGTTAGCACCGCGCCGCGGTAATGTTACCGTCGGCGGTAACTCCTGGTTGTATCCAGCGAGGCGATTGTGATGGATGTGAAGCACGGGTCCTGGGGACGGTGTGCGTAGCATCGGACAGCGTGAAGGCCTGTTGTGTCTAGCTGAAGGACAAATGTTGTGACTCCGTCAGTATCACGTCGCGGTAGTACTACCGCTGGCAATAACTCCCAGTGAGAAGATTTGAGATTTTGGGCCCATGTCCTGGGGACAAAGTGGGTGGCAAAAGAAGCTATTGTGTCTGGTGCCTAGCTCGGTAGCCATGAGAGCCGACAATTGTTGGATAACGTTCGTTATCAAGGGCTGAGGAGAAGCTGTACCTGCATCGTGTCTGTGTGATGCCGACGATATAAGCACGGGCAAAGCCGATCCGAACCCGTCCCTTATTGGTTGGAGAAGAGGTCGCCCCTCGGTGCACCATCTGATTTTGGGATAGTCCGTAAGGCATGGTGTCCTTGACAGTGAAAGCTCAGTGATGTATCATCTGTCTGGGAGTGATGGTGGTTGTGGGACTGGGAATCCAGTACACAGATAATGTGTCCTGAGTGCACGGGACGTGTGGCCTTATGAGTAAACATCTGTGGTGAATGGTGCTTGAATTGCACATTTTGATGTCATGATATATACATGTTGTTTACCTGCAGGGAAGGATCACCGCCGCCCCGAGTGAGGGGTGGCGTCGTTATAATTTGGTCAGTTAAAACTGATCGTTGCCTTGTTTTGCCACCTCTTGGTGGATTGTCCCTATACATGTGTTGGAGAGCCGAGCAAGAAGTAGCGGGCTGAAGCTCCTTTGAGATATGCCGCCCTCGAAGGCCAAGCGAAGAGTATTTTACTGTTTTCATGTGTGGTCGGCATATGTGCCGATGTATGTAAGAGATTCTTGTAAAGAGGATAGTTTGTAAGGCCTTAAGACCAAAATACTTTGTGTATTTTATTATCATTCTTTTGGTGTTGTTAGTGGACATTCCTGGTGTTGGGTTCGTGTTAATGTAAAAACTTACGTTAAAATGCAACTCTGAGTTAGGATGCGTTCATGAATCGGTTTCAATGCATACCTCCACTAACTGTCTGTGTAATATGGTGTGCGGTCTCGGCCGGACCTTCTATTATATTCTACGAGACGGATAGGGACATGATAATTTGGTATCAGACTCTTGTGTCGATCTTCTTTCTTCGTATTCGTGGTCGAATTCTTTTAATGGGTGGTGAGCACATGTATGTGTGTGACCTTTATCACATGAAAAAACACATGAAGGTTCACTGAAGAATAAAAATACAAATGTTTGTGTAATTTGCGTGTTCCTATAATTATTTTTGTAATATGTTTGGTCGCTTAATTGTGTGTTTGACGATTATAGGTGACTAGAAGCGGTGCGGGGCAGTCTCAGCCCCAGCGGTCGGCGGAGATAGTGTACCTGCTGAGGTGTCTACACCTCCTCCTTCTGCTGAAACAATATGATTGGTTGTTGAAGCTGTGTTCGCAATGATCAATGCGCAGCCAGAAGGGCAAGTACAACCTCCTATCCCTTTGGTTGCCCCAATGCAGGTTGGCGTAGTTGAGTCGATGGTTATGCGACTAGTGCCAGATGAGCCTTCGGCGATGAGGCGAGCGACGGAAAAGCAACTAAAACATGTTATGAGCTCCAATCCTCCAACGTGGCAGGGAACTGGATCTCCCACTCAGGTCGAAGATTGGCTCTCGAGAATAAAGAGAACCCTGACGGCGACGGAGACGGAGGAGAGGCAGAAAGTTTCTGTGGCTACCTTTCTTTTAGAGGGAGAGGCAAGACTCTGGTGGGATGAGCTAAAAATACATCAGTTTACTGGAAGACAACTATCCGAGATATCGATGGAGGAGTTCTCGAGACTTTTTATGGCAAGCTATGTCTCATTAGCACAGAGGATTGATATGAAGAATCAGTTCCAGATGTTAACTCAGGGTGAGAGTTGTGTTGATGACTACTTGAATGAGTTTACACGATTGGGGCGGTATGCGGGCTCTACTGCCGGCCCTCGAAGACCAAGCGAAGAGTATTTTACTGTTTTCATATGTGGTCGGCCTGTGTGTCGATGTATGTAAGAGATTTTGTAAAGAGAATAGTTTGTAAGGCCTTAAGTCCAAAATACTTTTTGTATTTTATTATCATTCTTTTGGTGTTGTTAGTGGACATTCCTGGTGTTGGGTTCGTGTTAATGTAAAAACTTCTGCTAGAATGCAACTCTGAGTTAGGATGCGTTCATGAATCGGTTTAAATGCGTACCTCCACTGACTGTCTGTGTAATATGGTGTGCGGCCCCGGCCGGACCTTCTATTATATTCTACGAGACGGATGGGGATATTATAATTTGGTATCAGACTCTCGTGTCGGTCTTCCTTCTTCGTATTCGTGGTCGAATTCTTTTAATGGGTGGTGAGCACATGTATGTGCGTGACCTTTATCACATAAAAGAACAATTGAATGTCCACTTAGTAATGAAAATACACATGATTGTGAAATCTGCATGTTCCTATAATTATTTTTGTAATATGTTTGGTCGCTTAATTGTGTGTTTCACGATTATAGGTGACTAGAAGCGGTGCGGGGCAGTCTCAGCCCCAGCGTTCGGCAGAGATAGTGTACCAGCTGAGGTTCCCACACCTCCTTCTGCTGAAACAATATGATTGGTTGTTGAAGCCGTGTTCGCAATGATCAAAGCGCAACCAGAAGGGCAAGTACCACCTCATATCCCTTTGGTTGCCCCAGTGCAGGTTTGCGTAGTTGAGTCGGTGGTTATGCGGCTAGTGCCAGATGAGCCTTTGGAGATGAGGCGAGCGACGGAAAAGCAACTGAAACATGTTATGAGCTTCAATCTTCCAACGTGGCAGGGAACTGGATCTCCCACTCAGGCCGAAGATTAGCTCTCGACAATAAAGAGAACCCTGACGGCGAAGGAGACGGAGGAGAGACAGAAAGTTTTTGTGGCTAACTTTCTTTTGGAGGGAGAGGCAAGACTCTGGTGGGATAAGCTAAATATACATCAGTTTACTGGAAGACAACTGTCCGAGATATCGATGGAGGAGTTCTCGAGGCTTTTTATGGCAAGCTATGTCTCATTAGCACAGAGGATTGTTATGGAGAATCAGTTCCAAAGGTTAATTCAGGGTGAGATTTGTGTTGATGATTACTTGGATGAGTTTACACGATTGGGTGGTATGCTGGCTCTACTGTCGGCCCTCGAAGACAAAGCGAAAAGTATTTTACTGTTTTCATGTGTGGTCGGCTTGTGTGCCGATGTATGTAAGAGATTTTGCACATAGAATAGTTTGTAAGACCTTAAGTCCAAAATACTTCGTGTATTTTATTATCACTCCTTTGGTGTTGTTAGTGGACATTCCTGGTGTTGGGTTCGTGTTAATGCAAAAACTTCTACTAGAATGCAACTCTGAGTTAGGATGCATTCATGAATCGATTTCAATGCGTACCTCCACTGACTGTCTGTGTAATATGGCGAGCGGCCCAGGCCGGACCTTCTGTTATATTCTACGAGACGGATGGGGATATTATAATTTGGTATCAGACTCTCGTGTCGGTCTTCCTTCTTCGTATTCGTGGTCGAATTCTTTTAATGGATGGTGAGCACATGTATGTGTGTGACCTTTATCACATGAAAGAACTCTTGAATGTCCACTTAGGAATGAAAATACACATGTTTGTGGAATCTGCATGTTCCTATAATTATTTTTGTAATATGTTTGGTCGCTTAATTGTGTGTTTCACGATTATAGGTGACTAGAAGCGGTGCGGGGCAGTCTCAGCCCCAGCGCTCGGCGGAGATAGTGTACCTGCTGAGGTGTCTACACCTCCTTCTGCTGAAACAATATGATTGGTTATTGAAGTCGTGTTCGCAATGATCAATGCGCAGCCAGGAGGGCAAGTACAACCTCATATCCCTTTGGTTGCCCCAGTGCAGGTTGGCGTAGTTGAGTCGGTGGTTATGCGGCCAGTGCCAGATGAGCATTTGGAGATGAGGCGAGCGACAGAAAAACAACTGAAACATGTTATGAGCTTTAATCTTCCAACATGGCAGGGAACTGGATTTCCCACTCAGGCCGAAGATTGGATCTCGAGAATAAAGAGAACCCTGATGGCGACGGAGACGGAGGAGAGACAGAAAGTTTTTGTGGCTACCTTTCTATTGGAGGGAGGGGCAAGACTCTGGTGGGATGAGCTAAAAATACATCAGTTTACTGGAAGACAACTGTCTGAGATATCGATGGAGGAGTTCTCCAGGCTTTTTATGGCAAGCTATGTCTCATTAGCACAGAGGATTGCTATGGAGAATCAGTTCCAGAGGTTAACTCAGGGTGAGAGTTGTGTTGATGACTACTTGGATGAGTTTACACAATTGGGGCGGTATGCGGGCTCTACGTTTGCTGACGAGCAGCACAAGACAAACAGATTTTATGAAGGTCTGCGTGACGATCTGAGGCTACTTCTTTCAGGTCTGATGACACAGGACTTTCTAACGTTGGTCAATACTGTCTGATCCCTGGAACAAGATCTCAAAAAATTTCAAAGTAAGAAGAACTTCGGTGTAAACAAGCCAGAGTTCAAAATACCGAGCTCTGCAAAGTATGGATACCGCAGTATGTGGAACAAGAAGTCCAACTTTTCTGGGCCAGCTTCTTCATATGTTTCTGGAGCAACTACTGGGCAAGGCCCAGTTATTTGTTATTCTTGTGGCAAGGCGGGACAAATTGCCCGATACTGTCGGAATGATCCTCCGAAGACGGGTGCGACTTATGCGGAGAAAGGGAAGGCAAAGGAGTCGGTTGCATCCCATTATGCTTCAGCCCATCCCAGAGTATACAATCTTGGCCAGCAGGAGGCAATAAAATAAAGTGATGTGATGAGAGATACGGTTTAGTATACAGCTTTTACTACTTTATATACTTGTTAGTTTGTGCATTGCTTAACATGTTTGATTTAGGTTTGTTCTGATTTTAGACTATCCGGCGAGAGAACTGTTTGATACAGGGGCTTCTCACTCCTTTCTATCTGAGAACTGTGTTGTGTATCCGAGTGCCATCTTTTATGTCGAAAGATAGATTGGATATCTTGTTGACTAATGACTGCTTGATGCGCACGGATAAAGCTTGTTGTGTTCAGGTGCGTATAGGAGGTCATGATTTTGGATTGGAAGCCAACTGTTTGATACAGGGGCTTCTCACTCCTTTCTATCTGAGAACTGTGTTGTGTATCAGAGTGTCATCTTTTATGTCGAAAGATAGATTGGATATCTTGATGACTAATGACTGCTTGATACGCTCGGATAAAGCTTGTTGTGTTCAGGTGCGTATAGGAGGTCATGATTTTGGATTGGAAGCATCTGTGTTGTCGATATCTGAGTTCGATGTGATCTTTGGCATGGATTTGCTCTCAGAGCAGCGTGTCTGTATTGATTGCAACTCAAAGGAAGTAATGTTAGGTCAGAACAACAAACGCGAGACTAAGTTTGTTGGTATGCGAGTATCGAGCAAGATACTGATGTCTGCTCTCCAAGTGGTCAAGGCGGTTCGAAAGGGCGCGGAGTTATTCTTCAAGTTATTGGAGGTCGTAGGGTTGAAGACCAGTTTGAGTGACATTCATATTGAGTCAGAATTCGCATATGTGTTTCCTAAAGATCTCCTTGGGATTTCACCTCAGCGAGAGATCGACTTCTCTATTGAGTTGGTGGCAGGTGCGAAACCTATGTCACGCTCACCGTACCATGCAGCATCAAAAGAGATGGGGGAATTGAAGGTTCAGTTACAGGAGTTGCTAGAGCAAGGTTATATACGTTCAAGCATATCACCTTGGAGTGCACCGGTCCTCTTTGTGAAGAAGGACGGAAGCTTGCGTCTATGCATTGACTACCATGAACAGAGCAAGTATCTGATTCCAAGAATCAATGATTTATTTGATCAGCTGGTTGGATCAACTGTCTATTCGAAGCTGGATTTGAAGTATGGCTATTATCAGTTGAGGATCAGGGAAAGTGATATTCCCAAGACAGCGTTTGGTACACGCTATGGTCATTATGAGTTCACTGTGATGTCATTTGGGTTAACAAATACGCCATTAGTGTTCATGGACTTGATGCACAGAACCTTTCGAGAGTATCTGGACCGATTTGTAATGATCTTTATTGATGATATTTTGGTATACTCTCAGACAGAAGAGGATCATGCAAATCATTTGCGGTTGGTTTTGCATACCCTAAGGAGGAATCGACTTTATGTCAAATTCTCTAACGATCTATTCGGCCCCCTGGAATTCTCATTCTAGTGTTCAGATGCTAGAAATTCTCTCAGAATTAGAATTGGTCCAATTCCATGTAATTCAATTTTGTACTATGACTAATTCTTATGGGTAAAGACAGATATTTCATTAAATTCAGTTTTTTACTACGGCCGGTGTTGCCCTATCTCGTTGTCGTAGCCCCATCTCGCCGCCACCGCCCGATCTCGCCACTGCCGCCCGATCCTGCCGCCGCCGCCCGATCTCGTCGCCGCCGCCCGATCTCGCCGTCGCCGCCCGATCTCTCTGTCGCCGCCCGATCTTGCCGCCGCCGCCCGATCTCGCCGCCGCCGCCCGATCTCGCCGCTGCCGCCCGATCTCGTCACCGCTCAATGATACCGCCTGATTCCGCCGCCACCGCCCGATCTCGCCGCTGACGACCGATCTCACCGTCGTCGCCTGATTTAGCCACCGCCGCCCGATCTCGCCGTCGTCGCCGCCAGATCTCGCCGCCGCCGCCGCCGCCCGATCTCGCCGCCGCCGCCTCCCGATCTCGTCACCACCACCTGATCTCGCCGCAGCAACATGATCTTACCGTCACCGCCCGATCTCGCTGAAAAAAAGAAATTCTAAAGTTATTTCAATTCTAGAAATTCATCCTACAGTCGAACAACTGCATTGGAATTCAGACCAAATTCCAATTCTCGCAGGAATTTGAATTAGATGAATTCCAATTCTGCAATTCCAATTCCAGGGGGCCGAACGGGCCGTAAGTGTGAGTTTTGGCTATCATCGGTGGTTTTTCTTGATCATATGGTTACTGGAGAGGGTATTGACATGGATCCAGCGAATATAGTTGCGATACGGGAGTGGTCTGTGTGTTGACTACTGTGGCGGAAGTCTAAGAGTTTTCTTAGACTTGCAGGCTACTCTAGGCGCTTCGTAGAGAACTTTTTGCGGATAGCTTTACCACTCACTACGTTGACAAGGAAGGATCAGAAATTTGTTTGGACGACAGAGTGCGCACGAGCTTTTGAGTTGAAGATTCGTCTGACGACGACGTCTATTTTGTGCTTGTCATGTAGTGCAGAAGGTTATGAGATCTACAGCGATGCCTCAGGGAGTGGCTTAGGCTGTGTTCTTTTGCAGTTCGGGAAAGGTGATAGCTTATGGCTCTCGTCAGCTGAAGGTGCATGAAAGAAATTATTCAGTCCATGACTTGGAGTTGGCGGCTGTGATATTCGCCCTAAAGCTATGGCGGCATACTTATATGGCGTGAAGATCAACATCTTTACAGACTATAAAAACCTAAAGTACTTGATAAACCAAAAGGATTTGAATATACGACAAAGGAGGTGGATGGAGTATCTTGGGGACTATAATTTTGAGATACATAATGTTCCCGGGAAGGGAAATATTGTCGCAGTGTCGCTGATGCGTTGAGTCGCAGGGCTCCGGTTCAGGCCAACCGGGTATAGATGCATGATGAGCGCCCTATTCGGGACTTTGAGGCCTTGGAGATCACTTGTGTTGATAGGAATTCTAGTGCAAATGCATGTTTAAACTAGGCAGAGGTGCAATATGACCTCGCGGACAGGATTCGTCAAGTGTTGGAGATTTACGAGAGCATAAAACGATATTTGGAAGAAATCAGGGATAGTACAAATGTCCAGCTTACCTTTGAAGATGGTCTCTTGTGGAAGGAGAGTCGGTTTTGCGTCCCGAATGTGGGTAAATTAAGGGAGAAGTTGATGTACAAAGCACATTTTACAATATATTCAATCCACCCGGAGAGCACGAAAATGTTCAAAGATATGAAAAAGCTGTTTTGGTGGCCAGGGTTAAAGAAGAACATAGTTTTTTATGTGGCAAGGTGTCATACTTGCGCCCTAGTAAAGGCTGAATGTCAGAAACCTGGTGGTTTGCTGAAGTCGTTACCGATACCGAAGTGAAAATTTGACGACATATATATGGATTTCGTACACGGCATGCTGAGATCGCAGAAAGGAAACGATGTCGTTTGGGTGATCGTTGATCGTTTGACAAAGGTGTCACACTTTATTCCGAAAAGAAGGGACGATTCAGTGGAAAAGTTGGTCAAACTTTATGTTGAACAGATCGTACAATTGCACGGTGTGTCACGTAGCATCATTAGTGACCAAGATGGGCGTTTCACGTCAAAGGATTGGAGATTTATTCATCAACTGTTGAGTACCAAACTGAAATTCAGCGCGGCCTTTCATCCTCAGACGGATGGTCAGACCAATAGGGTAAACAGAACGATAGAAGATATACTTCGCATGTGCTCCTTGGATTTCGGAAAGAGGTAGGAGGATCATCTCTATAATATCGAATTCGCCTACAACAATAATTACCAAGCGAGTACTCAGATGACACCCTTTGAGGCCCTACACGATAGGAAGTGCAGTACTCCATTGGCTTAGGAAGAAACGAGTGAATCGAAGCTCAATAATCGTAAGGACGTCGAAGATACAACTTCGACGATACGTTTGATTTGGGAGCGGCTATTGGTTTCTCAAGACAGACAGACAAAGTACTACAACGTCAAACACTGCAACGTGGAGTATGCGGTGGGTGATTGGGTGTATCTCAAGTTAAAGCCATTCAAGGGCATATCGAGGATTCGACGCTTGAAAAAGCCGAGTCTGAGATACTTTGGGCCGTTTGAAACAGTTGAACGGATTGGTGAAGTTGCCTGTCGACCGAGTCTTTCAGCTGAACTCAGTAGTTTGCACAATGTGTTTCACACATCGGTGCTGCGGAAGAGTATGCAAGAGCCTGCAGAAAAAGTTGTTGCGGATCAAGTGTCGGTCAACAGTGGGTTGACGACGAAAGTCAAGCTCATTCGAATTGAAGACACGGAAATCAGGCAGCTACGGAACAAGATAATCGGGATGGTCAAAGTCCGCTGGGACAATTGTGCCCGTGTGAACTGTCATGGGAGTGCGAGCAAACCATAAGAGTGGAGTTCCCCGAGCTGTTTCGTTGAGATATACATAAAATATATTTTTTGGACTTATATATTATTTTCTATTATGTCTATTTTCGGGACAAAATTTCATAAAGGAGGAGAGACTTGTAACACCTCAGGTTTCCCGGAAAGAAAACAACAAAATTTGGTCTTTGGAGTTATCGCTGGCGTTAGCTCGCTATCATCAGGCGATAGCGTGCCACGTGGCAGTCATCCACGTGTTGGCAGGCGGCGAAGCGGCCATTGAGCGGCACCGACTGGGTCAAGCGGCCACCGCTGGAGATATTGCGCCGCGATAGTGGATATCGTCCGGCGATAGCATCATTTTAAGTTGTGTGGCTGAAATCGTGGCCCTTCGTTCCTTTTGAGGAAATGATCTTGTGGCAGAGTCTAATCTTGTGTCTACTTAATCCAGTGTTGTAGATGTCGGCCGACATATAGGTTTTGGGTGCAAACCGCAACGAAACCGATTTGTTTGACAAAAATATCGTTTTGCAAAAAAACGGCGATATATCCCGATATATCGATATATCTCTAACCCGATATTTCGGTTATTATATTTAATATATAAAAAAACATAGTTCACGGAACCCGTATTTTTCTACTTCACGAGTCCATTTCATGCATTCGGCATTTCTCGCTCTACCCTAAATTTTACGGAAGAGTCGCTCTGGTGGATAGGTCGTCACTCGACAGCTCCTCCGGTGACGAGGCAACGGATCGGCATCGCAGGCGAGGAGTAGACGACGACGTCGGGATTTCTACGAATTGGCATCGCAGGCGAGGACGCGAGGAGTCGATGTCGGGCTTTAGGGTTTCTGCTACTTCACTCTACTGTAAGCCCCCTTCTTCTTTCTTCTTCTTTCTTCTTCTTTCTTCTTGCTTCTGCGACAATTAAAAGTTTTATTAAACTTGTGTTACTGTAATCTTCTTACTTATGCTATAATTAGGTTTCTTTTTTTCAATAGTTAAGTTTATACCTTTTCTTATGTAAATCTGCAGTGATTTTTGTTTCTCCCGTGCACTTCTAACTTATGTTAACATTATTTTGTTAACTTCTGCTATAGTGATTTTTGCAATAGCTAAGAAAAACTCCACTCCAACTTTGCATAATTACATGAGCTTCTCCTTCATCTTTCAAAATTATTTCAAAAAAAATGTTATAAATACTTATTTGTCTGTACATTGCTATAGTTATTTGTCTGTACATTTTTACTTATTTGCAAAAAATATGTTTATAAATATTGTTATCTTTATTTAAATATTAAAATCCGATACTGTAAAATATCCCCGATAAATCCCCCGCAATCCGACATACGACATTTCAAGCCCAAACCGACATAAACCCGACATCCGACATCTACAACGAGGACTAAATCAGAGGGTGGGGGGGAAGAAGTTCATTTCTCTTTCTCTCACTCTCTCTCTCTCTCTCTTCAAATCTCTCTTCAACCTTGGAAAAAAAAGAAAGGAAGAAGAGGACTAGAGGAAGTACTTTGGAGAGTTGCTGAAGGAGTTCTTACGGCTGGATTTACAATCTGAGGCTAGATCCACGAAGAGAAAGGCAGGGAGATCCTTTCCATCCAGACAAAATCTGTGTTGATGACTCATAAGCGATTTACAAGGGTAACGATCTTTCTTTTTGGACAAGTGAAGCCTTTATTTGGCATGTATATGAAAATCTTCACCAATTGGTGAAGAACGAGAAATTTCCAACGGGTTGATCGTTGATATCCCCAATATGAAACTTGCATATTGAATCCGAAATCAAAGTGCGGAATAGGCATGTTGTGTGAAGCCCATCCGGACAAGTTGGTCTGGATTGGTGATGATTGATTTGCGTGTCGGAGAAGACTTCGTGGATAAACGTGTACATTACGGAGTCAAGGTTGTTGCAGGTTGCTGCAGAAAGTACTGGAGGTGTGCTCCAGGAAAACACCCTTGATTATAGCAGAATCAAAGTTCTGTTAGTACCGCGTCGTCGTAATGTTACTGCTGGCGGTAGCTCCTGGTTGTATCCAGCGAGCGGATTGTGATGGATGTGAAGCCAGGTCCTGGGGACGAGCATCAGACAGCGTGAAGGCCTGTTGTGCCTAGCTGAAGGACAGATGTTGTGACTCTGTCAACATCGTGTCGCGGTAGTGCTACCGCTGGTGATAGCTCCTAATGAGCAGATTTGAGATTGCAGGACAAAGTCCTGGGGACAAAGTGGGTGGCAAAAGAAGTTACTGTGCCTGGTACCTGGCTCGGCGGCCATTAAAGCCGGCAATTGTTGGATAACGTTCGTTATCAGATACTGGAAGAGGAGAAGTTGTACCCGAGTCGTGCTTGTGCGATGCCGACGATATGAACACGGGCAAAGCCTATCTGAACTCATCCCTTACTGGTTGGTGAAGAGGTCGCCCCTCGGTGCACCATCTGATTTGGGATGGTTCGTAAGACATGGTGGCCTTGACGATGAAAGCTCATTGATGTACCATCTGTCTGGGAGTGATGGTGGTTGTGGGACTGGGAATCCAGTACACAGATAATATGTCATGAATACACGAGATGTGTGGCCTTATGAGTCAACGTCTGTGGTGAATTGTGCTTGAATTGCACGTTTTGATTCCATGAGATATACATGTTGTTTACCTGTAGGGAAGGAGCACCGCCACCCCGAGTGAGGGGTAGGGGTCGTTATAATTTGGTCAGCTAAAGCTGATCGTTGTCTTGTTTTGCCACCTCTTAGTGGATTATCCCTATACAGGTGTTGGAGAGCCGAGCATGAAGTAGCGGGGTGAAGCCCTTTGAGATATGTCGGCCCTCGAAGGCCAAGCAAAGCGTATTTTACTATTTTCATGTGTGACCGGTCTGTGTGTCGATGTATGTAAGATACTCTTATAAAGAAAACAGTTTGTAAGGTCTTAAGGCCAAAATACTGTGTGTATTTTATTATCATTCTTTTGGTGTTGTTAGTGGATATTCCTTGTGTTGGGTTCGTGTTAACGTAAAAACTTTCGCTAGAATGCAACTCTGAGTTAGGATGCGTTCATGAATCGATTTCAATGTGTAACTCTAACGACTGGCTGTGGAATATGGTGTGGGGCCCCGGCCGGACCTTCTGTTATATTCTACGAGACGGATGAGGATGTTACAGTTTGGACACGTACAAAGGAGACCATTAGAGGCGTCTGTTAGCGTTGTCAAAGTCTAGTCACTATGCATGTTAGACGAGGGAGGGCTAGACCAATAAAGACTTGGAATGAAACTATAAAGAAAGACAAGATGTACTTAGGCAATAGTGTGATTATGACAAAAGATAAGGCACAATGGTGACGAAGGATCCATATAGTCGACCCCACTATAGTGGGATAAAGCTTGAGTGTTGTTGTGTTGTATGGTATGTTTTTCTCTCTTAGAAATTTTGTCAAAGATAATATTCTTGACTCATAAATTGATCGAAACAAACAAGCAAATAGTAAATCAAAAATGAAGAATAGTTTATCACAATTTCCAATTATATTATACATCATATAATATAAAAATAGTAATATCATTTTTTTGTTTTAAAAACTATTCTAATAAAACCAAAAACCGCCTCGATAAACCGCCCCAAACCGCACTGATTATTGAATCGAACTGATCGGTTTAGATTTGGTTCGGTTTGCGGAAAATAAATAACCGACCATTTTCGGTTTGGTTCTGCTTTGGGTCCAAACCGACCCAAACCGAACCACTTGCACCTCTACTTACCATCCGGAGTCCGAAGCTGCGTGGTTTCCCCAGGTTCACTTCTGTCATCACCCCTCTGATCACTGCCTTGGGGACAAGGCATATTTTCCAGACAGTTGCATTGTTACGATTGCTCATGCCGATTGGACATGCACACACTAACGAGATGTTGTGGCGAGTCCACACGCGGAGGGAGACGAAGACAGGTCCGTATGGAGGAGAAAACGAAGACACATCGCCGACATGATTATTTTTTTGCGTTGGTTATGTTATTTTCATTTATGTGTATGCTTTATTATTCGCACCGTTGTTTTATTATCTGCACCCCGCACCTATAAGTGGTTGTGTTGTACTTTTTTAATTATGTTTCGGAAGTTTGGAATTTGGGGTTGCTCCCTTGTTTTTTTGTCTTGTTCTCTCCTCCTTCCTCTCTCTCATTTCAGTCATCGCTTCCCCTTACCGGATTCCTCTCATGATCGTAACATTGAAAGAGGGCACCTGAGCAACAATCTGGAGTTTTAGATAAAGAGCATAAAATTGGGCATTCAGCGCCTATTAGAGGATTTCAGAGAAGATAGCTAACAGTGTGGAAATACATAAAACTATGGCACAAATACAACAAAAATAAACACAAAAATGACATCAACACATGGAACAAACAGATATACATGGTTCGCCCTAAACTAGGCTACGTCTAATGTTTTAATGTCCTGCCATATGTCTAACGTGTCAACCGAAATGTAGGTGTTGAGAATAAAACAATATTATTTTTGAGGTTATCCTTTTGTAAAATATAGGCTGACGTATCCAGTTTTTTCCAATATATCGACCGACGAGACTTTTGGAAAATATCATCCACTATTTTCTTTTAAATTATGTTGGTTGTATGTGCATAAATCGCATATATGTATTGCAGTATATATGCTTAAATCAACTAGGCTTATTGTTTCATTCTCTTTGATATGTGTTAGACTTTAAATAAACACTTATTGTTTTGTATTAAACAAAAACATAAAGCATTATGCAAATTATTAGTTTATAATTTTGTTGGTTTTAACATAATTTGTTACATAAAAGGACGTTTATTATTAATCAAGGAATTTAACTTTTAAATCTTAAATATCGCTCACAGTTTATCTATTTGCATTTTACTTTAGATACTTATTTGTAGTAGTTTAGTGTGCTACTAATATTTTATTTTGAATAGTCTCTGACTTTATTTTAGGATATACATGATTATTTGCTTATCAACTTGCTAGGCTAATTTTATTTTATTTTACAAAACAAATATATTTAATATATATATTTAGAAAATCCGATATTTTAAAATACCTCTGGCATATCTCTCATATTCGAAATCCAACATTTTAAAACTAAATCGCACAATCACTGATATTTAAAATTTACAACATTGGCTACGTGACGCAGGGCGTATCTATAGGCGTCGGGAAATCTGCGGCCTAACCCTACATACTATGCAAATCTGACGGCTATATCACAAATTAAATAATAAATTAAAATCATCCCACGCAGATAATTCAAGAGAAGACAAAATAATTTAATTAAGCGAAATAAGCTTAGGTTTTCCTCCGCGTGGAGGGCCAAAGCAAGAGCGCGCTGCGAATAAATCCTGCAAATCACAATATTTATCCAAACAAATAACTATCATACAAAAGATCTACAACAAGCATAAGATCCAATCCAATATAAATATGTTGAAAAATAATAATCCAATACAACAATACTCAACAAATAGTGGGCTGGCCAAGACAATGAAGAATCTGGAGCCAGAGATGTGTGTACGACGATCGGAGGTGGAACCGACGGCGTGGAAAATGGAGTAGGTCTCTGTCCCCGACGGTGGATGGTGGAATCGGACCAAAAATGGATAGATCCGGCCACGTATGGGTAGATTCGGGCAAGGGATGAACGGATCCGATGTTTGGTGGCAGATCCGGGTTAAAGAATGAAGTGTGGGTGGACGGAATGACGGAACGGAGGATGAAATTCTCAGATCTGGACTGATCCGAGATGTGGAGGGAATTGGATGGTGGTTCCATGAGGAAGACGGGATGGTGGCAGAGAAATATTTAGGGTTTGAATGGGAGCTGCAGTAGGGATGCAGTAGGGATGAAAAGGGGATGTTGGTCGTGGAATTAGGGTTATGGGGATGGGCGGACTGCAAGGAATATTGGTGGGAGTAACGGCTTGGTGGAGGGAAGACGGGAGGCAGGGGCTGTTCAGGAGGAGGCAGCTAAAGGATAGAAACAACAGGCGGCGGTGGCGCTGGAGGAGGGGCCTGGAAGCATATGATTAAAACTTTATAAATGAACCGTTAATATTATTTATGAACAGTGCATAGCAATAGGAATTCTGGACAGCAGGCTGTGATGGAGTTGGGGGCTGGTGGGTAGCTGTAAGGGGGTCTTGAGAATGGGAAAAGAGGGCTAAGGTTATGGGATACCTTGGGGAGGAAGATAGACACCTAGGAGTCGTCACCTAGGGTTCCACGGAGTCGGCACTGTGGCTTGATCGCTGGAATCCGGGATTTCTTTTCACCAAATTCTGCAATGTCTTAGAACAGTCCCTAAGAGGTCTATTTATAATAAAGAGAAGATTAGGGCATCCCCCATCAATGACTATGATTGGTCGGAGGTGAAGCAACCCAAATACAACAAAATAAATGCAAATATAGTGAAATAATATATCAAATCGATTCGCAACGCGAATCCGAACACATCCGCGGAGTTCGATCGTCGATCCGGGCACGTCATATATGGTAAGTTGCCAACTCAGCCCCAAACGGGCCCAAAACTCATCCTGGTCTCTGTTCCGCATCAATCTCCCCTGGTTGAAAGAATTCATCTCCCGATGAATTGAGATCGAAATTCTCTCGATGAATGCAAGGTACAGCTCGAAGAAGTCCACCGAAAGTCGTTCAAGTGTCGTTGACGGAAGAGATTCCTCGACAATCAACTCCCCCTGACTGAAAAGATGTCATCTCAGTTGAATAGAGACGGTTGTACTGAAGTCGAAGTACAGGGGTGAATCGATCATGCTCTGCTTCAAGTACCCAGGTGTCACCAGCGTCTGTAGTAGGAATGCACTGGTGGAGTCTGGTCTACATGAAGCTCTCAACGCTCAACTCACAAGTGGTGGTTCCCAGTGCAATCGGCGGCGGCGTAGGCAGAACCAAAGAAAACGAGTCCCCGGCTGGGTGGATGTCAGAAATAGGTGAGTAGTTGTGGTCATCAAACGTATGTGAGCTATGAAGGTGGCAAGGTAACGGAAATGGAGGTGTGGGCGGCTGGAAGTCCCCACAGCTTGGGTCCACATACTCGCAAGACTCGTAGTACGGCGTCATATCTTCAACACTAAACATCGGATGGATGCCTATACTTGCAGGGATATCATGATCGTAGGTGTTTGCTTCGATCCGTCTCATGATTATATAGGGATCCATTCGCCTAACGCTCAAGCTTTTAGCAAGTCTCGCACGGAGCCTCACAATGCAGATTCTCACTATCACCTGCTCGCCTTCACTAAGTACTTGCTCTTGCCAGTGAACATCCGCATGTGATTTATAAAATTTATTATCATTATGGATTTCTCGTCGGACCGACTCATGACATACATGCAAACGATGAACAGACAACACAACAGACTCATGCAAAAAATGATGAAACGACTCAACAGACTCATGCAAATGATGTAAATGACACATGACCGACAAAACATGCTCTCTATGGGAGAGTCTAATAATGACCTGAAAACTTATCAAAGGATGTGGCCTATCAGGAGGCTCTCTCGGCAGAGTGTAGAAAAATTCATCCCGTATGAGACAAGTGCTCAGATGACTGTGAGAGACAACTATACTCAAATACGGGCTCGTAAAGAGTCAAATGTCTCTCGGGGAACGTAGCACATCAGGGAGCTCACCAGGAGGTGTAAGAAAAGTCATCGCGAAGGAGACGACCACCTAAGTGAAAATCGTGTCCACTGACTGGAAGTCGTGACTCCGAAATGTGGTGAGTGTCCCCGACAAGAAAGAACTCATCAGGTGGGTCAGCGGGTGGTGTATCTCAAAACTCATCGAGGGTGTGATGCGTCAGCAATTGGTGCCAAAAATACCTGATGCGCGACACAATATCTATCCTCTAGGGCAAGACCAGAGACGATAATAGAAGAAACGACACTAACCTGGAACTCGTAAACAAGCGGCTCACCTGAATCGCATCCTCACCAGGATGTGGTGGCTCATCAGGAAGCTCAACAGGAGGGGCGTCAAAGAACTGGTCACTAGGGTCAAGGTCTTCCAGATGAGTACCATCGCAAGGGGTAGTGCCCCAATGAATAGGTTACATAGTCAGTTCAAGAATAACACCATACTCTGGGCTCTCAGTCGTGATGTGACTCCGGGCAGTGACAATGGGAGGGCGACATAGATCTTCACTCCATAATGGATTTGTGGGTGCGGTGTCAGAAAATGGGTCTGTGATTAGGGTGCTAACTAACCCGTTGTATGGCAGAGGAGGAGGTGTGGGTGAGGGACACAACATTACAAACTCAGTAGGTGGTTCAGGCTCGCTCTCAGTTGGGGTCACAAGAGACGGGTCAGAAACAAGAGATAGGTCACTCACTGGGCTAAGCATCTCACTGGGATGAGAGTAATCCGCATCAGGTATCACTTTTGTCGTGCCTGACAGGACAGTGGTAGATGTCATGGTGACCTC
Organism: Platanthera guangdongensis; assembly: GCA_039583875.1. Lineage (NCBI taxonomy): Eukaryota > Viridiplantae > Streptophyta > Magnoliopsida > Asparagales > Orchidaceae > Platanthera > Platanthera guangdongensis. Next base: position 55,914,251 of record CM077154.1, read on the forward strand.
AGTATGGGAGAGACTCGTACTGCAGAGGTCAGGGTGAGAATCCCATCGACAAACTCTTGCGGATCTCAAATACTGTTCGTAACGAAGGGCGAGCAGATATGTCTGCTCAAGGGACTTTGAGCTATGATAATCTACCTTAGTACGTATGTCAGACCGAAGTCCAGACCAAAATCGGGGAATGGTCATGGATGGGTCCTCCCGGATATCACTCCTCATGACTAACTCATCAAAACGGTCTCTATACTCAGCGACAGACATGGATCCTTGCTGAAGGGAAAATAATTGGTCGAGCAAGCAACTCTGATACGACGAGGGCAGATACCTCTGACACAAAGTACGCTTCATGTTCACCCAATTGGTGATGTGATGTATACGGTCTCGCACGCGGGTCCTCTCAACGCTAGCCCAATATGTCCTCGCCTAATCTAAAAAGTTTAAGTTTCGCAAACTTGACGCGACGCTCACTGAATATCTCAAAATGATCAAGATTACGCTTTTATCCACGAGCCAATAACTGAAAGACTCGGGGCTAGATGAGCTGTCAAAAGAAGGGGCAGCAGTATGAAACTGACTGTCAAGATCTCTCTCGGAACGACTATCCTCATAATAATCATTCCTAAGGTAACTGAGTCGTGTCGAAGGATCAACACGATCCGCTCGCGTGTACGGATAAGAACGACGACAATCATCATACTGGTCGTCTTTAGAATAGTGGGGTCGTGTCAGTGGGTCAACACGATCTATGAAAGTGGTGTACTGCGATCGAGAATGATCGTCGTAATAATGTGAGAATCTCCCTGACGGGATTCTGTGAGAGCGGGTGCAAGTGGGCTCGAGAACTTTAAATTGTGGAGGGGAATAATTGTGACACCTAGACATAATGAAAAACCTATAGACTCTACGACTGCGTATCGAAAAGTGCGCGCAACCTCCCTCTGATATCAATTGACGCAGGGCGTATCGATAGGCGGCGGGAAATCTGCGGCCTAACCATACATGTTATGCAAATCCGACGGCTAGATCACAAATTAAATAATAAATTAAAATCATCCCACGCAGATAAGTCAAGACAAAGCAAAATAATTTAATTAAGCAAACCAAGCTTAGTTTTCTTCCGCGTGGAGGGCCAAAGCAAGAGCTTGCGGCGAATAAACCCTGCAAATCACAATATTTATCCAAACAAATAACTACCATATAAAAGATCCACAACAAGCATAAGATCCAATCAAATATAAATATGCTAAAAAATAATAATCCAATACAACAATACTCACCGAATAGTGGGCTGACTAAGACAATGAAGAAATCCGGAGCCAGAGATGCATGTATGACGATCCGAGGTGGAACCGATGGACGTGGAAAATGGAGTAGGTGGTTGTCCCCGACGGTGGATGGTGGAATCGGACCGAAAATGGATAGATCCGGCCACGTATGGGTAGATCCGGGCAAAGGATGAATGGATTCGATGTTTGGTGGCAGATCCAGGTTAAAGAATGAATTGTGGGTGGAGGGAATGACGGAACTGAGGATGAAATTCTCAGATCTGCACTGATCTGAGATGTGGAAGGAATTGGATGGTGGTTCCACGAGGAAGACGGGATGGTGGCAAAGAAATATTTAGGGTTTGAATGGAAGTTGCAGTAGGGATGAAAAGGGGATGTTGGCCGTGGAATTAGGGTTATGGGGAGGGGCGGACTGCAAGGAATATTGGTGGGAGTAACGGCTTGGTGGAGGGAAGACGGGAGGCAGGGGCTGTTTAGGAGCAGGCGGCTAAACGATAGAAACAACAGGAGGTGGTGGCGCTGGAGGAGGGGCCTGGAAGCATATGATTTAAACTTTATAAATGAACAGTTAATATCATTTATGAACAGTGCATAGCAATAGGAATTTTGGACAGCAGGCTGTGATGGAGTTGGGGGCTGGTGGGTAGCTGTAAAGGGGTCTTGAGAAGGGGAAAAGAGGGCTAACGTTAGGGGATACTTTGGGGAGGAAGATAGACACCTAGGAGTAGTCACCTAGGGTTCCACGGAGTCGGCACCATGGCTTGATCGCTGGAATTCGGGATTTCTTTTCACCAAATTCTGCAATGCCTTAGATCAGCCCCTAAAAGGTCTATTTATAATAAAAAGAAGATTATGGCATCCCCCATCAACTGCTATGATTGGTCGGAGGTGAAGCTACCCAAATACAATAAAATAAATGCAAATATAGTGAAATAATATATCAAATCGATTCGCAGCGCGAATCCGGACACATCTGCGGAGTTCGATCGTCGATTCGGGCACGCCATATATGGTAAGTTGTCAAATTAACCCCAAACGGGCCCAAAACTCATCCTCGTCTCTGCTCCGCATCACTCGTCTAAGGGCAACAACAGAATACTTCACTATATTTCAAATGGTAGAGTCGCAGATGGAGTGGACGGTTTACAGAGTTCAATTTAAGCCTAGCAACTCTCAAATACAGAAATGGATCAAAGTGCTCATAGGTTTCCAAACACATATTCAAAAAATCGGATGTAGGTGAGAGAGCTTCTCTTGGCAAGATAACGGCTTGAGCATCTTCAGGATTCTCATTGTGATTGAAATAGAATGAATCACTGCAACCTCGACGGGATCCAACAAGGGACGTCACAATCCCTCGCAGGACATAATCCTCCATCAACCCATTATGCGCTCAATTCACCAGCCCGTATTAGATTACGCTTTTATTTTTTGATTTTTGCTATGTAATGGTTCTGTGACGGCCCATAAGTTCACTATTGAGAGACTTACGATCACAATTCGTTAGGAATCCACTGGGTGTGGGATTGTGTCCTTGGCATAATTGAATTAGAAAATCTGACTTATGATTCTAGATTAGGCGTGGTGTGTGAAGCATATTCGTGGTTGTAGGCCCAAATCAATGATATTTGCTTTGACACTTGCATTTAGGAATTTTATCGTAGTTGTGAATGCGGTGGTGTACGTGAAATCCCAAATGGCGTTGAGTGATCGCCTTGAAAGGTTTTTTTGCATTTACGTGATCAATGTAATTGAAACAAAGGTAGGTTCAAGAACCTTTAATAGGGATATAGCTGTCCTTCATATGTATGCAGTTAGTAGAAGGGCCCATGAAGTAGGCATAACTGGTTACTCCGATCGTTAGGGTGTTGGTAGAAGGGACCACGAATAGGTTTAACTGGATGCACCCGAAGATGAAATAGTCTAGTAAAAGAGCACATGATAAGGATATAACCGACTAGAATATAATTTATGAAATTGAACGTTTTGAGAGCATTGTGTGCTTGTGACGTGGTGGTGTGTTAGAATTATATGTGTTTTGTTGGCCGTCGAGGTTATTCCGTGGGAATTATTTGGTTTTCATTCATATTGCATTGTAGGCACTCATTTATATGACCAGCCGTAGAGAACATGCTTGATGATTTTGACACCTAGTTAGATTCCATTTATATGAATTGTTTGCCGTATTTATTTATTAAACGAAGTGCTGACTTTCAGGGTAATCCCCTGGGTCTGCTAGGATGGTCGGGAGGAGAGGGGTTGTTATACCATTGTTGGTCAAATTGCAACTGACACATGTTTTCCATTATTTGTCAATTTTTATAGGGCATAATGTGGAAGGCGGGTGTAGCAACTCAATGAATAATAAAGGTTCATGAAATGTTTTTTTGTCTTATTTCATGTACTTTTATTTATATTATTTGGGGCATGTTATGTAATGACCACAAGGCCACGGGCTATGGTTTATGATTAATGATGTGGGCACTCTTATGTTCTCGCGTCCAGCATCTTCGATGTTGACCTACTCTCCTCGTCGCCCTTCTACAGTCCAACACCCAATCTCACGCGCTATTTTGTGTCATCGATGTTTGGTGAGCATTCATTCCAGTTGTTGTCTCCAATGCATGTTAACATCACTTATTTTTTGCTTGATTAAATATAAAAAATGACACGTATTATATTCACAATTAATTTACACTGAACTAAAATTAACACAAATTATATAGCATAAGACACAATAAATTACTTTTAAATATATAAATCTAAGAGTAATTATTTCTAAGTTAACTCTAAATCAAAATTAATTTATCAGTCTAAGTCCAAAAGAAATTAATGAGAACTCAAAGAAATTATTTTGGGAAACTTTTATTACAAATTATCTATGCCAAAAAAACGAATTGGGGTTTAAAAACAGAACCAAACCCAACTGAACCATATGAATTCAGTTCGATTTTGGTCTGGGGTGTGTGAAAATCGAGGGTATTCGGTTTTATTTTGGTTTTACCAAAAAACGAACCAAACTGAACCGCTTACAGGCCTACCTTGGACATGAGATACACGCTCGCGGGGTTTTGGCTGATCTGGAGAAGCTCCAAGGGTTTGTAAGTATGGCTCATTCCAGACATTCTGACCGAGCTACGAAGATTTCTTGGCCTTTATGGCTACTATCATCGCCTCATTAAGCTTTACAGCATCATGATCGAGCCTTTTATAGCCCTTCTTTGGAAGAATGCCTTTACAAGGAGCGACACGGCCACAATGGCTTTTAAAGAACTTGAAAGGGACTTGATGTCTTCCCCAATCTTACGCTTGCCAAATTTTTCCCTCAAGCTCCAAGTGGAATGCCATGCCTCTGGCCACAGGTACTGTTGGAACTTAGGAAAATCTCGGTTCAGAGATGTTCGGACCAAGAGAGACCAAAGGCTACTTGTCTAGCGGTCGATCTCGGCAAACTTAAGAGAGCAAGAGATTTTTCTGGATTGTCTATAAACAAGACCATGCGAGCAATAGCGAAAAGGTCCCGCCGCGTACCCGAGAGTATATAAAAACTTCTCCTCCCAAACCAAAGCTGAGTTAGGCACAAAGAAGGCATTAACTGGTTTTTGGGAACCTCGAGGGGGGCGGTGGGGACAACGTGGCTTCAACTTGTGTTTTGGGGGTGAAATCCAATGGGGGTGCATAAACTGCAAATAGTCTCCCCGCCCTTGAGATACTGGGTGTCTGGCGAGCTATTTGAAGTCATCTCTGGGGAGGTCGCTCTATGTCGAGTTCTTGTTGGTGAGCTCGTCGGCGAGTCGTGTACGGATGAGAAAAGAACTCGTTGGCGAGGTAAGCTCAACCACAACGGGCTCGCCAGTTAGCTCGTGAGGAGCTCGTCGTCAAGCAGAAGCCGACTGAGAAAGAGCACACTGGAGAGGTAAGCTCGAGGGCGACGGGCTCGACAATGAACTCTGAAGGAGTTTGCTTCACTGGTTCTGCTAACGAAGTGAGCTCTAACTTGGCGAGCTCGTCAGTAACATAGGAGAGTTTTTGGACCACCATGCTTGATACTACTGGTTTCACCCTATTAGGTCAATGGCCACTCTTTGGAAATACGGAGGCCCACCACTGGGACGGGGCTCACCTCGACGAACACGGGTTATACACAATCCCCGCTCTTTGCGGATTCGCTTAGAGCTCGAAAAGAATCTTCCATCCATTATTTGGCGAGCTTGACCCTACTGAGTTCGGGGGTCGGCACTTCTCCTATAAATTGGGGGTGAAACTCCTAAAATTCACTTTTTGGCCCACGGCTATCGCGAAGGAAATGAGCTCACCTGCCAAGACGACTACCCCGACTGTCGAGATGAAGGGAGAGTCTTTTAGCAAGGCTCGTCGAAATCCTGTACCCGAGGCCTCCCTAGTGAGCAACTTCTTATCTCGGTTCGGGAATGTTCCTTCCCATGACTTTCTTATGTGTGGGAGATTGCAGCGAGTTTTGAAGAGGCAAGTTGAGGATTGTGCTTCCAAACGGTTGGCACTCGACGATGATAAACTCCTTGGGGAGGGGGAGAAACCTTCAACAAAGAAGGTCGCCTACTCCGCTATTGTTGATTCACTCCGGGACCAGCGCCTGGAGCGGATTGAAGAGGTATGTCTGAACTCGCACCTTTTCTGTTGAGGTTGAGATGGTGTTGAGCCTAACTTCTTCTCTTGACGATTCGCCAAGGTGGATTTTGGGTCCGTCACGGACCTAACCTTAAGCGACTACGACATTCCTTTTCTGCAAGGAGGGAGTGGCGAGGACTTCTCAGGAGAAGTGCGGGTCGACCTCGCCATCACGCCTAGTGAGTAGAATTTTATATTTTTGGCATGCTCTTCTCGTCGCTTGGCTAACTGAGTTGTATTCAGTCTGCATCCCTGACGATAATCCAGATGCCTCGCTACCAGCCGAGATCACTCCATCTACCCCACCGGCCACGAAGTAGCTCCTGACTCCAGCAGATGACGTAGTCAAGGAGCTAACGCCGAGCTCTAGGAAGCAGTCGCAAGGACCCCTCAAGCCCGTCGTGATCGCGTCGAGCCTCTTAGTCGTGACCTCGGCTACTGCCACTCCTCCTGAGTGGCCCATGTCGCCCTCACCTCGCGGTTTGCCCCCGTCGAGGACTCCTCGGCTATCGGTGTCAAGTTCAAACATTGCGTCGTGCGCGATGCCATCGCAGGTTCCTGAACCGCCAACAAGTTAGCTTCCTGGGGGAAGGGTCTGGAGGTGGCACTTCGCTCGGATTGTGGCGGGTCCAGCGGTATTAATCATCGCCATCATTCCTGAGATCGATGGCATGGGCATGAAGAAAAGGTCTCGTCGGCATTCTCTTCGCGTAGGAAGGGATAGCTCGTAGCACTGTCGCGATAAGATTCCTCTAGCGTTTAGTTGTTTTTGGTGAGGTGATCTTCCTTTTGAAGGGATTGTTTTTCAACTTTTAAGTATATGTGCAGGTCCAGCGCCTGCTATGGATTCGCCTCGTCGCCGCCCAGCCTCGCCAGCGAGTTTTATGCAAATCCAGGGGAATTGTTAGATGAGTACAAGGATCACTCCCTCTCCCTATTCAGCTCCCATAAAATGCAATTAAAGGCATTGGCAGCAAGCGAGCTTAATCGTCATCTGATCGCGGTGGAGGCTTGTATGTCCCTCGTTGAGGAGTTCTCGCATAGCCTAGAAAGCGTCGAGCGCAAATACTTCGACATCCAAAGCGTAGAAGTTCGGATGGCCGAGGTGGAGCATTAGGTACACAAACTACAGAATGAAGTTCATCATCTTTCCAGGAATGTAGGCATTCATGGCGATGTGGCGAGGATGTCTGGTCATTCAGCAAACAGAGGAGATCATCCACCATCATACGGAAGGGCATGAACAAGGCTCGGGAGGAGCTGTGATCTGCCTGTGAGGTCGGCTGATGGACTACGCACATCTCGCACGATGAACTTAACAACCCCTACTACGGGGCCTGAAGAGCGCACCCCTAATTTTCTTCTTAATATTATTTATGACTGCGATGTAATTTAATGACTTTGCCGAACTTCCTTTTTATTCTGTTAAATAGTGTGTTATTATGGACAATTTTTCTATTCACTATTTTTCAGCTCGTCCACAGGAGAGCTTTTGATTGCATTGTTTGACGCTTTGCCCAATCATCCATCGTGCTGCTTCGCAAGGTCAAAAAGACCTCGATTCGCATAAAGCATAATCGGTTCGAAAGAGCGCGCCATGCCAGCGGCCTCACAATAGCGATAGTCGAGCCCTATAAATAGGGGGACCTGATTGCATTGAGCACGTTGTTTCTTCATCCGAGTCTTGCCATCCAATTTCCCTGCTTGCAAGTTCTGCCAATATTCCCCATTCAACAATGGTTTCGCCTTCAAGAGAAAAGTGCGGCAAGAAGACAGAGGGTCGCCTCCATTGTGCAAAAAACATTGACACAGACGAGTTGTCGGAAAGCAAGACGATAGTGGATGAGCTCGCCTTGTTCCAATAGAATTTCCTGTCGGAGGGCATCTCGGCTCGTCGAGCTGCACCCGAAGAGCTCCTCAATTTCCTATTTGAGGATGAGCTTGTCATCCTCTTGGCTAACTTTGATATGGGACTTCGCCTCCCCTTCTGTTCGGAGGTTCAAATGATGTTGAGCCACTACAGTCTCATCCCCGCCCAAATCAACCTGAATGGGGTCGCCTCCATGAAGGCCCTCATTTGCTTCTTGCGCAAGGCTGGAGTCGTCTGCTCTTGGATAGAACCTTTTCAGATCATCCCCGCTCCAAGTATTTTTGGGTGTTTCGCCCTCTTTATTCTGTAGGTGATAACCCCCGATCTTCAGGGCTTCCAGGACGACGAACGGTCCCTCCAAATGCGGATTAAGCTTGCTCACGACTGTTGATATGGTGGCGGCGTCAACCTTCGTCAAGACCAGGTCGCTTTTCTTGAACTGTTTGATCCTGATCTTGTCAAAGTATCTGGTCATCCTCCTTTTGACCTCCTAATGCCTTGTCGTGGCGAGGTTCTGAAGCTCTTCTACGGAGTCCAAGGAATCCTTGATAGCCTCTTCATTCTCAAGTTGCCAATTTTTGTTTCCATCTTCGACAGCAACCACTTGGACTGTTGAGCTCAAATTTTATTGGAATGAGGACTTCGGATCCGTGTGACAACTTGAACGAAGTTTCTCCGATAAACGAACTCGGAGTGTCCCTCAGTGCACTCAAGACAGAAGAGAGCTGCTCCACCTAATTGTCTCGCAAATTTTTGACCTCTTTTTCAAGAGGTTGAGAATGAGCTTGTTGGCGGCCACCATCTGGCTGTTACTTCGGGGGTGATACACTGAAGTGTAGGACGATCTCTATCTGCCTATGGAATTCTTCTATCTCGATGCTAGCAAACTGAGGGTCGTTGTTAGTGACAATGGCATGGGGTGTGCCAAACCTACATACAAAATCTCCTCAAAGGAAATTTCTTACCACCTGAGACGTGGTCTTTGCCAAGGCCTTCTCCTCCATCAACTTCATGAAATAGTCGATAATCAAAACGTGGTCTTTGCTGCCCGCTGGTGCATTATCAAGATTCTTGAAGTGAGTATTATCTGTCACTAATAATAGAAGATTGGGGTTACGTCGAACCAAATGACGAGATTTCATTTCCAGCAAGAGCACAACTTCTAAAATCAAAAGTGAGAGAACAAGAAAACAAAGCATAAAGGGGCAATTTTCTTCTGTCTTATGGCTAGAGGAGTTTCAATTTATACCAGTTATATAACAAATTTATAAGAAGGTTCTTAATTTTATTACACTTAACATAATTGTAAATAGTTGACACAAAAAGTAAGCATTAGACATAATTTCTCAAAAAGTTACTTGGCAAAAATGTCATAATATGATCTCGACAAAGATGGGTGTTGAAGGGGTATGGAGCATCGGGTCTGAAGGGAGTGGTTGCATCAGCCTTCCTTCGAAACAACCCTTACCATAATCATCTTTCTTATAGATGTGATATTTCTTGTTCCTCTATCAGAGTGAATTTAAGTAACATAACACAAAATCCAAAAGCATTAAAAAAGTTCATACTCCGGATAAAAACGTCATGTTGTGGCAAAAGAACAAGCTTGCCCTTATATAATAATTTGAAACCATGTTAATCCCAAGTTTTACAAATAAATCGTTCACAGTGATCAAACATTATTGCTTTACGGCCATATTCCCTTCAAGACATAAAAAATCCAAGTTTTCATTTAGTTTCAGACAAATGATGGAGATGAGAATCAATAATACTAATATTGTTATTAGTTAATATTGCATGTAAGTACATTGAGGTTATAAAATAATTTTCATGGCACATGCCAAATAAAAATTCCAAGGTTACTAAACTTGTTGCAAGTAAGCAGTCCAACGGTACAGCATAGGAGTGATATGAATCCTACAAACTTGTACACAAATAGTGTAACAATGAAGCATCACTAAGGGTAAATGATGAGTGAGGAAACTAATAGCTACTAAATGATAAGCTGAGAAAACGAATGACCACTTGAACTATGTAAAACTCTAATGCAATAAATCAACAGATAAAAAAGGTAAATCAAAAAAGGAAGTGGCACCATCCAGTAGCATAATTAAACTTGGAGAACATATGATTGGTGACGATTTCATTTTATTAAAATATATGTACCACCACAACTACTAAAAAGAACAAGCTTTGATAAGCTCAAATGACACTTAAATAAACTCTTACACATTTATCAACTCGTAAATTGTATGTCTGGGAATCCAAAGTTTTAATCTTTATCTCAACACTTGTCTCGGGATCTTCAACAACAAACGTATTGGCAACAGGAATTTTGGCAGTGCCACTGGTCCCCATTCTTGGCCGATGTTCAAAGAGATATAAAGGTTGCCACTCTGATAAGAATAAAGACATCACATGTTTAGATATAAATAGCAAAACATATATACTCAAGTATAATTAGGGTGAGATAATAATTTTGATAGTAGACAAGAGTAACTATAGATTTAAGTATCAACAGCAGACCAGAATAGCAAAGGATTGAACATTTATATAGAACATAATGGAAAAAATATAAAGAAGCGTAAGAGAAATTAACTGGCTCTAAAAGATTTTCAACACAAAAAAGTACACATATGATCCCTGAATCTGCTAAGGAAGTTTGGTATCTGATACAATTACGACCCTCTGGGGATGTGCATGAAAACCTGTGTTACAAGAAAGAAATGTAAAGGCTCAATGCAAGACCCATCTTGGGCCCTCTTCCTCAAGTTGTAGTCTCACATCTTAGATTGGGATTGTTTCTCCTCTCTCCTCCTATATTAAAGTACAAATACATGTATGTAATACACAATTGAGAAGTTAATAAAATCATATTATATTTCTCTCGTTTTCCTACATGGTATCAGAGCCAGGTTCATAATGTTTTAGGAAAACATGATTTCTGCTGGTCTGGGCAGTCTGTCTCTGTCTAACCGCAGCCACTTACGGTCAATTTTTTTTAACCGCAACCCCTACATTCCGGTGTCTTCCTTGCGGTCACCCCTTGCTCTAACCGCTCCTTTGGCTCTTCCGCCTTCTTTTTCTTCCCCACCTTCCGCCTCCCCTTTTCTAGGGTTTTTCTCTCTTCCATCGTGGGTCCCACTGGCTTTTCTCCTTGGCGGTCTTCTATTCCTTATCGCCTGGTCGCTTCTTCCCCGCTGGAGTTTTCTGTCCGTTGGAACCTGCCCGTTATTTTCTCCTCTGTCTAGTCGCAGTTGGGTGCTTGGTTGTCGGCTGTTCTTTTGCTTGCACGCCTGACCGCACCAGCTCAACCATCAGAGTTTCTCGCAGAACCTGCTCCTTGCCGCAGAACCTGCACCTTGCCGCAAGATCTCCGCAGCTCCTTGTCGCCAGCTCTCTGCCTGTCTACTTGTTCACAGCTTCTTGCCACCAGTTCGTTGCGTGTTCGTAGCATTTTTGCCTCCAGCTCTCTACGTGTTCGTGGAATTCTTCCAACGCACGCTTGCCGCAATAACGTCCACTATCTGTTCGCCTAGCCGCCTATGTAAGGTCCATGGAGTCGATTGATACTTCATCCCTTCCTGCTCGTGTTGCGACACCACTTTCTAAAGTTCGCGATGAGCTTTTGATCACCACCATTTCTCTTCCTGGGAAAAAGAATTTCATTGAGTGGGTGCACTCCGTCCGTAAGGCCTTTTAGTCAAAGGGACTTACATCATCTCACTGAAGACACTCATTTTGTGCCCACTGACGACTGGCTTCGTGAAGATGGTCGTGTCCAAACATGGATCCTCAACTCCATGAATGTTGAACCTTATCGTATGGCCATGTATCATGAGACAACGAAGGCAATGTGGGATGAACTACATTCCCTCTATTCTGACAAGGATAGTCTTCAAAATTTGTATGACATCATCACGGACATTCAATCTCACGACTCAGGAGGTTATGGTGACTTAACCTCCTTTGTTGCACGGTCCAAAACATTAGTCGAAGTCTAGATTCGACATCAACCTCCTACTACAGATCTTGCTACACAACGTGCTCAAAAAGAGGCAGTTAGTATTTTCATGATGATGGCTCGTATTTCGCCTCAAAAAGAGCCACTGCTCCACAATGCCTGCGCTCAGATATTCTCCTCCTTCACCATTACCTCTATCTCCGATGTTTGTTCCATGTTGTTGAAGGTCACACCACCCCCAGATGCTCTCGGACCTCCATCACTGGCCCTCCTCCAGCACTCATCTCTATCTCGCCCCCCTCCTCCATCAGCCCGTGGAGGTCGCACCGGCTCCAGGGGAATAGGTCGCAACAATCGGCCTAGACTCAAGTGTACTCACTGTGGCAAAGATCGACATCTTGAGCCAACATGTTATCGTAAGCATGGTATGCCTCCTCCGATCCTTGTCTCTCCTACTGATGAGACATCTTCCACTCGCGCCGACTTGATGTCATGCGCCTCCAGCTCCAGCATCCTCAGGGCTTACTCACTTGTCCATATGTCTTCGTTGCTTCTATCTCAAGTGAAGGTATCTCTTGTCTCTCCCCGATTCCAAAGTGGATTGTGGACTTCGGTGTCACCCACCATATCACTCCGCAAAAACCACCTCAGTACTTAGATTTTTTGCAACCCAAGTTTATCACTGTAGGCAATGGTGACACCGCTCCGGTCTCCGGCTCTGCGAATATGCCTCTCAGCCCCTCTATCTCTCTTCGTTCGGTCCTTCATATCTCAGGCTCTCCTTTCAATCTTCTATCTGTTAGTCTCCTCACTCAAGACCATGACAGCTCTGTCAACTTTAAATCATCTTTTGTTGTATAGGATCGACGGACGAAGAATATCATTGGTAAAGGATGACTGTGCAACAGGCTCTACCTTCTAGACGCTTCACCCATCATTCTCTCATCAGTCACCGCAGTGGATTGGCATCGGCGCCTAGGGCATGCTCCTCTTCTCATTCTCAAGAAGGCTCTACCTGATTTACCTCTTACTGATTTTATCTGCAAGTCATGTATCTTTGGCAAACAAAATCGTTCTTCTTTTTCTTCTCACCGTACTCGGAGCGATGCACTTTTTGATTTAGTACATTTTTATGTTTGAGAACCATATAAAATTGCTAGTATTTTTTGTTACCGTCATTTCATTACTTTTTTATGATTATTCACGCATGATATGGTTATACTTCATGATTGGTAGGATCTAACTCGGGTGTTTCGGGCCTTTATAAATGAGACTCATACTAAATTTTCCCGAACAATTAAAAATATTCGAACAGACAATGTTCGTGAATATACCAGTATTACGTTGGACAGTCTCTATAATGAGTTTGATCATCCATCATACCTATTGTTCTTATACCCCCCCCCCCCAACAGATTGGTGTGGCAGAGCGTTAGAATCGTTATCTTCTTGATTTTGCTTGCTCTCTTATGTTTCAAATACAGGTTTCCAAGTCTTATTGGCATTTTACAATATTTACGGCATGTTATCTCATCAATTGCCTGCCCACAAAACAATTCTCAATCATCTGTACCACAACAAAAATAACAATTCGCGACCTTATGTCCCAAGAATCGAGGATAACAATTTTTTGTCCCTTGCATACAATGGACACCTGGGGTCATCAGTCCTCTAAAAGTTCCACCCCAATTATCTAAATTTCCAATCAGACAGTTATCTGTTGTTGAATGGCAACGACATTGAGACCAAGAATTGTGTTACAATTGTAATGACAAATACACCTTTGGTCATAGGTATAAAAGGTCAGGCGCGCTTCTTTATTTCCAGAGAACTGACAAAACTGATGATTTGGATGATAATGCGGATCAACCAATTTTTGAAGCAACTGATCAAAACGGCACCATTTGCTTATATGCACGCACAGGCGAGCCCCTTGGCTCCTGCCTACGTTTAGCTGCCAATCTGGGCAATCAACCACTTGAAATATTAATCGATAGTGGGAGAACGCATAATATTATTTTTGAACGTATTTCTAAGTTTTTAAATCTTCACATTTTTGCAATAAAATTTTTTCCATTCTATATGGGCAACGGAATGTTGGTCACTTGCCAAGGGAAATGTTTAGACGTAACTTTGCTCCTACAAACCATGCAATACACGTTGCACTTAGATGTTTTTGATCTACGAGGCATTGATATCGTATTGGGAGTACGATGGCTCCAGTCATTAGGACCGATAACCACGGACTACTCTAACCTAACGATATCTTATAATACGGATCATGGACCGGTCACATTGTAAGGACATTAATCAGTCTCTGATTCTCCGGTTTCATCGTCGCAAGTATCGCGGCTAATCCACTTGCAAGCCTCGACCCTCTGTGTATTTACCAACCAACTTCCATTACCCAATACAGACATCACTCACACTATAGAATTTGATAAGGACTTAGCCTACCAAATGTCTCACTCTTTTACTTTCGTTTAAACATGTATTTCAAGATACACCTTCCTACCCACCAGAGCAGCCAATTGACCACACAATATCATTTATGTCCAACGTTAGCCCGGTAAATGTGAAACCATATAGATATCCTTGTTATCTAAAAACTGAGATTGAGCGTCCAGTATTAGAAATGTTACAAGTAGGCCGTATACGACCCAGACACCCAGTACCTCTAGCTTCAGTTTCCCGGTCATTTTAGTCAAAAAGAAGGATGGGTCCTGGCATTTTTGTGTGGACAATAGAGTCCTCAACAATATAACCATTAAAGACCGATTTCCAATTCCCACAGTAGATGAATTAGTCAATGAATTATTTCACGCACGATATTTTACCAAACTAGATCTACAGGTTGGTTACCATCAGATTAGGATGGTTGAATCAGACATTCACAAAACCGTCTTTTGAACTCATCAAAGGCACTATGAATTTACTGTCATGACATTTGGTTTTACAAACGCACCACTACATTTCAATCACTGATGACTACTATATTTAGCCCTCATTTACGAAAATTTATAGTAGTCTTCTTGATGGGGATCCATCAAATCATGCACCTGGAGGGGTTCGCCGCAAGGCGGGACCCACGTTCATTTATTCGCGCAGGAAGTCTTGATCGGATCGTCGATCCAACTCCGCAGTTGTGTCTGACACGTCGCCGCGAGTCAAATGGTTTTATTTTCATGTTTTTTGTGGCCGACCCCACCGTAAATCATAGTCGTTGATGAGGATGTTATAGTTGTCCTTTTCTTTTAAATAGATGTGTATGGGCAAAAATGAGGTCATTGCAGAATTTGTACAACTTCATTCCCGGATTCCAGCGATCCCTCCCCGGTGTCGACGTCGTGAAACCCTAGGTGACGACTCCTAGGTGCTCGTTCTTCCTCCCAAGGTACCCCTTACGCTTGTCTTCATCCCCCCCCCCCTTCAAACCTCCATTCCCACCGCCGCAACCCCCCCCCCCAAAAAAAAAACTACCCCCAAACACAGCCGACCGTCTGCTTTTTCCTGCAGGCCGACAACCGCCCGCCCGCCATCCCCCCATATTGCTGCCCCTCCTCCTTGCTACAGGAACGCCGTCCTCCTACAGCACTCCAACCACCAGCCGCCCCCTCCTCTCTTGTCACACACCCATCCAGATCTCCATTATCCCTAGCTGACAACACCCCCCCCCCTCATCCCCTTCTGTGGTTCCACTACCAAACAGCCCATATTCTCAAGATCAATCTAGATCTAAGAATTTCAGTCCCGATCCGTCATTTCCCTCCACTCATATTGTCATTTTAGCCCGGATCTGTTCCTACATATTGGATCTACCCTTCCCCCAGCCCGGATCTACTTGTATGTGGCTGGATCTACACATTTTTCACCTGATCTCATCATTTACCGCCGAGGATAGCCATCGCCTTCATTTTCACGCTGTTAGTTCCACCTTTGATCGTCGATCTACTACAAATTAGAAACTCATGGTCCATTTTAAGTTCTTTTTTTTACAAGAGTGAGTTCATAATGTCTTCTGGAGTGTGTTATGGTCCTCGGGCAGCGTGCCTAGTTATTAATATATGTTATGGTTCGGCCCACTACTTGGTGAATTTCTTTTGGTATTTGCCTATTTGATTTGACATTCTCATTGGTGAATTAATATATGTGATGTGATACTTTCTAGTAGAAAGTTGTTTCGCTACGCTATTAATTTGCAGGAGTTATCCGCCGCGCGCTTTGCTTTGGCCCTCCGAGCGGAGGAAAGCAGTTATAAAATTGCCGAATTAAATAATTGTTTTCAATTTTAAAATTTTTTGTGGTGTTAGAAAATCTCATTACTCAAATTTATTTGTCGTCGTAATTGACGGTCACATTACATTTAGGGTCATACTAGAGAATCAACTTTGCATTTACACCTACAGTCCTAGGTTTTGAGCACCCCTTAGCCTACCCTACATCATTTTGGTATCAGATCCAGGTTGGGTCATTTGTCACTGAAGACACCCACGTTGACCACCCACTAGCGGTGCATCCCCTTTTAGGTGAGTTTGCGGACATTATGCCTGACGAGCTGCCCGACGAGTTGTCTCCCCCACGAGACATTCAACATGCTATTGACTTAGTTTCGGGGGCTTCTCTCCCGAACCTGCCCCATTACCGTATGCACCCAGATGATCATGCTGAGCTCAAGAGGCAGGTTGACGAGCTTCTTCGGAAGCAGTTCATTCATGAGAGTATGAGTTTGTGTGCAGTCTCCACCCTTCTTACCCCTAAGAAGGACGGTAGTTGGCGTATGTGCATCGATAGTCGCGCCATTAACAAGATCACGGTCAAGTATCGCTTCCCGATCCCATGACTCGACGATCTGCTGGATATTATGTCTGGTGCCCAGATCTTTTCCAAGATCGATCTCCATAGTGGGTATTATCAGATACGAGTTCGTGAGGGCGATGAGTGGAAGACCGCATTCAAAACCAAAGACGGCCGCTATGAGTGGTAAGTCATGCCATTTGGGCTATCCAACGCCCCGAGCACGTTCATGAGAGTTATGATGCGGGTGTTGCGGCGCTACATGGGCAAGTTTCTGGTCGTGTATTTCGATGACATACTGGTCTATAGCCAGACTCAAGCTGCCCACCTCGACCACTTGAGGCTTCTCTTTGGCACACTCCGCCAAGGGAAACTGTATGTCAATCTGAAGAAGTGCTCATTATTCTCTGAGTCTGTTCACTTCCTAGGATTTATTATATCCTCGACTGGAGTATCTGTTGACCCTGAGAAGGTCAAATCCATTCGTGGTTGGCCCGTGTCGGCGAACATCCATGAGGCTCGCAGTTTTCACGGACTTGTCACCTTCTATAGGAGGTTTGTCCAGGGGTTTAGTACGATCATGGCCCCCGTCACGAGCTGTCTCAAGAAGGGAGAGTTCCAGTGGACTCCCGCCGTCATTAGAGCCTTCGAGGAGAATAAGGAGAGACTGACGACGGCTCCTGTTCTGAGATTGCCAGACTTAAGCCGTGCTTTTGAGGTCGTGTGTGATGCATCTGGTGTAGGTATCGGTGGCGTTTTGAGCTAGGATGGACACTCAGTCTCTTACTTTAGTGAGAAGCTGAACGCGGTCAAGCAGAAATACTCGAACTATGATCGAGAAATTTATGTTATTGTCCGGTCTCTGTGCTATTGGAGACATTATCTCCTTTCCCGAGAGTTTGTGTTGTATTCTGACCACCAGGCCTTACGTTATCTTGATCCGCAGCGCAAGTTGGGACACTGGCATGTCAAATAGGTCGAGTATCTGCAGGACTTTCATTATGTTCTCAAACACCGAGTTTGTGTTGAGAACAAACCGTCTGATGCGTTGAGTCGTCGTGTTTCCCTGTTGCAGATGATGCTTGTTAGTCTAGATGGGCTTGAGAGAATGATTCTGGATTATTTGACATGCCTAAACTTTGTCAAGATTTACACCGCCCTGTCCCTAGACCCACCCGACCCTGTTTAGGAATATCAGATCTTTGAAGGATACCTGTACAGGGGCTCCTGCCTGTGCGTTCCCCAGACATCATACCGTGATTATTTGATTTGGGAGTTGCACGCGGGCGGAGCCACAAGGCACTTTGGGCGAGATAATTCCCGAGTCATTGTCGAGGACCGTCTTTATTGACCCATCCTTAAGAAGGATGTGGCTCGCGTTGTCTGCCACTGACGTATCTGCCAAACGGCGAACGGTACCAAACAGAACACGGGTTTGTACACGCCTTTACCTGTCCCATACCGCCCTTGGGAGGACATTAGCATGGATTTTGTTTTTGGACTTCCCCGCACTCTACGAAAACACGACTCCATCTTCGTGGTGGTCGATCGTTTTTCGAAGATAGCACACTTTATCGTTTGTCGTAAGACAGCAGATGCGACTCACGTTGCATCTATCTTCATGAGGGATATTTTTCGATTGCATGGGCTACCCAGGTCGATCGTGCCAAACCGCGATGTGAGATTCATGAGTTACTTCTGTAAGACTCTATGGCATAAGACTGGCACCATTCTTAGATTCTCCTCAGAATATCATCCGCAGACGGACGGGCAGACAGAAGTAGTGAACGAGAGCTTAGGAAATCTTTTACGGTGTCTAGTAGAAGAGCATGTAGGTAGCTGGGACTTAGATCTTCCAGTCGCATAGTTCGCCTGCAATAGCTCAGTCAATAGGTTTACCGGGTTGAGTTCATTCCATGTAGTATCAGGATACAACCCTAGGAAGCCCGTTGACCTCGTCCCGAGTCCTTTAAAGTCGCGCCCTAGTGAGTCTGCTAAGTCATTTTCATAGTATTTGCATGAGTCGGTTCGCAGACAAATAATAATGAGCAATGAAAATTATAAAACTCATGCAGATAAGCAAAGGAGAGAACAAATATTTAATGTAGGCGAGAGAGTAATGGTGTGAATCCGCCCAGAGAGGCTCCCCTCGGGGCCTGCCAAAACGTTAAGTGTTAGGTGAATGGATCTGTACTCTATTATTAGTCGTATTGTGACAAATGCCTACCGGCTCGATATCCCGGCTAGTATGGGAATTCACCCGATGTTTAATGTCGAGGATCTGACGTCGTACTATGAGCTTCACGAGTATGTGAACCCGAGCAGTGGAGATGCCCAGCCGCCCCCGCCCCCACTTTCGTTGTCTTACCACTCTCTTACTCCACCTACACCTGATGACCACCACAGTCCACCTCGTGCTACCACCCACCCACCTGAAGACTCGTCTTCTCTGGTTTCACCACCGGCGCCACCGATCGCACCAGGATCCACCTTTCGAGAGATGAGAGCTGAGTGCATCACAGAGGTCAGATCCCATCAGTTTGTTCCCGCCACGAACGGGTCGCGATGTCGCTACTTGGTACATTGGCAGGGCCGCCCCGACGCAGACGACACTTGGATATTACCGGCAGAGCTTGATCGACTCACCCATGTACTTCGACTTCAGTACGATCATCTCCATTCAACGGAGATGAAGGCATTTAATCGGGGGGAGTTGATCGGGATCCATCAAATCGTGCACCTGGAGGGATTCGCCGCAAGGCGGGACCCACGTTCATTTATTCGCGCAGGAAGGCAAGATCGGATCACCGATCCGACTCCGCGGTTGCGTCTGGCACGTCGCCGCGAGTCAAAAGAATATATTAGTTTATTTTTTTGGTTTTATTTTCATATATTTTGTGGCCGACCCCACCGGCCAATCATAGTCGTTGATGGGGATGTCCTAGTTCTTTTCTTATAAATAGATGTGTAGGGGTTGAAATGAGGTCATTGCATAATTTGGAGAGCTTCATTCCCGGATTCTAGCGATCACTCCCCGGTGCTGACGCTGTGGAACCCTAGGTGACGACTCTTAGGTGCTCGTTCTTCCTCCCAAGGTACCCCCTACTCTTGCCATCGTTTTCCCCCTTCAAACCTTCATTCCCACCGCTGCAGCCCCCCCAACCTGTGCCCAAACACAGTCGAACGGTTGTTTTTCTTGCAGGCCGACAACCGCCCGTCGCCAGCCCGCCATCCCCCCATATCGTCGCCCCTCCTCCTTGCTACAGGAGCGCCGCACTCCTACAGCACTCCAACCACCAACTGTCCCCTCCTCTCTTGTCGCACACCCATCCAATTCTCCATTATCCCTAGCCGACAACACCCCCCATCCCCTTTCGTGGTTCCACTACCAAACAGCTCTTATTCTCAAGATCAATCTAAATCTAAGAATTTCAGCCTCGGTCCGTTGTTTCCCTCCACTCATATTGCCATTCTAGCCCGGATTCATTCCTACACATCGAATCTACCCTTCCCCCGGCCCGGATCTATTTGTACGTGGTCGGATCTACCCATTTCTCACCCGATCTCATCATTTATCGTTGAGTACAACCACCGCCATGGCGCCGTCATTTTCACGCCACCGGTTCCGCCTCCGATCGCCGATCTACACATTCGGACCCAAATTCTTCAGTGTCTCGGTTCAGTCCACTACTTTGTGAGTTTCTTGTGGTATTTGCTTATTTGATTTGATATTTTCATTGGTGAATTAATATATGTGTTGTGATTCTTGCTAGTAGAAAGTTGTTTCGCTACGCTTTTAATTTGCAAGAGTGAATCGCCGCGCGTTTTGCTTTGGCCTTCCGAGCGGAGGAAAGCCGGTATAAAATTGCCGAATTAAATATTTGTTTTCAATTTTAAATATTTGCGGAGTGTTAGAAAATTTCATTGCTCAAATTTATTTGTCGTCGTAACTGACGGCGACAAATTAACTAGACGGTCAAAAACATAATTAACTAGACGGCATCTGCGCCCTTGGTAGCATCCTGCGGCTGGAATTCTGTCCAGTGTTGATTCGCTGATCTGAGTTCAACGAATGAATTCTCCAACAATTGATTCGCTGATCTGAGTTCAACGAATGAATTCTCCAACAGTTGATTCGCTGATCTGAGTTCAACGAATGAATTCTCCAACATTACCTTCCCCTTCAAAAACGTTGTCCTCAGCGTTTTGCCCGATCTTGTTTCCTTTGGATGTCGGTGGTGCGGATAAGATCGCCAGAGGGTTTGACGCCGCTGGACTAGCCGTTAACTGTGTGTTTTTGGGAGGAAGGGTCCCCCGTACCTCCTCTTCAGGACCGGTCGGAATAGCCGAGACAGCAGCTGTGCTGCCGGAGATTGGTGGTGCCCTTTGAATCTAGAAGCTGCAACTCTTTATTTTGGTTGTGTTGTATGGTAAATCTCTCCCGTCCTCTTCTTCGTTTTCCCGGAACCACGTCGTAGCTTGGTTTGCGTTGAGTCTTAGCAAGCCCCTGTTGCCCCATGACGCCGCTAGGGGTCACTGTTGTCGATTGATGATGCTGTGTGTGGAGCTTTGTTTTCCCATTTATTTCTAGGTTAATTGGTCGGCGGGAGGTGCGTTGTTCCCCATGTCTCTTAAGATATCTGATTGTAGCTGTGGGTTATCCTGGAGGTCGGAAACATCCTCCCAAGTGATGTCGGCTGGAGGCAGGCCTTGCCACTGGATCAATGCTTGGGCAACCTCCTGTCCCTGTCGCAGTAATCGTCGGGTGTTAAGGACAGTCACGGGTTGGTGCATTGGGCTATTTTCTCGGCTGAGATTTGATAGTTCAGTCACCTGCACTCCTGGGTCTCCTGTATAAGGTTTGAGCATGGATATATGAAATACGGGATGTATCCGCGAGGAAGGAGGGAGGACCATTCGGTATGCTGTTTCCCCGATGACTTCGCTGATCTGATAAGGGCCATAATACTTAAGTCCTAGTTTCTTTTCATGTTGGCTTCGCATGGTGAGCTGTCGATACGGGTGGAGCTTGAGTAACACTCAGTCTCCTTTGTCGAGTTTTAGTTAGGTTCTTTTTTTATCTACGTATTTCTTCATTCGTTGATGTGATTTTGTTAAGTTGCCCTTAAGGTTGTGGAGTGTCTGCTCCTGTGTCTGCATCGTTTCTTCCACGGCTTCGCTGTCAGTACTTCCTGCATAGAAATTGAGCAAACTAGGGGGTGGCCAACCAAACATGACCTCAAAAGGGGTCATATTGGTCGAAGAACTATATGATGTGTTATTTGGAATCTCATGGGAGAAAATCCGTATATATTGTTTTAAGCAATGATTTACCGTTTCCGTTAACCCGTCAGTTTGCGGGTGGTAAGCGGAGCTATACTCTAAGAGCGTACCTTGGAGCCGGAAGAGTTCCACCCAAAAGTTGCTTAAGAAGATCGTGTCCCTATCTGAGATTATTGTCTCGGGTATTCCGTGTATTTTGCCTACGCAATTCCAAAATTCGTTTGTCACCGAGGGTCCTGTCATTGGGTGTTTAAGTGGGGCAAAGTGAACGGATTTTGAGAACCTATCTACTACCACTAGGATGATTGTGTACCCCTTGGAATTGGGCAATTTGGTGATGAAGTCCATTGTGAGGTCTGCCCATAATCGTTGGGGGGTCGGCAAGGGTTGTAGGAGGCCGTATGGGGAATGATTTATGGATTTAGCTTTTTGACAGATGTCGCAGTTTCTTATGAATGTGGTAACTTCTTCTTTCATATTATGCCAATAAAATTTATGTTTGATCCTGTGTAGAGTGCCTTTTATTCCTGAATGACCTCCTGTTAAACTTGAGTGAGCTTCACGAATGAGTTGTAGTTTAAGAGGGGGTGGCGGGTATGTATATTTTGTGCTTATAAGTTATGTGGTTGCCTTGTTGCTTCCAATCAGGGTAAGGATGGGGGTCTTGTAAAAAATTTTGTATGAACAGATCATTGTTATAATCGTTGCTTAAATCGTCTGTCACGGTGGATATTGGGTTAGTAATTTTAGTGAGGCTCGTTAAGGTTGTTTGTTCAGAAATTTCTGACATTCTGGATAAGGAGTCGGTTGTCTAATTGTTTATGCCCGCTCGATACTGGATGATGAAGTCATATCCGAGTAGTTTAGATAAAAAAATTTGTTGCTCTGGGATTTGTAGTTGTTGGGTTATTAGGTGGTGTAGACTTTGATGATCTTTCACAATGGTGAATTGGTGACCTAGAAGGTATTGACGTCATTTAGCCACTGCCGCTGTTACCGCATATAATTCTTGGATGTATGTTGATTTCTTTTGCATTAAGGGTGAAAGCTTTTTACTATAATATGTTATTGTGCCAGAGTTTTGTTTGAGAATCGCTCCAATCCCTGTGCCGGAAGCATCGGTTTCTAATATGAATGATTCTGTGAAGTCTGGCAGGGTAAGTATTGGAGATGACAGTAATTTGGTTTTCAAGTGGTCGAAGGCATCTTGCGTCTTGTTATTCCATAGAAAAGAGGTTTTTTTAATAGTTCTGTTAATGGAAATGCTATTTTTGCATGATCGCAAATGAATTTTCGATAATATCATGTTAATCCTAAAAATGCTCGTATATGTTTCTGATTGGTGGGTGTGGGGAATGCCCGAATGGACTCGATGTTACTTTCATTTGGGCTAACTAGGCCGTCCTGGATAACGTGACCCAAAAATTTAACCTTGGCTATCAAAAAGGAGCATTTGGAGAGTTTGATATATAGTGTGTGATGCTTTAGTATTTTGAAAGTTTTCTCTAAATGGTCCAGGTGTTCTTTTTCATTAGCACTATATACGAGAATGTCATCAAAGAATACGACGATAAATTTTCTTAAGAATTGCTGGAAAATGGTGTTCATTAGTGCTTGAAAGGTGGAGGGGGCATTTGTTAACCCGAAAGGCATAACTAGGAATTCATAGTGGCCTTGTTGACTGCGGAAAGCCATCTTCGAAATATCTTTTTCATCCATCTGAATCTGGTGGTACCCGGATCGTAGGTCTATTTTCGAAAAACACCGGGCCAAGCATAACTCATCTAAATACTTTTTAATAGTTGGGATGGGAAATTTATCTTTAATGATTATCTTATTGAGGGCCCTGTAATCCACAAAGAATCGCCACGTACCATCTTTTTTTCACTAGAATAACGGGTGAACTACAAACTGATGTGCTAGGTCGGATGTGTCCGTTTCGAAGCATTTCCGCGACCAATTTCTCGATTTCATTTTTTGGGTGGTCGGGATATCAAAAAGGCCGCATATTGGGTGTCGTCGCATTGGGGTTTAATTTAATCTGGTGATCTATGCCGCTGGGTGGTGGTAATGAGACTGGTTCGTGAAATAGGCCGGCAAATGAGTGAAGTAGACGTTCAAGATGGTATGGTCGGTTATTAACATTGTTGCCCAATGTTTGTGGCGGTGTATTTGTCGGGATAGCCTTTGCGAGGACAAGACACATGGTGGATGGTTTTACGGAAATCATCTGCATGAGTTGTGATGATGACACTTGACCAGTCGAGGAAGCGTTCCTATGGCCTACCAGTGTCACTTGCTTTTCCTTGCCGAAGTATGATAATGTGTACTTATCGTAGTCCATGGTGACTGGGCCTAGCGTCCGGAGCCAACTTTGTCCTAGTATAAGATCGGTGTCTTCGATCTCGAGGACATACAAGTGAACATTGTAGTGAATGGGTTGTATGAGCAGTGATGTGTCTTTGCACTTTCCTTGGCAGGTTCGGTAGATCCGTTCCCCATATATACAGGGAAGTGTCGGACGAACAATATCGGAAGTTTCAGGAATTGGTCCATGCGTGGGGAGATGAAATTGTGGGTGCTTCCACTGTCGATAAAAAGTTGGAGGGGGTGGTTATTTATGTATCCGGTCATCCGGAGTCTACTCCATGATCGGGAAGGGCTCCGATAAAAGTTTGCAAACAAATCATCGTGTCGGGGTATTTCTCGTCAGGTGGTGGGTCACTTGGAGGTATTTCCGCATCGTCCTCCTCTTATTTTGTGCCTACTAAGTATAATAAAGCTTCTCTCCCTTTGCAGCGGTGTCCCGCGTGAAATTTTTTGTCACAGTTGTAACATAATCACGTATCTCGTTTCTCTTGCAGTTCTGCTGGCGTGAGTGGTTTAATAGGTGGGTATTTGGGTCGGAATTGGTTAGGGGGAGTTTTAGGCACTTCCCGATGGAAGGGTATGTGGTTGTAGAATGTGGGCATGGAGAAAACAGAGTGTCTTGGTTTATTAGATTGGTTATATTGATCTTCATACATGCGTGCCAGAGCGTACGCGTCGTGAATTTCCATTTGCCTGTCACAGAGGAAGGGACCTTTAATATGGTCCGTGAGGCCGTAAACAAACATATCGGCGATGAATTCCAGGTGTAAGCCTGGTGCCTTTGTTACAAGTTCTTCGAATTTGGTTTTGTAATTTAATACCGTGGTGGTTTATTGAAGTTTGGTTAATAAGCCGGCTGGTTTGATGTACAACGAAGGCTCAAAACGTTTTTGGATAGCATCCGTAAATAGGAGAAAGGTTAGTGTTGGGTGGTCCTTAAGTGTGGCTTGGTACCACTTGAAGGCCGGTTTGTCCAAATGAAATGAGGCAATCAGAAGGTACTCTTGGGTCTGTGTGTCGTGATATTTGAAATATTGTCGTAGCTCATAGAGCCAGTCGGTCGGGTCACTATCGGAAAATCGAAGGCAACGCACATCTAAATTATCGGATCGTTCAGAAACAACCTGAGTTTTGTTGCTGATGGGTGTCGAGCCCAGTTTTCCGCTGGATAAGTGAGGAGGAAACAGTTCCTGTGGCCGCCGGTCTTAGGGAGGGTCGTCGATGTTGATTCTGGCTGCGCTGGTGCGTTTCTCGATTACCTTCTGTAGGTTGTCGAATTGCAGCAGTAGATCACGGCGCAGCACCGCCATTTGTTCGGCCAGTTGGTCGGCAGCATTTTCCTTCGACGCCATGATCTGATGGGTCAGCATGTTCTCTTTGGTCTGCAGTTCATTGGTAAATTGTTGTTGCAGATGTTGTGTTTGCTGGGAGAGTTCAGTGATGAATCGCTAGTGGATGTCTTCCAGTTGTGTCGATAGCTTGTTCTGCTTGGAGTGCGGTCTTGAACTCTGCAATGGAACGGAGTCCTTCCCCCATTTTGCGCTCGGGATCAGAGGGAATCTCAATGAGAGCACCAAATGTTGCGCTCCCGCAGTGGGCGGTGTGAGCAGAAGGACGAGAAGATGGCCTGAGGTGGCCGCAAGGAGAGGAAGAGTCGATACAGGAAGAGAGGAAGATGAACAGAACAGGAAATAGATTTCTTAATATTTGCATAAAAATAGGTACAGCAGACAATACGGTATATAAAGGGAAAATAGTAGCCGTTAACAGTAACGGTCAAAAACATAATTAACTAGACGGCATCTGGGCCCTTGGTAACATCCTGCGGCTGGAATTCTGTCCAGTGTTGATTCGCTGATCTGAGTTCAACAAATGAATTCTCCAACAGTTGATTCGTTGATCTGAGTTCAACGAATGAATTCTTCAACACAACAAAAGAACATTTGTCACATTTAACTATCGTTTTCAACATATTATCTACTAATGTTCTCTACAATAAATATTCCAAGCGTTTTTTCTTTCAAGATGAGGAAGACTTTTTAGGGCATTGTATTACTAATGGCACAGTATTTCCCAACCATAATAATATTACAGGAGTCGAAAAATACTCCACACCCACTACTCAAAAGGAAGTTCATTCTTTTTTAGGCCTATCAGATTTCTACTGTAAATTTATCAAAGACATCTTTATAATTGCCCCACCTCTATTTGATTTATTAAAAAAAACTTCTCTTGGACAGAGCAAGCCCAACTTGCTTTTGATACTCTTAAAAACTAATTAGTTTCAAAACCAAGTTCATCATGAACCATTTTAATGAGTACGCTTCAGGAATTGGTATTGGAGCAGTGCTTCTACAAAATACCAAAACCATAGCCTATTTTAGTAAGAAGTTGTTCCCACTTATGCAAAAGAAGTCCACTTAGGTATGAGAAATGTGCGCAATCACTTCTGCACTGGCTAAGTGGAGGAAATACCTATTGGGACATCCATTTCAGATATTAATCAAATTTTTGTTCCATTTCAGATATTAATCGAACACAAAAGTCTATATGATCTACTCACCCAGGATTTACATAAGCTGGAACAGCATTTGTTTTTATCCAAACTAATAGGCTATGATTACACAATGAAATATAAACCAGGAAAAGCTATCCATATCATGCACCACCGCCAGAACAATAACACAACCACAATCAGCTGACCCAAAATCAGCACAGATGTACACTCTTTTTGCCCAGTTCATCATCCACACTATTAGTTGGATTATAACAAGAGTATGTTGCTAATCAATTCATCCAACAATTCTTACATTATGTCGCAGCAAATCCCCCATCTCACCCTGACCGGACACAGAAAAGGATGCATATTTTTATAAGCATGACTATATATACTAATATACCACAGAATTCACAAATAAAGCATAAAAACATCGCAGATTCCCATAATAGCCTTTATGGAGGCCACTCAGTGATCAATGCCACCATTCACCGCATTCAAGATCAGTTTCACTGGCACCATATAAAAAAATGTAACCAACTATATAAACCAATGCGAGATATGTTAGAATGCAAAATCTTCTAACCACTTTCCCTATGGCTTACTTCAGGCGTTGTCTATTTGACACTCCTCTGGTCTGACATTATTATGGACTTTATAACTCAATTACCTAAATCGAACAACTACACAATTATTATGGTCATAGTTGATAGACTATCACGGGCCGCTCACTTTGCCCCTATGACTCCCTCGCTCATTGCACCCTCAATTGCAGCGGTATTTTGGGAAACAGTCGAAAAATTACGCAGCATTCCCACCTCAATAATATCTTATTGTGATTCTATATATTTAAGTAATTTGTGGAGTGATTTATTCAAATTACAGGGCACATTTCAGCCTATAACCCTCAAACTATCTGACTTACTAGCGTACTAATCGTTTCCTGCAGCAATATCTGCGTATTTTTACTCATGCTCACCCAAAAAAATGGTCTAAATACCTTAGATTGGCAAAATTTCATTTTAATACCTCGACCGACATGTCTCCATTCGAGTTCATGTTCGGTCGGCCACCCCCTGGGCTTCTCACTTATTGTGCAAGGAGTACTTCTAATGAAGCTGTGGAATAGGAACTACAAACCAGAGACGAACTCACTCATTAACTACGGGAAAACCTACAACGATCACACAATCGTACAAAGACGCATGCCGATAAGAGGCGAGAAGACATTAAGTTCCATAAGGATGATTGGGTATTGTTAAAACTACATTTGTATCATCTGATTAGTCTACACAGAACACATTGCAGAAAACTAGCCCTTAGGTACTACCAACCTTTCCAAATAGAGGAATTCATCGGAGAATCGTCTTATCTCTTGCAATAGCCTGCAGATTGCACGATACATCATGTTTTCCACGCTTTGCTCTTAAAGTCATACAAGGGGCAAAATGGAATTCATGTTACGCCCTTACAAACTCACAGTTACCGGAATATGCCAGTACATCTCTGGACGTCATCAGTTTGCGCCAGATCATCCGGAATAACCAAAATGTTACTCAAGGATTGGTCCAGTGAAAGGATCTTCCAACTAAAGATAATACGTGGGAAGATCTAGAATCACTATCGGCTAACCTGTTACCAACTAACCAAGCAGACAATACCAACTACAACGCAAAGGTGCGTCACGATTTATTGGTACCTATGTTATTAAAGGCGCGCCAAAGGCTCACCAGACTCAGAGGTTTGCGCCTCTGTGCGTCTTATTTGCGCCTTTGTAATATAAAAGGTACGGTTGAGTGAGATTTTTGCTGTAATTTTTTCCTTCAAAAATTAAGAAAAAATAAAGTAAAAACTAAATAATGTTTTAATTAATTTAGTGTTGGTGAAAGATAATTGTGCAACACTACATCTAAGGTTTCCCTTGTTTAGATTCCTCCCACCCAGTCTACCCTACATCACTTGTCCAGCTACTTAGGTTCGGCAACATAAATTATCATTTGTTATTTGATCTTGTTGAGTGCTGACTAAAGTACTAAATGTTGAATACTGATTTAGTTGGTAAAGTACCTGTTACCAACTAACCAAGCAGACAATACCAACTACAACGCAAAGGTGCGTCACGATTTATTGGTACCTATGTTATTAAAGGCGCGCCAAAGGCTCACCAGACTCAGAGGTTTGCGTCTTTGTGCGCCTTATTTGCTCCTTTGTAATATAAAAGGTACGGTTGAGTGAGTTTTTGCTGTAATTATTTTCTTCAAAAATTAAGAAAAAAATAAAATAAAAACTCAATAATGTTTTAATTAATTTAGTGTTGGTGAAAGATAATTGTGCAACACTACATCTAAGGTTTCCCTTGTTTAGATTCCTCCCACCCAGTCTACCCTACATCACTTGTCCAGC
The DNA here is from genome assembly GCA_039583875.1 of Platanthera guangdongensis. NCBI lineage: Eukaryota > Viridiplantae > Streptophyta > Magnoliopsida > Asparagales > Orchidaceae > Platanthera > Platanthera guangdongensis. The sequence goes on from CM077154.1 coordinate 55,943,361, forward strand.
TACTTAGGTTCGGCAACATAAATTATCATTTGTTATTTGATCTTGTTGAGTGCTGACTAAAGTACTAAATGTTGAATACTGGTTTATCCATGGATTTATCTAAATAGAATCTTACTTAGAGCATGAACAGAGATTATAAAGGACACACCACTAACTCAGGAACCTTCACGCTCCTCGCAGCCTTCTCTCTTTTTTTGTTCTTTCTTTACAAACTCAGGCCCCTACTCTTTTTTAGGGGGATAGAAATAGTCCACATGACTTGAAGGAGATCACCAACATGTGCAAAGCATGTTGGAGATGTCATTGACAAGTGACAGATGATTTGTTCGGAGATATGGTCATGGTTTGTTCCGCTCTAGGATATAGTTGCATACATATTCCTTAGGACTGACAAAGTTGTTGTCATTTTGTTATTCTACACACGATCCATGTGCTACAAGCTAGTGTCAGAGTCTACAGGTGTACGTGATGACTCCGTCTATAAGAAACCTCTATGTGATGTTGATTAGTGGTGATTGAAATTTTGTCGGATGCAAGAACAACATCCCACGAGCGAGGACTGTGTGAAGGGTAGCTAGCGGTGAGAAAATGTCCCTCTATATGCGAGAGAAACATCCTGAGGAAGGCAGATCTCGTGATCTCTCTGAAAGTAAGGGGGAGGATGAGCTACACATGGCGTGTTGTTCGTGGGACTCGTGCAGGGTGCACAATACACAAAATACTAAACATGCTCTTTGCAATATATTTTGAACTATAGGAGGACTTTCCTGCAATTTTTTTCGTTGGATAAACCTCCTTCCTTTAGTATCTCCAGATAGTTCATATTCCCTATCAAGTTTGGAATAGGGTTTATATAGTATCTTCAGCGTAAAGCCTAGCCCTAAAGTGACATGAACTCAATAACACGCTCCAAGTCGGTCTCGACACGTGCGGATATATATTAATATATCTAACATAAATAAGCCATGTATTTGATTGTAATGGGATTATTGATGAAGTTAATTTCAAGTTCTTCGTTGTTATTTCTCTCGTCTATCTCCCTCCTACGCTGTTCGTCTCTCCCAAACTCCGGCAACCCCCTTTTTGCCCTTCTTCAGGATCTCCGATACTTTACACAACCCCTCCATGCAACTCAGAAAAACCATGTAAATTAACATAAGTCAAAACAGGAACTCGGAAACTTGAAGCCCGAAAAGATCCGGTTTCCGTAAAGCAAAAAAAACAATCGCTTGATCTAATATGTTAAACAACAAAAAAGACTAAGAATGAGCAGAAACAATACTACACCAGAGCGGTAGATCAGGGGTGATAGAGGAAAGATTATTGGTGTTTCCGTTCTCGCTTTCTCCCCAAAGTCACCTCCCTGCCGCGCCCCTGGTTATGAACGAGCAGAAACAATTGATTTGATAAATTTTGCTAGGTCTTAACAACGGGACCGAAGAACGAATCCGTGTGATCAGAAGTTGAAATTCCGACCGGTCGGATCGGAGTTGAACGGTAATGCAATAATAAAATATTACATATCAGTTCATATCATATTATAAATCGAATAAAATATTAAATTAATGTCAAATAAAATAACTTTATTAGAGAAAATAATTTTTAAACAATCGAATAGTTATATATAGTAAGATACGTGTGCTTATAATATAAATATCTATATCATCACTTTATAATAGTATAATATATATATATTACATATATTTTTTTATTATTTTTAAATTTTGTATGAATATTTTTTGAAGACATATTATATATTGTGTTGTATGTCGAGACGATTTGTGTGGTGTAATTTTTTTTGTAAAGATATAAATTTGTTAATTTATATTTAAATATTAAATTGTCAAAATTTAATAAATATTTGTAATAAATATTGTAATTTATAGAAATATTTGAATATTTATTATAAATATAAATTGTGCTCAGTTATACAAAATTAAATATTAAAAATGTCTTATTTGATGATCATTATTTTTTATTAAATGATAATATATATAAGTTAGGTTGAAACTTAGGGTCTGTTTGGGACAGCTCTGGCGGATTGAAAAGCTGATGTCCGGATAGAACTGTTTTAAAATAGATCTCTGGGGAGCAGTTTTGAAAAGCTGCAGAGTGTTTGGGTGTTCTGTGCAGAAGTGCGCTTTGAAGAAATAGAGCGAGAGCGGGAGGAGGAGGGAGCGTCGGCTCCGGCGAGATGTGTCAGCTCCGGCGAGATCCGTCGGCTCCCCCGAGTTGCAGGAAGAATTGGAAAAGTCGGGGTTGCTAGATTTCAAAACTTGTGAGAGAGAAAGCTATTTTGCGGGAACAGAAGCTGGGGGGGAGGGATTTCCGAAAAGATGCAAAACAGCTCCAGATTTACGAAAAGCTCTTCATAAAGAGATGTCTCAAACACAGAAAAAACAGCTCTGGCGGCTGGAAAAGAGATTCTCCAGCCGCCAGAGTTGCGCCAAACAGACCCTTAACAGCAAATAGCATCCGCCTCAGTGGTCAGTATCTCTCTTATATTAAGAGGTTGTGTGGGTTCGATCCTCAAGGTCTCATTTTTCTAAATATTTTATCAGAAATATATATTAATAACTGTGTAATAGACCCGCCCGGTTTCCTCATAACCGGTCCGGTTTCCGGTTAACCGGTCTAACCGTCCAGTTAACCGGTTCTTGCCCGGTTTTTAGTAGAGGCGGCTTTAAGATGTTAGGAACTATGTCCACATTAACCCAGATTTGATGAAGTCACCCTGAAACTAAGATGAATTAGGTTGTATTTGATGCTTTGTTTGAGTTATGTGTTTGCAGGATTCCAATGGGAAGTGTAGACCAATGTCAGTGTACAATGGGTCACCAAACACATGATCACACAGTGTAATCCCTCATTGTGTGTTCCAAAGTGTTGACTCATGTGTAGTCTCTCTATTGGGATACACTTCATATTCAAGCTATAGCACTGTGTAAAGACTTGGTGCTGATTTCCCTCTAGTAGAAGAAAAATTGCTGACAGAAAATTTCTCTAAGTATTTCTCTCGAGTAGGTCTTTAACTACTCGAGTAGATTGCTTAAGAAATACTCGAGTAAAAAGTTCTGCTTACTCGAGTAAGAAAATTTTTCCTCTCGTGAAGTTAAGTAAAAAACTCGAGTAGTTCATTGACATACTCGAGTAGCTTACTTAACTACTCGAGTAGATCATTCTTCCTACTCGAGTTGCTCAGCATTCAGGTTCCAAATTTTTTCTAAGTCATTTACTCGAGTAGGTACTTTATATACTCGAGTAAGTCTCGACACTGTGTCGAGTAACAATCTTCCCTGTGTCGAGTAGTTAAGATAGACTCGAGTAAGTCTTTCATATACTCGACTAGATTTCTTTTGTCTCGAGTAGTTAAACCAAACTACTCGAGTAGCTGTTTTTTTTTCAGTGTGCAGAATATTTCTAAGTATTTGTCTCGAGTAGTTTTTCTAACCACTCGAGTAGTTAAATTCTGCCTACTCGAGTAGTATATCTTGTACTCGAGTAGCTCAACTACTTCCCGTGAGAATTTTCCTTATACTCGAGTAGATCTTCTAAAGTACTCGAGTAGTTGACTATACATACTCGAGTAGTTCTCTTCTACATACTCGAGTAGTCTTGATTTATATATCCGAGTAATTTCTCTCTGCTTACTCGAGTAGTCCTTGACCTACTCGAGTAGTTTAATACATACTCGTGTATATGACTTCATTTTCCCTGAAATTTCTTCTAAGTCCAGATTTGACAGAATTTCAAATACCGTAACATGATTGGTCCACGTGTACGTCGTTAAAACCGATTATGACCGTTATTAGTACTCCTATAAAAGGTCTTGTCTATTCAACAAACCCTAATCAGAAAAACAGATCTTTCAAGAAGAAAATTCTTCTGAGTTTTGCAGCCGTCGCTTTCCAAAAATAATCGTTATTTCCTCTATCTCTCTCTTCACGGAACGAAAGCCGCCGCCGCCGTTATTCTTCTCCGGCAAGGGTGTCGATCTTCAGAGGAAATAGACAGAAAAAGCTTTCCAGATCGAGATCGATTTTCAAATACTTATCTTCTGTCCGATCGTGGAAGCAAGAAGTTCAGATCTACTGCTGCCGGAAATCATTCTTCAACTTTTCTGACAAAGCCGAACGCCAAGAAGAAGATTCCAGTTTCTGTGTTATTTTTCAGATCTGAACCAGAGATTTTCACTGTTTGTATTTGTTCAATACTTGTACTTTATTTCTGTAGGAGAAATTTTCTCCGAGTGTAGGAGTTTTCCACTCCTGAGTTTGTAGGAAAGTGTTTCTTCCGAGTTGTAGATCCAGTTGGATTGGATTGAGATTGTAGGAACTTTGTTCCGAGGGTAGGATTGATTTTCAATCCGAGATAGTGGAGTAGCCGAGTCTAGTTTATTGCTAGATCGGTGAGGGAAAGTGGATGTACCCAAGATCGGGAAACCACTATAAATCTTGTCTCGTCTGTGATATTTGAGTAGATAGATCTGTGCTGTGTTCTAAGATTTTTTTTATTCTGCAAAAGACGCACAACTCACCTATTCACCCCCCTCTAGGTGATTTAGGTTAACAACTATTATCTTTTAATTGGTATCAGAGCGAGGTTGATCGTTAAAAGGTTAACACCTTGATCAGTTCCTGCATATAGTTGTTAATTGAGATCTATCTATCATGGACAAGGCAAAGGATTTCGCCAAGCTTCCTCTGTGCAACAAGAACAACTTTCCCATGTGGAAAGAAAGGATCAAATTTTTTATGGAAGCTGTGGATCCAAGGATCTTCATGATAGTTGAAGAAGGTCCTTATGTCCCGATGACTGTCTCCACTATAGATCCTACCAAGAAGGTTCCAAAGAAGTTGATGGATTTGGACAAGGACGAGATTGCACTTGTCTCACTGGACAAGAAAGCTAAAAACATAATTTCAAGTGCAGTTGATGACTCAATGCTACAAAACTTTGTTGAATTCTATGAAGTGAAAGTGGGTGAATGGAAGGCTTGGGAAACCTATCCGCGCGGACTACGCGGACAGGGTTGGCGGACTGCTAGGTCGGCAGGGATGTTGCAGGCGGTTTGCTCTGTGGCGGCCTGGGCGGTCTGTTCGCGCGGACTATGCGGACAGCAGCGGCGGTCTGACAGGCCAGTGTATGCTCAGCAGGCGGTTGACTCCCAGGAAGTAACCGGGCGGATAGGAATGCTATCCGTAGAGTCCGGCATAAAGCGGACTGAAGAACTGGAGCTCGGCATACCGGTTTGGCAGTTGCCTTGGTCTTGCTCTAGTGAAGCGGCAAGTGGAAGCCGCGGAGACCGCCGGTCAGCGCGGACAGAAACTGGAGGTCGCCTGGTATGGCGGGCTAGATCCAGTGTCCGCCAGTAAGTGCGGACTGGCCCTTGTGGCCAGTGGACTGGACTTGGTGTGATCTGAACCAAGTCCAGGATGGCTCAGTCCGGGGAGATCGCGCAGTGGAGCGCGGGCTGGTTTCTCAGTCCACCAAGCGTAGTAGAAGTGATGTTGCCTTGTTTGCTAGCTTAGGAAATGCGGACTGGAGAATTGCTTGTGCAGGAGCGTGCGGACTGGAGCCAGAGTCCGCTGAGTCCGGTTTAGCCTTGTGATGAGGTTATGGACTCAGGAGTTGTGGACTGGAGTCTGCTGTTAGCAGACTGGATTGGCGTGTCCGCCAAGTCCGGAGGTGCCTTGGCAATGAGGCAATGGACTTGGGATATGCGGACGGAAGCCGGGTGTCCGCTGAGTCCGGCAGGTGCCTTGATGGCGAGGCTGCGGGCTCGGGTTTTGCGGGCTGATGCCTTGTCCGCAGAATGGCGGACACGGCTGTTGTGGAGTCCGGCTGTGGTGGTCCTGGCTTGGTCTCTGGCGGCAAGGCGGGCTGGATATTGGAGTCCGGCCTTGGAAAAGCTGGGGCGGACTGGCTATCTGCACAGGAGCAGCGAACTGAAATGTGTGTCCGCGGGCTAGCGGACACACTTGTTCTAGCTGCGGGATGTGGCGGTGATCCTATCGGCTAGGACGGTGACCATACTCATCATCGTGCCTATAAATAGGACCCATGTCACATCAGGATGTAACGGACCTAGACCGAAGTAAGTGAACAGTAATTGAGCTCGCGTAAGTTGCTGCGGTCTGGACTTTGGTGTCTGCGCGGTTTGAGAGTTGACCCGGTTGTGCTGTGCAGGTTGTGCGGATAGCGCTGGAAAGCCAGGACTTGGCTCTGATTGCGGTCAGGGACAGTGCGGACTCTGCGGTTAAGCAACAGGCGGTAAACAGCAGGTCGCGGATAGCGACCAGGCGGTCTTCTCTTTGGCAACTTGGTTCGGGGTTCAGGAAGTCGCCTGCTTCAGGCGGACTGTTCCATTCGGTGACGCAGCTTGTGCGGTCTGGCGGCTAGACGACCTTGCGGTCAGGCGGCTTGCAGATCGGCGGTGAAGAGCTAAGCATTGGAATAAGGGGTGAGTCCGCGCGGCTTGGGTTGCGGTCTGGCGACCTGGCGGACTGAGCGGACTCCACAGCAGTAGGTCGGCGGCTTGGTGGTTGAGTCCGCGCGGCTTGTTTTTTGTTCTTGTCTTTGTAACTGTCTCTGCTCTCCCGGTGTTGGGTTTTGGTGAAGCATGTCTCGCCATGTATGTCTCGCCTTGTAAAGAAGTTTGCTCTTGATCAATAAAGAAGCTTATGCTGCATGTGTTGCTGGTTGTTACTGCTTTGTTGAGATAACCCCTGCTAACTCCACGATCCGGAAAAACTTTCAACATTATAAGTAGGCGTATCCTCCTTCGGTTTGTTGAGTTTTCAACAGAGTATCCAAGGGGGCGTCTGCGGTTTGTTGAATTTTAACATGGTATCAAAGCGAGGTTGTTGGAGTGGTCTAGCAGTGCTCAATGGAAGTAGTTGCTCGTCTGTAGAGGAAACCAGTGGTAGAACCATGGCAGTGGAGGATGCAAGCTGTCTTGGAATTGATCTCCTTACAGAGACGAACTGTGAACGGTGGAAGTCCTATATGAAGAGCTTTCTTCTTGGCGAGGACCTTTGGGAGGTTGTATGCGGAGCAGGAAGACAAGAGGATACTGCTGGCAATGCTGAGGCGATGAGAGCTTGGAAGGAGGCAAATGCGAAAGCGGAGTCTATTCTCAAGCAGGTGATCTCATCGGAGCTCTTGGACCACATCAGTGGATGTCGGTCAGCTGCGGAGGTCTGGACTTCCCTTGATGGGTTGTTCAGGAAGGAGGTGAAGATTGCTGCGGAAGATGGTCCCTCTACTTCATATCAGGAAGAAAGGAGTGTTTCTCCTAGGCGTGATAGGAAGAGGAAGGAAGGACCACGGTGCTATAAATGCAAGCAGCAAGGTCATCTTCGGAAGGAGTGCAAGGTTACCTTGCTCTCGGAGAACGTAGCTCATGTAGGGAGGAAGGAGAAGAACGTAGTTGGGATTTCAACTAGTTCTGGAGTTGATCGGAGGAATGCCAGTGATAGTGCAGCTATCTGGCATGAAAGACTGGGGCATGTAGGGATGGACAAGCTGAAAGCAATGGCGGAAAGAAGACTCGTAAGAGGCTTGCCTAGATTGTCATCCTATGGCGATGGTCGGGGGTGTGCGGGATGTCAGGAAAGTGGAGCCTATCGCTTCATGGTTGACAAAGCACAATCCAGATGTAATGCACCATTGGCGGTTGTCCATTGTGCTCTGGTGGGACCGACCGTCACGGCCAGTTTTGGAGGCAACAGGTTCATGCTGATATTGGTTGATGACTATTCTAGGTATACTTGGGTATACTTTATGAAGAAGAAGTCCAACATGGTACGCTTGTTTGTGGAGTTCAAGAAGCTTGTGGAAGGCTAGCTTGGCCGGAGGATCAAGGTGTTGAGGACAAGTATCGGTGGTGAGTTTGGCTCAACCGAGTTCTCACGCTTTTGCATGAAGCAAGGGATCCAGATGGAGCTTTCTTGTGGACATACTTCACAACAAGGTAGTATTGCAGCTCGGATGATCCGTTGGTTAACGGAGACCTGCAAGTGTTGGCTTCAGAGTAAAGACATTCCGAAGGCTCTTTGGGCGGAAGGAATAGCCTGTGCTGCTCATGTCATCAACCAGATGCCTCTTAGTCTGATCATAATGAAGACTCCTTATGAGCTGATGTTCGGAGTGAAGCCCTCAGTGAAGCACCTTCGGGTGTTTGGATCTACCTGCTATATACACTCTCTGGGTGCTCTCAAGACAAAGCTAGTCTTTGTTGGGTATGATGAGCAGAGAAGAAGATGGAGGTGTATGGATCCTGCGACGAAGAAACTCATAGTGCCGAGAGACATTGTTTTCGATGAGTTGACGCCGTATTGGGGTAGCTCTTATGTGGAGCTAGAGATAAGCAGGTCAGATGGTGGGCTGAAGGAGGCTGCTGCTAAGGAAGTGGAGTTGCCTGAGTCACCAGGTGCTCCAGGTTGTTCTAGCTCCGGGGCAAAGACGTCAGAGTCGGGAATAAGGGGGAGCAATGCTCAAGGATCTTCTGGCTCGAAGGCGGAGGCTTCCGATTCAGGAAGCAAGGGGAGCGATGTTCCAGGCAGTTCTTGTTCAAGAGGGGAGTCTTCTGGTTCAGGTAGCAGGGGGAGCGTTGCTCCAGATGCTTTTGGTTCCAGTAAGGAGGCGTCTTGTTCAGGGAGCAAAGGGAGCATTGTTCCGGGTTTGCCCGGGAACGGAGCTGGTTCAATAGCAGCGGAGGTGGTTAGCCATGATCAGGTTCTTCGGAGATCGAAGAGGATCAGTAAGCCACCAGCTCGATATAGTGAAGGGAACACGGCGGACTTGGTCCCGTGTTTCCTTGTTAGCCCTCAATTCGAGCAAGGTACTTCTGGCTGTGATGACCCTACTAGAATCAAGGAGGTGGTTGACACCAAGTCTGAAGAGGTGACTTCTCTCAGAGGCAACGAGGCTTGGACTTCAGTGTCCAAGGAAGTTGGTGATACTCCTGTGATGCAAGAGTGGAGGTTGAAGCTGAAGAAGGCAGAGGGAAGCATGACTCCTTTTTGGATATGCTGGAGGGCTCCCTCATGGTCCATGATATGCGGGGCGAGGACTATATCTTGGACATCTCTTCGTAGATGTTATCGGAAGGACCAGGTGCAAGGTTACGAGAGCTGCTGGAGTTATTCACCACTTCTCACTTCAAGGGGGAGTGTTGAATTCTGTGAAGTGAAAGTGGGTGAATGGAAGGCTTGGGAAACCTATCCGCGCGGACTACGCGGACAAGGTTGGCGGACTGCTAGGTCGGCAGGGATGTTGCAGGCGGTTTGCTCTGTGGCTGCCTGGGCGGTCTATTCGCGCGGACTACGCGGACAGCAGCGGCGGTCTGACAGGCCAGTGTATACTCAGCAGGCGGTTGACTCCCCGGAAGTAACCGGGCGGATAGGAATGCTATCCGCAGAGTCCGGCATAAAGCGGACTGAAGAACTAGAGCTCGGCAGACTGGTTTGGTAGTTGCCTTGGTCTTGCTCTAGTAAAGCGGCAAGTGGAAGCCGCGGAGACCGCCGGTCAGTTCGGACAGAAACTGGAGGTCGCCCGGTATGGCGGGCTAGATCCAGTGTCCGCCAGTAAGTGCGGACTGGCCCTTGTGGCCAGTGGACTGGACTTGGTGTGATCTGAACCAAGTCCAGGATGGCTCAGTCCGGGGAGATCACGCAGTGGAGCGCGGGCTAGTTTCTCAGTCCGCCAAGCGTAGTAGAAGTGTTGTTGCCTTGTTTGCTAGCTTAGGAAATGCGGACTGGAGAATTGCTTGTGCAGGAGCGTGCGGACTGGAGCCATAGTCCGCTGAGTCCGGTTTAGCCTTGTGATGAGGTTATGGACTCAGGAGTTGCGGACTGGAGTCTGCTGTTAGCAGACTGGATTGGCGTGTCCGCCAAGTCCGGAGGTGCCTTGGCAATGAGGCAATGGACTTGGGATATGCGGACGGAAGCCGGGTGTCCGCTGAGTCCGGCAGGTGCCTTGATTGCGAGGCTGCGGGCTCGGGTTTTGCGGGCTGATGCCTTGTCCGCAGAATGGCGGACACAGCTGTTGTGGAGTCCGGCTGTGGTGGTCCTGGCTTGGTCTCTGGCGGCAAGGCGGGCTGGATATTGGAGTCCGGCCTTGGAAAAGCTGGGGCGGACTGGCTATCTGCACAGGAGCGGCGAACTGAAATGTGTGTCCGCAGGATGGCAGACACACTTGTTCTAGCTGCGGGATGTGGCGGTGATCCTATCGGCTAGCGCGGTGACCATACTCATCATCGTGCCTATAAATAGGACCCATGTCACATCAGGATGTAACAGACCTAGACCGAAGTAAGTGAACAGTAATTGAGCTCGCGTAAGTTGCTGCGGTCTGGACTTTGGTGTCCGCGCGGTTTGAGAGTTGACCCGGTTGTGTTGTGCAGGTTGTGCGGATAGCGCTGGCAAGCCAGGACTTGGCTCTGATTGCGGTCAGGGACAGTGTGGACTCTGCGGTTAAGCAACATGGGGTAAACAGCAGGTCGCGGATAGCGACCAGGCGGTCTTCTCTTTGGCAACTTGGTTCGGGGTTCAGGAAGTCGCCTGCTTCAGGCAGACTGTTCCATTCGGTGACGCAGCTTGTGCGGTCTGGCGGCTAGACGACCTCGCGGTCAGGCGGCTTGCAGATCGGCGGTGAAGAGCTAAGCATTGGAATAAGGGGTGAGTCCGCGCGGCTTGGGTTGCGGTCTGGCGACCTGGCGGACTGAGCGGACTCCACAGCAGTAGGTCGGCGGCTTGGTGGTTGAGTCCGCGCGGCTTGTTTTTTGTTCTTGTCTTTGTAACTGTCTCTGCTCTCCCGGTGTTGGGTTTTGGTGAAGCATGTCTCGCCATGTATGTCTCGCCTTGTAAAAAAGTTTGCTCTTGATCAATAAAGAAGCTTGTGCTGCATGTGTTGCTGGTTGTTACTGCTTTGTTGAGATAACCCCTGCTAACTCCACGATCCGGGAAAACTTTCAACATTATAAGTGGGCGTATCCTCCTTCAGTTTGTTGAGTTTTCAACAGGGTATCCAAGGGGGCGTCTGCGGTTTGTTGAATTTTAACAAACTTAATTCACTGCCAATCTGCAAAGGAGATGTGACAGTCCTTGGTTACCTTGATGGAAGGTACAGAAGAAGTGAGGGATGATCAGAGATCCCTCCTCAATCAGAAGTATGAAGCCTTCCGACAGGGAAGCAAAGAGACCATTGCTGATACATTTGAGAACTTTTTCAAGATAGTGAATGGCCTAAGGGTCTATGGCAGAGTATTCACTAATGGAGAACTGAATGACAAATTCCTGAGATCCCTGACCAAAGAATGAGACAACAAGATCTGTGCCATCAGGGAGTTTGGAAGCTGGCTGAGACAGACCCACAAAATCTCTTCGAGAAGCTTATGTCATATGAGCTTCAACTCAACAGCAGAAAAGCTGAAGAAGAGAAGAGCAGGTCTGCTCTCAAATAAAAGTCTGTTGCTCTAAAAGCAGACACCTCCAGAAAGACAAAAGCTGCCTCCCCTGCTCCAGCTCCAGAGATTAGTGAAGAAGAAGAAACTTCTGAGCCTAGTACCTCAGGCTCTGAGCTATTAGAAGGAGAGTTCTCACTGCTCTCACGTCAGTTCAAGAAATTCTTGAACAAGAAAAAGCAATGGAAAGGCAAGGATGCCTCCTATAGAAGATCACGACACGATGGTGATCGGCAAAGAAAAGGCTCAAGTAGCCATGACAGATATTCCTCTAAACAGAACAAATATGTTTCGACTGACATCATTTGCTATTGTTGTAATAAGCCAGGTCACGTCATCGCCGACTGCCCTCATAAGAAGAAGGAGGTGGCAGAAGAGAAGAAAAGAAATCCTCACATAACAAGAAGAGGAAAGAGAAGAGCCTCATAGCCAAAAAGAGCAAGAATCTTAGTGACTCTGACTCATCTGAGTCAAGTGAAGAATAAGAAGCTTATTTTGGGCTAATGGCTCAAACAGATGATGATCAAGAGCCCCAGTTCACTGGGAAGGTAAACTCTCATACCCCTCTTTCAGATTCTGAAGTCTCTGAACATGATTGTGAGGAAAGCTCCTCTGACGATGAGTCAGAGCTAATGACCCAGTACAAGGAGTTAATCATGCCTTACGATAAATGTCGTCGAGTCGTGAAGACTCAGGCTAAAGAGATCAAATCTCTAAAACCCGAAGAGAGCATCTTGAGAGAGAAAGTTGCAAAGACTGACTCCCTCGAAGAAAACTTCAATAATGCTATTGAAGAATACAACAAGGCTCTTGAGCACCTTGACTTTAAGGAGAAGATCATCAAAGGGTTGAAAGCCCAACTTGCGGCTGAAAAGAAACTTTTTGGAAGTTTCTCGAAGCCCAAAATTGTTCTTCCATTCGTTGCTGAATTCTCAGCTAAGGCCAAGGGAGCTGGACTAGTCCATGAAGAAGCTCCTAGTAAATCCTCTAGGAGAAACAAGAATCAACGGAAGAATAAGGCCGCCAAAAAGGCCTTAGCCGAAGAGAAGGAGAAAGCCCCTCAAAATCAAACTACATTCAAAAAGGTCATCTTTCCATCAAATGAGTTTGATTTTGATTCATCCTACGGGCACTTTGCTAGGCCTACCTATGTAGAGCCAAAGTCCCGCTATCAAGGATGGGCTCGACCCCGAAACTTTGGCGAAAGTGTCTTTAAGGCACCTTATGAAGAAGTTATTCTTCAGAGCTATGACCCTTTCAATCATGGGCATAACTTCAAGAAGGCACCAAAGACAAAGCCTGTTGTAGAAAAGCCCATAAAGGAGAAGAAGTCATGTGATTGCCATCATCATGAGGCATCTTCCTCCAAGAATGCTGCCCCTGCTAGACCACAATTCCAAAAGGTCAAGCAGGAGATCATGATGTAAAGGTACAACAGATTTGACTGTTGGTGCTGTGGCAAGGTTGGTCACTTCGCCATAGATTGCTGGTTCAATTCCAGAAATGCTGCAATCCCTCATGTCAGCAATATGAGAAAGACCGCTCATAATGATAACACTCGCAGGGGGAGCACTCTAACCCGAGACCAAGGACCCAAACGTGTTTGGGTTCCTAAGGCAAACTGATTATGATTGCAGGTATGTACAAAGGCCAACAAAACGCCTATCTGGTACTTGGACAGCGGATGCTCTCGGCATATGACCGGGACTAGAAGCCTCATTCAGAACTTTACTCCAGTTGTGAACGGACCAAAGGTCATCTTTAGAGGTTCAGACCGTGGAATCACTATAGGCTATGGTATGATTACTAACGACAATGTATCCTTCTCGGATGTGGCTTATGTCGAAAGATTGGAACACAATCTCATTAGCATAAGCCAACTCTGCGATAAAGGATACATAGTTGAATTCCATGCTGATAAGTACTTGATAAAATTTGTCGACAATATGGAAACGATTCTATCCGGCACTCGAAGCAGGAATATTTTCTGCTTAAATTTCATCTGTATAGATTCCTCTACACTAGTGTGTCTTTTAGCAAAAGATAGTGCGTCTCTTGGTGACCAATGACATAAGAGACTAGCACATATTAATTTCAAAACTATTAATAAATTATTTTCAATGAACTTAGTACGTGATGCCCAAATGTCAAGTGCGTCAAAGATAGACCTTGTCATGCATGCGTAAAAGGCAAGCAAATAAGGGCTACCTTTAAAAGCGTTACTGGCAAAGACTCTAACATATGTCTCCATCTATTACACATGAACTTGTTTGGTCCACTGCAAATTAGAAGTTTGGGAGGTAAGGACTATACATTGGTAATTGTTGATGATTACTCGCGCTTTGCGTGGGTGTTCTTTCTGAAACACAAGTCAGATACCTTCGACATCTTTACTAATTTTATCAGGCGTGTCTAGAATGAATACCACTGCTCCATAGTCAAAATCAGAAGTGACAACGGAACAGAGTTCAAATCTGGGGCCATGACAGAATTCTACGAAAGTCTAGGTATCTTTCATGAGTTTTCCTCTCCTCGTACTCCACAATAGAATGGAGTGGCTGAGAGAAGGAACAGAACACTCATATAGGCCTGCAGGACCATGTTGAGTGATGCTTCACTACCGGAGTACTTCTGGGCTGAAGCCGTCAACACTGCATGCCACGTGCAAAATTGAGCACTCATAAACAAAGACCACGATAAGACACCTTACGAACTTTTGAAAGGCAGGAAACCAATAGTCTCATACTTTAGAATCTTTGGCTGCAAATGCTTCGTACTCAACAATGGTAAGTATCATACCACCAAGTTCAGCGAAAAGAGTTTTGAAGGTATTTTTGTAAGTTATAGTAGCCATAGTAATGTATATAGAGTATTTAATAGAAAAACCCTGGTGGTAGAAGAATCGATACATGTTGTATTTGATGAGACGAGCTTGCTGCAAAGCAATCCGTCTAGTGTGCTCATTGAAGATGCAGGTGAAAAGCTGAAAGAAACCAGCTTGGATGAACCGTCCGAACACAAAGGCGAAATGTTCATTAAGATCACCACCCCAACTCCTATTGGAGAGGATGATGATCAAAATGAAGAAGTCATCCAAGATGAAGAAATCACTCCAGTGATTGAAGATAATCCAGATGCAAGAACTATAGAGCTCAGACATCTAAAGGATCACCCTATTGACCAGATCATAGGAGATCCCCGGGACGGTGTCAGAACACGAAGATGTACAACTAACGAGAATCTTTATTTAAGTTTTCTCTCACAGGTTGAACCAAAGAAGTTTGAGGAAGCAAACTCAGACGCATCGTGGATAATGGCAATGGAAGAAGAGCTAAATCAGTTCAAGCGCTGCAATGTGTGGAAACTTGTTCCACGACCCAAAGGAAAGAACATCATTGGAACAAAATGGGTCTACAGGAACAAAATGGACGAAGACTGGACGATCATAAAGAACAAGGCCAGACTCGTCGCTAAAGGCTATTGTCAAGAAGAAGGAATCGACTTCAACCAGACATATGCTCCAGTGGCAAGGCTGGAGGCAATAAGGCTGTTCCTAGAATATGCTGCATTCAAAGGCTTTACTGTCTATCAGATGGACGTAAAGTCTGTCTTCCTAAATGGTAACATAAAGTAGGAAGTGTATGTGGAACAACCTCTAGGTTTCGTTGATCCTAACTTTCCTGATTATGTCTATTTCCTGCACAAGGCCCTATATGGTCTGAAACAAGCTCCTAGAGCTTGGTATGAGACGTTGTCTAGCTTTCTACTTGAGAACAAGTTCACAAGGGGAAAGATAGACAAGACATTATTTCTTAGGGAAATTAAAGGCAAGATTTTGCTAGTGCAAATCTATGTCGATGACATTATTTTTGGCTCTACAGACAACAACCTCTGCAAAAAGTTCTCAAAACTTATGCAAGGGAAGTTCGAAATGAGCAGTATGAGCGAGCTGAAGTATTTCTTAGGGCTTCAGATGAAACAATCTGAAGAAGGAATTTTCATCTCGCAGACCAAGTTCACCAAAGAGCTAATTAAGAAATTCGGAATGGAGAACGCAACCTCTATGAGGACTCCAATGGGCTCAACTATGTCTCTGGACAAGGATGAAAAAGGGAAACCTTTTGATGAAACCAAGTACAGAAGCATAATTGGATCCTTGCTCTACCTTACTGCCAGTAGACTTGACATAATGTTTTCAACATGTGTCTGTGCTAGATTTCAGGTGAACTCCAAGGAATCTCACTACGCTGCTGTAAAGAGGATTTTGAGATACCTTAAGGGTACACCAAATCTTGGCTTATGATACCCAAGAAGTAATGACGGCGAACTAATTGGATTTTCAGATGCAGATTTTGCAGGCAACAAAGACGACAGGAAAAGCACTTCAGGAACTTGCCAATTCTTTGGAAGAAGGCTAATCTCCTGGAGTAGTAAGAAGCAGAACTGTGTCGCAATCTCAACGGCCGAGTCAGAGTACATCTTTGTAGGCAGTTGCTGCGCACAGTTACTTTGGATAAGGAATCAATTTGAGGATTACAACATAAAGTTCAGGAATATCCCACTGTTTTGCGACTCTTCCAGTACAATTGCAATAGCCAACAATCCAGTCTCGCACAGCTGGACAAAGCATATCGAGCTAAGGTATCATTTCATCCGGGAGCATGTAGAGCATGGGGACATAGATCTCCAATATGTCTCCACAGACAGGAAAGTTGCAGACATTTTCACGAAGCCGCTAGACGAGACCAAGTTCTCATTCTTCAAAACTGAACTTGGGATGCTCAACAAGGAAGATTAGAGCAGTTTGGATATCAAGGAAGCAAAGGAAACTAAAAGGTTAGTCAAAATCTGGCTCTTCTAAGGTCTCTTCCTTCTATGACTCAAGTAAAAACTGACCTACTCGAGTACTCAAAGTACCTACTCGAGTCCTCAACAGACCTACTCGAGTAGTCCCTTAACTTACTCGAGTAAGGCAATTAAGTACTCGTGTAGTATACTTCACCTACTCGAGTAAGTCAATCCTTCTACTCGAGTCATTTCAGATTGTCTAGACCTACTCAAGTACCTTCTACAGACCTACTCGAGTAGTCCCAGACCTACTCGAGTAACTCTCTATATACTCGAGTACCTTCTTTAGACCTACTCGAGTAACCCCCTATGTACTCGAGTACCTTCTTTTACCACTCGTGTATATGTCGTTTGGCTTTCAAATTTTTCCCGTGCCTCCTTTACTTTAAATTATTTTCTTCTAGTTGATTAGACTTAAATCTAGGGTTTTATAAATTCGAAATTCCAAATATCACTCTACACGAAATCATTTCCATCCACTCGAGTACCCGTCCGCCGCTTCATCTTCACTCAAGAAATTGCAGAGCCGCGAGTCTTCCTCTTCCCCGCGACAGAATTTCTTCCCATTTTCTGGATCATCGCCGCTGTCTCCAAGATTGGCGTAGGATCGGAACTCGTTACCGCCGGGATTGCCGAGCTTTCAGATGATTTTCACAACCTGCTCATTCTTCTAGATACCGCAGGGCTTTCCTTCATCCTGCAAGAACCCTGCCGGATTCTCTTCCCAGAAGTCGCTGAATTCTTCTCCAATCTAAAGGTCAAAAGGAATGGAAAAGTCCTGAAATCCAAAGTGAAGGGTTTGAAAATTAAACTCAACAAGACCTCTGTCTCTCAACTTCTCTGACTGCCGATAGTAGACGAAGAAGATCACTTAGTTGCTGAAGACTCTGACAGAACAGCCCTATTCTGTGGCTTTTCAACTGATGCTCAGTACTTTAAAAGGTCAGACATGAATGCAGAAGGCAAATTTTTGGTTGATGTTATTGGAAAAATCTTACTGTGCAAGGCAAACTCCATAAGAGACTTTCCATCGTATTTCTTCGACATAATGCAAGCAATTGTCTGCCGCAAGAAATACCAATTTGGTATGTTGATTCTGGATAAAATCAAGGACAGTTTAAAATCCCCCAACTACGCCAGAATTATCTCTCTGCTCCTCCATGAAACAAATCCTGAGGTATTCAACTTCTCCAAAGGGACTCCTCTTCACCACATGAAGAAGGTCTCTATTTCTTCCATTCAGAGATGGGAACTCAAGCTGAAGAATTCTGCCCAAGCTGCAAAGATTTCAGAAGTTCCAGAGGTTCCAACCCTTGAGGACAGGACTCCATCTCCCTCTCCTCATCATGTGGCCAGCTCCTCTGGTGCACTAAGTGAGGGGGAGCCTGCTCCTTCTAGCCAAGTCAGGCAGCCCTCTCCTCAGCCAGCAATTCCCTCCCTACCTCATACTCCAGAAAGTCCAGTAACTCCCTCAGATGAGATACCTCCAGAATCTCTTCTCTCAACAGCTGCTACCATAGATGCTATAATTGCAGAGCTCTCTGAAGAAGTGATGCCCATTCCTCCTTTATCTCCTCCAGCTCCATCCTCTGAATGTCACAAGGACTCCACTCCAACACAGTCTCCTGTACATTCTCCAGCCAGAACTCCAGCCAAATCTCCAGATACCCTCAAAGACCAGCAATACACCATTTTTATTTCTGATGAGCCTTCTCCTGAGCCAGCTGAGGCCCCTCTCAGAAACCTAGATTTCTCCATTCCTCAGGATACAGAAGAAAGGGATGCTGTACTTCATACCACAAGAGCTGACAGCTCTGTGATAATTGAAGAAATAGCTCCATGGGTAACTCCTCTCCCTACTGCTGCTCCCTCTACTGCTGCTGTTACAGTCTCTTCCTCCTCAGATTTGCTGCAACATATTACACTTCTCCTTCAAGAACAAAGACATTATTTTGACACTTCCCTAAAGATAGTAACTGACAAGGTCACTGCTCTAGAGACTGAGATGAGCAGAGGATTTGCTGAAATTCAGCATAATACTGACAAGCTCAAGTATTTATTCCAACTTGGTGGCAAAGCCCTTGAACACACTATCACTAGTGTTGGAAATGTTATGGAACAGGGTGTTACCCTTGCCAACAATCAGATAGAGCTAGACAAGAGAACTGAAGCTAATAAAATGAAAATCTGTGAAGAAGTTGGTATTTTCAAAGAAGACACTATAGAGAAGCTATCTGTTGAAATCAGAAAGGGGGAGGGATTGTTCAAAGAACTCAAAGAATAGGTAGAAAAGTCAGCTGCTCAAAAGTCAGATGTTTGGGAAGCTCATGTAAAGACAATTCATGATGATGTGCTAGCCCAGATACAGAGTGTCAAATTTCATACCTATGACACTGCTGTCTGGATGCACAATCAGATTCTGCCAGACCTTGCTGTTGACCCCAACATCATTCCTCATCATTTAAACCCTCTACCTACAGATGTCTCTGCCCCAGCTGTTCCCCTGCAACCTACCTTCTCTCCCAGGCCTGGAGACACAGTTGCCCCTCCAGACACCTATGCTCAAGACTGGGAAAAAGATCCTGCAGATATATTCCTCCAAGTCCTCCAGAGATCAGAACCTACAAGAAGAAAAGGAAGTATGGTGAAGGCCCCTCTGCTAGCAGGACTGCTCCTACTAAAGCCACTGAACATGCTGAAGTTTGGTCTCCAACCTCCAAGTCCCTGATTTTAGAAACTCTCAGATTAATTATGGAATTCCATGAGAGCAGGAACATTCATTACAGCTCCTCTGAATGGGAACTTTATGAGAAGTCCATGACAAAAAGAAGAATCTATGATAGAGAACATGGGAGGAACAACCCTGCAGCCCCTCCTAGGCCTCCCAAGTACTATCCAAAACCCTTCTGCTACCAGAGAAGACAACAAGAGAAACTGGACAGACAGAATCATGGCTGATCTTCAAGGATCTTTGAGAAGGTGGAATGATTGACTGTAGAAATGAAAATTTTGGACATTGTTATTTATATAATTCTAAGTTTTTGCTCTGATTATCCTTTATCATAGTCTATTGCTTGCTTGCATATTTTCTACTTAGCTTCTTTTTATGTCTATAATTCACCTTAGTGTAAAGGGTTCTGACTTCAACAAATAGGGGGAGATTGTTGGGAACTATGTCCACATTAACCCAGATTTGATGAAGTCACCCTGGAACTAAGATGAATTAGGTTGTATTTGATGCTTTGTTTGAGTTATGTGTTTGCAGGATTCCAATAGGAAGTGTAGACCAATGTCAGTCTACAATGGGTCACCAAACACATGACCACACAGTGTAATCCCTCATTGTGTGTTCCAAAGTGTTGACTCATGTGTAGTCTCTCTATTGGGATACACTTCATATTCAAGCTATAGGACTGTGTAAAGACTTGGTGCTGATTCCCCTCTAGTAGAAGAAAAATTGCTGACAGAAAATTTCTCTAAGTATTTCTCTCGAGTAGGTCCTTAACTACTCGAGTAGATTGCTTAAGAAATACTCGAGTAAAAAGTTCTGCTTACTCGAGTAAGAAAATATTTCCTCTCGTGAAGTTAAGTAAAACACTCGAGTGGTTCATTGACATACTCGAGTAGCTTACTTAACTACTTGAGTAGATCATTCTTCCTACTCGAGTTGCCCAGCATTCAGGTTCCAAATTTTTTCTAAGTCATTTACTCGAGTAGGTACTTTATATACTCGAGTAAGTCTCGACACTGTGTCGAGTAACAATCTTCCCTGTGTCGAGTAGTTAAGATATACTCGAGTAAGTCTTTCATATACTCGACTAGATTTCTTTTGTCTCGAGTAGTTAAACCAAACTACTCGAGTAGCTGTTTTTTTCCAGTGTGCAGAATATTTCTAAGTATTTGTCTCGAGTATTTTTTCTAACCACTCGAGTAGTTAAATTCTGCCTACTCGAGTAGTATATCTTGTACTCGAGTAGCTCAACTACTTCCCGTGAGAATTTTCCTTATACTCGAGTAGATCTTCTAAAGTACTCGAGTAGTTGACTATACATACTCGAGTAGTTCTCTTCTACATACTCGAGTAGTCTTGATTTATATACCCGAGTAATTTCTCTCTGCTTACTCGAGTAGTCCTTGACCTACTCGAGTAGTTTAATACATACTTGTGTATATGACTTCATTTTCCCTGAAATTTCTTCTAAGTCCAGATTTGACAGAATTTCAAATACCGTGACATGATTGGTCCACGTGTACCTCGTCAAAACCGATTATGACCGTTATTAGTACTTCTATAAAAGGTCTTGTCTATTCGACAAACCCTAATCAGAAAAACAGATCTTTCAAGAAGAAAATTCTTCTGAGTTTTGCAGCCGTCGCTTTCCAAAAATAATCGCTATTTCCTCTCTCTCTCTTCACGGAACGAAAGCCGCCGCCGCTGTTGTTCTTCTCCGGCAAGGGTGTCGATCTTCAGAGGAAATAGACAGAAAAAGCTTTCCAGATCGAGATCGATTTTCAAATACTCATCTTCTGTCCGATCGTGGAAGCAAGAAGTTCAGATCTACTGCTATCGGAAATCATTCTTCAACTTTTCTGACAAAGCCGAACGCCAAGAAGAAGATTCCAGTTTCTGTGTTATTTTTCAGATCTGAACCAGAGATTTTCACTGTTTGTATTTGTTCAATACTTGTACTTTATTTCTGTAGGAGAAATTTTCTCCGAGTGTAGGAGTTTTCCACTCCGAGTTTGTAGGAAGGTGTTTCTTCCGAGTTGTAGATCCAGTTGAATTGGATTGAGATTGTAGGAACTTTGTTCCGAGGGTAGAATTGATTTTCAATCCGAGATAGTGGAGTAGCCGAGTCTAGTTTATTGCTAGATCGGTGAGGGAAAGTGGATGTACCCAAGATCGGGGAACCACTATAAATCTTGTCTCGTCTGTGATATTTGAGTAGATAGATCTGTGCTGTGTTCTAAGATTTTTTATTCCGCAAAAGACGCACAACTCACCTATTCACCCCCCTCTAGGTGATTTAGGTTAACAACTATTATCTTTCATAAGAACCTGACCGGACCGCCCGGTGAACCGATCCCCGGTCTGACCGGTTGAACCGGCCAGTCCGGTCCGGTTTTTAGAATGTTGAAATTTTGTCAATTATATGTTTGGACGGATGCGGCATTTGAGCTGCTGTGGTATTATATTTTCAGCCATAGTTATAGCTCAGGATTGGAACGCGGCAGGGTTCGGCCTGGGTTTTGCTATATTGATCCTTTGTCGAAATTCAGTTTTTTCTTTAGTCATAATCTCACTAATGCCAAAGTACATCTTGTCTTTCCTTATAGTTTCATTAGGGGTGTGCATAGAAAATCGAAACCGATCAAATTGAATCGAGCCAATCAAACCGAATTTTGAACTGAACTGATCGGTTCGATTCGTTTCGGCTCCGGGCGAAGAAAATTGAACCTGCTTGTTTCAGTTTCGATTTACACCTTCGACAAACCGATGAAACCAAACTGATAAACCATGCTTCAAATTTTTATACATATGTGTTGCAATGCAACAATAGTTTGCATGTAAATGATAATGGTTGATGAAAATAATGACAAAACTTTTGAAGGAAAAAAAATCATATGCAACGCAAATACAAATAGTATTTGTAAATTTTGCTTTTATTTGTAATTTAGTATGCTAGAAACTAAACCGATGTTTAAAGATCGAACCTAACCAATCAGTTTCAGTTTGGGTGTGTAAAAAGTGAGGTTATTCGGTTCGGTTTCGGTTTTGACTAAAACTGAACTACTTATAGACCTAAGTTTCAATCCAAGTCTTTATTGGTGTACCCCTCCCCCGTTTAACATCCTTAATGACTAAACACTCACAATGCCTAACAAGTGCTTTTAATGGTCTCCTTTATACATGTTTGAACCATCGTAGTCGAGCTTTTCGCGTCTTCTCTACCATTGTGACACTTTGGTCTTATCCCTAATACATACATTCCTAATGTTATCCAGTCTCATCTGTCCACACGTCCACATAAGCATTCTCATCTCTGCAACTCCCATTTTTTTCTTATGTTGAAAATTCACTGCCCCAAACACACGAAACCGTAGAGCATCGATGACCTAGTTATAGAATTATAAAATTTTCCTTTAGTTTTAATGGTATTTTACGATCACATAAGATCTCTGACACGACTCTCCACTTCAAACAACCTGCTTGGATTCTTTGTATCACATCTTTATATACTCCTCCATCTTTTTGAACTATCGATCACGGAAATTTAAGGCATTCACTACATGAAATATCTTGCTCACTCAACTTAATAACGGAGTCAGTCGTCCTTCTTACATTGTTAAATCTAAGTTCCATATACTTCATTTTTGGCTTCCTCAACTTAAAATTCTTATTTTATAAAGTGTCTCATCAAAATTCATGTTCCGCATTTACACCCCCACATGCCTCATCGATCAAAATAATATTATTCGCAATCAATAAACACCAAGGTATTACTTGTTGGATATGTCTGGTGAGCTCATCTGAAATAAGGGTAAAGAGATATGGGCTTAAAACTGGCCCTTTATGTAAGCCAACAGTAATAACAAATTCATGTATCAATCCTCTAGATGCCTTCACCCCTCATCACTGAATTTGTATTCACATCTTTGATTATGTCAATGTATGATACATTTATACATTTCTTTTCTAAGACCTTTCATAAGTCCTCTCTTGGAACCCATCATAATCCTTTTCAATGTTGATAAACAACATATGCAAATTTTATTTTATTTATTGATAGTTGTCAATGTGTCTCCTCAAGAGATGTATAACTTATATGGTCGACCGCCTGCAAGAATCCAAATTGGTTCTCCAAATTACTAGTCTCTCATCTTACTCTTCTTTTTATTACTCATTCTTATAGTTTCATAGTATGATTCATTAATTTTAATTCTTTTATAATTAGCATAATTTTGTATATCTCTTTTGTTTTTTATATAAAAGTATCAAAATACTTTCTCTCCATTAGTTTGTCATTCATTTGTCTTTAGTATCTCATTGAAAAAATATGTATGTCATAAAATTCTTTATTTTCCTGGACATTTTCATACTTCGATTGATATATAGTCTGAATCAACCGTCTTTCCATTTTTCATCTTCTTTTAACATCATTTAACTTTGATGCTTGAAATTTATGTTAAAATATTATGTTCATATACTCCTCTAATTTACTTAACTCTTCCAATCTCAGTTCAATGTCTTTTGCTTCATTATAGAGTTGATAAAGTATCTTTTTCATTACTCTTTAAAAGTTATATCATCTGTCAAAATCAAATCTATTTCATCATTTATGTATTTAACTTGGCTTAAATCCCTTATCTTCACCTCTCTAACTCGAGTAATTTTATATATGTCATACTCTCTGTCTTTGGTATCTTGATGCTTGTAAATTTTTCATAAGCTTTACTTATTACATGTTTAGTTTCTTTCTTGACGACTATATACCTTACTAAGTGAAAAATAACTTAGACAACTGATAATCCTCTGATACCAATTAAAAGTTAGGGGATAGACCTGATTTACTCTAGAAGGGGTAAATAGAGTAAATAAAACTTTTGGCTGTTTTAGAATTTATCAGAGTAAAATAGGTGATATCAATAGTAGTAACAGAAAATTGAAACAATCTAAACTAATCTATCACAGCACAACAAGAACAAAGAGAAAATGATCACACACAGACAACACAAGAATTTTATAGTGGTTCCCCAAACTGGGAACATCCACTCTTCTACCACCCTGGTAGGAATCCACTATCAGGTTTTTGATTAGGTGACTGCCACCACAAGATCTATTTACAGGGAGATCTCACAACCCTTTAGGCTTTTGATCAGATGCCCAAAAACTAGAAATAAACTTTTGAAAGGAGTTAATAAACCCTTTTACAGGAGGTTGAGAGAGTTGATGGTGTCTTCTCTTTTCTCTATACAACAAAGAAGACTTGTGGATTTTTGTTGTCAAAACTCCTTCTGAAATAATAAATGGTTCAGAAAGCTTGGAGCCTTGCTTAGAATGTAGGTCTTCGGCCTTATCTTGAGGAGATCCAGGAATTTTCTGACTGATTCAAAGTTGTTGTCCTTGAATATTCCTGGAGTAGAAGTAGAAGAAGATTCTTGATATTTGATGGTTGTTCTTCTTCAGTCTTCAAAAAGAACAAGATGAAAACATAATGTTTTCAACACACAGAGAAGAAGTAGATATTCTTCTGTATATTTTTGTATCTCTTCTCTGTATTCTCTTGTGTTACCACTGCTGGAACTCCAGATGTACGGCGGAGGTTCGCACCGGAAGAGTTAGAGAAGGTATGGTTGAACGTCTATAAAGGAATCGAAGAGGGTTCTGAGAGTCACAAATTACTATGTTCAGAAGATTACTGTAAATTTTAGCAGATTTCGAGTAAACGTCTGTATGATCATGTACATAAATAAAGGAATGAAATAAAAAGTTTTGTGTTACTCTTTTGTACTCTTTACTACAATTCACTGGTGAAAATCACTGCCGATCATTTTGGGAAGCCCGGAAAAAGGGTCTTCACATTGCTGGTCTGATGTCGAGTCTCTGCTGGTTAGAAAAGAGAAAATCTCTTTTATATTCTGCTGTCAAAATTCTCCTTTGAAGTTTGAATTTCAATTATTAATTGCTGAATAAAACAGCTTGTTGAAACCGGAATCCGGCCTCCTGTGGAGTTCGACCCTTGGGGAAAGGGTGGTCTCGCGCCTACTTCACTCCTGCAAGAAAAACAACAAAGAAGACAAGGAGAAACAAACCCAAGGGCTCGGCAGGGAGGTCCCACCATAAACCCGGAAGATCTCAGAGCGCTTCCCCTCCTTAGCCAGAAGCCGAGCTAAGGTACCCTCAGAAAGCTCTTGAAAACTCGAGCAGGGAGGCACTGAAAGCGTGCCTCCTGGGGGTACCCCTTGGGTCTTACTTATAGTTTTTGGAATCTGAACTACCAATAACCAAAAGAACTGACCTGAAAATACCAAAGAGCCCTTGGTCGGGTCTGCCAACAGCCAAACTCCGCTGTTCTGAATGGCTATGTGCAGTCCAACCTAGTCTGCCAACAGCGTGGCTCCGCTGTTCTGAGAAGCTATTCGCACCCATGGGGAGTCAGCTCGCCACCAATACCTCTCCGCGGGAGGCGGACGCGACTTAGCTCTAGCGGCTCGCTTATTCTTCTTGGGCTAACGCGAGCTGGGCCGCCGCGACCCGCCAATCCTCTGCCGAGGCGGATAGGCGGCCAGGTCGCGTGTAAGGGGCAGGCTGGTGGCCATTGTAACCCTCAGAACGGCTTGCAGATCGCGGTTCGTCGAGCCCATCCGCGAGTACCAGTTCGACGAATGGCGCCCGCCGCTCCGGTCGACGATTCTCTGAGCGAGCGGGAGAGGTAGGGGAGTCGTTTCGCCTGGCTCGCTCGCATGACTGAGCGGGAGCGGACCTGGCTTGCTCGCTTGAACTGAGCGGGAGCGGACCGGCCTCTTGCCGCATGTCTGATTGTTTATTGGGTGCGGGTCGCGGGACTAGGTCCACCCAATCTTCCTGGTGGGCCCGTTCGACGAACACGGGGTTATACACAATCCCCGCTCTTTTTGAGCTTGATAAAGCTCGGAAAGAACCATCCAACCCGCGTGTTCGGCGAGTTCTGTGCTGAGCTGGCAGGGAATCTTCTGGTGGGGCCCCACTATTCGGCTATAAATATACCACTGAGCCTAGGGGGTCTCCCCAGACCATCTCATTTTTCAAGCGGACTGCAGCTTCCTGATGCTGGTCAGCGAAGAGGTGCGAGCCCGCCTGGCGGCCGCGGGCCAGAAGACTCGGGAGGAGGCCCTCGAGACCGCCCCTTGGTTAGCGCGTGGGTCTCCCGGCCCTCTCTTTAGGCCGGTAAAGGGAAAGATTGTGAGGCGGTCCCCGGCGAATAACTTCCCGGGTTCTGGTTCGGCGGCTGGTGTCGAGGTCGCTTCTGAGGTACGCGACCTTCCTTCTCGGCTTGTTGCTACATTTCTGATCCTTTGTCTTGCAGGCATTGCCTCGTGAAGACGAGGGGGACGGCAGGGGGGGGGGGAGGATCGCCCCCCTCCCTTGTCTTCTGAGAGGGCTGCTAGTCCCTCAGGTCTGGACCGCCCACCCCCGAATACCCCTCGCTCGCCAGTTCCCCCCGGATTAGGGAAATCTCTTGCGGCCTTTGAGGGAGAGCCCTTTCAGGGTCGGCCGGGCTCCTCTCGTCCTCCCATCGGTATGGACGACGTGCCAACCCCTGGTAAGCTCATGCTCAGCGCTTGTCTTGTTCTCGCTCGTTCCTTCTAAATTGCCCTTTTGCAGGCTACAACATGATCTCCTCCGAAACGGAGATGAGTGAAGGGTACTCGCCTCCACCTGACGTGGAGAGTGTTTCAGATTACCTGGGCGACTCGACTGATGCGGTGGGGATGAAGAGGCAGGTGACGCGGCTGTTCCAGAAACATACTCTGCTGCTTCAGGAGCTCGTGAAGAGGGTCGACCAAGACAAGGCCGACACCGAGGCTCGGCTCGCGGCCCTGGAGGGGGCCCCGAGCGCAGCAGAAGGTGGCGAGGTCACTTCGCCTGGCGTGCACATTACTCGGGCCGAGGAGCGCCTAAGGAATGTCTCGGAACAAGTTGGCCTGGCACAGCAGGAGCTGGCGGCGGTGCGCGATTATCATTATCCTCGCGTGCCGCCGCGAACCGGAACGCAACGACGGGGCACATGGAAGTGGATCCAGTACTGATCCGCCCCTTCTTCTTACCGCTCGCGGGATACCGCTGGGTTGCTACTATTTCAAAGACTTATCCTATATTTGTAACGATTTGCGACTATCCTGTATTTGTAGCTCTTCGCCCGCCTATGGGCCTGACTTTTGATTCCTGATGTATATCGAAATTACCATGTTGCCGCTTTTACTCTCGGCGAGGCGGGCTTGAGCGCACCCGCGTCCCCCACTCGCCCCCCCTTTGTGCGAGGGCAGGCCAGGGGATGGACTCGCTCAATCCGCCATCCCGATCGTGGCGGGAGCGGGCCGAGGGACTCGCCAGCTAGGAGTCCCCCCGACTCGCTCAGAATTCTGGACGGGTGCGGGCCGAGACTCGCCCGCTCATTACTCGCGCGGATGCGATCGGGCTAGACCCGCGCCTGAACGGTCTTGGCGGTGCGGTCGCGCGTCGGGAAGTCGAACCGTCAGGCCTGATTTTTGCTATACGCACCTTTCCTGTCGGCGGGAAATTTCCCGCCCTTTCTTTCTCCCTATAAATAGGCCTTGCCGGTTCTTATCCTCCCACTGCTTCAAAGCGCTCTCCCCCTTTCTGCTATCTGCGAGGCCGGCCCGTGTTCGCCCTCTGGATCTTACTCGCTCGGCCGGCGGCAGTTCGGCGGAATGGGCGGCGGCAGCGGCAATGCGGACGGGCGAAGCAAATGCGCCTGGACCTTCTCAGATCATGACTTTCCCCACACTGTCATCTCGGAGCGAGAGTACCTAGATGCCCTTGGCGACCATGTCCCGTCGGGATTTTCGGCGAGACGGCCCGGGGAAGGGGAGAAGATCAATGATCTGTCCAGGGACGAGCTCGCCATACCCCTGGATCATTTCGAGGTGGGTCTTCGGCTTCCCCTGTGGCCAGAGGTGCGTCAGGTGCTGAAGTACTTCGGGGTCGTCCTAGGCCAGATGACCCCGAACTCCGTAGCTGTCATGGTAGGGTTCGCCTGCTTTCTGCGGGAGGAGCGAGTCGAGTTCATTCTCGCGGTTTTCCGCAAACTATTCTCCTTCCGCGCGAACCGGGACGGGACCGCCTATTTCTCCAGCGCCCACCTCAAGGTGCGGGAGACCGTTAATAAGAGTCACAACTGGCTCAAGAAGTTCTTGTTCGTCAAGGGGGATTTTGGCAACGTCCCCTTCTCGCTGGTGCAGCTCAGCGAGGCGAGTTACCGCCCGCCCAGCCTAGGGGGCCACGAGGCCGACCTGTGCGGGTTCTTCGCCGGGAAGAACTTCGAGGTCGCTTACTTGCGCCGCAACCTCGATGACCTTGCTGCCGTCCCGCCTGGGGGAGGTTCGTCACTCGCCACTGCTCTGTCTCGCTTTTTTCTTCTTTGGTTTTTACCCTCTCTTCTCGGCAGGCGAGCGAGACGTTCCAGTTCATCCCCCCTACGAGAGTGCTCGGATCGCCCCCGGGGTCCTCGCCCGTGCTCAGGTCGCAGACGCCGCTCAGCGCGACGCCCCGTCAGTCCCTGCTAAAAAGCGGCCGGGCGGCGTACAACCCGCTCCCCCGCCCAAGATGGCGAAGACCACGGGGCAGCAACTCGCCGGGGGCCAGGGAAAAGGTAAGGCCCCGACGGATCAGCCTGCCGAGGGTCTCCCCCCTTCGGTCGCTTTGACCAGCGACACCCCTGGCGGGGCGGCGGGCACTTATGCGCCGCCGGACGGGTCGCAAACTACTGCGAAGCCGGTGCCGAGAGGGCACCGCAACTTTGGTTACGACGAGAAATACTTGGACAAGCTCGGCGTTCCGCTTCTGTCATGGGACAAGGACTCGAATCGCGCGGTGGTCTCGACCCTGTTGCTGAGTTGGCTGGAGAAGGACACCATCGGCGGGGAGGCCTATAACTTCTCGTTTGGCCTCTACTCGCGAGAGGACGCCGTAATCTACGACAAGGAGGCGACGCGAGTACTAGTGCATGAGAGCGCGCGGGCTCAACTGCGCGGCTTGGAGTTGGCCCACATGGTTGGGAGGCGCTGCACCCAGCTGGAGCAGAACACCGCCTCTCTCCAGAAGTTAGCGGACGAGAAGGAGGAGGCTCGAAAACTTGCTCAGGAGGACGCGGATCTCCAGAGGAAGCGGGCCGACGCGGCCGAGGAAACCGTCGCGCAATACTTGGGAGGGGTGGTATGTGCTCACTCCCAATCACCGCTCCTTCTCGCGAATCCGCCTTACGATTTTCTTTCCTTCCCTCAGGATGCGGTGATGGCCAGTCAGATGGGTGCTGAGATCGCCGCCCTTGATCAGGACAAGTCAGCGCTAGAGGCGCGGGTGCGCGAGCTGGAGGCTGCCGCCGCTGTCCCTCCGCCAGATAATAGGGGATGCCCGCTCGAACACCATTCTGACTACGAGTTGGAGGTGCTGATGCAGAAGAATGCTACCAGCGCTGCGAAGTACACGATGCAGATGCTGCGACGCGCGGATCTCCTCAAGAGCGAGGCCGCGGAACTCTCGGCGGGTGACGTGGTTCCGGCGCTGTTCGTCCCCGTGCCGGACCCCGGGGATAAGTCCTTCCAGCCCATCTAGGACTTCCCACCCAGGATCTCGCATCGTCCCCGCTTCTTTGACATTTGCTTGTTAGATGTATACACCATGTATTTTTAGTTGTTTGAGATGTAAGCGCGAGCCGCGCCTAGACTTTGTGGTTTTCATCTATTAATGTTCTTATAAATGCTTCCTCGTCTTCCCCATATGCATATTTCCTATTACTACGAGGGGTGACCTGCCTCTGCGGCCCAGCCCCACTGAGGTGGCTACTCGCCCACCAAGCGAGGCGAGCCGGCTCGTCGCTTTCCTGAGTCATCAGATTTCTCGCGGGTTATCGTCTAGGTTCTCGCCTCCTTTCAACCGTCTTTTTTGGGGGCTGGGTGGTTACGTTAGACCCCCATTCCGGTTAATCTTCGTGACTCCAGTCCCTAATCAACACCGTCGAGTGGCTTTCCCCCCGCCAGCTAGATGAGAGCCTGGCAGCGGGGTCTTCTCGAGGCCAAGGATGACACCGAGTGACTTCCGGCCCTGCCAGCTAGGTGAGAGCCTGGCAGCGGGATCTTCTCGGGGTCCAAACACATTCCATCGAGTGACTTCCGGCCCTGCCAGCTAGGTGAGAGCCTGACAGCGGGATCTTCTTGAGGCCAAGGATGACACCGAGTGACTTCCGGCCCTGTCAGCTAGGTGAGAGCCTGGCAGCGGGATCTTCTCGGGGTCCAAACACATTTCATCGAATGACTTCCGGCCCTGCCAGATAGGTGAGAGCCTGGCAGCGGGATCTTCTCGAGGCCAAGGATGACACCGAGTGACTTCCGGCCCTGCCAGCTAGGTGAGAGCCTGACAGCGGGATCTTCTCGGGGTCCAAACACATTCCATCGAGTGACTTCCGGACCTGCCAGCTAGGTGAGAGCCTGGCAGCGGATCTTCTCGAGGCCAAGGATGACACCGAGTGACTTCCAGCCCTGCCAGCTAGGTGAGAGCCTGGCAGCGGGATCTTCTCGGGGTCCAAACACATTCCGTCGAGTGACTTTCGGCCCTGCCAGCTAGGTGAGAGCCTGACAGCGGGATCTTCTCGAGGCCAAGGATGACACCGAGTGACTTCCGGCCCTGCCAGCTAGGTGAGAGCCTGGCAGTAGGATCTTCTCGGGGTCCAAACACATTCCATCGAGTGACTTCCGGCCCTGCCAGCTAGGTGAGATCCTGGCAGCGGGATCTTCTCGAGGCCAAGGATGACACCGAGTGACTTTCGGCCCTGGCAGCTAGGTGAGAGCCTGACAGCGAGATCTTCTCGGGGTCCAAACACATTCCATCGAGTGACTTTCGGCCCTGCCAGCTAGGTGAGAGCCTGACAGCGGGATCTTCTCGAGGCCAAGGATGACACCGAGTGACTTTCGACCCTGCCAGCTAGGTGAGAGCCTGGCAGCGGGATCTTCTCGGGGTCCAAACACATTCCATCGAGTGACTTCCGGCCCTGCCAGCTAGGTGAGAGCCTAGCAGCGGGATCTTCTCGAGGCCAAGGATGACACCGAGTGACTTCCGGCCCTACCAGCTAGGTGAGAGCCTGACAGCGGGATCTTCTCGGGGTCCAAACACATTCCATCGAGTGACTTCCTGCCCTGCCAGCTAGGTGAGAGCCTGGCAGTGGGATCTTCTCGAGGCCAAGGATGACACCGAGTGACTTCCGGCCCTGCCAGCTAGGTGAGAGCCTAACAGCGGGATCTTCTCGGGGTCCAAACACATTCCATCGAGTGACTTCCGACCCTGCCAGCTAGGTGAGAGCCTGACAGCGGGATCTTCTCGAGGCCAAGGATGACACCGAGTGACTTCCAGCCCTGCCAGCTAGGTGAGAGCCTGACAGCGGGATCTTCTCGGGGTCCAAACACATTCCATTTCTCTATGCAGGCTAGCTATGACAGTACTAGAGCGTTGAAGAAATTTATTATTATAATAAAAGTATCGCTTACATGCTTCAGGGGAAGAAATGTTTTAAGTCGTCACCACTCCAGGTGTGACTCAGGGTATCGCCCTCTATATTTTGGAGTCGATAGCCTCCTGACTTCAAAGCTTCCTTTATAATGAATGGCCCCTCCCAGCTGGGGTTGAGCTTTCCTACGGATGCTGACCTCCCTGCCGCATCTACCTTCTTCAGCACCAAATCCCCTTCCACGAACTGTTTTACCCTGACATGCTTGTCAAAGTACTTGGCCATTCTCCTCTTCACTTCCTCCTGCCGGATAGCGGAAAGGTCCCTCAGCTCCTCCACCATGTCAAGGGAGAGTCTCAACTCCTCCTCGTTCTCGACTTGCCATTCCTCTCGGCCCTCTTTGGCCGCAACGACTAGCGATGTTTGGACTTGAAATTCCACGGGGAGCACTGCCTCGCACCCATGTGAGAGCTTGAAGGGGGTCTCTCCAGTAGCCGTGTTGGGGGTGGTTCTTAGGGCCCAAAGAACCGCGGGAAGCTGCTCCACCCAGCTCCCCTTCAAATTCTCCACCTTCTTCTTGAGGAGGTTGACGATGATCTTATTTGTGGCCTCCACCTGCCCGTTGCTCTTGGGGTGATGGACCGAGGCAAACCTGAGGTCAATTCCAAGCTGCCCGTAGAAGTTGGTGAATTCGGCGCTGGCGAACTGGGGCCCGTTGTCCGTGACGATGGCCTCAGGTAATCCGTGGTGGTGGATGATTTCTCCCCAAACGAAGTTCCTGATTACCTGGGAGGTTACCTTGGCCAGCGCCTTCACCTCCATCCACTTGGAGAAGTAGTCAATCATTACTACGAGGAACCTTCTCTGACCGCTGGCTTGGGGGAATGGCCCAACCAAATCCATCCCCCAAATTGCGAAGGGCCAGGGAGTCGTGATACTCTTGAGCCGCTGGGCCGACTGTAGCTGGAGGGGGGCAAACAACTGGCACTTATGGCATCTCCTTGCGAACTCCGCGGCGTCTTGGCCCAGAGTGGGCTAGAAATACCCTTGCCTGACTATCCTTCCTTCCAGGGTCCAACTCCCGGAGTGACTCCCACATTCCCCGGAGTGGACTTCCTCCAGGATCCTTTGCGCTTCGCCCTCGGCTACGCAGCGAGCCAGCATCCCTGAGAGGGTCTTCCTATACAGCTGTCCGTCCTGGAGGAGGTAATACGCTGACTTGTGCCTTAGCTTCTTCTTGTCTTCCCCCTCCGGGTACTCTCCCGTGGAGAGGAAAGCCACCACTGGGTACATCCACGAAATTTGTTGATCAATCTCCATGAGCTCTCCCTCCTCGATGGAGGGGCGGAACAGGTCGGTGATGGTACCCCCCACCTGGGGACCATGCTTCGCTAGCTGATCGGCTTGTTCATTCTCTTCCCTGGGCACGTGTTGGATGGTAAAGGTTTGAAAAGTGCCTATGACCCCCTTTACCTTGGCCAAGTATGATCGCAGGGTCGGCTCCCTTGCCTCAAACTCCCCGTTGATCTGGGAGGCTACTACCATGAAGTAAGTAAGGACCTCCACATCCGACACCCCCAGCTCCCTGGGCAGACGAAGCCCTGCTATCACGGCCTCGTACTCGGCCTGGTTGTTGGTAATGGGAAAGTGTACCACCACCGTCTGCTCAATTCGAGTCCCCCGAGGGCTTTCCAGGATCACCCCCACTCCAAGGGAATGTCTCCCTGAGGCACCATCCACCCTCACCTTCCAAGGAGTCGGGCGGGTGAGTTCTTCCTCTGCTACTTCAACCACGTAGTCGGCCAAGAAGTCGGCCATCGCTTGAGCTTTGATCGAGAGCCGCGGAACGAAGGAGATATCGAACTCGCTGAGTTCCACCGACCACTTAGCCAGCCTGCCTGAGTGCTCCACCCCCTCGAAGATGTTGCGGAGAGGATGGTCGGTCACCACTCGGATTGAGTGTACTTGGAAGTAAGGTCGCAGCCTCCGAGCCGAGATGATCAGGGCGAAGGCTAGCTTCTCCAAAATCGGATACCGGAGCTCGGCCTTCCTCAGGACCCGGCTCACGTAATAAATAGGGAGCTGCATCTTCCCCTCTTCACGAACCAAAACGGATCTCAGGGCTTCCGCCCCGACCCCGAGATATAAGAACAGGTCCTCCCCCTCCTTCGGTCCTTGGAGCAGCGGAGCCTGTGTCAACTGCACCTTGAGGGCCTGGAATGCCTCCTCGCACTCCTTGGTCCATTCAAACCTCTAACCACCCCTCAGTGTTTTGAAGAAGGGGGAGCACTTCTCCCCTGCCCGAGAAAGGAAGCGGCTCAGCCCTGCTAACTTCCCCATCAGCCGTTGGACCTCCTTAGCATTTCGCGGGGACCCCAGCTTCAAGATGGCCCTGACCTTATCGGATTTGGCTCGACCCCCGCGGGGGTGAGGAGGTGCCCCAAGAACTTTCCCTTGCTGGCCCCAAAGACACATTTTAGGGGATTCAATCGCATCTTGTATTTGCGCAGGGTGGCGAAGGTCTCCTCTAGGTCCCGGAGGTGGGAGTCCACATCCCGACTTTTGATCATGATGTCGTCTACATACACCTCCAAATTCCTCCCCCTCTGCTCCTTAAAGACCCTGTCCATCATTTTCTGGTAGGTTGCCCCAGCATTCTTCAGCCCGAAGGGCATCATCCTGTAGCAGTAGCATCCATCCCCTGTGATGAACGAGACATCCTTGATGTCTGGGGGGTGCATCCTGATCTGATGATAACCTGAAAAAGCATCTAAAAAACTCATTACAGAAAAACCAACGGCTGAGTCAACCAGCACGTCGATTCGAGGCAAAGGATAACAGTCCTTAGGACAAGCTTTATTGAGTAAGGAAAAATCGATACACATCCTCCATCAACCGTCTCCCTTTTTAACCATTACCACGTTGGGTACCCAGTCGGGGTACTAAATCTCAGACACGAAGCCGGCCTTGAGGAGTTTCGCCACCTCCTCCATGATGGGCTCCGCCAGCATGTCCACAGTGGACCTCTTCTTCTGCTGCACGAGGCGTGTTCCCGGGTCCAGGTTGAGGCGGTGGCAAGACACATCCGCGTCAACCCCCGACATCTCCGCGGCGTTCCAGACGAAGATGTCCTACGTTCTTCTGGATGCACTCCAGCATCCTGCCTTGGTCCTCCGGGGTCAGCCCCCCGCTGACGCGGATCTTCTCCATCCTGCCTCCCCGGGTGAGCACCTCTAGCTCCACCACTTCTTCTGCAGCCTCCAGCCTGGACTGCTCCCCCCATCCTTCAGCATCCCTTTCCTCCGGGACGGGGACCTCTGCCTCCACCTCTTCTCCCACGGCCCTTACCTCGGCCACCTCCTCCAGATCTCCTCCTGCCGCCTCCTCCTCGGCGTAGTTCTTCATTTCCATCTCCTCTTCTCCCGCTTCCTGCTCGGCCTCCTCCATCCTTCGCCCCATCTCCTCGGCTCCCTCCTGCCAGGAGATGGTGTTCACCGCAGTGACATAACACTCCCGCGCCACCTTTGGGTCCCCCCTGACCCTGACCTGGACCCCCTCAGCGTTGAACTTCAGGCATTGATGGAAAGATGAGGGGACACAGTGGAAGACGCTGATGAGGGGCCTTCCGAAGATGACGCTGTAGCTGCTGAGGGCGTCCACAATGACGAACCTGCAGTTTCGGGACTGCCCCCCAAGGTGACATGGAGGCCTACTCCTCCCTCCACTTCCTTCCTTTCCCCTGAGAACCCGAACAAGGGCCCATCTGAGGCCAGCACCCTCTTTGCCTCCACCTTCATCGCGTCGAACGCCTTTTTGAAGACGACGTTGACGGAACTCCCGTTGTCCACGAGGATCCGAGAGACAGTGAAATTTTCGATGGCTGCCTTGATGACCAGCGCATCGCAGAATGGGTCTTCGTGGTCTGGCATATCGCTCCTAGAGAAAGTGATCCTCTCCTCCGGGGTGGGGTTTGGGATGTGGAGGCGATGCTTCGCTGGTACATAGTGTGGAGACTCGCCTTGCGGGAAGCCTCGACCCCCACTCCCCCATGGATCACTCTGATCCCTCCTCGGGTTCCAACATCCACCCGGTCTTCGCAACGATCCTCCTTCGCCCGAGGCAGGACCTCCTCAATCATCACTTCTTGCCGCCCCTGCTGCTGCTGCTCCCTATTCCCTCTCATCTCGAGGAACTCCGGACAGGTGGCCGTGGCATGCCCCTCTTCCTGATGGAAGTCGCAGTAGGGCAGCTCCACCCTGACTGCTCTTCTCCTCCTCCTCATAATCCCACTCCTTGCTCCCAAGGCTATGGCCATGGCCTCCTCTTGATCGGGGAGCCGGGGCCTTTGGCCCTGCATCCAGCCCGAAGGGTGGAACTGATCTTGTCTCCCCTGGTAGCGGTCCCTTCCGTGGTATCCCCGCTGTGGCCCCTGCCCCTGCCACTCTGGTCTCCAGCCCAGTCGACGGTCGGGCTGCTGACGCCCCCACCTCGGCTGTTGCTGCCACTGGAGCTGCCTTTGCTCCCTCTGTCGAGGCTCTCCTCTTCTCTGCTCCTGTCCTCTTCCTCCTCTCGCCTCCTTTTCTTCCTCCGTGGCCCACCTGGCCAGCTTCCTTGCAAACTCCGGGTTTGACGCCTCCCCGTCGACCTCTCTCGCCGCCCTCTCCATCAATTCCTCGTAGGAGAGGGGAGGAACTCTCTTCAGCTCCATTCGGAAGAAACCCTGCTGCAGGCCCAGGGTAAAGGCCATCATCAGACTATGGTCTGGCATCTCCTGGACCTGAGTAACTTCCTCCTGAAATCAGTCCACATAGCTCCCCGACGTCTCGTTCACCCCCTGCTTAATGTGGAACAAAGACTCAGACTCCTTCTTCCTCTTCTTCGAGGTAGTGAACCTCAGCATGAACCCTCGGTGCAGGTCCTCGAAGCAGTAGATGGAGCTGGCCGGTAGCTGAAAGGACTGCCTCCCCCCAAGTGTAGTAGGACATCTTGGGCTCCCTGAACCCATCTGGAACTGGAGATGAGGAGACCAGCTCGCTGAAAGGACTGCCTCCCCCCGCCGGGCGAGCCGGCGAGTCTCGCGAGCCTAGCTCGCCAAACCGGCCTCTGCCTGCTGAGCCGGGGAAGAGCTCACGCTCGGGGAGTTCCACCCCGACCTTCCTCGGCCACCTCCTTCCCAGCCCGCCTACCGGGAGTGTCCTCGCCCAGAGAGGGGGCGGCCGTGATCTGGGCTGCCGGAGTCGAGCACTCGGCCCGCGTGCTGAGTGCGAACTTGACGAGGCCTAGCACCTCGTTCCCGAAGTCTTCCAACATTCCCACCATTGAGAGAGGCGGGGGGGGGGGGGGGGGGTGGCAAGTTCTGCCTGTCAGATCCCTGTCCTCTTGTCATTGAACTCGCTGAACCTTTTCTTCACTGACCACTTTCCACGCTCACCGCACCAAAATGTTGAAACCGGAATCCGACCTCCTGTGGAGTTCGACCCTTGGGGAAGGGGTGGTCTCGCGCCTACTTCACTCCTGCAAGAAAAACAACAAAGAAGACAAGGAGAAACAGACCCAAGGGCTCGGCAGGGAGGTCCCACCACAAACCCGGAAGATCTCAGAGCGCTTCCCCTCCTTAGCCAGAAGCCGAGCTAAGGTACCCTCAGAAAGCTCTTGAAAACTCGAGCAAGGAGGCACTGAAAGCGTGCCTCCTGGGGTACCCCTTGGGTCTTACTTATAGTTTTTGGAATCTGAACTGCCAATAACCAAAAGAACTGACCTGAAAATACCAAAGAGCCCTTGGTCGGGTCTGCCAACAGCCAAACTCTGCTGTTCTGAACGGCTATGTGCAGTCCAACCTGGTCTGCCAACAGCGTGGATCCGCTATTCTGAGAAGCTATTCGCACCCATGGGGAGTCAGCTCGCCACCAATCCCTCTCCGCGGGAGGCGGACGCGACTTAGCTCTAGCGACTCGCCTATTCTTCTTGGGCGAACGCGAGCCGGGCCGCCGCGACCCGTCAATCCTCTGCCGAGGCGGATAGGCGGCCAGGTCGCGTGTAAGGGGCGGGCTGGTGGCCATTGTGACCCTCAGAACGGCTTGCAGATCGCGGTTCGTCGAGCCCATCCGCGAGTACCAGTTCGACGAATGGCGCCCACCGCTCCGGTCGACGATTCTCTGAGCGAGCGGGAGAGGTAGGGGAGTCGTTTCGCCTGGCTCGCTCGCATGACTGAGCGGGAGCGGACCTGGCTTGCTCGCTTGAACTGAGCGGGAGCGGACCGGCCTCTTGCCGCATGTCTGCTTGTTGCTTGGGTGCGGGTCGCAGGACTGGGTCCACCCGATCTTCCTGGTGAGCCCGTTCGACGAACACGGGGTTGTACACGGCTGGAATATATCCTTTAATGAGTTTCCCCAACTGTCCTATTATAATAAGCAAGTAATTAACCCTGATGAAGACCATAATTGATGTTGTCAATAATGGCTATATTCGGGAGAATATGAGCATTAATTACTCAGGAAATCACTGCTAAATAATAAAATAAATAAGGATAGAAATAAGGAAATTTCTAAGTCTGGCTCGGGACAGAATTCGTCAAGCTCTGAATAGAATTCGTCTAATGGAGTTCCAAGTTCGTGGAGCTGATAATTCATATTTGTCGACCTGAGCTCAGCGAATTGCATTCTAAAAATGACTTGCCAAATCTGCGCTTTAAGTTCGTCGAGCAGAGAATCTGTCTTCGTCGAGCTGAGTTCATAGAAAATAAACTGGAAAGAATTTGTCAAAACTGAACTCCAGATTTTGTCGAGTAGAGAATCTGTCTGAAGGAAGAAATTGTCAACCTGAGCTCGAATATCGTCGAGCTCAACTCAGAGAAATAACTCTGAGTTCATCGATCTGCGATCGACGATCGTCGAGCTGAGTTCGAAGAATTTCGAACTGATAATTTTGAACTCTGAATTCTTCTATGTCTGAGTCTACTGAAGTTCTCTGCTGGCTAGTCCATGAAGGTTGAACCTAATGACTAGCCTAAACTCTAGGACTCATAGGCTTGACCCTAGCTATACAATGTGGGTCAAACTCATCCTAATTAGTGAACCTAGCCCAAATCCAAACTATGGATCCAATAATCTCCCCATATTTGGGTGAGGTCACTAATACAAACAAAGGAAAACAATCACAAAGCAGAATAAAATATATCTGGTAGAAAATAAAACATCCAGCAGATATGTACACAGGTGCTTCATGATTAACAAATAGAGTTCAGAAAATAAAAAACAAACAAAACAATTATTTGTTCTTCTTTGGCTTCTCTTTGTCAGCTTTGTCAGATTTTTCAGAGGGCTGTCTGAAAACAATCTCTCTATTTGGATTTGCAGCTTCTCTTTTTGACATTGTCATGTTAGATGCTCCAATAATATTGCAAGAAGTGGCCCTTGGAACTACTGCTTCAGGATGCAAATTCATATAGTCATCTACATTGAAAAATTTATTAGTTTTAGCATACCTCTTGAGTTCTTCTTTTCTGTAAGATGACATTGTGAAGTACTAAGATGGATCTTTTCCTTCTGCTTTAGCTTTGTTGATCATAGAAAGTCCAACTAGCTCTTGAAACCTGGCCATTTTTGTAGTTGTTTCCTGTTCTGGATCTTCAAAAGGAATTGGAGGGGATTCTGGCCTTTTAGGACTAGAGTACTTCTTTGAATAATCAGGAGAAGCTGAAGTGCTTTTATTATCTGTAGTAGGAGGAGGCTTGTTCTGAGAGGATTGTTGCTGACTGCTGCCTTGTGGACTTGGCTTGGAGTGTCTTTGATAAGTCTTGGTGATTGGAGCTGATCTATGAGTGATACTGCCAGAGGCCCCAGCTGATGGAGGAGGAGGAGGATGGTCTTTTCTGAAGTACTTAGGAGGAGACCTGTACCTTCTTCTCTTCTTCCTTTCTTTCTGCTCATTCTTTGATAACCACATCCATTGTGGCATCCCAGGGTAAGGAGTAATCTTTTGTAGAATGTAGTAGGTAGTGTCATGTGTAGGCTTTGGCTTAGGAGCAGCCTTTGGAACAATTTTTCTTTTCTTAGCAATCTTCCTCTTGGCTTTAGGATCACCGGATTCATTATAATCTTCATCATCATTATCTTCATCAGAGGATTCTGGAGGGTTGTTATACAGGTCATAAATCTCTTTTAGAAGTTCCTTAGAGGTTTGTTTTTCAGCTTGAGGTTGAACTGGAAGTTCTGTCTTTATAATACTTTCAGTAGTTGTTTGATTTTCTTCCTCTATATCTGCAAGAATGATATCATCCAGGTTTAGTAAAGGACTATCATCCATTTTGTAGACAGGAGGGGAAAGAGATTTTTGCTCTGGAGTAGAGACTTGTTCAAGAACATTCTCAGTCACATGTTCTTCTGAAATCACTAGTGCTGCAAAACTTGCCTTTAGTTGACTAACAACTTCAGGGCTTATTGGTGAAGTATAACAAATTATAGCCATAGATTGCTCTGGGCAGACTTCTGTAAGAAAATTCAAATAAGTTGTATCAAAAGAATTTAACAAATTGAATAGATCTACTGTGAGATTGACAAGGCAATCACCAACAGTCAAAATTTCTGGAAAGTCAACTTGCTCATCTGTACAAAGCATATCAAAATCAACTGTTGTCTCAACTTCTGTAATCATATTTACATTTGCATCTACATCTGCTAGCTCATCTAACTGCAAAACTGATGATACCTCTGTTACTGCTGGAGGAGAGGAGACTGGAGCTTCTTCACTGGATATCTCCCCCTGCCTGGTTTCAGAGGGTCCTGAAGCCAGGTCCCCAGAATAAGGGACAGTGGGGGCAATAGAAATGAGGGCAAATAGGGATGAAATAGAATAAGAAAGAGGTTTAATGGCCTCTGCTATAAGCTTTGAGAGAAGGGGAGTGATGAGTTCCAGAAGGGAGGGAAGGGAAGGGGAATCCATTTACATAAACTCAGAGGTTGTCTGAGTTGATACAGAAGGATGAAGGATGAATGATGAAGGGAAAGTAGTGGTGTCTGTCATGGGCACATCATGAGGTGATGGAGTATTGATGGGAGATGATAGCAGATCAAAAGATGGAATGGATGAGAGGTTATTGAGGGGATATCAACTAGATGATGAGGAAGTGGGGATTGGGGTGGTGTGGTATGCTCTGGAGATTAAACTAGTGTTGGTTAATGTTCAGGAGATTGAATTGGTGGTGTTGGAGTATGAGCTGGAGATGAGGATGGTTGTTGGAGGGTTGATGAAGGAATTGAAATTTGTGGAGGTGTAGGTTGTTGAGATGGAGGTGTTGGAATCTGGGTGGATGAAATTCTGATGGAGGGGACAACTTCTGGGAGTGGGGGATCAGCTGTTACAACTCTTATATCCTCAGATGCTCTGGAAGAGGTTAAAGCCTTAGATAGCTTAGAGATTGTCCTCTTCCACCTTCCAAACAAGGCACATGTTAGCTGTAACAACCCGATTTTCTCAGCAGGCCAATTTTCGGGTGACACGGCCTGGGACACAGGCGTGTCCCAGGGCATGTCCTGCGTGCGTCAAGTGTCGAGAGGATCAGTCGACGAATGGTCGACAAAATTTGGTCGACTCTGAACACGGCCTGTGACACGGGCGTGTCACAGGGTGTGTCAGTGCGCTCGACGAAAGTTGCTCGACGAACGTCGAGTGTCGAGATGTCGACAAGTGAACATGGACCGTGACACGGGCGTGTCACAGGTCATGTCCCTTCGGTTCGACGAACTCATCCCGACGATTTGGGGCTGGGGCGTGTCGACGTGCCGTATATGGGCACACGGCCTGGGACACGAGAGTGTCACAGGCCGTGTGAGTCTCGGGTAATTTTGGGATTTTTTTCAGCCTGATGAACATGGCCACAGACACGGGCGTGTCACATGGGAACGGGTTTGGATAAGTCGGTTGAGCACCGCTTGAGGCACACGGCCATGGACACGGGCGTGTCACAGGCCGTGTCAGGCAAAATTTAGCTTTTCTGGCAAAATCGTGGCCGTCCGTTCTTTCAGCTGGGATCCAATGGCTGAACTGCCTCCCTGTTTCCTTAAGGCCGTGAATGAGAAGAGAAATCTCATTTTTCTCATTTGGTCTTCTCTTTCTTCATTTTTAGTGAGAGAAAGGGAGAGGAAGAAGGAGGAGGAGGTAAGGGGCTGGTCACCAGTAGTGCTGCGGTTTACCGACAAGAGATCCGAAGCTGGCGTTGCGGAGGAAAAGCTCTTGTGAGTCGCTCAAGCCAGCTTAGAGTTCATGACACCAAAGAGGTCTTCAAGGGTAACGACTTTTCTTCCTAGCCATGTGAAGGCTTCCTTTTGACATATGTTTGTGATTCCTCCACCAAGAGGTGGATGATTTTTGGGAGTCTTTGGGTGGATTCATGAAATCCCCTTTGTTGGCATATAGATCCGGAAATGGAGTACGGAATAGTCATGCTGTGTGAAGCCCATCTGGACAGGTTGGTCTGGATTGGTGATGTTGCATACGAACCGGAGAAGACTCCGTGATAAACATGTAGTTTAAGGAGTCAACGGATTATACCTGAGAAGAGTAGTAACAAGAAGTACTGGAGTGGTAGTCCAGGAAAATATCCGTGTTATGCTTGTGCTATTGGGTCGTACCTGTGAATGAGTAATAAGAAGTACTGGTGTGACTAGGAAAGACCCTTTGTGATGCTTGATGTCGTAGGGTGTCCACCTGTGAAGAGAGTAACATGAAGTACTGGCGTGCCCAGGAAAGACCCCTGACATTTGTGATATTGTGGTGCCGTACCTGTGAACGAGTAACAGGAAGTACTGGTGTGCCCAGGAAAGACCCGCTGTTGTTATGAGAGAATGGGTGTAAGAATTATGCCCAGGCTTTGAATGCCAGAACAGGATCGGTGAGACCTACCCGTGCCTTTTTATAGCTGCAAGTACGTTGTGCTTGGTGATGACAAGGCGATTTGAGCAACGGGGGGTGGAGGATCCGACCTGCGTTATGTCCATCCGACGTGAGACCAGAAAGTGCGGTCTGTTGGAGCGCATAACAAGAGTCTTAGGCCTGCGCGCCGTGATACAACGGGGGGATACGGGCCATCCCAGTTCACTAAGACTATAAAACTCCGGCTGCATGCCATGGAGTAAATGCTCAAGAGAGTTACCGTTAGGTTGTGACCCTGATACGGTGGTGGGCAAGTGCTTTGCCAGAACACCAAGAATGTGCCCTGAGTGCATGGACCGTTGGGCCGGGTGGTGAACGGTTGTGATGGCATGTGTGCGTGAAAGCACATTATATGAGATATATTATCATGCTTGTGATATGCTATGCCTGCAGGGAAGATTATCGCTGTCCCGAGAAAAGGGGTAGGGTCGTTATAATTAGGTCAGCTGAACGCTGACCGTTGCTTCTGTTTGCCACCGTTGGGTGGATTGTCCCTGTACAGGTGCTGGAGAGCCAAGCGAGACGCATAAAGGTT
The DNA here is from genome assembly GCA_039583875.1 of Platanthera guangdongensis. Classification (NCBI taxonomy): domain Eukaryota; kingdom Viridiplantae; phylum Streptophyta; class Magnoliopsida; order Asparagales; family Orchidaceae; genus Platanthera; species Platanthera guangdongensis. Next base: position 55,986,361 of record CM077154.1, read on the forward strand.
GAGGTCCTTGCTGTTGTTGCTGCTGCTACTGCTATCCCTCGAAGGCTATTTGGAAATACTTGTTGTGTTTTCTTTTATTGTGGCCAGTCTGCGTGCCAATGTTGGGGACACTATTTGAAAGCCTTGTAAGGCCATAAGGCCAATGATGGTTACATGTTGTAAGACATTCCTATATGCTATAAAATATGATGTTTTATTTGTTGGACATTCAAGAGAGGAGTTCATGTGATAGTATAGGCTTCCGCTACAATGCTTTGTGATAGGTGCGCTGCGCTACTCTGGTATCATCCCGTACCTTCACCGCTTGTTTTGTGATATATGCTGTGGGGCCCCGGCCGGACCTTCTAGTATATACCATATGAACGGATGAGGTTGTTACAATTTTGGTATCAGATTTCTTGGTCTTTCCCTCTCAAAGTCGTGGTCGACTTCTTTTGTGGGGTGGCGAGCACGTGTTTGTGCAAACCACATTTCTATAATTGAACTCCTGAATGTCCATGATAGGAATGCAAATTGTTGTGTTTGGGGAACCTGTGTGTTCCTATTTTGTGTTGTTTGCTTGTGTACGGCTGTTAATGTGTATGTTTAGTCCACCTTTAGGTGACACGGAGTGGCGCTGGGCAGTCTGAGCCCCAGCATTCTGATGCAAGTACGACACCAGCCGCGGTGCCTACACCTCCACCGTCTGCGGAACATGTGTGTTTAGTTGCTGAGGCTTTGTTTACCATGATCCAAGGCCGGCCACTTGGGCAGGAGCAACCGGCTGTGAGGCCAGAACAGGTGGCGGCAAGGCCTGAACCTGTAGTGGATGTGGCTCCTCGAGCGGCTGAGAAGCAGCTGACGCAGTTTATGAGTTTCCATCCGCCTACGTTTTCGGGAGCGGGAACTCCTACGCAGGTTAAGGATTGGCTATCGCGCGTCAAGCGAGTCATGACGGCGATTGGAACAGCGGAGCATCAGAAAGTCACCTTAGCTACCTTCTTGCTTGAAGGAGAAGCTAGATTGTGGTGGGATGAAATGGAGTTGCATCACTTAGCGGGTCGTCCCTTAACACAAGTATCGATGGAAGAATTCTCCCGACTCTTCCTCGAGAAGCACCTTCCTGCGGCTCAACGGATAGCCATGGAAAATGAATTCCAAAGGCTGACCCAAGGTGATGGCAGTGTTGACACGTACCTGCATGAGTTTACTCGCTTAGGGCGGTATGCGGGTTCTATTTTTGCTGATGAGCAGAGGAAGACCAATCGGTTCTATGAAGGACCGAGGGACGAGCTGAGGTTCCTGGTTTCGAGTTCTGTGAACCAAGGCTTCCAGGCGTTGGTTGACACTGCGAGCGCGCTGGAGAAGGATATGAAGAGGGTGCAGGGGAAGAGAGATTTGGCTGTGACGCAACCGGAGTGGAAGGTGCCCCGATCTGGGAAACCATTTTATAAGAAGAAATGAGGCAAGAAGTCCAAGACTAATGGACAAGCTCCTTCATCTGTTGCATCGGGCGCAACGTCGGGGGCTACCTCAAAGCCGGATACTCGTATCTGCTATAACTGTGGCCGGGTGGGGCATATTGCTCGAGATTGCCGGGTACCTCCAAAGAGTGAAAAGAAGGCGGGAGCGTCTTATGCAGAAAAAGGAAAGGCGGTGGTGGACTCCTCTGCCTCGCAGGCACAGCCCCGGGTCTACAATTTTGGCCTGCAGGAGGCCATCAAGCAGAGTGATGTTGTCACATGTATGAGTTTAGTTTTGTATATGCTATTGCTTGTATGCTTTGCTTAGTCCATATGTGTTTGTAGTTTGTGTGTGTGACATGATTGTCACAGGATTCATGATGATTCGGGACACGCTGACGCGAGCACTGTTTGATACAGGTGAGTCACATTCTTTTCTATCTACCGAGTTTATAGCGTGGCTTGGGATACCTAGTCGTGCAAAAACAGATAGTGTCAGAGTGGTGTTGCCGAATGGCTGTTGGCTGCTTGCGAATCAAGCTTGCGATGTGTCGGTTCAAATAGGAAGTCGGGATTTCTGTTTGACTGCATCTGTTTTGCCGATATCGGAATTTGATGTGATTTTTGGTATGGATTTGCTTACGGAGCAACATGCTTTGATTGATTGCCAGTCCAAAGAGATCACGTTGGGCCAGAATACCGAACAGGAGACAAAGTTCGCGGGTATGCGCGGAGTGGGCGGGACGTTGATGTCTGCACTCCACGTAGTCAAGGCTGTTCGGAAGGGTGCAGAGTGTTACTTCACACTGATTCAGGCTGTTAAGCCTAAGGCCAGTGTGTGTGAGGTTCCGATTATGGCGGAATTTACAGATGTGTTTCCCACGGATCTCCCTGGGCTACCACCCCAGCGGGAGATTGACTTCACGATTGAGTTGGTGCCAGGTGCGAAACCTGTGGCCCGCTCGCCATATCGCGTCGCGCCAAAAGAGATGGCTGAGTTGAAGGTCCAATTACAAGAATTGCTGGAGCAAGGTTATATACACCCAAGCATGTCACCTTGGAGCGCGCCTGTGCTTTTTGTAAAGAAGAAAGATGGTGGGTTGCGGTTATGTATTGACTACCGTGAACTGAATAAGCTGACCGAGAAGAATAAATATCTGATACCCCGGATTGATGAGTTATTCGATCAGCTGGTGGGCTCGACCATCTATTCGAAGTTGGACCTGAAGTCTGGTTATTACCAGTTGAGAATTCCGGAAGGTGACATTCCCAAAACCGCATTTGGAACGCGTTACAGGCACTATGAGTTCACAGTCATGCCATTTGGATTGTGCAATGCGCACTCGGTGTTTATGGATTTGATGCACCGCACGTTCCGAGAGTACCTGGATCTATTTGTGATCGTGTTTATTGATGATATCCCGGTGTACTCGAAGTCGAAATCTGAGCATGAGACTCACTTGCGGTTGGTGTTGAACACATTGAGGCAAAATCAGCTCTATGCCAAGTTCTCGAAGTGCGAGTTTTGGCTATCGTCGGTGGCTTTTCTTGGCCATGTGGTGAGTGCAGCGGGCATTGCAGTGGATCGAGTGAAGATCAGGGCCATCGAGGAGTGGCCAGTATTGTCTTCAGTGGCAGAGGTCAGGAGTTTCCTTGGACTTGCGGGCTATTATCAAAGATTTGTTAAGAATTTCTCGCGGATTCCTTTGCCGTTAACCATGCTGACGAGAAAAGATCAGAAGTTCGTTTGGACGCCAGAGTGCGCACGAGCTTTTGAATAGCTGAAGGTTCGGTTGACCACGGCGCCGGTGTTGTCTTCGCCACGTGGGACCGATGGATTTGTTATTTATAGTGATGCCTCAGGGAGCGGCTTAGGCTGCGTTCTTCTGCAAAATGGAAAGGTGATTGCTTATGACTCACGCAGCTGAAGGTGCACGAGCGAAATTATCCCGTCCATGACTTGGAATTAGTGGCGGTGATTTTTGCACTAAAGTTGTGGCGGCACTACCTTTATGGAGTGAGGGTGGAGATCGATACAGATCATAAGAGCCTAAAGTACCTATTAGAGCAGAAAGACTTGAATATGCGACAACAAAGGGGGTTGGAGTTCCTTGGGGACTACACTTTTGAGATTCATTATACACCCAGAAAGGGGAATGTTGTCGCTGATGCCTTGAGTTGGAGGGTTCCGGCTAGAGCGAATTGGTTGCAAAGGCATGATGAACGTCTTATCCAGGAGCTAGAAGCGTTAGAGATTTATTGTGTTGACAAACATACCACTGCCAATGCATGTTTGGACTGGACGGAGGTGCAATGTGACCTTGCGGATCGAGTTTGACGGGCAACGGAGTTGGATGAAGATCTCTTATGCTATGTTCATGAAGGGCCAGAAGGCAAATTCGCCTGGAATGACGGTCTTTTTGCGAAAAGAGGGCCGTTTGTGCATCCCGAATGTGAGTAAATTGAGGGAAGAACTAATGTATGAAGTGCATTATACAAAGTATTCCATTCACCCCGGGAGCACGAAGATGTTCAACGATATGAAAAAGCTATTCTGGTGGCCAGGGCTCAAGAGAGATGTTGCCCTTTATGTATCCAAATGCCAAACATGTGCAATGGTGAAGGCGGAATGCCAAAAGCCGGGCGGTTATTTGAAGTCGCTGCCGATCCCAGAGTGGAAATTTGATGATATTTCCATGGATTTTGTGCACGGGTTACCGAGATCGCAGCGAGGAAATGAATCTCCCGAACAGGCGGGATGATTCAGTTGAACGTTTGGCAAAATTATATGTTGACCAGATTGTATGGCTTCACGGTGTTCCTCGGAGCATCGTCAGTGATCAAGATGGGTGATTCACGTCAAATTATTGGAGGCTAGTTCACCGACTGTTGGGCACGAAATTGACTTTCAGTACGGCCTTTCATCCCCAAACGGATGGCCAAACTGAAGGTACCAACAGAACGATGGATGACATGCTCAGGATGTGCGCCCTCGACTTCGGAAAGAGATGGGAAGATCATCTCTATATGGTAGAGTTTGCATATAATAACAGCTACCAGACGAGCATTGGGATGACAACATATGAAGCACTATATGGAAGGAAGTGTCGTACTCCCTTGGCTTGGGTAGAAGCGGGCGAAGCTCGCATTTATCAACCAAATGAAGTTGATGAAGCAAATTCAACCATTCGGACTATTCGAGAGAAGCTACTTATTGCTCAAGATCGACAAGCAAAGTACTACAACGCCAAGCACCAGAATGTAGAATTTGCGGTTGGCGATTGGGTCTACTTGAAGATCAAGCCATTCAAAGGTGTCTCCCGGATTCGACGCTTGAAAAAGTTGAGTCCAAGATATTTGGGTCCTTTTGAAGTGGTTGAGCGAGTCGGAGAAGCGGCTTATCAGCTAGCTCTGTCGGCAGACTTGGGTGGATTACATGATGTATTTCACATCTCGGTGCTTTAGAAGGCCGTTAAAGATCCAGCCCAAGTGATCGCAGATGATCGTGTGCAGGTGGAGTATGGGCTAACAACGAGAGTTAGACCCATTCATATCGAGGATCGAGCCGAGAAACAGTTGCGGAACAAGACGGTCGGCATGGTTAAAGTCCGGTGGGACAACTGCGGCCGTGAAGAACTTACATGGGAGCGAGAGCAAACCATGCTAGAAGAGTTTCCCGAGTTGTTTCTGTAATCCGTAGAGAGAATTGTGTTGTAACATAAAAATGTTTAATGTTATAACTGTTTGGTTGCTGATGGCTGGTTGCCTTCCTGTTGAAACCGAAAATCGGTCTCCTGTGGAGTTCGACCCCTGGGGAAGGGGTGGTCTCACACCTACTTTACTCCTGCAAGCAAAACAACAGAAAACAAGGAAAGAACGACCTAAGGGCTCGGCGGGGAGGTCCCAACACACACCCGGAAGATCTCAGAGCGCTTACCCTCCTTAGCCAGAGGCCGAGCTAATGTACCCTCAGAAAGCACTTGAAAACTGGAGTAGGAAAGCACAGGAAGCATGCTTTCTAGGGTACCCCTTGAGCCCTATTTATAGTTTTTGAAATCTGAACTGCTAATAACCAAAAGAACTGACCTGAAATTACCAGAAAACCCTTGGTTGGGTCTGCCAACAACCAAACTCCGCTGTTTTGAAAGGCTATGGGCAGGCCAGCGGGGGCAAAACAGTAAAAAGTACCTCGTTCATCCAGGCGAGCTGGGGGGCTTGATCACCTCGGCAGGTCCTGCTCGCCTACTGTTGCCGAGTTTTGCTGCGAGAGCGCGAGGCAGGACGGCGAGCTCGCCCATCCCTTGGTCGCCATCAGTTGTCCTGGGCCAGCTTGGCGGATGCCGAGCTCGGGGTCGACGATGGCTGGTCTTTGGTCGACGAATGCCGAGCTCGGGCTCGGCTTCCCCACTGCCGAGCTCGCCCACTCCCCTTAGCCCGATCTGCCTGGCTCCTGGAGGCCTTGCTCGCCGGACACGGGGTTGTACACAATCCCCGCTCTTTTTGAGCTTGGCAAAGCTCGGAAAGAAACATCCAACCCCAAGTGTGCAGCGAGCGCGGGTTGGAGAGTTGGAGGGAATCTTTGGGTGGGGTCCACCTGTGGCTTATATATATGCACCTGCCCACCTGCCTGACTCTTTCCATTCCCCTTGCTCTAACCTTGCCGAGATGCCGCTTCCCAAGGAGATTCAAGAGCGTGTAGACCGAGCTCGCCAGGCTTCCGCAGCTCGCGTAGCCGCCCTGACGGCGGTTCCTGCCAAAGTTCCTCAAATCGATTCTGCCGAGCCCGGCTCCAAGAGGTCGAAGCCATTTCCTCAGGCGACCGAGCCCATTTACCATGACCTGAGGGCCACTCTGGAGCGCGAGACCGGTTCTTCCACCCGGACAATTCGTGAGAAGGATAGAGAGGTCGTCGTGGTCGGCAACGACCCGGATGGTCATCCTGACGACAGGGGGGGGGGGGGGGGGGGGCGCCACCCCGCGAGAGCCCATACCACGGGGTGAGACGACTCCCGCGGACTCACGGCTCATGGCATCGGATAACCGTCCCCAGGACACGTCTCTTCTCTTTGGGATCCTGCCAGTGAGTTCGCAGAGGCCGAATTCGCCGGTGCGTGCCTCCCCTCCTCGGCAAACTGATGTGGTCGCGGGGGCGGGTCTGGGAACCATTCCCACCCCGGGATTCGAGCTCCTCTTGCCGGGGGCTTGCGGTCCAGGTCGCGGGAAGGATCTCAGGTTCATCCCTCCCCGCATCTCCTTTGAGCCGCCGAGCTCGTCGGGTCAATCTTGCTTGGACTTCTTGCCCCATGAGTTTTTTCTGTGTTTCTCTTCTTGCTGACACTTGCCTTCACAGCTCTCCCCAGCCAATCCGCTGCCGAGGAGTCCTCGCGGGCTGCCCACTACTCTCCCCTCCCTTCCCCAAGCTCGCTGGACTCTTACCTGGGTCCTGAGGTGGATCAAGGCGAGTTGACGAGAAGGGAGGTCAAGCTCCTCAAAAAGCTGGTGTACGGGCTGCGCGAGGTGCAGCGGGTCAACGAGACGCTACAGTGTGACTACGTGCATCTCGCCGACGAGGTGTGAAGCGGCCAGGCTGGCGAGCTGATGTCCCCCTCCCGGATCCTGGACGAGATAGATGACGGTCTCTTGATCGGTGGCGCAGAGGAATTCAGGAAGGATCCGCGAGCTGCTCCTCGCGCGGCAGTCTGATGGGGGCGGGCAGGTTGAAGGGCACACCAGCGAGGAGGAGCTCGCGAGGCCGGGGCTTAGGTCATCAAGAGGACGGCGGCATTTCGAGGTGGGGTTACGCCTTTGGCCGGAGAGCCTGAAATACTACGGCGCTGTTGCAACGATGATGGTGGCGTTCGCGAGCATCCCCGAGTGACTCTGTTCTCCTGCTCGTCGTGGCGCCACTATCAAGGTTTTTATCGCCTTCTTCGACAAATCCCCTACTGTATATAACGATGCCGAGCTATATAAGTACCTCTTTGTTCTACCCGAAGAAGGTATCATTCTCGAACATGCATCTAATTCAAAGTATTTGCCTTGCAGGGGAGCGGATATACCGTTCGCTGCAATGCTTTGACTTAGACCTGAGGATTGCGTTGGAGATCCGCGGGGGCAACAACAACATCAACATCAACGCCAGAAAGTCGGCCGGAGAGCTGAAGGAGATTACCAGCAAGGGCCTGAAAGGTGGCGAGGGCCCCTCTTCCACGGCGGCGATCTCCCCTCCTCCATCAGCGAAGAGGGCGGCCCGCGAGCGTGCGGGGCCGAAGCAACACCCCTCTTCAACTTCGGCGGGCGGTGGAAGGACTCGGTGGGCGAGCCCATGCTGCAGTGGGATGAGCTCGCTCATCGAGTCTCCATCTCCACCCTGCACCCCTCCTGGCATGACCAGGAGCCCACCACCGGCCATGCCTACGCCCTCAGATTCGGCCTTTATGGCCGCGAGGATGCCGAGGCCTACAAGAACATGACCCTTCGGCAGCTCGGCCACGAGGGTCTGCAGGCCCATCTCCGGACCCTGGAGCTCCACCACATGCTGGCCCGCCGCAGCTTTGCCCTCAGCAACCAACTCCAAAAGGCTAAGTAAGCTCGCGACGTCGCCAAGGATAAGGTCACTGACCAGGCGAGGTAGCTCGACATAGCGGAGGGTCTACTCGCCCAAGCCGCCGACGGGCTGGTCAGTGTCAAGCACTACTCTTCTCTTTTACTTAGAATATTTTGTGCTGCTGCTAAATGGACTTTCTCTTTACCAGGATGCCAAGGCCGCGGGGGAGCTTCAGGCTCGCAATGCCGAGCAGGGGGAGGAAATCAGTCAGCTGCGCACCCGCTTCGTCGAGCTGGAGGGCGCGAACACGAAGCTGAAGGAGGAGAATCAGCACCTCCTCCGCGAGGTCCGTCCCCAAACGGAGATCTTCTTCCCGCCCCACGACATCGACCCTACCCTCCCCTACAAGAGCCCGTGTGTAACATGCCAATTTTCTGAAAACAGGATTTTTGGGTGACACGGCCTGGGACACGGGCGTGTCCCAGGGCGTGTCAGTTGACACGGCCTGCGACACGGGCGTGTCGCAGGGCGTGTCGAGGTTGTGTCGACGATCGGACTTGGTGTCGACGATTTTCGCTCGACATCGTCGAGAGGGGCACACGGCCCAGGACACGGCCGTGTCGGATGCCGTGTCGTATGCTCGACGAGTGTTACGCGACGATCGTCGAGTATCGAGTTTCCAGTGAGGACACGGCCTGTGACACGGGCGTGTCACAGGGCGTGTCAGTGGGCGTCGAACTCAACTCGACGTCTTGGGCTGGGGCGTGTTTGCGGGACACGGGTGTGTCCTGGTGCACACGGCCATGAATACGGGCGTGTGCCAGGCCGTGTGCCAGGCCGTGTGAAGTCTCGGGTTGTTTTGGGATTATTTTCGTTGAGGTACACGGCCTCAGACACGGGCGTGTCGAGGACACGGCCGTGACACGGGCGTGTCACACAGCCGTGTACTGGCTGGATTGAGTCGGTTGTCTGCCGCTTAGAGGGACACGGCCTGTGACACGGGCGTGTCACAGGGCGTGTCGGGCCGTGTTCAGGATTTTCTGGCCAGATCTGAGCCGTTTGTTTCCCTCTTCCTGGATCCAAGGGCTGGGCTTTGTCCAGGTGTCTAGGAGGCCGAGAATTAGAAGATAAATTCTCTTATCTTCTTCTTCTTCTTCATTTTCATTTCAAGAGAGAGAGAGAAGAAAGGCCTAAGGAGAGAGAGGGGAGGAGTCTTCCAGCTGCTGTAGGAGCTGCGGAGTGCGGAGCGAAGATCCGAGAGCGGATTCGTGAAGGCAGAGCCGAGGCGGTGCTTTCCATCCGGACTACTTCATGGCGCCGAAGCGATCTTCAAGGGTAACGATCTCCTTCTTGGACATCGAAGTCCTTTCTCTATACATGTGCTTGGAATCCTCCACCAAGAGGTGGATCGCGGAAGTGATTCCTTTGTTGTGTCTGCATTTAGAGCCGAAAATATAGAGTACGGCGTAGGCATGCTGTGTGAAGCCCATCTGGACCGGTAGCCTGGATTGGTGATGTTCATGGGTAAACCGGAGAAGACTCCGTGGCTTTGATGATGTGCAAAACGGATTTCTGTTGTGCTGCATGTATGGATGTGATGATTGTGAGGAGGCTTTGGTGAAGCTCCTAGCTATGAGATGATCAATTGGTAGCACGCCTGGTTAGTGCGAGATACGCCCGGTTTGTTACACCACTAGGGTGGGTTGATACAGTTAAGGTAGGATCGATGGGTGGCAATGCTAGGGGAGCCGAGTTAAACCCGGGTTGCTGCACCACATGGGTGGGTCGATCGGACTAGGAGGGGGATCGATGGGTAGACAATGCCTGGGGAGCTTAGATAAACCCGGCTTGCTACACCACATAGTGTGGGTCGGTCTGCTCTGTTTGTGATGCTGTGAGGATGGACCTCTGAGTGGCTTGGGCGGGATGTCGCCAGCCTGCGAGCTGGTGGACTAGGGCCGGTCAACCAACAAGTTAAATCCTCGAGAGACAGCGGTGTACGACGGTGGATTCCGGTACGCCAAGAAGGTGCCCTGAGTGCACGGAGCGTTGGTGGACTCCAGCGTTTGTGATGTGATGTGTTTGTTAGTTAGTGGAATAAAGAGAATGATCTATCTATGATGTGATTTGGTGATGTTTGCTGATGCTTGATGAGAAAGGAAGCACTGTATACAGGGAAGGAACCACTACCCCGGGTAGGGGGTAGGGTCGTTATAATGGGTCAGCAATGCTGACCGTTACTTTGTTTTCTGTGTTGGTTTGGATGATGAATTGCAGGTGCTGCAATTTGGAAAGAATAAGTGGATTGGCTAGCCTGGTGTTCTTAGTCCTTGAAGGCTTGTGCAGAATCATGGTTGGATTTCATGTGTGGCCGGCCTGCGTGCCGATGTACGAAACCATTGATGTGAAAGAGGAACTTGTAAGGCCATAAGGCCAGGGTGTGTGAGTTGTATACATTTCTGGTGTTGTTCTATATAAATGTGGTATTTATATATTGGTGGACATTCTGGTTTGAGTTCATGTTAACAAGAAAAATGCTGCGCTAGAATGGAATGAGTTAAGGATACGCATAGATTTTGATTTCCACACGTGATTCCTTTGCTTGTATGTACTATATGGCGTGGGGCCCCGGCCGGACCCACCGTTATATGTCATGTGACAGGTGGGGGCGTTACAAAGTGGTATCAGAGCCAGGTTTAGATTGTTTGGGAGGAGAGAACATAAATGAACTCATGAATGTCCACTAGGAATGTATGTCATGCACATGCTGTGCGTGCGGGTGTAGTCAATGTAGCAGTCCCATTATGCTTTGGCCGTATTAATGGTGTTCTGTACATTGATAGGTGGCGAGGGATGGAGCTGGGCCGTCTGAGCCCCAGCGGTCTGATGAAAGTGCAGCACCCGTGGAAGCGCCGATGCCTCCCTCGGCAGAGGCCATACGGGTGGTAGCGGAGACAGTGCTTGCAGTGTTACAAGCACAACCAACTGGACAGGCAAGACCTGGTGGAAGGCAAGAGCATGCTGCCGAGGTGGTGGAAGTGCAAGCAAGTGACGATTCCTTGTCACGTTTTATGCACTTTCATCCACCGACGTTTGGTGGAGCGCTTTCACCAACGCAGGCAGAAGATTGGTTGGCAAGAGTAAAAAGGATCCTAACCGCAATCAGGACGGTCGAGGAGCAGAAAGTGATGTTGGCCACTTTTCTGTTGGAAGGAGATGCGAGATTGTGGTGGGATGAGATTGAAGTGCACCACTTGGCAGGTCGAGGTTTAATGGAGGTTTCAATGGAGGAATTCGCCCAACTATTTTTAGCCAAGTATGTGCCAGTGTCGCAGAGGATTGCGATGGAAAATGAGTTTCTCCGTTTGGTTCAGGGTGAGCGAGATATTGATACCTACCTGCATGAGTTTACAAGATTGGTGGAGATATGCGGGATCTACCTTTGCGGAGGAAGCACGAAAGACAAATCGTTTTTATGAAGGATTACTGGATGAATTGAGGTTGGCACTTCCGAGTTCGGTGAGCCAAGGCTTCCAAGCGTTGGTCGATACAGCTCGTGCCTTGGAGAAGGATATGAAGCGAGTACATGCGAATAAGAGACTGGCAAGGGAAAAGTCAGAGTTTAAAATGTCACCACCGGATCAATCGGAGTTTCGACGACAAGAGAAGAAAAGATTTAGACCGGTGGAATTAGCTCCGTCGACTGTTTCTTCGGGGGCGACGTATGGGCCAGGACGTGTGGATACACGTATATGCTATAAATGTGGGCAGCAAGGACACATCGCAAAATTCTGTTGGAATGTCCCTCCAGGGAGTGAGAAAAAGATGGGTGCGTCCTATGAAGAAAAGGGAAAAGCAGTGGCCGAATCATCTGCACCCCGGACGCAATCTCGATTTCATGCGATGGAAGTGCAAGAGCCGCAAAGCTCAGTTGGTGAAATTCAGCCTCGAGCGTTTCATTTATCTTTAAATCGCGAATTTCAAAATCGGGAGGCTGAGCGGAAGTGAACTGCGATGTGAATCATGTCGATGCTCTGAATGTTGTGTATGTAAACTATGTTTTGATATCCGGTGTGATGAATAATAGCTGATGTGCATCACTTTTGACTGAATCGGGAATCGGAACTTGGTGAATCATCCATCGTGATGTATGTAAATGATGTTTCTATATAGTTGGAGATCTCTATAATAGCTTGGTGCACTTGTGATTGTGAGGAGATAAATCAATCATGTTGTTTTGTTTTGAGGTTTTCTGTGGTTGAATGTGCACAAGTGGAAGTTAGGGATGTGTGTTGTGTTGTCTGTTTGTTAGTGTGTGCGGAGGCTTGGGGTGTACGATTTTGTGATGTTGTGACGGATTGGCTGCTTGACGTCAAATTTCGAGGACGAAATTATTTGAAGGAGGGGAGGATTGTAACAGGCCAATTTTCTGAAAACAGGATTTTTGGGTGACACGGCCTGGGACACGGGCGTGTCCCAGGGCGTGTCAGTTGACACGGCCTGCGACACGGGCGTGTCGCAGGGCGTGTCGAGGTTGTGTCGACGATCGGACTTGGTGTCGACGATTTTCGCTCGACATCGTCGAGAGGGGCACACGGCCCAGGACACGGCCGTGTCGGATGCCGTGTCGTATGCTCGACGAGTGTTACGCGACGATCGTCGAGTATCGAGTTTCCAGTGAGGACACGGCCTGTGACACGGGCGTGTCACAGGGCGTGTCAGTGGGCGTCGAACTCAACTCGACGTCTTGGGCTGGGGCGTGTTTGCGGGACACGGGTGTGTCCTGGTGCACACGACCATGAACACGGGCGTGTGCCAGGCCGTGTGCCAGGCCGTGTGAAGTCTCGGGTTGTTTTGGGATTATTTTCGTTGAGGTACACGGCCTCAGACACGGGCGTGTCTGAGGGCGTGTCGAGGACACGGCCATGACACGGGCGTGTCACACGGCCGTGTACTGGCTGGATTGAGTCGGTTGTCTGCCGCTTAGAGGGACACGGCCTGTGACACGGGCGTGTCACAGGGCGTGTCGGGCCGTGTTCAGGATTTTCTGGCCAGATCTGAGCCGTTTGTTTCCCTCTTCCTGGATCCAAGGGCTGGGCTTTGTCCAGGTGTCTAGGAGGCCGAGAATTAGAAGATAAATTCTCTTATCTTCTTCTTCTTCTTCATTTTCATTTCAAGAGAGAGAGAGAAGAAAGGCCTAAGGAGAGAGAGGGGAGGAGTCTTCCAGCTGCTGTAGGAGCTGCGGAGTGCGGAGCGAAGATCCGAGAGCGGATTCGTGAAGGCAGAGCCGAGGCGGTGCTTTCCATCCGGCTACTTCATGGCGCCGAAGCGATCTTCAAGGGTAACGATCTCCTTCTTGGACATCGAAGTCCTTTCTCTATACATGTGCTTGGAATCCTCCACCAAGAGGTGGATCGCGGAAGTGATTCCTTTGTTGTGTCTGCATTTAGAGCCGAAAATATAGAGTACGGCGTAGGCATGCTGTGTGAAGCCCATCTGGACCGGTAGCCTGGATTGGTGATGTTCATGGGTAAACCGGAGAAGACTCCGTGGCTTTGATGATGTGCAAAACGGATTTCTGTTGTGCTGCATGTATGGATGTGATGATTGTGAGGAGGCTTTGGTGAAGCTCCTAGCTATGAGATGATCAATTGGTAGCACGCCTGGTTAGTGCGAGATACGCCCGGTTTGTTACACCACTAGGGTGGGTTGATCCAGTTAAGGTAGGATCGATGCGTGGCAATGCTAGGGGAGCCGAGTTAAACCCGGGTTGCTGCACCACATGGGTGGGTCGATCGGACTAGGAGGGGGATCGATGGGTAGACAATGCCTGGGGATCTTAGATAAACCCGGCTTGCTACACCACATAGTGTGGGTCGGTCTGCTCTGTTTGTGATGCTGTGAGGATGGACCTCTGAGTGGCTTGGGCGGGATGTCGCCAGCCTGCGAGCTGGTGGACTAGGGCCGGTCAACCAACAAGTTAAAACCTCGAGAGACAGCGGTGTACGACGGTGGATTCCGGTACGCCAAGAAGGTGCCCTGAGTGCACGGAGCGTTGGTGGACTCCAGCGTTTGTGATGTGATGTGTTTGTTAGTTAGTGGAATAAAGAGAATGATCTATCTATGATGTGATTTGGTGATGTTTGCTGATGCTTGATGAGAAACGAAGCACTGTATACAGGGAAGGAACCACTACCCCGGGTAGGGGGTAGGGTCGTTATAATGGGTCAGCAATGCTGACCGTTACTTTGTTTTCTGTGTTGGTTTGGATGATGAATTGCAGGTGCTGCAGTTTGGAAAGAATAAGTGGATTGGCTAGCCTGGTGTTCTTAGTCCTTGAAGGCTTGTGCAGAATCATGGTTGGATTTCATGTGTGGCCGGCCTGCGTGCCGATGTACGAAACCATTGATGTGAAAGAGGAACTTGTAAGGCCATAAGGCCAGGGTGTGTGAGTTGTATACATTTCTGGTGTTGTTCTATATAAATGTGGTATTTATATATTGGATGGACATTCTGGTTTGAGTTCATGTTAACAAGAAAAATGCTGCGCTAGAATGGAATGAGTTAAGGATACGCATAGATTTTGATTTCCACACGTGATTCCTTTGCTTGTCTGTGCTATATGGCGTGGGGCCCCGGTAGCCGGACCCACCGTTATATGTCATGTGACAGGTGGGGGCGTTACACCGCGGATCTTTGGCGAGGCCGACCTCGCCGAGAGACTGCGAATCAACTCCATCCAGGCTGTCGAGTGCACCCTCCAAATGATGAAGGACTCGGGGGTGCTGGTGGAGGGATGCGAGGGGATCTCAGCCCGGGACCTGATGCCGAGCCTGTTCCCGGCAACGCCGCCCAGCGAGAAGGAAGACAGCGTGGATGCGATGTTCGGGAAGAGCTTACAGGATCAGTCAGGCGAAGGGGACCAGTCCGGCGGGGGGGGGGGGGGGGGGGGGGGGAGGGCGAGGCCTGAACTTGTACATCTTCTTTTTTGTTTACTCGCCGAGGCGAGCCTTCTGTAAACATTCTGTAAACACTTATTTAATGAATGAAAGACTTTTGGTCATACCCGTGCCACTTTTATCCTCTTTCGTTTTTTTGTTTGTTGTGCTGTATATCCGCGAGTGCTTCCCCAGGCGACCTCGCGTAGGCAAATATTGCGAGTAGGATGATCATGTGTACGCGTCCGCGAGCGAATACGTTTTGAGTGCTTGCCGAGCTCCAGGCGACTCGGGAGCGGACTGCTCTCCGCCATTGTCACGTCACCTTAACTCGCCCGCGAGCCATCCAGGTTGAACTCAGAAAGAAGAAAAAATCTTCTAGGTAAAACAGGCAAAGGGGTGAAGTGCCCCGGCCTGGCTCGCCTTCCTTCCGCGAGATTCGGGCTTGCCTCCTCTTTACCGATGCCGAGCTGGGGTTGGTGAGTCCAAACTCGCATGTGCAGAATCCTATTGCTGATGTCGAGCTGGGTTAGGCGAATCCGAGCTCGCCTATACAGAACCCCTTTCCCCTTGCTCCTTGGCACTTGAAACTTCTTGATCTCTTCCTGGCAATCTCAAGGCCGATACCATCGAGTGACTTCCAGCCCTGCCAGCTAGGTGGGAGCCTGACAGCGGGATCTGCTCGAGGACCATTATCAATACCATCGAGTGACTTCCTGCCCTGCCAGCTAGGTGAGAGCCTGGCAGCGGGATCTGCTCGGGGTCCATTATCAATACCATCGAGTGACTTCCTGCCCCGCCAGCTAGGTGAGAGCCTGACAGCGGGATCTGCTCGAGGCCAAGGATGATGCCGAGTGACTTCCTGCCCTGCCAGCTAGGTGAGAGCCTGGCAGCGGGATCTGCTCGGGGTCCATTATCAATACCATCGAGTGACTTCCTGCCCTGCCAGCTAGGTGAGAGCCTGACAGCGGGATCTGTTCGAGGCCAAGGATGACACCAAGTGACTTCCTGCCCTGCCAGCTAGGTGAGAGCCTGGCAGCGGGATCTGCTCGGGGTCCATTATCAATACCATTGAGTGACTTTCTGCCCTGCCAGCTAGGTGAGAGCCTGACAGCGGGATCTGCTCGAGGCCAAGGATGACACCGAGTGACTTCCTACCCTGCCAGCTAGGTGAGAGCCTGGCAGCGGGATCTGCTCGGGGTCCATTATCAATACCATCGAGTGACTTCCTGCCCTGCCAGCTAGGTGAGAGCCTGACAGCGGGATCTGCTCGAGGCCAAGGATGACACCGAGTGACTTCCTGCCCTGCCAGCTTGGTGAGAGCCTGACAGCGGGATCTGCTCGGGGTCCATTATCAATACCATCGAGTGACTTCCTGCCCTACCAGCTAGGTGAGAGCCTGACAGCGGGATCTGCTCGAAGCCAAGGATGACACCGAGTGACTTCTTGCCCTGCCAGCTAGGTGAGAGCCTGACAGCGGGATCTGCTCGAGGTCCATTATCAATACCATCGAGTGACTTCCTGCCCTGCCAGCTAGGTGAGAGCCTGACAGCGGGATCTGCTTGAGGCCAAACACATTCCATTTCTCCATGCAAGCTAGCTGTGACAGTACTCAAAGTGTTAAAGAATTTTATTATCATCAAGATATCTCTTATATGTTTCAGGGGAAAAACATTTTAAGTCGTCACCGCTCCAGGTGAGACTCAGGATCTCGCCCTCTACATTTTGGAGTCGATAACCTCCCGATTTTAAGGCCTCTTTTACAATAAATGGTCCCTCCCAGCTGGGGTTGAGCTTCCCTACGGATGCCGACCTCCCTGCTGCATCCACCTTCTTTAGCACCAAGACCCCTTCCACGAACTGCTTGGCTCTGACATGCTTGTCAAAGTACTTGGTCATTCTCCTTTTTACCTCTTCCTGTCGGATGGTGGAGAGGTCCCTCAGATCCTCTACCATGTCAAGGGAGAGCCTCAGCTCTTCCTCATTCTCGGCATGCCATTCTTCCCTACCTTCCTTGGCCGCAATAACTCGAGGTGTTTGGACTCAAAATTCCACGGGGAGCACTGCTTCACACCCATGAGAGAGTTTGAAGGGAGTCTCTCCAGTAGCTATGTTAGGGGTGGTTCTTAGCGCCCATAGGACCGCGGGGAGCTGCTCCACCCAGCTCCCCTTTAAATTCTCTACTTTTTTCTTGAGGAGGTTGACGATGATCTTGTTTGCGGCCTCCACCTGCCCGTTTCTCCTGGGGTGATGGACCGAGGCGAACCTGAGGTCGATTCCCAGCTGCTCGCAGAAGCTAGTGAACTCGGCGCTGGCGAACTGGGGTCCATTGTCCGTGACAATGGCTTGGGCAGCCCATTGCGGCAGATGATCTCTCCCCAAACAAAGTTCCTGATTACCTAGGAGGTCACCTTTGCCAGCGCCTTCACTTCCAACCATTTGGAGAAGTAATCGATCATTACTAGGAGGAACCTCCTCTTCCCACTGGCCTGGGGGAACGACCCAACCAAATCCATCCCCCAAATGGCGAAGGGCCAGGGGGCCGTGATACTTTTGAGTCGTTGGGCCGACTGTAGCTGGATGGGGGCAAACAGCTGGCACTTATGATGGCACCTTCTTGCGAACTCCGTTGCATCATGGCCCAGGGTGGGCCAGAAGTACCCCTGCCTGACGATCCTTCCTTCCAGGGTCCGACTCCCGGAGTGGCTCCCGCATTCTCCGGAGTGGATTTCCTCCAAGATTCTTTATACCTCCCCCTCGACCACGCAACGAGCCAACATCCCCGAGAGTGTCTTCCTGGTATAGCTGCCCGTCCTGGAGGAGGTAGTACACTGACTTGTGCCTTAGCTTCTTCTTATCTACCCCCTCCGGTGGAGAGGAAAGTTACAACTGGGTCCATCCATGAAGTCTGTTGATCAATCTCCATGAGCCCCCCCTTCGATGGAGGGGCGGAATAGGTCGGTGATGGTACCCCCACCTGGGGACCATGCTTTGCTAGTCGGTCGACCTGTTCGTTTTCTTCCCTGGGCACGTGTCGGATGGAGAAGGTTTGAAAAGTGCCTATGACCCCCTTCACTTTGGCCAAGTACAATCGCAGGGTAGGCTCCCTTGCCTCAAACTCCCCGTTGATCTGAGAAGCTACCACCATGGAATCGGTGAGGACCTCCACGTCCAACACCCCCAGTTCCCTGGCCAGGCGCAGCCCTGCTATCACGGCTTCGTATTCAGCTTGATTGTTGGTGACGGGAAAGTGCACCACCACCGTCTGCTCAATTCTAGTTCCCTGAGGGCTTTCCAAGATCACCCCCACTCCTAGGGAATGCCTCCCCGAGGCGCCGTCTACCTTCACCTTCCAAGGAGCCGGACGGGTGAGCTCTTCCTCTGCCACTTCAATCATATAGTCAGCTAAGAAGTCGACCATTGCTTGAGCTTTGATCGAGAGCCGCGGAACGAAAGAGACATCGAACTCACTCAACTCCACCGACCACTTGGCCAGCCTGCCTGAATGCTCCACCCCCTCAAAGATATTGCAGAGAGGATGGTCAGTCACTACTCGAATTGAGTGTGCCTGGAAGTAAGGTCGTAGCCTCCGGGCTGAGATGATCAGGGCGAAGGCCTACTTCTCTAAAATCGGGTACCGGAGCTCGCCCTTCCTCAGGACCCGGCTCACGTAATAAATGGGGAGCTGCTTCCTCCCCTCTTCACGAACTAGGATGGAGCTCAAGGCCTCCGCCCCGACCCCGAGATACAACAACAGGTCCTCCCCCTCCTTCGGCCCTTGGAGCAGCGGAGCCTGAGTCAACTGCATCTTGAGTGCCAGGAATGCCTCCTCGCACTCCTCGGTCCATTCGAACTTTCGACCACCCCTCAATGTTTTGAAGAATGGTGAGCACTTCTCCCCTGTCCGGGAGAGGAACCTACTAAACCCTGCCAGCTTCCCGGTCAGCCGTTGGACCTCCTTAGCATTCCGCGGCGACCCCAGCTCTAAGATAGCCTTGACCTTATCCGGATTCGGCTCGACCCCCGCAGGGGTGAGGAGATGCCCTAAGAACTTTCCCATGCTGGCCCCGAAGACACATTTTAGGGGGTTCAACCGCATCTTGTACTTGTGCGTAGGGTGGCAAAGGTCTCCTCTAGGTCCTGGAGGTGGGAGTCTACATCCCGACTTTTGATCATGAGGTTATCCACGTACACCTCCAAATTCCTCCCCTTTTGCTCCTTGAAGACCCTATCCATCATCTTATAGTAGGTCGCCCCTGCATTCTTCAGCCCGAAGGGCATCATCTTGTAACAGTAGCACCCGTTCCTTGTGATGAACGAAACATCCTTGATGTCCGGGGGGTGCATCCTGATTTGATGTTAACCTGAAAAAGCATCTAAAAAACTCATTACAGAAAAACCAACGGCTGAGTCAACCAGCGCGTCGATTCGAGGCAAAGGATAGCAGTCCTTAGGACAAGCTTTATTAAGTAAAGAAAAATCGATACACATCCTCCACCGGCCGTCTCCTTTTTTGACCATGACCACGTTGGAGACCCAGCCGGGGTATTGGATCTCAGACACGAAGCCGGCCTTGAGGAGTTTCGCCACCTCCTCCCTGATAGGCTCCGCCAGCATGTCCGCAGTGGACCTCTTCTTCTGTTGAACGGGGCGTGTTCCCGGGTCCAGGTTGAGGCGGTGGCAGGCCATATCCGCGTCAACCCCCGGCATCTCCGCAGCCTCCCAAGCGAAGATGTCCACATTCTTCTGGATGCACTCCAGCATCCTGCCTTGGTCCTCCGGGGTTAGCCCTCTGCTGACGCGGACCTTTTCCGCCCTGCCTCCACCGGTGAGCACCTCTAACTCCGCCACCTCTTCCGCAGCCTCCAACCTGGACTGTTCTCCCCATCCTTCAGCATCCCTCTCTTCCAAGACCGGGATCTCCACCTCCACCTCTTCTCCATCGGCCATCACTTCGGCCACCTCCTCCAGGTCTCCTCCTGCCGCCTCCTCAGCCCAGCTGTAACACCCCCTATCCGTTGCATAGCATATAGCAGTAGGTCCGGCCGGGGCCCGACGCCATATACCACAGACAGACTGGGTGGTTACTTATGGAAACCATCCAACCAATCTCAACGTCCTATACAGAGCATTCTAGCGGAAGCAGTTTATAAAGGTTGTAAACAAGAACCCAACAACAAGCACGAATGTCCACTACTACGAAAATAGGAATGTTATTACAAAATACTCAAAACAAGCCTTAAGGCCTTACAAAATGTTTCACTTGACTGTTACATGATTTACAAACCACGGCACGCAGGCCGGTCATACATGAATAAAGCAATAAATATTTCCATTTGGGCCTTCGAGGGCCGGCTTCGCAAAAAGGGCTTTAGCCCGCTATTGACCGCTTGGTCCAGCTGCACCTGCAAGCAACAAACCACCGCACGGTGGCAAAACAAGGCAACGGTCAGCAATGCTGACCAAATTATAACGATCCCGCCCCCAACTCGGGGCGGCGATGCTCCTTCCCTGCATTTCATTAGCATAAGCGAGCCATAAAAATAACCATAGCCATGTCATCACAGACGTTGGCTCGTACGGCCACACGCCCCGTGCACTCAGGGCACATTCTCGGTGAACCGGTCGATGTCACGTCAATTAAAGCAATTACCATTCCGGACTCACCACCGCCACTTAGACGGCCAAACCTATGAGCAATTTGTCTTCCTGGCCTGGGTCACGACAATTTAAGCCATTAACCGCCGAAGACCCTACTCTATGCCAACGGTAAGTGCCACGTGCCTTTAGGTCTCTTTAACCGAATGACATAGAACGGGTACGGTTCCATCTAACCCGTGCTCACATCGCAACGATAATTTAAGCCATTTGCGCGGGTCAAACTTCCACCGAGTCCCATTTCCATCACAAGTCACATAACCCCGTTATGTTCAAGTTGGCTCTCAAGCCAACAAGTTGGCAAGATCTCGTATCCGCCCAGTTTTCCGGGTGCACCTTTGGGTTAGTCCCCAAGGCTCCCTGCTGCAATCTACCGCGTAGAAAACCCGAAAAACAACCAATAGCACGGAGTCTTCTCCGGCCTTATGCAATGCAACATCACCGATCCAGACTAACATGTCCGGGTAGGCTTCACACATCATGCCTACGTCCGTTCTCGCATACGGACTCTAAACAACGGGGACTTTACATATCTACCCGAAGGAACGCCTCCAACTCTCCGTAAACTCGCGAGAGCGGGCTTCCTATGCTAGGAAAGAGAGCTATTCGTGCTCAAGATGAGGATCGTTACCCTTGAGTTCCTCTTTGGCGCCATCGAAAAGTAATCGGATAGAAATCACCGCACTAGCGTTGCCTCCGCGGATCCGGAGTCGGCTTGCGATTCGGAGCTCCGAAGCTCCTCCAATGGCGGATCTAGCTCCTTCTTCTTCCCTTAGCTCTCCTCTCTCTCCAAGGACTTAGAAAGAGAACAAGTGAAGAAAAGTGATGGATTTCTAAGTCAACCCACGAGTATATCCATTCAGGAACATCCCCCAACCGTTGGATCTCAAAACAAGGAAACGAACGGCTTTGATTCGGGGCTGAAATGCCCAATCTGGACCGAACACGGCCTAGCACACGCCCGTGTCCAGGGCCGTGTGCCGCATTCGCCGTCAAAATCGAATCTCCTGGAACCTCACACGGGTATCGAACACGCCCGTGTTCGAGCTGACACGCCCGTGTTCCACTTCACACGGCCGTGTAGCCGGCCGTGTACCCCATGATTTTTCCCCATTTTCAACCCGAGCACTGCACGGGTTCTAGGACACGCCCGTGTCCTTACCCGTGTCACCTGGACACGCCTGGACCCCAGGCCGTGTACACGGGACATTTCGTCGAGGGAAGATCGACGACTTGATGACACGGCCTTGGACACGCCCGTGTCCTAGGCCGTGTGCCTTGTTCGACGTCTCGATCTCGATGACTCCCCGGGACGATCGTCGACACGGGTCGACACGCCCTGCGACACGCCCGTGTCGCAGGCCGTGTGCCCATTCTCGACATGAATCGTCGAGTACAACTCGACGACTCACGGCTAAGTGTCGACACAGGTCGACACGCCCTGCGACACGCCCGTGTCGCAGGCCGTGTGCCCCCTCTCGACGAATCGTCGAGTCAAACTCGACGACTTCGCGGCTAAGTGTCGACACGGCTTGACACGCCCTGGGACACGCCCGTGTCCCAGGCCGTGTGCCTGCTGCCAGAACCTAAACTGGCCCAAAACGTCCCCCTTTTGCTCCTTTGAGTTTCGGGGCGTTACAACTCTCCCCCTCTTAAAAGAATTTTGCCCACGAAATTACATAAAGGAAAGACATATACAAAACCAAAATTTGTACCTGAGCGGAACAACTCCGGATATTCGTCAAGCATAGTCTGCTCTCTCTCCCAAGAGAGCTCCTCACGACCGCAATTGTCCCACCGGACTTTGACCATCCTGATCTCTTTATTGCGTAGCCGCTTGACCTCCGAGTCCTCAATCCGCACGGGCTTGACCTTTGTCGTTAGCCCACTATCCACCGGTACTTGATCAACTGCAATCACTTGCGTAGGCTCTTGCACCGCCTTCCGAAGCACCGAAATATGGAATACATCATGTAAACCACTTAGCTCCACTGAAAGCTTCAGCCGATAGGCCGCTTCCCCAACTCGCTCCAGAACCTCAAATGGTCCAAGGTATCTTGGGCTTAGCTTTTTCAATCGCCGCACCCGCGAGACACCCTTGAACGGCTTGATCTTCAAGTATACATAATCGCCCACAGCGAACTCCACGTTCCTGTGCTTGGCATTATAGTATTTTGCTTGCCGGTCCTGAGCGATAAGCAACCTCTCCCGAATGGTTCTCACCAAAGAAGTAGCACCCTCTACTTCCGATCGCTTATACAACTTTGACTCACCCGTTTCTATCCAAGACAACGGCGTGCGACATCTTCTACCATATAGGGCCTCGAAAGGCGCCATCTGAATACTTGCTTGGTAGCTGTTGTTGTATGCGAACTCCACCAAATAAAGGTGGTCTTCCCATTGCTTTCCAAAATCCAAGACACACATGCGAAGCATGTCTTCCATGGTTCTATTAACCCTCTCGGTCTGCCCATCCATTTGTGGATGGAAGGCTGTGCTAAACTTCAGCTTTGTTCCCAACATTTACTGCACCAGCCTCCAATCATTGGACGTGAACCGCCCATCTCGGTCACTCACGATGCTGCGGGGCACACCATGAAGCCGTACTATGTTATCCACATAAAGCTTTGCCAGCTTCTCCACCGGATCATCCTTCCTATGCGGAATAAAATGCGACACCTTCGTTAATCGATCAACAACCACCCAAATGGCGTCGTTTCCCTTTTACGACCTTGGCAAACCGTGCACAAAGTCCATAGAGATGTCGTCGAATTTCCACTCCGGAATAGGTAAGGACTTAAGAAATCCTCCCGGCTTTTGGCACTCCGCCTTTACCAAGGCGCAAGTTTGGCACTTCGCTACGTATAGCGCCACATCTTTTTTCAAACCCGGCCACCAAAACAGTTTCTTCACATCACGGTACATCTTCGTGCTCCCCGGGTGAATCGAGTACTTGGTATGGTGTGCCTCGTACAACAACTCCACCCGTAAATTGCCCACACTTGGGACGCACAATCGACCGTCTTTCCAAAGCAATCCGTCCTCCACGATGAATTGGGAATTTGACCCATCCAGAGCCTCTACCATGAACTGCTTCATATGAGCATCCATATCCAAAGCCTACCGAATACGATCAGCCAGGTCATATTGGACTTCAGTCCAATTCAGAACTGCTTCAGCACTTGATTGTCTGTCCACACAAACAATCTCCAACGCCTCCAACTCCCGCACCAACCGCTCATCGTGCACCGATAGCCAATTGGCTTGAGCTGGGGCTCGGCGACTCAACGCGTCCGCAACCGCATTCCCTTTGCCAGGCACGTAGTGGATCTTGAATGTATAGTCCCCCAGGAACTCCATCCATCTACGCTGCCGCATATTCAGATCCTTCTGATCAATCAGGTACTTTAGGCTCTTGTGATCGGTGTAGATATCAATCTTCACACCGTACAAATAGTGTCTCCACAGCTTCAAGGCAAAAATCACGGCCGCTAACTCCAAGTCATGGACCGGATAATTCCTCTCGTGCACTTTTAGCTGTCTCGAGCCATAAGCTATCACGCTTCCGTGCTGCAGTAGCACGCAACCCAAACCGCTGCCTGAAGCATCGCTATATATCTCATAGCCTTCGGTTCCACATGGTGAACTCAGCACAGGCGCCGTGGTCAACCGACACTTCAACTCATCAAAAGCTCGCGCGCACTCCGGCGTCCAAACGAACTTATGCTCCTTCCTCGTCAAAGTAGTGAGAGGTAACGCTATCCGCGAGAAGTTCTCTACGAAGCGCCTATAATAGCCGGCAAGCCCCAAAAAGCTCCGGACTTCTGCTACCGTAGCAAGCTCAGGCCACTCCCGTATCGCAACAATCTTCGCCGGATCCACAGCAATACCCTCTCCACTTACTATATGCCCGAGGAACGCTACTGAGGATAGCCAAAACTCGCACTTCGAGAACTTGGCATACAACTGATTTCTCCTTAGCGTCTCCAACACCAAATGAAGATGCTTGAAGTGATCTTCCTCACTTTGCGAGTACACCAAAATATCGTCGATGAAGACGATCACGAAATGGTCCAAGTACTCCCTGAACGTCCTGTTCATCAAATCCATGAATACTGACGGCGCATTAGTCAGCCCAAACGGCATGACCGTAAACTCATAGTGCCCGTATCTCGTACTAAACGCCGTCTTCGGGATATCACTCTCCCTTATACGCAGCTGATAGTACCCAGCCTTGAGATCTAACTTCGAGTACACCGTCGACCCGACTAACTGATCAAAGAGATCATCAATCCGAGGGATCGGGTACTTGTTCTTCTCAGTCAGCTTGTTTAGCTCCCGATAATCAATACATAGCCTCAAGCTTCCGTCCTTCTTCTTAACAAAGAGGACCGGTGCGCTCCAAGGCGAAGAACTCGGGCGCATGATGATTTTTCTTGCTAACAAGTAATAACTCAATGTGATTTCATTCTACATTCTAATACAATTATGTAGATGGACTTAACTAGATTGAATTAGCATTCAGGCAAGTGCACCTATCAATCGTAATATATGAGAAATCTACATCTCGTGTCGTATTCCACATGGTCGTTTCAACTATTCGTACTCACCCACCCTTTATTATCATACCTCTAAACAAAAGTGATATTTAAACTACATTAACCTAACTATGACCAATTGGATAATTCAGTATTGGAGAAATAAAAACGATAGAACATGAAGCTTTTAAATAATTACATGAACAATTTCATTTACTAGTTCAATTCTAAGCGATCATGACATGAAAAGATTGTTACATTCGTGTAATGTAAAGGTTAATTTTTCATCAAAATTCTCTCTCGAGCAATTCCAAATCTAAACCTAAGATAGTAAATTTTCTCTCGAACAATTCACAACACTCAAGTTCGCATTAAGTAAAATACCTTTATTACTACATAAATTCATGAATGTTATCGCTAAATTAACATGAATCCTTTTATTCGTGTTCTAATTTTCCAAACAAAATATCTCTCGATCATAAAGTTTGAATTACAAAGGGAATTATCATCACAATATGAACATACCAAAAGCATTGCAAAGAACCAATTTCTCAATCTAGCCAATTGCAAATTGTGTAAAACAAATAAGTAATTCAAAGGGATGATTAAACTCTTTGTTTGATTGCATAAACACAAATAAAATACTACAAATGTAACATAAACAAGGTGATACATGATTACTAGAATGTTCAAAGAGAAATTCATGCAAATTAAAACATAAATTGAAGATGAATCATCAAGATAAGGGAAGGATTAAAAGGGATTAATGATTAAATGAAAATACATAGGAATACCCTTCAATCCTCCTTGTCTTGGATGCTCCCCTTCGGCCTCCAGCAGTTCTCCAATCCAGAAAAATCCAAAAGTTCTCCAACAAATTTTTCTACAGGAAATTTATAGTTCCCTTGCAAACAGGTCGGACACGGGGTCGCACACGGCCGTGTGCCAGGCCGTGTGGACGGTTCCTAGGCGGTTCCTGGGTGGTTCCCCACGAGAAGGCGTGTCTGGTAGTGGGCCGTGTCAGATGACACGGGTATGGACACGGCCGTGTGTGCGGCCGTGTTCTTCAGACACGGGTTGGTTGGCAGTCGTGTGCAAAGATGACACGGGTAGGCACACGGGCGTGTGCCATACCCGTGTGAGGTTCCATCGTCTGCGCCCAAATTCTTCAGCTCCAGGTGCATAGGACACGGGTAGGCACACGGCCGTATTTCTGGCCGTGTGCACCAAATTTTCGTCCTGTCATCAGCCATGTAGACTCCGTGAACTCCTCTGTTTGCTCCGAGACTTTTAGGTCCATTGGTTGGCATTACCTGCAATAGAAAAATGATAGACTCAGTAAATGGTTTATTATAAGAACTGCCAAAGACTTCTAAATACGCTCTTCTATCTATGATACGACAGTTTCTTTGCTATTATCATGAAATCAACACAAAAAGGGCAGGAAATGGTAGATATGATTACAATTATGATAGTAAAAAGCCTATCATAATCGTACTCATCAAATACCCCCAGACTTAGATGTTTGCTTGTCCCTAAGCAAACTAATTCACACACCTGGGTTACCATTAAATAATTTTGCCTCCGCACACTGGTTGCTATGAATTTAAGAGAACTTTGATGATGTAATCGCATAGGAAATAATTTAGCAGACTTTTCTAAATATAAATTTATCTTAAAATTCCTCTAATATATCATTTTAACTATCTCTCACTCGCTTTTAGAAATAAAAGTATAGTCATCTTTAACAAATATGAGGAGAAAATAACAATCTCTATAAGATACATATTAGTGTTTCAAAACTTATAAGTACTCTTACTGATAATCATGAGCTTACCCTTTTTACACCCTCATCACAACACAATTTAGAATTAGTAAGGTTGGATCCTTAGGACTTGAATTTTGGTGTAGCCTTTTTGGCTTAGGATAGAAGATTAAAGGTGAGGTAATCAAGGATAATTTCGATGAATTTTTCACACCTAAATCTTGATTGAGCCTTATGTTGGAGGATACCTTAACATATTTCAATTTTTTGTAAACACCCCCAGGCTTTGCAATTTGTATATTTCCCATATTTTGAAGGGTACTCTATCTCTATATATATATATATATATATATATATATATATATATATATATATATATATATATATATATTTTAACCAAGGGACCATAGTAGGGATCATTCCAAGTGGGTGCACGTATACACGCACTCAGGCCACATATCACTATGTCTTTTTTTGTGTTCAAAGTAGGGATCATTCCAAGTGGGTGCACGTATACACGCACTCAGGCCACATATCACAATGAACAAATCATTCCAAGCAGGCATCAATGATAGGTGTGCTAATAGGTAAGGATTTGGCCTTGGTGAATTTTAATAGTAGAGCATCAAAAGGATGGGGATTAGGTTCAAATTGGGTGTGCAAGGGTATCATGTTAAAGGCGTTGGGATAACAAGGCTCAAGCTATCCAATAGGAGGCCTAAGTCATTTCCGCCCTTACTAATTAACTTATGTAATGTTTTGAGGAATGCTAGAGGGTGAGTCCTAGCCATCAATAGGGAGTAATTTTTAATTTTAAAGCCCTAATACCAAATTATAAAAATGTTACACTCATCGACTCACTTTATTATATATAAATATATTTTCTAAAATAGAGTGTTGGATAGTTACTAATATAGAGGAGTAATCTTAAAATTAAATTATATAGAGAAAATTAAGCTAAAAAAAAATTTCTATGCTTAATTACAAAATCAACAAAGTTGAATACTCTATGAGTCTACATCAATTCATTTTAATCAGTGTGCGAAGGTAAATTAAATATTTATAATCCCAAATGAAATAAAAATGAGAGCTTAAAAGGTCAAACAACAATTTGTAAGGGGGGTATAACAACTTGAGTATTATGATAAGCAGATTAGAATCAATTGTAACCACATGAATAACCATTCTACCCCCAGACTTAAGATTTGCAATGTCCTCCGTGCAATGTAAAAAGCGGACATAGAGTGATTTCATGATGATATAAGAGAAAAAGAAAAAAAAACTGCTAGTATAATAAGTAGGAGAGCACAATAAAGAAACAGGAGTTGTACTAGAATGCACTGATATATAAGAGCTGCCAGAACTGAATACACTGATAAAAAAAAATACAAGATACGATACATGAAGATAGAACTACATCGATACATATCAGAAGTAATCATGGTGGCCTGTCGAATCGTCCGGGAAGGAAGGCGGTGCTGGAGCTGGCGGCTGGCGAGGGGCGATCCCGAGGTGGTCTCTGATCTGTACGAGGAGATCCTCGGTCCGCTGATGTGCCTCCTTAATGTCCTGTAAGCGCGGCGAGAGCTCGGTCTCGAAAAACTGTCGGAACTCGCGCGAGTACCGTGAACGAGGTGGAGGAGGTGCAGTAGACGACTCGCCGTGAGCATAGGTGGAATGGGGTGGAGGCACCAATGGCACGTCGAGGTCAGGATCTATCTCATCATCACTGTCATCATGTATATGCGGTCCACGTCGAGCAATAGAATATATAACCCCTCTCCGGCCCTGACGGGCGGTGACGAGGCGGAGGGCGCGAAGACTAGCCATCGTGATAGGCACGGTCTTTGCGACCACTGTCATCTGGGGGAGGGCTAAAAAGATGCCCATATTCTTCACGAGGCGAGTAATATAGGGTGCTACGCAAATAGACCCTATACGAGGGGTGTCAGCCTGATGGAGAATGAACTGGGCTAGAAGATAACCGAGATGTAGAGGATATCGTGATGTCATGCTGTAGAGGTATAACAGATCCTGCCTACTGACAACTCCGGAGCTTTCGCCCCGACCGCTCAACGTGTGGCTGAGTAGATGGTGGATGTAATGGAGTGCAGGGGAAATCAATTTAGATGCCTTAGATCTTTTGGCCTCGTAGGCGCCAGTATCAAAGGAAATCTGGCGCCATATACCACCGGCCATATCGCGGTTGGGGAGTTCAAAGTGGAGTTCGGGGTAGGCAGCACTGAAAAGGAACGACTCCTCATACACCCCTAAGTATTGGGTGAATTGGAGCATGGTGAGTGTATAAAATGTGCCACCCACTCGAAATGAAACTATTCCCTCGGGCGCGTGCGGTGCGTCGATGAAATTAGGCCTAAAGCTGGAATAAAATGAAGATAGGAACTCTAAGGTGAGTTCCCTAAAGCCTAACTCCTCTATGGCAAAAAACTGATCCCACCCCGTTACAGAAATTAACCCCCTGACATCTCCAGCTAAGTTTATCTCTTCCAGTACGCTCCAATCGATTATACGTATATCTTGAAATTTTTTAGATTGCAAGCGGTTGAAGCGGGCGGTGTGCGACGCATCTGTGAAAATTAGCGGAGCAGCGGCATCCCACCTCTCCGTTGAGACTTGTAATTCCGGTCGGCGACGACGACCTCCACTTCTTCCGGAAGACATAATGTAGACGGGGAGAATACGAGTGAAGGGGGGCGAGAATTGGAGAAAATGGAGCCCTTGAGTTCAGGCCACGGGATGACTGGTGCTGGGAGAGGGTTTGGAGTGAGCACAAACGAAAATCCACACGGCCTTATTTATAGGGGGTGCACACGGGTTCGCACACGGGCATGTGTGAACCCGTGTTAGGGAATCTGCAACCTCGTGGAACACGGGGTGCGTCGGTCCGTGTAAAAAATTGGAACATGGGTGCGCACACGGCCGTGTGTGCACCCGTGTTAGGGGATCCGAGGCCTCGTGGAACACGGGGTTGCCTCGGTCCGTGTGGTCAAACCGGCTGGGGTCAGTGCGTCAGGTGGACACGTGCTGCCACACGGCCGTGTGTCGCCCCGTGTCTCAGCTGGCACGGTACACAAACACAGGTAGGTAGGTGACACGGCCGTGTGGACTCCGACACGCCCGTGTTCGGCGTCTCGACACATCGGTCTCGACGATCGTCGAGACCGATGAACACGGCTATGAACACGGGTTGGTGCGAACCCGTGTTGTGCTCGGGATGAAATTGGCCTTTTGCGGAATTAATTCCACACGGCTGGGCCTGAGCCTGTGTCACGTACACGGCTACGCACACGGCCGTGTGGTGAGCCGTGTGCCTCTCCATTTTGAAAATATTTTTACAGAAATTTTTTTTTCTTTTTCTCATTAAAATTTGATGGAAATTTTTTTTTTTCATTAACATTTTTTTTTTCATTAACATTTTCTTTTCTTCAATTTTTCATTGCAACTAATTAGATTTATACTAAAACAAGAATACTTAGAAACACCTACTATACTTAATATTAAATTAATCTAGCCGGAGACAGGTTTCTAGACGAGGGAAGTCCATAGGGATTTCACCATAATAAGGTTTAAGTCGGTGACCATTAACCTTAAAATCTCCCTTCTCTGGGTGAGTTAACTCGACGGTACCGTAGGGAAAGACTTCTTTAACTTTAAAGGGTCCGGACCACTTAGACCTTAACTTCCCTGGGAATAATCGTAATCTGGAGTTATAAAGGAGGACTTGGTCACCTTTTTGGAATACCTTGGGTTTGCGAAGGTGACGGTCATGAAATAGTTTGGTTTTCTCCTTATAAATCCGGGAGTTCTCATAGGCTATAGTTCTCCACTCATCTAATTCGTTAAGTTGAAGTTTACGCTTCTCTCCTATAGAACTAGTGTCAAAATTTAAGGAGCGTATTGCCCAATACGATTTGTGTTCTAATTCTATAGGTAGGTGGCAAGATTTACCGTAGACTAATCTAAAGGGGGTGGTCCCTATAGGTGTTTTGTAGGCGGTCCTATAAGCCCATAAACAGTCATTAAGTTTCCTAGACCACTGCTTCCTATTCCCTTCTATAGATTTTTCTAAGATTCTCTTAAGCTCTCTATTGGAAACTTCAACTTGTCCACTAGTTTGAGGATGATACAGAGTGGCTATCCTATGTGTAACTCCATATTTTTCTAATACTTTGTCTAGTTGTCGATTACAAAAGTGTGAACCCCTATCGCTAATAAGTGCACGTGGTGTACCAAATCGTGCGAATAAGGATTTCAAAAATCTAATTACAACCCTACTATCATTAGTAGGCAAAGCTTGCGCTTCAACCCACCTTGATACGTAATCTACAGCTACCAAAATATATTTATTCCCAAAAGAAACTGGGAATGGTCCCATAAAATCTATACCCTACACATCGAATACTTCACATTCAAGGATAAATTTTTGAGGCATTTCATGTAATTTAGAAATATTACCTGCTTTTTGGCAAGAATCACATGAAAGCACATACCTTTGGGCATCCCTGAATAGAAGGGGCCAATAAAAACCGGAATCAAGAACCTTTTTAGCGGAGCGATTCGCTCCATAGTGACCACCAGCAGGACCTGAATGACACTGCTCCAAAATCTTCCAACCTTCCTCCGCTGATACACACCTTCTTATAACAGAATCTGCACATATCCGAAAAAGAAAAGGGTCCTCCCAAAAGTAATATTTCAAGTCAGAGAAAAATTTCTTTTTCTGCTGATATGAAAAGTCTTTTGGAAGGACCTTAGCCACAAGATAGTTTGCATAATCTGCAAACCATGGATAATCTAGATGTATATTGGTAGATATGGCAAATAATGATTCCTCAGGAAATGTATCAGAAATTTCAGATTCATCTAACATTGATCGTAGTGGGTTTTCTAAACGTGACAGATGATCTGCCGCTAAGTTTTCCGCTCCTCGTTTATCCCTAATTTCTAGATCAAATTCTTGTAGAAGAAGAACCCATCGGATTAAACGAGGCTTTGCTTCCGCTTTGGCTAGCAAATATCTAAGTGCAGAGTGATCCGTATAAACTACCACTTTGGACAATGTTAAATATGGTCTAAATTTATCAAAGGCAAATACCACTGCTAGGAGTTCTTTTTCAGTAGTTGTATAATTCTCCTGTGCATTATTAAGTGTTTTACTAGCATAATATATTGGGTGAAAATGTTTGTTTCGGCGTTGTCCTAAAACAGCCCCTACCGCAAAACTACTAGCGTCACACATGATCTCAAATGGTTGACTAAAGTCAGGTGCGATCATAATAGGAGAATTAATTAATTTTTCTTTTAAGAACTCAAAGGCATGTAGACATTCTTGTTCAAAAATAAAAGGTGTGTCTTTTTCTAAAAGCCTTGTAAGTGGTTTAGCTATTTAGAGAAGTCTTTAATAAAATGACGGTAAAATCCCGCGTGTCCTAAGAAACTTCTCACTGCCTTTACGGAGGTTGGTGGTGGTAATTTTTCTATGGTCTCTATTTTTGCTTTATCTACTTGAATTCCTTGGCTTGAAATTTTATGGCCAAGTACTAACCCCTCTTGTACCATGAAATGGCACTTCTCCCAACTAAGCGCTAGGTTCGTCTCCTCACACCTCCTAAGAACTTTCTCTAAATTATTCAAACACAACTCAAAAGAGTCGCCAAAAACCGAAAAATCATCCATGAACACTTCCATAATATCTTCAACATACTCGTTAAAGATGGCTAGCATGCACCTTTGAAATGTGGCGGGCGCATTACATAACCCGAAAGGCATACGTCTATAGGCAAAGGTACCAAATGGGCAAGTAAATGTTGTTTTCTCTTGGTCTTCTGGTGCTATGGGAATTTGAAAGTATCCAGAAAGTCCATCTAGAAAACAATAATAAGAATGTCCTGATAAGCGTTCTAATATCTGGTCGATGAAAGGAAGAGGGAAATGGTCTTTCCTAGTGGCATCGTTTAATTTCCTATAGTCTATACAGACACGCCAACCTGTTACCGTTCGCGTTGGAATTAATTCATTTTTATCATTTGCTACTACGGTCAGGCCACCCTTCTTAGGAACTACTTGGACAGGACTAACCCATGAACTATCCGAAATAGGATATATAATACCAGCATCTAATAACTTTACAATTTCAGCCTTAACTACCTCTTTCATATTAGGATTTAGCCTACGTTGCGGTTGAATAAACAACTTATAGTTTTCTTCCAAAAGAATTTTATGAGTGCAAAAACTAGGATTAATACCCTTTATATCAGATATTTGCCACGCTATTGCACCTCTACATTTCTTCAATACGGTTATCAATTTTTCTTTTTCAAGTTTGGAAAGATTTGAAGATATGATAACTGGGTACGAAGAATTTGCTCCTAAGAACGCATACTCAAGATGATCCGGTAATTTTTTTAATTCTACTATTGGTGGATTCTTAGTATTATTCTTAAGAATTTCATGATCTCCTTCAGTAATCAAACTATATTCCGTTGTTCTATTCATAGCAACACAATTTTCTAGAAAAAATAAATGTTCAATAATGTCATCATTTTTATCATCTTCTAGATAATTGTTAGTTATGCAAATTTCTAAAGGATCTTTATAATAAAAATTAGAATTTATAGAAGACATAAAATCATCAATACCCTGAGAAAAATAGCAATAATCATCGTTATCTAAGGATTGTTTCATAGTTTTGCCAATTTGAAAAGTGACTTCATCTTCTCCTACTCGCAATACTAATTTACCATCAAAAACATCAATAAGTGCTCTAGATGTAGCTAGAAATGGACGACCTAGTATGAGTGGTACTTCGATATTTTCATCCATATCTAAAATAACAAAATCAGCAGGAAATATAAATTTATCTACCTTAACTAATACATCTTCTACTATTCCTTTAGGATACTTAACCGATCGATCTGCTAATTGAATACTCATTCTTGTTGGGCTAAGTTCTCCTAGGCCTAGTTTCAGATATAATTTATAAGGCATTAAATTTATACTTGCTCCTAGATCTGCTAAAGCCTTATTTACTTGTAAATCACCGATTAAGCATGGAATTGAAAATGAACCGGGATCCTTAAGTTTTTGTGGTAATTTATTTTGCAAAATAGCATAACATTCTTCACTTAATGTTACTAATGATAATTCTTCTATTTTCTTTTTATTAGAAATCAAATCCTTAAGAAATTTTGCATATTTAGGCATTTGAATAATTTCAGAAAAAGGTAAATTAACATGTAATTGCTTAAACATAGATAAAAATTTACCATACTGCGCATCCATGCGCTCCTTGCTATGCTTTGCTGGGTATGGTAATGCTGGTTGGTACTCCATCGGTTGTACATTCATCTCGCTTGGTCCTTCGCCGCTAGACTCCATTTTGGGTGCTTCTTTTGCAGGCCTTGGGTCTTGTAACTCCTTTCCGCTCCTCAATTGAACGGCTTTTGCATGCTCCCTTGGATTTATCTCTGTATTCCCTGGAAGTGTTCCTTGCTGCCTTTCAGAAACCATCCTTGCAAGCTGACCAATCTGATTTTCCAAGTTCCGAATTGAACCCTCTTGATTCCGGAAGGCTACATCGGTAGTTTGCATGAATTTGGTAAGCACATCTTCCAATGTAGGCTTCCTTGGTTCCAACTGTGGTTGTTGTCCAAACATGGGTTGCTTCCCTTGATTTCCTTGTCCTCCCCAAGAGAAATTGGGGTGGTTTCGCCATCCAGGATTATATGTAGAACTATATGGGTTGTTGGCTTGATTGAAAGGTGGCCTAGTATTGTTACCCATATAGTCAACATGCTCTTGAACTTGCGGTTCACATCCAGGCATTCCAGTGCATGAAGGGTCCCATTGTTGAGGTGCCATGGAAGGTGATGCTAAGGCAAGGTTGTCCATCTTTTGGTGAAGTTTCTCCACTTGAATTGCTAAGGCGGTGACGGCATCTACTTCATAAATTCCTGCAGGCTTGCTAGGCTTTTGTCTTACTGTAGTCCATTGGTAATTGTTCATTGCCATGTCCTCTATCAACTACTGAGCCGCTTCAGGTGTCTTGTTGTTCAAAGTTCCTCCACTAGCCGCATCAATCATTTGTTTGGTGGCTGGATTTAGACCATTATAGAAGGTATGAATCTGAAGCCATGAAGGTAGAGTATGGTGGGGACATCTCCTTAACAACTCCTTGAATCGTTCCCATGTGTCGTACAACGATTCAGACTCCAATTGAATGTACGTAGAGATGTCATTCCTTAACTTCGCAGTCTTCGCAGGTGGAAAATACTTCATCAGAAACTTCTCAACCATCATGTCCCAAGTGGTGATCGACCCTCTAGGTAAGGAATTCAACCACTGCTTCGCCTTATGCCTTAAAGAAAATGGAAACAATCTCAATCGAATGGCGTCGTTGGAAACACCATTGATCTTGAATGTGTCACATATCTCTAAGAATCCGGCCAAGTGGGTGTTAGGATCCTCATCTTGCAAGCCATCATACTGAACATACTGTTGAACCATCTGTATCACACTAGGCTTCAATTCAAAATTATTGGTAGCTATCGGTAGTCTAACGATGCTCGACCCGGTTCCTTGGAGATTAGGTCTAGCAAAGTCAGACATGGTTTGCTCATTTTGGTTGGCCATAGTATCTAAGTTTTCAAGATGATTCTCTCCTTGGTTTACTGTCTCCTCTTCTGATAGTCCGTTTGAAATATCTGTGGTATTAATTCCCACGTCCCTTAAGTTAGTGTTATGGAGAATTCGTTCTGGGTCAGGATGAAATGGTGCTAGCCCAGAATTTCTGCCCCTGGTCATAGACTAACAGACTACAAAAAAAATATTATGCAATATAATTATACAAATACTAATTTACAACTATATAAATGAAAATTGGTAGATCAATAAAGATTGGGATTTCAAAATATTGAAAACGATTTCCCCGGCAACGGCGCCAAAAACTTGATGATTTTTCTTGCTAACAAGTAATAACTCAATGTGATTTCATTCTACATTCTGATACAATTATGTAGATGGACTTAACTAGATTGAATTAGCATTCAGGCAAGCGCACCTATCAATCGTAATATATGAGAAATCTACATCTCGTGTCGTATTCCACAGGGTCGTTTCAACTATTCGTACTCACCCACCCTTTATTATCATACCTCTAAACAAAAGTGATATTTAAACTACATTAACCTAACTATGACCAATTGGATAATTCAGTATTGGAGAAATAAAAACGATAGAACATGGAGCTTTTAAATAATTACATGAACAATTTCATTTACTAGTTCAATTCTAAGCGATCATGACATGAAAAGATTGTTACATTCGTGTAATGTAAAGGTTAATTTTTCATCAAAATTCTCTCTCGAGCAATTCCAAATCTAAACCTAAGATAGTAAATTTTCTCTCGAACAATTCACAACACTCAAGTTCGCATTAAGTAAAATACCTTTATTACTACATAAATTCATGAATGTTATCGCTAAATTAACATGAATCCTTTTATTCGTGTTCTAATTTTCCAAACAAAATATCTCTCGATCATAAAGTTTGAATTACAAAGGGAATTATCATCACAATATGAACATACCAAAAGCATTGCAAAGAACCAATTTCTCAATCTAGCCAATTGCAAATTGTGTAAAACAAATAAGTAATTCAAAGGGATGATTAAACTCTTTGTTTGATTGCATAAACACAAATAAAATACTACAAATGTAACATAAACAAGGTGATACATGATTACTAGAATGTTCAAAGAGAAATTCATGCAAATTAAAACATAAATTGAAGATGAATCATCAAGATAAGGGAAGGATTAAAAGGGATTAATGATTAAATGAAAATACATAGGAATACCCTTCAATCCTCCTTGTCTTGGATGCTCCCCTTCGGCCTCCAGCAGTTCTCCAATCCAGAAAAAATCCAAAAGTTCTCCAACAAATTTTTCTACAGGAAATTTATAGTTCCCTTGCAAACAGGTCGGACACGGGGTCGCACACGGCCGTGTGCCAGGCCGTGTGGACGGTTCCTAGGCGGTTCCTGGGCGGTTCCCCACGAGAAGGCGTGTCTGGTAGTGGGCCGTGTCAGATGACACGGGTATGGACACGGCCGTGTGTGCGGCCGTGTTCTTCAGACACGGGTTGGTTGGCAGTCGTGTGCAAAGATGACACGGGTAGGCACACGGGCGTGTGCCATACCCGTGTGAGGTTCCATCGTCTGTGCCCAAATTCTTCAGCTCCAGGTGCATAGGACACAGGTAGGCACACGGCCGTGTGTCTGGCCGTGTGCACCAAATTTTCGTCCTGTCATCAGCCATGTAGACTCTGTGAACTCCTCTGTTTGCTCCGAGACTTTTAGGTCCATTGGTTGGCATTACCTGCAATAGAAAAATGATAGACTCAGTAAATGGTTTATTATAAGAACTGCCAAAGACTTCTAAATACGCTCTTCTATCTATGATACGACAGTTTCTTTGCTATTATCATGAAATCAACACAAAAAGGGCAGGAAATGGTAGATATGATTACAATTATGATAGTAAAAAGCCTATCATAATCGTACTCATCAGCGCACATACCCTTGCTCCAACAACTCTTGCAGTTGAACTTTCAGCTCCGCCATTTCCTTAGGCGCTAGCCGATACGGAGATCGTGACACAGGCTTTGCACCTGACACTAGCTCGATCGTAAAATCTATCTCCCGCTGAGGCGGGGCTCCAGGAAGATCTGCGGGGAACACATCAGGGTATTCCGATACCACTGAAATACAATCCAACGCGGGCTTCGGCTTTGAAACCTCCACTAGTGTAAAGAACAGTTCTGCTCCAGCACGAACCGCCTTCACCACCTGAAGAGCAGACATCAACGTCTTGCTCGACCCCTTTAAGCCCGTAAAAGTCGTCTCACGACTCGCTCCCAGCTTAACTTCCTTGCTACCGCAATCTATATGGGCCTGCTGCTCCGAGAGCCAGTCCATGCCGAATATGACGTCGAACTCCACTAACGAAAGTAAAGACGCCCGCAGGTCGAACTCCTGCTCCCCAATACGAGTCTTAACATCGCAGATCCTATCCGCTCGCATCGAACACCCATTTGGCAACAACACATCCAACTTATCCTTCGCCATCGAAGAAGGGACTCCGATGCGTGATATAAATCCTTCGGACAAGAAGGAGTGTGAGGCTCCCGTATCGAAGAGTGCTCGTGCCGGATTTTCACAAATTAATACAAATCCTAAACAAGCAGTGGTAAGGTAACATGTGCATAACAAGTATTTAAAGAAATTGACTTGCTATAAATTAAATCGTACCTGTCACCACATCAGCTTGTTTAATGGCTTCCTGTTGGCCAAGATTGTAGACCCTTGGTTTGGCCGGAGCATAATGGGATGCGGTCGACTCCACCGCCTTTCCCTTCTCTTCATAAGTAGCTCCCGGCTTTCTCTCGGACTTAGGACGTCCGCTCCAATAGTCACGGGCGAAATGCCCCGTCTTTCCACATGTAAAGCACGCGCCCGGGGTCCGACTCGTAGTCGCCCCAGAAGCGCCAGAAGGAGCTGGACCCGAAGTCCTATGCTTTTTGAAAGCCCTCCGATAGCCGGACTTTGAAGTAGTCGGCACTTTAAATTCAGATTTTCTATCAACCAAGCCTTTCTTCGCTTGCACATTCTTCATGTCCTTCTCCAAGGACCGGGCAGTATTGACCAAGGTTAAGAAACCCTGCGTCATCGGCCCCGACAGTAGTAGTCTCAACTCATCTCTCAACCCTTCGTAGAAGCGATTAATCTTGCGCTCCTCATCCATGATGGTGGAGCTAGCATAACGACTCAAACTCGTAAACTCGTGGAGATATTCATCCACGCTCCTCTCACCCTGAACCAACCTCAGAAATTCATTCTCCATCGAAATCCTCTGAGTAGAAGGGAGGTATCTTGCTAAGAACAATCCCGAGAACTCTTCCATCGGAACGTCTATCAGTTGTCTGCCTCTCAAATGATGCAGCTCCAATCCTTCCCACCACATTCTCGCTTCACCGTCCAAAAGGAACGTAGCGATGGTGGTCATTTGCCACTCCTCCGTCTCCGTCGCTGTCATGACTCTCTTCACCCTGGAGAGACAGTCTTCAGCCTGAGATGGGGTTCCCAACCCCGAGAATAACAGAGGGTTAAAGCTCATTACATGCTTTAGCTGCCTCTCAGTTGCCCTCCTTGGCACTACCGGTTCTACAACCACTTGCTCCACCCTCCTCGGCTCAGCCTCTTGCAGAGGTTCTTGCTCCATCACAGGAGCGGGCTGCTGCGCTTGCCTTCCAGGCTGCGCATTAATAGCGGTCAACACCGCTTCAGCCACCAATCGTATATTTTCAGCCGACAGAGGTGTTGCAGGAGCAACATCCGGTGCACTACTAGCCTCAGAAACTCGGCGTTCTGACGGCCCAACACCACTTCTGGTCACCTATAGTGGTACAAAACACCGTTAAGAGACCAAATAAATTGCAAACAGCAATTATAGGAACACGCAGGTTCCCCAAACACGAGTATTTTCATTCCTAAGTGGACATTCATGGGTTCTTTTTACCATTATAACGATGACGCACACAATGTGCTCACCACCCCTTAAAAAGAATTTGCCCACGAATTCACTTTAAGCCCGACCAAAACCAGTAGGCTGATACCAAATTGTAACACCCCCTATCCGTCGCATAGCATATAGCAGTAGGTCCGGCCGGGGCCCGACGCCATATACCACAGACAGACCGGGTGGTTACTTATGGAAACCATCCAACCAATCTCAACGTCCTATACAGAGCATTCTAGCAGAAGCAGTTTATAAAGGTTATAAACAAGAACCCAGCAACAAGCACGAATGTCCACTACTACGAAAATAGGAATGTTATTACAAAATACTCAAAACAAGCCTTAAGGCCTTACAAAATGTTTCACTTGAATGTTACATGATTTACAAACCACGGCACGCAGGCCGGTCATACATGAATAAAGCAATAAACATTTCCATTTGGGCCTTCGAGGGCCGGCTTCGCAAAAAGGGCTTTAGCCCGCTATTGACCGCTTGGTCCAGCTGCACCTGCAAGCAACAAACCACCGCACGGTGGCAAAACAAGGCAACGGTCAGCAATGCTGACCAAATTATAACGATCCCGCCCCCAACTCGGGGCGGCGATACTCCTTCCCTGCATTTCATTAGCATAAGCGAGCCATAAAAATAACCATAGCCATGTCATCACAGACGTTGGCTCGTACGGCCACACGCCCCGTGCACTCAGGGCACATTCTCGGTGAACCGGTCGATGTCACGTCAATTAAAGCCATTAACATTCCGGACTCACCACCGCCACTTAGACGGCCAAACCTATGAGCAATTTGTCTTCCTGGCCTGGGTCACGACAATTTAAGCCATTAACCGCCGAAGACCCTACTCTATGCCAACGATAAGTGCCACGTGCCTTTAGGTCTCTTTAACCGAACGACATAGAACGGGTACGGTTCCATCTAACCCGTGCTCACATCGCAACGACAATTTAAGCCATTTGCGCGGGTCAAACTTCCACCGAGTCCCATTTCCATCACAAGTCACATAACCCCGTTATGTTCAAGTTGGCTCTCAAGCCAACAAGTTGGCAAGATCTCGTATCCGCCCAGTTTTCCGGGTGCACCTTTGGGTTAGTCCCCAAGGCTCCCTGCTGCAATCTACCGCGTAGAAAACCCGAAAAACAACCAATAGCATAGAGTCTTCTCCGGCCTTATGCAATGCAACATCACCGATCCAGACTAACATGTCCGGGTAGGCTTCACACATCATGCCTACGTCCGTTCTCGCATACGGACTCTAAACAACGGGGACTTTACATATCTACCCGAAGGAACGCCTCCAACTCTCCGCAAACTCGCGAGAGCGGGCTTCCTATGCTAGGAAAGAGAGCTATTCATGCTCAAGATGAGGATCGTTACCCTTGAGTTCCTCTTTGGCGCCATCGAAAAGTAATCGGATAGAAATCACCGCACTAGCGTTGCCTCCGCGGATCCGGAGTCGGCTTGCGATTCGGAGCTCCGAAGCTCCTCCAATGGCGGATCTAGCTCCTTCTTCTTCCCTTAGCTCTCCTCTCTCTCCAAGGACTTAGAAAGAGAACAAGTGAAGAAAAGTGATGGATTTCTAAGTCAACCTACGGGTATATCCCTTCAGGAACATCCCCCAACCGTTGGATCTCAAAACAAGGAAACGAACGGCTTTGATTCGGGGCTGAAATGCCCAATCTGGACCGAACACGGCCTGACACACGCCCGTGTCCAGGGCCGTGTGCCGCATTCGCCGTCAAAATCGAATCTCCTGGAACCTCACACGGGTATCGAACACGCCCGTGTTCGAGCTGACACGCCCGTGTTCCACTTCACACGGCCGTGTAGCCGGCCGTGTACCCCATGATTTTTCCCCATTTTCAACCCGAGCACTGCACGGGTTCTAGGACACGCCCGTGTCCTTACCCATGTCACCTGGACACGCCTGGACCCCAGGCCGTGTACACGGGACATTTCGTCGAGGGAAGATCGACGACTTGATGACACGGCCTTGGACACGCCCGTGTCCTAGGACGTGTGCCTTGTCTCGACGATCGTCGAGTGAATCTCGACGACTCCCCGGGACGATCGTCGACACGGGTCGACACGCCCTGCGACACGCCCGTGTCGCAGGCCGTGTGCCCATTCTCGACGAATCGTCGAGTACAACTCGACGACTCACGGCTAAGTGTCGACACGGGTCGACACGCCCTGCGACACGCCCGTGTCGCAGGCCGTGTGCCCCCTCTCGACGAATCGTCGAGTCAAACTCGACGACTTCGCGGCTAAGTGTCGACACGGCTTGACACGCCCTGGGACACGCCCGTGTCCCAGGCCGTGTGCCTGCTGCCAGAACCTAAACTAGCCCAAAACGTCCCCCTTTTGCTCCTTTGAGTTTCGGGGCGTTACACCAGCTCTCCATCTCCAGCTCCTCCCTTCTTTCTTCTTGCTCAACTTCCTCCATCCTCCGCCCCATTTCCTCGGCTCCCTCCTGCCAAGAGATGGTGTTCACCGCAGTGACATACCAATCCTGCGCCACCTTTGGGTCCCCCCTGACCCGGACCTGAATCCCCTCAGCGTTGAACTTTAAGCATTGGTGGAAAAATGAGGGGACGCAGCGGAAGGCGCTGATAAGGGGCCTCTCGAAGATGGCACTGTAACTGCTGGGGGCATCCACAATGACGAACCTGCAGTTCTTGGACTGCCCTCCCAGTGTAATATGGAGGCCTACTCCTCCCTCCACTTCCTTACTCTCCCCTGAAAACCCGAACAAGGGTCCGTCCGAGGCCAACACCCTCTTTGCTTCTACCTTCATTGCGTCAAATGCCTTTTTGAAGACGACGTTGACGGAGCTCCCATTGTCAACGAGGATCCGAGAGACGGTAAAATTCTCGATGGCTGCCTTGATGACCAGCACATCACAGAATGGATCCTCGTGATCTAGCATGTCGCTCCTGGAGAAGGTGATCCTCTCCTCCGGAGGCGGGGTCTGGGAAGTGGAGGCAACGCTCTGGCGGTACATGGTGTGGAGACTCGCCTTTCGGGAAGACTCGACCCCCACCCCCCCGTAGATCACTCTGATCCCTCCTCGGGTTCCAACATCTACCCAATCTTCGCAACGGTCCTCCTCCGTCAGAGGCAGGACCTCCTCAATCCTCACTTCTTGTCGCCCCTGCTGCTGCTGCTGCTCCCTATTCCCCCTCATCTCAAGGAATTCCGGGCACGTGGCTATTGCGTGCCCCTCCTCCTGATGGAAGTCGCAATAGGGCAACTCCACCCTATCTTCTCTCCTCCTCCTCCTTATTATCCTCCTCCTCGCCCCCAAGGCTATGGCCATAGCTTCCTCTTGGTCGGGGAGCCGGGGTCTCTGGGACTACCTCCAGCCCGGGGGTGGAACTGATCTTGCCTCCCCTGATAGTGATCCATTCCGTAGTATCCCCTTTGTGGCCCCTGCCCCTGCCACTCAGGCCTCCAGCCCAGTCGACGGTCGGGCTCTTGACGCCCCCACCTCGGTTGTTGCTGCCCCTAGAGCTGCCTCTGCTCCCTCTGCCGTGGATCTCTTCTCCTTTCTTCTTGTCCTCTTCCTCCTCTCGTCTCCTTCTCCTCCTCCGTGGCCCACCTGTCCAGTTTCCGCGCAAACTCCGGGTTTGACGCCTCCCCGTCAACTTCTCTTGCCGCCCTCTCCATCAGCTCCTCGTAGGAGAGGGGGGGGGGACTCTCTTCAGCTCCATTCTGAAGAACCCCTGCTGCATGCCCAGGGTAAAAGCCATCATCAGACTGTGGCCCGACATTTCCTGGACCTGAGTAACTGTTGGGTACATTGGAATATATGTATCAGATTTGAAGAAGCCTCACCCTACTCAATGATATACATCAAGGTGTATTTGATGTGCTTTGAGTTTATTTGTGCAGGTTAAGTAACTGCAGGATTGCATGAAAAGTTTCTAAGTCCATGTGTCGACACCTAGAGATGCAGTGTCGACACTTATGAAGGCTTGTGTCGACACCTAGAGAAGCTGTGTCGACACTTGGAGTAATTGTGTCGATACCAGAAAAGCAGAGTCGACACCAGAAGCAAAGTGTAGACACATACAGGGAGTGTCGACACACTGTGAAGTATTGTCAACATATTCTGTGTCGACACTTAGAGGCAGTGTCGACACTCAAAGAAACTTTGTCGACATCAAATGTGTCGACACCAGGAGGCTGTATCGACACTCAGCAAATTTCAACAAAGTTAAAGTACATGTGTCGACACAAAGGAGATGTGTCGACACTCAGCAAGTTTCAACACATGAAGGCATGTATCGACACAAAGGAGTTGTGTCGACACTCAGCAAGTATCAACAACAAAAGAAGATGTGTCGACACAAAGGAGATGTGTCGACACATAGCAGAATTCAACAAAGTATTAAAGAAGAATTACTTGTGTCGACACACTCAACAGAAGGCTTGTGTCGACACACAGAATCAGTGTCGACACATTCTGAAGAAGCAGTGTCGAGAAGCTGTTACAACAACATAAGGAGTTGTGTCGACACCATCAAGGCTAGTGTCGATACTTAGTCTACTTGTGTCGACACTTAGTCTATTTGTGTCGACACATAATGACTATCTGTCTCGACACTTTCAGACAGTGACAGAGATTTCAAGAAGTGACTGGATGATTTGACAGCTGCCATTTCAACCGGTCAACTGCTACTGTCATAGAGCTGTTAGAAGGTTGTTAGAAATCAGATCAGCCGGTCACCATGGAGAAAGATTATATAAAGGCTTATTATTTCAACAGAGGATGACAACAACAACAATAAGTGAAGTAATCAAT
Organism: Platanthera guangdongensis; assembly: GCA_039583875.1. NCBI lineage: Eukaryota > Viridiplantae > Streptophyta > Magnoliopsida > Asparagales > Orchidaceae > Platanthera > Platanthera guangdongensis. The sequence continues at coordinate 56,030,665 of CM077154.1, forward strand.
CAGAAGATTAAAACTAGAGAAGATCAAAACAGAAGATCTAAGAAGTTGGAGAGAGAGAGAGAGCTCCTTCTAAGAAGAGCAGCTGTTGAACCAGGCTGCAAAGTAAGATTCAGATTGAGATCTGAATCTCAAGACAGAAGTTGATGGAAGATTATCTTCACAGGAGATTCAACCCTACTGTGTTCTAATTCAAGAAGCTTTGAAGAAAGCCCAGGGAGGTTGATCTCTGCCAAGTTCTTCCAAGAACTCATCAAGAAGCCAGTCAACTCATCTCTCTCTTTCAGAGTTGTGGTTAATCACTTTGTATTATCAAATATATGTAGGATCTTGTATAGATCTGAGTTGTAAGCCTATTTTATAAAGGCTGAGTGTAGGAGACTGTGTGCTCTGAGTGTAGGTCTTGTTGAAGACTGAGGTAGGGCCTTGTGCCTGAGTTATAGGAGACTTTGTTCTCTGAGTGTAGGTCTTGTTGAAGACTGAGTGGTAGGGATTTGTGCCTGAGTTGTAGGAGTGGGGACACTCTGAGTTGTAGGAATCTGTTTGGGGTTCTGAGTTGTAAGATCTGAGGATCTGAGGAGGAGTGTAGAAGTTAGGCCAAATCTAGTACACTACTAGATAGGCGAAGGGGGAAAGTGGATGTACCCAGACCTTGGGGAACCACTATAAAAATCTGTGTGCACTCTGTGTTTGTTTATTTCTGTGATTGCTGAGTTTGCTGTGCTGAATTGCTATAAAGAATTGCAAGAACAGGTTTAATTAATTCAGTTTTTCTGCCTTAAATTTAAAAAGTTAAAGTTCACCTATTCACCCCCCTCTAGGTGTTTAGACACTATTTCTTTCAAGTGGTATCAGAGCCAGGTTACTCAAAAAGGACATAACAGTCCGAGTAAGATCCTGTAGGCAGGAACAGAATAAACAAGAATCAAGAAAATGGGTTCTAGTGAGAATCACAAAGAGCTAGGGTCCATGAAACTGCCAATCTGTAGAAAAGAGATTTTTGGCATATGGAAAGAGAGAGTTAGACTATTTATGGAAGCATCTGACCCAAGAATATACATTACAGTCAAAGAAGGGCCATATATGCCAATGAAGATATCCATTCTAGATGCAAATCAGAAAACTCCCAAGGATTATTCAGAAATGACCAAAGATGAAATCATTCGAGCCACTATGGACAAGAGGGCCCAGAATATTATTGTTAGTGCAATTGATGATGCAACATTTCAGGATTTGATTCATTGCAAGACTTCAAAGGAAATATGGGATACTTTGATAGTCTATATGGAAGGGTCTGAAGAAGTTAGACAAGACAGGAAGTCCTTGTTAAATCAGGAGTATGAAAGCTTCAGACAAGGAAAGTCTGATATCATTACTGAATGCTACAAGAAATTCTATAGGATTGTTAATGAGTTGATGTCCTATGGAAGAGAATTCAACAACTATGAGCTGAATCACAAGTTTTTAAGATTCCTGACTAAGGACTAGGACACCAAGATTTGTGCCATCAGGGAAGTGGCCAAACTAGCTGATATTCCTCCTCCAACATTTTTTGGAAAACTGTTATCTTATGAGATGCAGTTATTGGCAAGAAAGGAGGAAGAAAGACTACTAGAGTGGAGCACAAGGAAAGAGCTGTGGCCTTCAAGACTGAAGCCACTAGGAAGTATAGAAGCAAGTCTCCATCTCCACCTCAAATAGTTGCTGAGGCTGTGACAGAAAATTCAGATAGCAAGAATTCAGATAGCAGTGAAAGTGATGAAGACTTTGCAGCTTTCACTAGGCATTTTCAAAAGTTTCTGAAGAAGAAGCAGTGGAGGTCTAAGCCTACCACTTCTCAGACAAAAGAGGATTACTATCAGAAAAGAAAGTCATCAAGGAATGACAGAAGCAGATCCAAGCCAAGCAAATCTTCATCATCAAAAATTGTGTGCTATTGCTGCAATAGACAGGGAGATATAGTAGCTGACTGTCCAGAAAAGAGGAATGAGTCAACTGACAAAAAGAATACTCAATTTAAGGGCAAAAAGGAAAAGTCCTTTGTTGCTAAGAAAGACAAAAGTTTGACTGATCAGTCATCTTCAGAAACAGAATCAGAAGCTGAAGCCTATATTGGCTTGTTTGCTGAAGAGGAAGAAGATGAGTTCATGTAGCTAACGAATTCAATTTATGAGCATGAGGACAATCAGTGCAAAGGGCTAATGGCTTTATCTGAAGGAGACAAAATCTAGGATCAGCCTGGACCAAGTAAGGTACAAAGTTGTTCTTCTAGTTCAATTTCTTGTACTGAGTCAGAATCAGATACATCTGCATCAAGTGATGTTGGTGGGTCTGAATCTGAAGGAGATATTCATCAGTTAATTGATGAATATAGGGATTTGTTGCAGGCCTTGAAGAAAAGCAAAACCTCGGCCAAATCTCAGGTAAAGGAGATTGCTAGTCTTAAATTGGCTGCTGCTGATTCAGACAAGTTGTTTGATCAGAAACTGAATGAAATAGCCAGGCTGAAGAACATTACAGTTTTTCAGATGGGTACTATTACATTTAAGAATGATCAAATTAGAATTCTGGAGGCTAGACTTCAGAAGGAGAGAGAGATTGTAGCAAGTTTTTCTAAACCAAAATCAGTTTTACCTTTGATAGATGAGTTTGTACCTCAAAAGGGTAAGACTAGATTGGGGTTTACAAAACCTGCCAGGATAGCTAGGTCCAAATCTAAGGGCAAAGCCCCAGCACTAAACAAAAAGCCTGCAATAGACAATTCAGCCAGGGTTATACCTAAACAAATGTACAATAGGTTTGAGTGCTGGTGTTGTGGTAAGATAGGCCACTTTGTCATAGATTGTTGGCATAATTCAAGTGTCAAGGAGAGTAGCAAACTACCTGCTAGAAGAGCTACAAGTAGTTTTGTTAAAAGTCAAACTAATATGCACTAAGGCCCCAAGAGTTATTTGGGTTCTAAGGTTAAGTAATCTGTTTTGCAGGTGAGTCCAAGTGGCCATGCCTCTATATGGTACTTGGACAGTGGATGTTCCAGACACATGATTGGAACTAGGGGGTTACTGAAGGACTATATACCTATCAAGGATGGCCCTAAAGTTACCTTTGGTGGTTCAGAAAAAGGAATCATCAAACGCTTTGGTAACATTTCTAGTAACCTGATTACAATTACTCAAGTGGCTTATGTAAAGAGTTTGAAACATAACCTCATTAGCATAAGTCAACTGAGTGTTTTAGGATATGACATCTCATTTGTCAAAGATGGTTGTCATATCAGAAGGTCAAGTGATCAAAAGATCATTCTGAGAGGATATAGGAAGAGAAATGTCTATTGTCTTGACTTTGTATGTGAGAACAATGTTTCTCCTATTTGTCTTGTAGCTGATGAGAAAGTCTCACACTGTGTTTAATGACACAAGAGACTGACTCATCTTAACTATAAGACAATTGATCAGCTCTTTAGCAAAGAGTTAGTGAGGAATGGTCCTCAAGTTAAGTGTATAAAGGATGGGATATGCTCAGCTTGTCAAAAAGCAAGCAGACCAAATCCACCTTTCATAGCCTTGAGAACAAGGATTCTGTGAGGTGTCTATACCTCTTGCATATGGATCTTTTTGGTCCTATGCCAGTTCACAGTCTAGGTAGGAAGGTCCACACATCTGTGGTAGTAGATGACTATTCAAGGTATTCCTAGGTATTCTTCCTAAGACAAAAATCTGAAACTCCAAGTATCTTGTATAGTTTTGTTAAACAAATTCAGAATGAATTGGGCAGTACAGTGGTCAAAATCAGAAGTGACCATGGTACTGAATTTCAGTCTGAAAGTATGACAAAACTATGTGAAGAATTTGGAATTTTTCAGGAATTTTCCTCACCAAGAACACCTCAACAAAATGGTATTGCTGAGAGGAAAAATAGAACCTTGATAGAGGCTGGTAGAACCCTATTGAGTGACACTTCTCTCCCAGAATATTTCTGGGCTGAGACAGTAAATACTGCTTGTCATGTGATCAATAGGGCTACTATCACCAAGAGCCACAAGAAGAGCCCCTATGAGATTGTGAAGGGCAGAAAACCAAATTTATCCTATTTCAGGATCTTTGGTTGCAAGTGTTATATACTTAACAATGGAAAGTCTTATCTAACCAAGTTTGCTGCCAAATCCCAAGAGGGGATCTTTGTTGGGTACAACAACAATAGTAAGGCTTATAGGGTCTACAACTTGATTACTCAAGTTGTAGAAGAATCTGTACATGTAGTTTTTGATGAAGCAAGGCTCATTAACAATGAATTGCCAAGTAGTGTTTGCAGCTCTACAGGTGTAACTGAAAAGATGGACAAGCTTACCATTGCAGAAGGTTCTACTGCAAGTCAGCAAGTGGAAGATGGTGGCTGCTGTCCAGGGGGAGTACAAGATACTCCTGATGCTGAAGAAGACCAAGAGGTGCAGCTAATTGAAGAGACTGAAGGTGTACAACCAGAAGACAGGCTGCCTCCAGCAAATAGACACTTAAAGGATCACCCACTCAATCAAATAATTGGAGATCCCAGACAAGGAGTGCAAACAAGGAGCAGGAATCTGAGTACAGTCCTTTACTCCAGTTTCCTATCCCAAGTAGAGCCAAAGAAATTTGAAGAAGTAATCCTAGACCCTCATTGGATTGAGGCCATGCAAGAGGAGCTGAATCAATTCAAAAGATGCAAGGTCTGAGAGCTAGTACCTAAACCCAAGTGATGCTAAAGATCACGGCAGTGAACCGGTCACACAAGTAATATAAAATGGGGGGTTTTCCCAAGTATCGATCTCACAAGGAACACAGTAAGGTGGAGTTAATTTCGAGGAGGACTTGAGATTGAAGTCCTCAGGTCGGAGCTAACTAAGGGGGTTTTGATGGTTGCGGAAACAGAAAATAAAAAGCTATCAACTACTCCTATGCAACGCCGCTATGCGATGCTTCGCCAGGCGGGATGGAAGACTAGTCGGGCTGCTATGCACCGAATCGCTAGGCGGATGGAAGAGTAGGCTCGCGGATGAGGTGGTGAGAATGGCGGGATGAGGGTCGTAAGCACCTCTTCGCAACGCACGACACTAGCAATTGCTAGTGCGACAAGGGTGGATGGTGGTGGATGGATATATGACGCAACTCAAGCAACTAAAGCGTAAACAAACACAGAATCACATATACATGAATCTAGTAAAGTTTACATCTAAAGTGCAACAACATCAATATAAATACAGTTTTAACACACATATACAACAATAAAGCAAGTACAAGTCTAAAGAGATCGACCGAATCCGAAGTCTTGCTGAGGATTCACGGTTGGAATCGTCGGGTTGTCATTCCGCGTCCAAGCTCGGTCCTCAACTGCTTCTGGGGTAGAGAAGGGCTGACACCACCTTCCAATGGCCCGTCTTCTTCGTCTCACGATAGCAGACGAAGTTTGCTAGCTTTCCTTTGTTTGATGGCTATGGTGTCAAACCCTACTTGAAGCTCACAGATGAAGGAGAAGGCCAAGAGGAAGCTCCGACTTGGATTTGGCAGTGAAAGCTTGCCCGGAGCTCCTCCCTAGGGTGGAAGATGAAGGGGAACGACGGAGAAGGCGGAAAACGGCGGAGGAAAACGAGCGATCTCCGGATCTCTGGATTAGGGCGAGACCTGCACTATTTATACAAAAGCAGAAATGAACAATGCACACGATCACAGGCGCACGACCAGTGGTCGTGCGCACTATGTCCTGTGCTCGTGCGCACTGGCATGGAATTACAGGAAGAAGAACTGGGATAATGCGCACGAGTAGTGGCGCACGACCAGTGGTCGTGCGCACTAAGTCCAATGATCGTGCGATTACCTAGACATGACTCCAGAAAAGAGGAATCAATGCACACGATCAGTGGCGCACGACCAGTGGTCGTGCGCAATATGTCCAGTGGTCGGGCGCTTACCCCAGGTTGATTCTAGAAAACGTAGAGTAGTGCGCACGATCATGGGCGCACGACCAGTGGTCGTGCGCATTAGATCCCATGATCGTGCGCAGTATTCCTGTTTCACCACCATCCCGGAACACGCACACGACCCCTGTACCGAAAGGAAAAACCAATCACTAATCTGTGCAGACATTCCAGACAATCACAAAAGGGAGTACAAACTATAAAAATAACAAAATACACAACCACGGGCATAAATGTGCACTTCCTATGGAAATATAGGAAAGATGAGATATGAATGATAAAGAACTAAAAGTGAAGTGCAAACGTGTGAAAACTAGCCCAAATGAGTCCGAAAATAGGTATAAAACATGGACTCATCACACCCCCAGACTTAACTGTTTGCGCGTCCCGAGCAAACAAAAATCTAAGCAGATAGGGAAAAATACTAGTTAACAAAGAAATTGCGATACGAAGTACCATGCGAAGTCGCATGCTCGCGCACGTAAAAATATAATAGAAGAAATTTCTAAGTATACAAAATAGTTTATATTTTTCACAATGCGTATCAAAATTTTATTATTACTCAAAAATAGAATCACGGTGAATCAACTGGTCACGCATAGGAAGAAAGTAGGCAGGCCACTAAGGTGAGCTTTGCCAAAGATCGGGGCTCAGGATCACCTCCAAAGGAATCCACCAATGTCAGGGACCATACGCTTACCCGTTCACACTCTCTCCACAGCACTAGTTAGACTCAAGCGCAAATCCGTAGGACTTTAGGATAATCATGGGGCTTGGGTTACGGTGAGGTAAACAATGATAAAAAGAAAGGCTATGCACCTAACCCAAATGAGCTAGCGTAAAAAGAATCCAACCGCTAACCACAATATATGCAGGTACACCACACCTCCAGACTTTAACTTTTAACAAATGGGTGTGTGCACCGCCTACTCCAAATATAATCACATTTCCAAAAAGATTTTCACTTCTTTTTTTTTCTTTTGCAAATATTTTTTTTTCATTTTAATTTCACAATTCAGCAGAAAATGACTTGGGAGTACTTCCACATTTTCACAAATAATAACACCACATCACATCCCAACATGAAAATATAAAACACTAAACTCGACTTGGGTGTGCGAGTAGGATAGGCTATGGGGCTTTGGTGAATGAAGGTGAAGCTGAATCAAAAGAAGGGTAGGCACAACGGGGCTAGCGAGGATATGACGTTAGGAACGGCACAAAGCTCAACCGGTCCAAAATGATGGCCTACATCACGCTTACGCTTGACTAACCATGCACCAATGCTTCGAGAGTAGCTTGGGGCAAGTTCTTAGCCACCGAGAAAGATAATCCTTCCTCCCGACTCGAGCAAAACGAGGCTAGTGGCGGCTACACACATCCCTATACTACCGTTTGATTCATACCGGATTCACCAACTTTTGAGTAGAATAAAAAGTCTTTACGTAAATAGAAAAATATAAAACTATAAGCATACAGAAAAATTTAATCTGCTCGAATTTCTACACGAGATGAGAGCAGTTGACTAGAAACACAACAAGGTCAACATTTTACCCCGTCTCACAATCCTATGTCAGCACCATAATTTTCCCAAATCTAACAAAGAAATGAGTTTAACTCGCATCACACTAATAGTTAAGCATGTGCTCAAGTGGGTGCAGTGGTGTGCAGTGCAATGAACTAATCAAAATAAAACTATAAAAGCTTCTAGTATGCACATGAGATGTGCACGTGCAAAAGGCAACAAAACTGGCTCTCCCCCAGACTTCAACTAAACTACACTGCATATGATAGAGAAATTAAAATCATAAAGAGCTCAGAGAAGAGGTTACCCAATGCTCAGCTAGTGAGCATACCAGAAGACACGTGAAAAACCGAAGCAGGTCCGCCATACGAAGAATCACAACCCCGCCAATGCGATGTTGTCAAGAATACCTGCAGGGGTGAGCTCCGCAAAAACAAAACAAAAATATACAAACTACAAAGAAATACTAAAACTAAATAGACATGAAAAAGAAAATGCAGAAAATGAAAGATAAGTACTGGAGTTATTGTCATCCCATCACGACTTATTCAGCTATGAAAAGGTTCTAGCTAATGGGCATGTGAAAAGAAAAATGCACAGGTAACTGTTCCAATATCCGTTTCGGTAATGGGTACCGATACGACGATAGAACAGTTACCCCTCTACCTAAATAGTAATACCTGCCCAACACAGGTAGAGGAAATAAGAAATAAGAAGAGGAGGAGCACTGGTCCTCGCTCATCTTATCACAAAAGAAATCCTTGCCTAGCAAGGTATCGTCTACAGGGAGTCTGCAGGAGGAGAAAGCGATGAATGGAGCTTCCTCGACAGAGAAGGAATCAACCTCCTCGCAAAAGAGGATGCTATCATCCATGACTCGAGCTGAAAGCTCCAAGTCCTCCTGAAGAACCTGCGAAGACTCAACCCGCACAGGCTTAGATACAGAAATGGGATCAAGAAATAAATGAGATGAATAACTAAAAGAATCAGAAATAGGGGGAGTGGTCCCGGTCTCACTCCCATCAGGATCCCGACATAGATCATCGACACGGTGTCATATGAGTCATGGCGAGGGGAATCCACGAGCTCGAGGTCCTCGGTGGTGGTTTGGACCTCCTCATCCATCAAGGAAGTGGAAACTTCCTCAACAAAGAGGATATCCTCATCAACACACCTCGGTGCGTCCACATGTTCCAAGACGTAATACTGTCCATTAATGAAAATAATATCCTCGTCAAACATGGGCACATCCTCAGGCTCAGAATCAAAATCCGGCCGAACATCATCAACCGACTCACTAAAAATAGGGATAGATAATTCTTGCAAAGAAGGCGGAGGAACAACAGCATCAGAGAAAATATGTGCAGGTTCCTCTAGGGGTGAATCAACAAGAGGGGAAGAGTGCATGGGTAGAGACGGTGCCACAATGTCGTCACACCAATCAGCAGAAAGTCTGATGGGTATATCCGCAGCAGTCCCCCATAGACAAGGTGGTGCTGTGAACATATCATCAGAATCAGAAAGGGCAGCCGATTGAGAGGTGGATGGAATGAATCGGATACCCGGTTCATCATCCTCCTCCAACTGGCGCTGAAATTCTGCGCAATCTTTCAACACGTGGTCGGTGCTACGACAACACAAACACCGTTTTCCATTACTCATCGGTCCAGGTGGGACCGGAGAGGAATAAGAAAAAGATGAATGCGTAGAAGAGGAGTGACCATAAGACCTGGGTTGGGTGTATGAAGTACCATAGGAAGACGATGCTCCATACACAGAACCACGAGAATTATGCTCCCAATCTTCAGTGGGGCACTCATCACTACCATGCCTATAATCCCCGCACCATCGGCAATGGATATTCATATAAGAATACATGGTGCAACAAGAATAATTCACCAACAGAAAGTTTCTAAGAAACAATTAACTACACAGCACAAATAAAAGAATAGGAAAACCTGCTACAGCAAAATTAAAACTAGAAGAGGAACAAATAAAAAAAAAACAGATTCTAAAAACTTAAATAAAGAAGAAACATGAAATATACAAATGGAAAAGGGCTTCTATCGCCTATCTTTCTCTCCAAAAACTCACACGACTGTGTTCCCCGCAACGGCGCCAAAAACTTGATGCTAAAGATCACGGCAGTGAACCGGTCGCACAAGTAATATAAAATGGGGGTTTTCCCAAGTATCGATCTCACAAGGAACACAGTAAGGTGGAGTTAATTTCGAGGACTTGAGATTGAAGTCCTCAAGTCGGAGCTAACTAAGGGGGTTTTGATGGTTGCGGAAACAGAAAATAAAAAGCTATCAACTACTTCTATGCAATGCCGCTATGCGATGCTTCGCCAGGCGGGATGGAAGACTAGTCGGGCTGTTATGCACCAAATCGCTAGGCGGATGGAAGAGTAGGCTCGCGGATGAGGTGGTGAGAATGGCGGGATGAGGGTCGTAAGCACCTCTTCGCAACGCACGCCACTAGCAATTGCTAGTGCGGCAAGGGTGGATGGTGGTGGATGGATATATGACGCAACTCAAGCAACTAAAGCGTAAACAAACACAGAATCACATAGACATGAATCTAGTAAAGTTTACATCTAAAGTGCAACAACATCAATATAAATACAGTTTTAACACACATATACAACAATAAAGCAAGTACAAGTCAAGAGATCGACCGAATCCGAAGTCTTGCTGAGGATTCACGGTTGGAATCGTCGGGTTGTCATTCCGCGTCCAAGCTCAGTCCTCAACTGCTTCTGGGGTAGAGAAGGGCTGTCACCACCTTCCAATGGCCCGTCTTCTTCGTCTCACGATAGCGGACGAAGTTTGCTAGCTTTCCTTTGCTTGATGGCTATGGTGTCAAACCCTACTTGAAGCTCACAGATGAAGGAGAAGGCCGAGAGGAAGCTCCGGCTTGGATTTGGCGGTGAAAGCTTGCCCGGAGCACCTCCCTAGGGTGGAAGATGAAGGGGAACGACGAGAAGGCGGAAAACGGCGGAGGAAAACGAGCGATCTCCGGATCTCTGGATTAGGGCGAGACCTGCACTATTTATACAAAAGCAGAAATGAACAATGCACACGATCACAGGCGCACGACCAGTGGTCGTGCGCACTATGTCCTGTGCTCGTGCGCACTGGCATGGAATAACAGGAAGAAGAACTGGGATAATGCGCACGAGTAGTGGCGCACGACCAGTGGTCGTGCGCACTAAGTCCAATGATCGTGCGATTACCCAGACAGGACTCCAGAAAAGAGGAATCAATGCACACGATCAGTGGCGCACGACCAGTGGTCGTGCGCAATATGTCCAGTGGTCGTGCGCTTACCCCAGGCTGATTCTAGAAAACGTAGAGTAGTGCGCACGATCATGGGCGCACGACCAGTGGTCGTGCGCATTAGATCCCATGATCGTGCGCAGTATTCCGGTTTCACCACCATCCCGGAACACGCACACGACCCCTGTACCGAAAGGAAAAACCAATCACTAATCTGTGCAGACATTCCAGACAATCACAAAAGGGAGTACAAACTATAAAAATAACAAAATACACAACCACGGGCATAAATGTGCACTTCCTATGGAAATATAGGCAAGATGAGATATGAATGATAAAGAACTAAAAGTGAAGTGCAAACGTGTGAAAACTAGCCCAGATGAGTCCGAAAATAGGTATAAAACATGGACACATCACCAAGGACCACAACATTATTGGAACTAAGTGGATCTTTAGGAACAAGTTGGATGAAAATGGAATCATCATAAATAATAAAGCTAGACTTGTTGCAAAGGGATATAGGCAGGAAGAAAGTATTGATTTTGATCAAACCTTTGCTCCAGTAGCCAGACTGGAGGCAATAAGGATGTTCCTTGCCTATGTAACGTACCAAGGGTTCAAGGTATATCAAATGGATGTTAAGTCAGCTTTTCTGAATGGAAATCTGAAGGAAGAAGTCTATGTAGAGCAGCCATCAGGTTTTGTTGATTCTCTTAAACCTGATTATGTATATAGACTTAGGAAGGCTTTGTATGGGTTAAAACAAGCCCCAAGGGCTTGGTATGAAACCCTGTCTAGTTTCCTCATTGAGAACAAATTCTCAAGGGTGAAAATAGACAAGACTCTATTCCTTAGGGAATCCAGAGGCAAGATTATCTTAGTCCAAATATATGTAGATGACATAATATTTGGGTCTACAAAAAATAGTCTTTGCAGAAAGTTTGCAAAACTTATGCAAGGACAATTTGAAATGATCAGTATGGGGGAACTTAAGTTCTTCTTGGGTCTCCAAGTTAGACATACTGAAGATGGATTATCCATATGTCAGTCTAAGTTCACCCTAGAGTTGATAAAGAAGTATGGTATGGAATCATCCACTACCATGAAAACTCCTATGGGGTCAAGCATGTCTCTAAGCAAAGATGATGCAGGGAAACCTGTAGATGAGACTTTGTATAGAGGGATAGTTGACTCCCTACTGTATTTGACTGCTAGTAGACCAGATATCATGTATGCAATATGTGTCTGTGCTAGGTACCAAGCTTGCCCTAAAGAATCTCATCTGACAGCAGTCAAAAGGATATTGAGATATCTTAAGGGCACACCTTATCTAGGCCTTTGGTACCATAGGAATGGAGATTTTGTACTGACAGGTTATTCAGATGCAGATTTTGCAGGCTGCAAGGAAGATAGGAAGAGTACCACAGGAACCTGTCAATTTCTAGGTGGAAGGCTGGTGTCATGGAGCAGTAAGAAGCAGACCAGTGTGGCCATCTCCACAGCTGAGTCAGAGTATGTGGCTGCAGGAAGCTGTTGTGCACAACTTCTATGGATTCAACATCACCTAGAAGATTATGGTATTCAAGTAAGTAGAACACCTTTATTTTGTGATTCTACAAGTGCCATTTCTATTGCAAATAATCCTGTCTCCCATAGTAGGACTAAGCACATAGAAATTAAATACCATTTTCTTAGAGAACATGTAGAAAAAGGAGACATTTCCCTAGAGTATGTTAAGACAGATAATCAGTTAGCTGATATGTTTACTAAGCCCTTAGATGAAACAAAATTCAATAAGTTTAAAATTGAATTAGGAATGATAAACTTAGAATAGTTTAAAAAATTGGCTAAGTAAAATAGTGTCGACACACAGAGTTGTCTGTGTCGACACATAGAAGTGGTGTCGACATTTCAGAGAAATGGTGTCGACACATCTAGACAGTAAGTGTCGACACTTCAGAGAATTAGTGTCGACACATCCAGAGTAGGTGTCGACACATCCAGGGTGTTGTCGACACTTAGGATTTACACAGAATTCGTCGAGTAGAGTCTCGACTAATCGTCGAGCTGAGATGTATAAGTGTCGACACATATATTCTGTCGACTATATTTGTGTCGACACATGGTTGTCAAGACATTAGAAGTAAGTGTCGACACTTTTCCACAGTGTCGACACATTTTAAGTATTTTGACGCGCCTTTTCACCTTCGATTCTGGAAAGGTATAAATAGGTTTTCTCCATTGTTTGTCGACACGCTCACCAAAGTTTCGAGACCAAACTTGTGTGTCGACATCTCTCTTCTCTAAATTCAAAATTTCTTCAAACCCTAATGGCGCCCAAGCTAGAAGAGAACATTAATGAAGGTTATGAGCTCGTGCGATACGCCTTTGATGACGCGGAACCGGAAATCCAAGGTTTGGTAACCCTAGTTGCAGAGACTGGGTTGGAGTATCTTATTTCAGAACCAATCAAGATCTGGAAGAAGGAGGTCCTTGAATTCATTAGTGCAGCTACACTTGATGAATCTGGACTCAAGATTAAGTCCAAAGTTAATGGGGCAAGAGTTAAGATTACCCAGAAAAGTCTCAGAAAGACTCTACATCTCCCTAGAACTAAAGAATAGGAAGATGTATCTGCTTCAAAGATAAGGGAGGCACTAGCATGGTGTGGACTTGATTCAAGCCTGAAGATTGGATCAGTTTTCAACAGGAAAGGCATGAACATGCAGGGCAAGTTCTTGTCTGAAATAGTTGGCAAGGTAATACTGAGCAAGCCTGATGGGCATGATAAAGGTAAATATAGCTACTGCCCAGACTGCTGTAAGTACTACTGCTAAAGAAGCCTTTGATAAGCAACTACAAGAGAGCCTCACTGCTGTTAAAACTTCCATTGAAGATTCTCAAAAGGCTATCACTGAAAAGCTCCAAAGGTTAAAACCTTTTTATAAAGATGGAGTTAACTATTTGAATGCTCAAATCAGATTCCAGAAGGATGATCTTAGAGATCATATAGAAAGAGAAGTCATAAAGGGGGAGAGGGTATTAGTCAAGGAAGGCTCTGACCATGCAAAATGGATTTCAAACAGCATCAGAGCCACCTGCATATTTTGGATATCCACATTTATGTGATGATGATAATGTAGCAGAGTCTGGAATAAATCCTGCATATTTTGGAGGAGAGCAAGCTGAAGTAGCTCAGGTGATCTACCCTCCTGCAGATTTTGACATGATACATCAGGAGGTACAGTCTATGTATAGTCCCCCTGAGGGTAATCAGAATGTTATTCTTGATAAAGTAGTACAGCCTGTGCCAGAGGCAATATTTAAAGAGCAAGAGGCATTATTAAAGGAGCAAGAAGCCCAATTATCTAAGAAGAGGTTCAGAGAGCAGGCTGAATTAAGGCCAGACTTTGAGCAATGGAGCCCAACCTCTAGGAATATCATATTGACTGCTTGGAAGGCTGCTAAGGATAATTTCCTAGAGAGGGGCAAATGGTATTCTGACCAGGAATGGAAAAAACATGAGGCTAGGCAAGAAGCCATAGTTCAATACAGAAGAAAGGCTAAATTAGGGAAGCTACCTCCTAATGCACAGGAGCCTAGCAAGTACTTCCCTAAGCCTTATCATTACTTTGATAGACAGAAGATAAGGGCTGAAGAATAGAAAAAGAAAGATCTTAAAGGGAAGAAGCCTGCTGATGACAATGAAGCTCCAGTTCAAGCAAAGATTCAATCTGGAAAGGGCATTATTATCAAGGAGCCAGAGCTGCCACAGGATAGAATTTTCTTAAGCTAACAATGTGTAATCATTTGCATCGAACTCCATGTAAACTTTTGATTAATAAAACTTTTGGAAGTTGTAAAAACAATGTTTAATGTTCAATCTATTACATTGTTATTATGAGATAATTGTTTATACATGTTTAGTATTTACCCTGTCATATAATACTGTTATACATCATGTTGAGTATTTGTTATGAATGGTGTATATCTTTGACTAAGGGTTATGACTTCTCCAAATAGGGAGAGATTGTTGGGTACATTGGAATATATGTACCAGATTTGAAGAAGCCTCACCCTACTCAATGATATACATCAAGGTGTATTTGATGTGCTTTGAGTTTATTTGTGCAGGTTAAGTAACTGCAGGATTGCAGGAAAAGTTTCTAAGTTCATGTGTAGACACCTAGAGATGCAGTGTCGACACTTATGAAGGCTTGTGTCGACACCTAGATAAGCTGTGTCGACACTTGGAGTAATTGTGTCGACACCAGAAAAGCAGAGTCGACACCAGAAGCAAAGTGTAGACACATACAGGGAGTGTCGACATACTGTGAAGTATTGTCAACATATTCTGTGTCGACACTTAGAGGCAGTGTCGACACTCAAAGAAACTTTGTCAACATCAAATGTGTCGACACCAGGAGGCTGTGTCGACACTCAGCAAACTTCAACAAAGTTAAAGTACATGTGTCGACACAAAGGAGATGTGTCGACACTCAGCAAGTTTCAACACATGAAGGCATGTGTCGACACAAAGGAGTTGTGTCGACACTCAGCAAGTATCAACAACAAAAGAAGATGTGTCGACACAAAGGAGATGTGTCGACACACAGCAGAATTCAACAAAGTATTAAAGAAGAATTACTTGTGTCGACACACTCAACCAGTGTCGACATATTCAACAGAAGGCTTGTGTCGACACACAGAATCAGTGTCGACACATTCTGAAGAAGCAGTGTCGAGAAGCTGTTACAATAACACAAGGAGTTGTGTCGACACCATCAAGGCTAGTGTTGATACTTAGTTTACTTGTGTCGACACTTAGTCTATTTGTGTCGACACATAATGACTATCTATCTCGACACTTTCAGACAGTGACAGAGATTTCAAGAAGTGACTGGATGATTTGACAGCTGTCATTTCAACCGGTCAACTGCTACTGTCAGAGCTGTCAGAAGGTTGTTAGAAACCGGATCAGCCGGTCACCATGGAGAAAGCTTATATAAAGGCTTATTCTTTCAACAGAAGATGACAACAACAACAATAAGTGAAGTAATCAATCAGAAGATTAAAACTAGAGAAGATCAAAACAGAAGATCTAAGAAGTTGGAGAGAGAGAGCTCCTTCTAAGAAGAGCAGATGTTGAACCAGGCTACAAAGTAAGATTCAGATTGAGATCTGAATCACAAGACAGAAGTTGATTGAAGATCATATTCATAGGAGATTCAACCCTACTGTGTTCTAATTCAAGAAACTTTGAAGAAAGCCAAGGGAGGTTGATCTCTACCAAGTTCTTCCAAGAACTCATCAAGAAGCCAGTCAACTCATCTCTCTCTTTTAGAGTTGTGGTTAATCACTTTGTATTATCAAATATCTGTAGGATCTTGTATAGATCTGAGCTGTAAGCCTATTTTATAAAGGCTGAGTGTAGGAGACTGTGTGCTCTGAGTGTAGGTCTTGTTGAAGACTGAGGTAGGGCCTTGTGCCTGAGTTGTAGGAGACTTTGTTCTCTGAGTGTAGGTCTTGTTGAAGACTGAGTGGTAGGGCTTTGTGCCTGAGTTGTAGGAGTGGGGACACTCTGAGTTGTAGGAATCTGTTTGGGCTTCTGAGCTGTAAGATCTGAGGATCTGAGGAGGAGTGCAGAAGTTAGGCCGAATCTAGTACACTACTTGATAGGCGAAGGGGGAAAGTGGATGTACCCAGACCTTGGGGAACCACTATAAAAATCTGTGTGCACTCTGTGTTTGTTTATTTCTGTGATTGCTGAGTTTTCTATGCTGAATTGCTATAAAGAATTGCAAGAACAGGTTTAATTAATTCAGTTTTTCTGCCTTAAATTTAAAAAGTTAAAGTTCACCTATTCACCCCCCCTCTAGGTGTTTAGGCACTATTTCTTTCAGTAACCTCCTCCTGGAACCGGTCCACGTAGCTCCCCAACGTCTCGTTCACTTCCTTCTTGATGTGGAACAGGGACTCCGACTCCTTCCTCTTCTTCGAGGTAGTGAACCTCAACATGAACCCCCGACGCAGATCCTCAAAGCAGTAGATGGAGCTGGCCGGTAGCTAATGGAACTACTCCCTCGCCTTCTCCCTGAGGGTGATAACGAAGAGCCAACACTTGAACCCGTCCGACATCTGACGAATGGTGACTACATCTTTGAACCATTGAACATGCTGGACCGGGTCTCCCTTCCCGGTGTAGTAGGACATCTCGGGTTCCCTGAACCCGTCTGGAACTGGAGCTGAAGAGACCAACTCGCTGAAGGGACTGTCTCCCCCTGCTGGGCGAGCTGGCGAATCTCGCGAGCCTAGCTCGTCGAACCGGCCTCGGCCTGTCGAGCCAGGGAAGAGCTCGCGCCCGGGGAGCTCGCACCCTCGGCCTTCCTCGGCCACTTCCTTCCCAGCTCGCCTGCCGGGGGAATCCTCGCCCAAAGAGGGGGCGGCCGCGATCTGGACTGCTGGAGTCGAGCACTCGGCCCGCGTGCCGAGTGCGAACTTGACGAGGCTCAGCACTTCATTCCTGAAATCTTCTAATATCCCCACCGTGGCGAGAGGCGGGGGGGGGGGGGGGGGGGGCGAGTTTGGTCTGTCAGATCCCTGTCCTCCTGTCATCGAACTCGCTGAAGCTTTTCTGCACTGACCACGCTCCACTCTCACCGCACCAAAATGTTGAAACTGAAAATCGGTCTCCTGTGGAGTTCGACCCTTGGGGAAGCGGTGGTCTCGCACCTACTTTACTCCTGCAGGCAAAACAACAGAAAACAAGGAAAGACCAACCCAAGGGCTTGGCGGGGAGGTCCCACCACACACCCGAAAGATCTCAGAGCGTTTCCCCTCCTTAGCCAGAGGCCGAGCTAAGGTACCCTCAGAAAGCACTTGAAAACTGGAGCAGGAAAGCACAGGAAGCATGCTTTCTGGGGTACCCCTTGGGTCCTATTTATAGTTTTTGAAATCTGAACTGCCAATAACCAAAGAACTGACCTGAAATTACCAGAAAACCCTCGGTTGGGTCTGCCAACAGCCAAACTCCGCTGTTTTGAAAGGCTATGGGCAGGCCAGCGGGGGCAAAACAGTAAAAAGTACCTCGTTCATCCAGGCGAGCTGGGGGGCTTGATCACCTCGGCAGGTCCTGCTCGCCTACTATTGCCGAGTTTTGCTGCGAGAGCGCGAGGCAGGACGGCGAGCTCGCCCATCCCTTGGTCTCCATCAGTTGTCCTGGGCCAGCTTGGCGGATGCCGAGCTCGGGGTCGACGATGGCTGATCTTTGGTCGACGAATGCTGAGCTCGGGCTCGGCTTCCCCACTACCGAGCTCGCCCGCTCCCCTTAGCCCGATCTGCCTGGCTCCTGGTGGCCTTGCTCGCCGGACACGGGGTTGTACACTTCCTGTGTCTTAATTTCGAGGCCGAAAGTTTTGTAGGAGGGGAGGGTTGTAACAGCCCGATTTTCTCAGCATGCCAATTTTCGGGTGACACGGCCTGGGACACGGGCGTGTCCCAGGGCGTGTCCTGCATGCGTCGAGTTTCGAGAGGATCAGTTGACGAATGGTCGACAAAATTTGGTCGCTTTTGGACACGACCTGTGATACGGGCGTGTCACAGGGCGTGTCAGTGCACCCGACGAAAGTTGCTCGAGGATCGTCGAGTGTCGAGTGTCTAGATGTCGACAAGTGAACACGGCCTGTGACACGGGCGTGTCACAGGGCGTGTCCCTTCGGTTCGACGAACTCAGCCCGACGATTTGGGGCTGGGGCGTGTCGACGTGCCGTGTATGGGAACACGGCCTGGGATACGGGCGTGTCACAGGCCGTGTGAGTCTCGGGTAATTTTGGGATTTTTTCAGCCTGATGAACACGGCCACAGACACGGGCGTGTCTGAAGGCATGTTGGGGATATGGCCCATGACACGGGCGTGTCACTGGTTTGGATAACTCGGTTGAGCACCGCTTGAGGCATACGACCATGGACACGGGCGTGTCACAGGACGTGTCAGACAAAATTTAGCTTTTCTGGCAAAATCATGGACGTCCGTTCTTTCAGCTGAGATCCGATGGCTGAACTGCCTCCCTGTTTCCTTAAGGCCGTGAATGAGAAGAGAAATCTCATTTTTCTCATTTGGTCTTCTCTTTCTTCATTTCTAGTGAGAGAAAGGGAGAGGAAGAAGGAGGAGGAGGCAAGGGGCTGGTCACCGGTAGTGCTGCAGTTTACCGACAAGAGATCCAAAGTTGGCGTTGCAGAGGAAAAGCTCTTGTGAGTCGCTCAAGCCAGCTTAGAGTTCATGGCACCAAAGAGGGCTTCAAGGGTAACAAATTTCTTCCTTGCCATGTGAAGGCTTCCTTTTGGCATATGTTTGTGATTCCCCCACCAAGAGGTGGCTGATTTTTGGGAGTCTTTGGGTGGATTAATGAAATCCCCTTTGTTGGCATATAGATCCGGAAATGGAGTATGAAATGGGCATGCTGTGTGAAGCCCATCTGGACAGGTTGGTCTGGATTGGTGATGTTGCATACGAACCGGAGAAGACTCCGTGATAAACTTGTAGTTTAAGGAGTCAACGGATTATACCTGTGAAGAGTAGTAGCAGGAAGTACTGGAGTGGTAGTCCAGGAAAATATCCGTGTTATGCTTGTGCTATTGGGTCGTACCTGTGAATGAGTAACAGGAAGTACTGGTGTGACCAGGAAAGGCCCTTTGTGATGCTTGATGTCGTAGGGTGTCCACCTGTGAAGAGAGTAACAGGAAGTACTAGCGTGCCCAGGAAAGACCCCTGACATTTGTGATATTGCGGTGTCGTACCTGTGAACGAGTAACAAGAAGTACTGGTGTGCCCAGGAAAGACCCGCTGTTGTTGTGAGAGAATGGGTGTAAGAATTATGCCCAGGCTTTGAATTCCAAAACAGGATCGGTGAGACCTACCCGCGCCTTTTTATAGCTGCGAGTACGCCGTGCTCGGTGATGACAAGGCGATTTGAGCAACGGGGGGTGGAGGATCCGACCTACGTTATGTCCGTCCGACGTGAGACCAGAAAGTGCGGTCTGTTGGAGCGCATAACAAGAGTCTTAGGCCTACGCGCCATGATACAACGGGGGGCTACGGGCCATCCCGATTCACTAAGACTATAAAACTCCGGATGCACGCCATGGAGTAAATGCTCAAAAGAGTTACCATTGAGTTGTGACCCTGATACGCTGGTGGGCAAGTGCTTTGCCAGAACACCAAGAATGTGCCCTGAGTGCACTGACCGTTGGGCCGGGTGGTGAACGATTGTGATGGCATGTGTGCATGAAATCACATTATATGAGATATATTGTCATGCTTGTGATATGATATGCCTGCAGGGAAGATTACCGCTGCCCCGAGAAAAGGGGTAGGGTCATTATAATTGGGTCAGCTGAATGCTGACCGTTGCTTCTGTTTGCCACCGTTGGGTGGATTGTTCCTATACAGGTGCTGGAGAGCCAAGCGGGACGCATAAAGGTTGAGGTCCTTGCTGTTGCTGGTGCTGCTACTGCTAGCCCTCGAAGGCTATTTGGAAATGCTTGTTGTGTTTTCTTTTATTGTGGCCGGTCTGCGCGCCAATGTTGGGGACACTGTTTGAATGCCTTGTAAGGCCATAATGCCAATGATGGTTACATGTTGTAAGACATTCCTTTATGCTATAAAATATGATGTTTTATTTGTTGGACATTCAAGAGAGGAGTTCATGTGATAGTATAGGCTTCCGCTAGAATGCTTTGTGATAGGTGCGCTGCGCTACTCTGGTATCATCCCATACCTTCACCGCCTGTTTTGTGATATATGTTGTGGGGCCCCGGCCGGACCTTCTAGTATATACCATATGAACGGATGGGGTTGTTACATTAGCCTTTTGGAAGCATTAATTAAGATGGTCTGAGAGACCAGGGATTCAACAGCTTTTTCCTGTAGGAAAATCCCAAGAATTCTGTTGGAACACCCTATTACTGATTTGGGCAAGGATCACTATGTCCTTAGGAAAATTGTTTTGACCTCCTTGTATAGTTTTTAAGGTCAATTAGATTGAGTCTAAGGGTTAGAATTTAGGCTTGAAAGCTGCCCCCAAGACCCTCAGATCAGATATTCAAATTCAGGAGACTAAGTCATTTTCGTCGAGCTCAGGTCGACGAATCGTCGAACTCAGTTCGACTATCTCTGAGATCAGTTCAACGAGTCGCCGAACTCCGTTCGACGATCTTCGAGCTCAGATCGACGTTTCTGTCTCTAGCTGTTTTCCCAGTCTCTGAGCTCAGGTCGACGATAGTTGAGCTCAGATCGACGATTTCTGTTTCCAGTCTAGTTTTAGTCTCTGAGCTCAGGTCGACGATAGTTGAGCTCAGGTCGACGATTTTCTGGAGAGATCGACGATTCTCAAAATTCAAATTCAGACAGTTATGAAATTCTATCTTATTTTTTCCCAGCATTTATTTCAAGGATCTTGTAGCCGTTTCAATTAATCTAGAGCAAGTTTCAAGGGAGATTTAAAGGAATGTTTTCTAGGACTTTCCTCCAGAGACAAAATTCATTTAAGGAAGTCATTAATGAGTGGCTAACGGCTATCTTGGAGACAGAGAATCAATTCATTCTTTTCATATGTAAGGAATAAAAGAGAATATTATCCTGCTACTCAAAACAGTCAAAAACAGTCATACATACAGAAAGAAAAAGATAGTCACAGACAGACACACAGACAGAATTCTTTCAGAACACACACCACTGAAGGAGATCAACATACAGAAAAGAAGATTTTCTAGATCTCTTTTGACTCAAGTGTTCAGAGGCTTCATCCATCAAGACTCCAGACACTACACATTTCAGCAACTGCTGGAATCATCCTTTGCTGGAGATCTCATCTACTCAAGGCCTATCACCCTAGTGCAAAGTTTCTTTTCCTGAACAACTTCCAGATCTCAGGGGGAGCTTTGACAACATCATCCACTAGTCTTCTCTCTGATTGTTGACAGAGAAGATCATCTCACCTCTTTCTCTTTCTACTGTAAAAGGGTTTCTCAAAACTCCCTTCAAAAGTTTTGTGCTGATTTCTGAGACCTTGTCAAAACTCAGTGGTGGCAAGACACCTGATGAAAAAATTTAGTTTGGTTTTTGAGCACCTTATCAAAAGCTCATTGGTGCCCAAGACACCTGATCAACTCATCCTGCAGTGGATTCCTACCTAGGGTGGTAGAAGAGTGGATGTACCCAGATTGATTGGGGAACCACTATAGCTCCTTGTGTCTTCTGGTTGCTATATTTTGTTTGCTGTGTGCTGTGTTTTTATTTCTTGTGTTGGGTCCGGCGTTCCTTCACTTGACCCGTGGCGCTCTTCTACTTATTTAAGAAATTAAGTAGCACCCTTTCCAACAGTCCGGGCTTTTGGAACAGTTGGTTATGCGCTTGATCCTTCAATTAGTATCAGAGGAGGTCACGGGTTCAAGACCGGGGGAGCGCTATTAAATCCTGATTTTTCCCTTCTACCTGTGTGGGTCCGGTGGGTCAGGCAACCGTGGACATGTGGTAACCCCACCTCTAAGCCGTGCAACCGTGGACATGTGGTAACCCCACCTCTGAGCCGTGTGGGCCATGTGGTAACCCCACCTCTGAGCCACGTGGGCCATGTGGTAACTCCACCTCTGAGCCGACGGGTTGTGCTGGACGCCGGGGGGGGGGGATTGTTGGGTCCGACGTTCCTTCACTTGACCCGTGGCGCTCTTCTACTTATTTAAGAAATTAAGTAGCACCCTTTCCAACAGTCCGGGCTTTTGGAACAGTTGGTTATGCGCTTGATCCTTCATCTTGCTTTCATAATTTTTATTTACTGCAAGCACCTTACACATATATTTAAATTAAGTCTTCCACTGCAAAATAATTTTTTTTACTTGAAAATTATTTTAATATACTCTATTCACCCCCCCTCTAGAGTTAAGGTAGATCTTATCCCCACTTTCAATTGGTATCAAAGGCAGGTTGGTTAAAATACCAGACCTTAGAGGTTGGTTAAAATACCAGACCTTAGAGGTTGGTTGTTATTCAACTAAATCTTCATCAGATTAGTTGTTCCTACAGGCTAACACCTGAACCAAAAGATCTCTGATAAGATCAATCTTTTAAAGAGGGTTTTTATTTTTATTATTTGTATTATATTTATCTTTATATAAAATCATGACACAGAACAAAGATTATGCTAGCACCAGACCTCCAGTGTGCAATCTATCTAAGTTTGCACTTTGGAAGGCAAGGATAAGATTATACATGAATTCTATTGATGAATATATCTTTAATTCTATTTTGACAGTGTGTCCAAGACCCCCAGCAAATACAAGCACAAGTGCTGTTCCACCTCCTTCAGGAACAGATGCAGAGATCAAAAAATGGAAAGTTGCAGATGCCAAAGCAATGAACATTTTGGCACAAACCATGTCTGATGAAATATTTCAAAAAGTAGCTGAATGCAACTCAGCAAAAGAGATATGGGACAAATTATCTGAAATAGTGTCAGGATCTGCAGATGAAAGGAAAGATAGAAGATCCCATCTCATAACTCAGTATGAGAACTTTAAGAAAGGAGAAACTGAGTCAGTTGCTGATATGTATAACAAACTCTGTCTTATAGTCAATGAACTGAAAACCTTGGACAAGGAGATCTCATTGACTAAACCCAATGACAAAATCCTAATGTGCTTCCCCAGCACTTAGGACTCAAGGATCTGGCCAATCAAGGATGCCAGAAGCCTAAATGAGATCACAACTGAGGCTCTTTTGGGCAAACTCAAGTCTTATGAGCTGCTCATCAAGAATAGAGAAGAGCAGAAGGTTGCTTCACCAGCAATCAGAAAAGAGAAATCAATAGCATTCAAAGCTATTGAACATCAGCCTGAAGACAAGGTCACAGACAATGAAGAGCTGCTAAGCTTACTGGCTAAAAGGTTTTATAAAATGGCCAGGAAGGACTTCAGGAAAAAGTCATTCAGAGCGCATAAAAAGCCAAGGTATGATAAGTCCAATAATAAAGAAATTATTTGTTTTAAATGCAGGAAACCAGGCCACATTGTGCCTGACTATCCAGAAAATCAGAATAAGGACAAGAAGGACAGGAAAGAAAGGAGAAGATACAAAGACTTCAGGAAAAACAGCAATGACAAACCCTCCTCCAGCAAGAACAAACATACCAGGAAGGGGTTTGTAGCTGAAACCTGGAGTGAAACAGAAGAAGAATCAGAAACTTCATCCAGCTCAAGTGATGATGAAGATGATGCTGAAGAAAAGGAGTTCTGCATGATGGCTATCAATGCCTCTCAACACAATACTGATGCAGAACAAAAGTCAGATTCTGAATCAGAAACTCAATCTGAAGAGGATCATGTAATAGACTCATTTAATTTTAATTCAGAAGACTTCAAATGTGAATTTAAGGCACTTTGTTTAGATCTATTAAAATCTGAGAAAGAAATTATTTCTCTCAGAAATCAACTGTCTGAACAAAGCACCTTAAAATCAGACAACCTCAAACTCTCTGAGGAGTTGGAATGCTGTAGGGAGCAAATAGCCTCACTGAAAAGTTAACTATCAGAGGCCAAGAAGTTTGAAGAATCCCTCAATGGAAGAAGTATCAAACTAATGGACATCACAAGCACAGTGAACTCAAGATTCAATAGTACACTGGGCTTGGGTGCTTCATCCAGCCAACCTATAGTATTAATAACCCAATCAAGTTTATCTCAGATAAAGGTAAGGGAGTTGTAGAGGTGGCTAGGAAGAATTCTGATTTACCTAAGAAAATAAAAGTTCAACAGAAAACGTCGAACGGAGCCCAACGATCGCCGAATGGAGCTCAACGATCTCAGGCTGAATCGTCGAACTCAGGTCGACGATCTCTGAACCCTGAACTCTGGCATAGTCGATCTTCGAACGGAGCTCGACGATCTGACCCAAGATCGTCGAACTCAGCTCAGAGATCGTCGAACAGAGCTCAAAGTTTTGAAAAATCTTTCAAAGGTAATTCAAAGTTCAATCCTAGAGGTCCTACATCTCAGAGGTTTAACCCTTATACTGAATGGATAATACCTCCTAGGATATATCATCCTGAAGGCTATAAGAGTCAACCAGGGATGTCTTTTATTTCAAAATTTAAAGGTTATCAACCTAGGCCCAAGGTAAACTGGGTCAAAAACAAATAAATTATTTTATGTACAGGTGAAGACCTATCCAACATCAAACCAGCAATGGTATCTGGATAGTGGGTGCTCAAAGCACATGATAGGGAACAAGGAGAATTTCACATTCTTCAAAGCCAAACTTGGACCCAAAGTAATATTTGGTGATTCAAACTTTGGACTAACAAAAGGATATGGTGCAGTCCAGATTGGCTCAGTCACATTCAAGAAAGTAGCTTATGTGGAAGGACTGAAGCACAACTTAATCAGCATCAGCCAACTGTGTGATGAAGGCTACCAAATGACTTTCAACAAATCCTCATGCAAAATCAAATCAGAGGATAACACAACTGTGTTGACAGGTAAAAGGAAAGGTAACATTTATCTTGTAGATTTTCTTTCAGCTAAGGTAGATATATGGTTGGTCAATTCCATTTGTAGACCTAATAAACTATGGCATAAAAGATTAGGACATATAAACCTTAGAACCATTGCTAGGCTATCTAAGGACAACCTTGTTAGAGGACTACCTTCTGGCCCATATAAGAAGGAAGGACTTTGCAGGGCTTGTCAATTAGACAAACAAACCAAAAATAGCTTCAAGTCACTTAATAAGAGCGATTCACCTAGGATTTTGTATCTGTTACACATGGATCTCTTTGGACCCATTACAGTACAAAGCTTAGGAGGGAAATCTTATACTTTAGTAGTTGTAGATGACTTCTCTAGATTCATATAGGTGTTCTTTCTGAGGAAGAAGTCTGATAACTTTAAGTGTTTGACAGAGTTTCTCAAATGCATACAGAGTGAGTTCAATACTCATATTGCCCTGATCAGAAGTGATCATGGGACAAAGTTTGATTCTCTTCTTATGCAAGAGTTCTGTCAAAGTGATGGGATCATGCACACTTTCTCAGCTCCTAGAACTCCTCAACAAAATGGGGTAGCTGAAAGGAAAAATAGAACCCTTATTGAATCTGCTACATTGTTGTCAGATACTCACCTTCCTCTCTCTTTTTGGGCAGAGGCAGTGAACACCTCCAACTATGTGTTGAATAGAAGTTTGATACATAAGCTGAAGGGCAAGACTCCCTATGAATTACTCAAAGGGAAGAAAACTAAAGTAGATTATTTTAAATTTTTTGGTTGCATTTGTTACATTCACAACAATGACAAGAAATACATAGCAAAATTTCAAGCTAAAGCTAATGAAGGAGTGTTTCTGGGATACTCCACGATCAGTAAAGCTTATAGGGTGTATAACAAATCTACTCTTAAAATTGAAGAATCTGTTCATGTATCTTTTGATGAATCTAACATGTCTTTTAAGGAGAAGAATGCTTCTACCATAGAATCTTTGCAGGTACACTCTCTTGTTGAAAATTTGGACAGGTTACATATTATACAAAAGGATGAAAGCAGTGAAGATGAAGAAGATATTCAACATCTTGGAGAGAATCTTCTTGAAGAGCCAGCTGTTGTTCCACAAGAGGAAACAATAACACAGGTTGGTGAACAATCAACACCCCCTGTTGATTTAGTAACATCAAGATACCATCCAATCTCCCAAGTGATTGGAGACATCTCAGCTGGTGTTCAAACTAGAAATCAGGTCAACCAAAACCTATTGCACACCTGCTTTCTTTCTCAAATTGAGCCTCAATCCATTCAAGATGTAGAATAAGATCCATACTGGATCATTGCAATGCAAGAGGAATTACATCAATTTAAATGAAACAAAGTTTGGGAACTAGTGCCAAGGCCAAAGGATCACTCCATTGTTGGAACAAAATGGGTGTTCAAAAATAAATTGGATAATCAAGGAGTCATTGTAAGGAACAAGACAAGGCTAGTTGCTCAAGGATACTCTCAAGAAGAAGGGATAGACTTTGACCAGACCTTTGCACCAGTTGCAAGGTTAGAGGCCATAAGAATCTTCTTAGCTTATGCAGCACACAAAGGATTCAAAGTATATCAAATGGATATAAAGAGTGCTTTTCTCAATGGAGACATCAAGGAAGAAGTCTATGTTAGACAACCCCCAGGTTTTATTTCTCCAACTCATCCTGATTATGTTTTCAAATTGCATAAAGCATTATATGGTCTAAAGCAAGCTACTAGAGCATGGTATGAGACCCTAGCATGCTTTCTTCTGAAAAATGATTTTATAAGGGGTATAGTAGACCAAACTCTTTTTATTAGAACCCATAAGTCCAATACCTTACTAGTACAAATCTATGTAGATGACATTATCTTTTGTTCTACTAATTCAAATCTGTGCAAAAGGTTTTCCAACCTAATGCATTCTAAATTTGAAATGAGTAGCATGGGTGAGCTTTCCTTCTTTCTAGGATTACAAGTCAAACAACATGCTGAAGGCATATTCATCTCTCAAACCAAGTATGCAAAAGAACTGGTTAAGAAATTTGGTATGTCTGAAGCATCATGTATGAAAACACCTATGCCTACTAATGCTGTATTAGATGCTGATGAACATGGGATACCTGTTGATCAGACAACATATAGAGCAATGATTGGCTCTTTATTGTACCTTACAGCTAGTAGACCTGACATAATGTTTGCTACATGCATATGTACTAGATTCCAAGTGAGCCCTAGAGAGTCACACTTAACCTTAGTAAAAAGGATTCTTAGGTATGTGAAAAGTTGTCCAAATCTAGGTCTCTGGTTGTAACATCCCATGTTACTTCTGGACCCCTCAACTTAGATTAGGTTAGGCATGGGGTGAGATTTGAGGAGATCAACTAGGTTTGACCCTAGGTAGTGGGTGGTAGCCATGTGGGGCCCACTATAAGACCTTAGTCAAACTAGGTCAAACTAGCCTGAGTGGGGACCCTAGCCACACCATGACCCCACCACATTGCCCTAACCCTAAAAACAATCTAAGTGGACCCTAGGGTATGTCACTGGGTCAACATTTTGACCCTAGTTGACCAAGGTCAACCTTGGGCTTAATTTGGTCAAACCTACACTCATAGGCCTAATTAACCTAAGTAGGGCACCCCCTTGACCCAAACCAAGTTGGGTGGTGCCACTAGACCCATTTCCACCAAGTGGGGTCAGTCCACCCACCATGGTTGACCAGTCAACCCTAAAAGTCAATTTGGTTAACAAATTGACCTAAAGAGTGAAATGAAGGCCAAGCCATTTCCCCTTGGACCAAGCCCACCAAAATTGGCCCATAGTCAGCCCAAGTGAACAAGACCAGTCCTACCCCTCTAAATCAGGAGAGAGTACATGCAAGGGGGTAAAATTGGAATTTTTAGGAAAAGAGGAGAGAGAAAGGGGAATGAAGGGAATAATGACCACATGGCCACCCCATCAGCTGGTTTTGGCTACCCAAAACCAGGTGGCCGACCTCCCCTATTCATTTCCAGCAGAATACCAGGGCTGTGAGCCACATGGCAGCTGGGTGAAACCTCCAAAGCTCAAAACCGAGCTAACATTGGAGTTAACTCCACATATAGCCCACCTCAGTCCAAACAGAGCTCACCATTAGCTTCAGAAGGCCGAGAGGAGTGGAATTCGACTGCTTAATCATGGAGAACGGTGGAGAATTGAGCTTTCGGGGTGGAGCTCGCCGGCGCACCACCACCACGGCAAACCGCCGCCTGACCCGCAGCCAAGCCCCGATTCAGGTGCGTTTCACCTCACCTCTTCCTGTACTAACTTTCTAGATCGATCTAGGGAGATATCGGGCTCAATCGAACCCGATGCCATGAGAGGAAATGGTGAAAATCGAGCTTTTCTTTTCTTGCTCGGGTTCGCCGGAGGAGCCAACTCCGGCGGCCCCACCACCGGGAAACGCTAGCCCCCACCTTAACGAAGGTGGTGGCGATATCCGCCGGCGGTGGTGGTGGCTCAGCTGGCCGGAAAAGGCCAGCCAACATCGTCCAGGAAGAAACAATCGTGGCCGTTAAATCATCGGGGACGATGACCAGATCCCGTCGGTTTTACTTTAAGATTCGTGCAAACAGTGAAATGATTTAATTTAATTATTGATAATTAATGTATGATTTTGTCACACTTTTTCAGTCACCATGCATGTTAAATTTAGGCCTCTTAGAGGCATTTCCAGAACTTAGCCCCTTAATGAAAAATGTAGCCTAGGGTCTTACCTTTAATATGCCACCCTAAACTTACATTTTGGTGTAGTGTACAGTCCTGTAGGACATTTCTCCTAGGACTGGTCCTAGAGTAGGGCAGAAATTAAATTGGATGCCCTGGTCACAATATTAGTCACCATGGCCCCAAAGTTTGGGCACATGCATGATTAGGGCATACTTAGCTCCTGCCAAACTTTAGGAATTTTTAGAGAATATTTTCCTATAGTATTTGCTAAAATATCAAAATATAAATAAATGACATATATGGAGTTCTACTCCTCCCCATAGCCCCAAATTTTGGTGGTGGGTCAGTGGGGTCATCCTTGGTGCATGATAAAAGTTTCAGCACCTTGAGTTCACTTCATGTTGGGGAATCCACTTGCATGTGCTAGCCTATGTTTAGCCTTGGTGTGCAAATAGCAAAAATGCAAATTGGTGTATTTAGCCCAATGGTGGCATGCAAGAGTCATGAAATTATTTACAGTGGTTCATTAGGGTAAATTTCATCCCTCAAATTAATGATGGAATTTTTGGAGTCAAAATTCCATTTATTGGAATTTATTTTAAATATAGTTATTTTGGAAATAAAATTGGAAAATAGGATTTATTCAAGTACAAATCCAAACAACTTTGCCAAGGCATAGATAACATCACATTTGACTTAGGAAAAATATGATTTCTCTGTTTTGAAGAACCTTTGGAGTAGATACCCTAAATTCCCCATTTTACCCTTATTTTGTAAATTCTTGAAATGATGGATTTATACCTCTGAAAAATTTGGAAATTATTCTACTGTCATAAAATGTTATTATTAGTCTTGCACAAATTTCTCAGAATTTAATGGATGCATTATTTGTGTTAAATTAGTACAATGGCATTTTGGTAAATATCTTATAATGGAATCCTATAGGCCATCTTACATTAAATGTTGATGATTCTCTGCCAATAGTCATAAATTAGTGTCCTAAAAGCTCTGTAAATTTTCTGGAATTTTTGTTTACATAATGCCTATACATCATTTGGAAAATGGAATTTTTGTGGAATTGATATTAAATTGAAAATGATAATAAATATTTTAAGGAAAATTATGAAATTCTGTAGGCAGCAATATTTTGTCAATATACATCTCAGGAAAAATTCCCTAGGTCAGTGGATACTTAATCAAACTACTTCATGTGTAAAGTGACCTAGCATTTAAATTAAAAGAATTAATTAAAGGACTATTTGGCCAAGGAAAATTATGAGAATTCTTTGGGTAGTTCCCTTATTCCATAATACCTTAGGATAAATATTTAGAGGCAAGATGCCTTAAGTTTTGGAAGATCACATTTCTAGGGTAAACATAGGTCATGGTCTGCATATAACACAAATAGGTCTTGCCTTAAGGGAAATACCAGGGGATTGATTATCGGCAGAAATAAGAGAGAGTTCAACATATGTAACCTGGTGGGTAGAGTTTTTCTTAGTGAGGGATCAAAAGTGCAAGTCTTAACTAGCAACTGGAGTGGGGATCGGCGGAAGACCGTCGGTTTTCCCGGTAATACCTTAAGTCACTAGGGTTGTACTAAAGTAATAAGGAGAGCTGGGGAGATACATGGGTAGCCATCAACTAAAATAAATATCCTTGCGAAAGGGAACGCTGGGCGTAATCCCAACACAGTTCCTAGTGCCCCTTGAGAGCCCTTCACAGGGAATACCGGGGGCAGTCCTGGGATTAACCTTAAATCTCTAAGTACAATAAACCGTAGACAAGAGTAGCTTAATAGGTTAGGACA
This sequence comes from Platanthera guangdongensis, assembly GCA_039583875.1. NCBI lineage: Eukaryota > Viridiplantae > Streptophyta > Magnoliopsida > Asparagales > Orchidaceae > Platanthera > Platanthera guangdongensis. The sequence continues at coordinate 56,061,486 of CM077154.1, forward strand.
TTGTTATACCTTCTCGCCCGTGTGGGGGTTGGAGAGATTTATGATATATGCTCACCCGTCTAGGGTTGGAGGGAGTTGGTATAAAGGCACTGATGTGCGTTCTCACCCGTTTGGGGTTTGAGGGAGTTGGCATAAAGACACTAATGTGCGTTCTCACCCGGGTTTGGGTTTGAGGGATTCAGGACGGGTTTTGGTCCTGCGAGCGGGAGGCTCGGTATGAATTACTTGCATGTGCATAAATATCGTGGCGGGGCATGCGGTACTGGCCGTTCGTCACACCGATGGCAGTACGGTGCACCAGGCGGTTGTGGGAGTTAGAGGGGCCAGTGGGTTGTTTTACACTGCGGTCTGGAGGACGACCCCCGATAACACACATCCGACCCAACAAGACTGATGGGTTTGTCAGCAAAGTACGTACGCGAGACTCTAGAGTGCACCTTGGACGTGTACAGAGGCGTATGAGAGGGGTCTAAGGCTTGGTAGTGTGCATACCAGTCTAGAAGCGGAGACGCCCGCTCCGCTGCTGCCGTAGCCACAGCGGTGGTACCCGAGAGTGATGCTAGCTCTCAAAAAGTGGGAACTAAAGGTCTGTGATCACAGAGTCATTGTGTGTGAGTTGCACTTACCTGCGCATAAAATTGCATCATATCATTCATTCATATTAGGTCATACGCTTCATAGATCCTTATCATATAAATTAGTATGGGCTCTTTTATATGATAAGTTAAATTTCCTGGAAACCCTAACTTATATATTTGTATGGGCATTTATATAAGTTAGGGTACGTTTGTGATGATAGCTTAGTGGTAGCTTAGCTTATTTACTTGTTCATACTGCTGTTTCTTTACTTTCCTTTACTGCACCGCTCTTACTTACTACTTGTACTGTACTTAGCATTGCTAGAGTAGAATTTCATTACTTAGTACCACTCTAGATAGATATTGTCACCTGCTTCCATTTTGCTACCCCTTGTTGTCCTCCGCTTCGTCCTCCCGCTCGGTGCCTAAGAGCTGCGGGGCGAGGTGCGGAGGAAACGACTTAATCTTTTTGACTAATGGTCGGTGACCAACTATTTTTAGGAGCCCGTGGAGATGGAGCACCAGCACGTCGAGGAGGCAGGACATGAGGAGCAGATACCGCTTCAGCAGGCTACTACCACTACTGTGCGTCCTCAGGTGGGACGAGTCTTGATGTTCTAGTGTAGCTTCCGCATTTATGATTTTGTGTGAGAGAGATTTGATGTACTGGGCATAAGCCCTTTTTACTCTTTCATTTGTTTGTTGTGGACTATTATGATGTACTATTCATTTCTTTTCATGATTGTACTGTGGCTTGTGGACTGGTAGTTTTACATATATAGATTACTTCTTCTTCTCATATTGGCCTACAGGTTTATGATCGTACTAGCCGGCAGAATCGGCGTGTTGCGGTGTCAACTAACCCGTGAGTTAGTGCCACCGTAAGACGGCGGTTCTGGGCATAAGACCCGGTAGCCCTCTTTGGTAAGGGGGAGGGGGGTCTTACACTGGTATCCAAAAGACTCAGCATTTGACTTAACTGGATTTTCAGATGCTAATTATGCTGGATGCAGAATAGACAGGAAAAGCACCAGTGGAACTTGCCAGTTTCTTGGTGACAGACTTGTCTCCTGGTTTTGCAAGAAATAAACATCTGTGTCCACATCAACTGCTGAAGCTGAATATATGGCAACAGGTAGTTGTTGCTCACAAATCTTGTGGATTCAAAATCAGCTCCTAGACTATGGCTACAACTTAGAGAAGTCAAAAATTTTCTGTGATAACACTAGTGCTATTTCTATAGCACAAAATCCAGCCCTCCATAGTAGGACAAAACATATAGAAATTAAGCATCACTTTTTAAGGGACAATGTTGAGAAAAATAAAATTGAACTTCAATATATCCCAACTGACTTGCAAAGGGGAGATATTTTCACCAAACCATTAGATGAAAAGAAACATACATTTTTCTTGAATCAGTTAGGAATGTTAGATGAAGGAAGTTTAAAATAAGATCTAAGATTTTAAAACTCTAAAATTGACCAAGATTAGGCAAACAATTTGATTTTTCTAGTGTCTATAGGTTATTTCTTATTTCTGAACTGCGCTCGACATTTTTCCCAAAGATCGTCGAACGGAGATCGATGTTCTTAGAAATCGTCGACCGGAGTTCAGCGCTTTCCAGATAGTGCTAAGCTATCCTCTTCCGGTCAGGATCGTCGAACGGAGCTCGACGCTCTCCAATATCGTCGAACGGAGATCGACGATGTTGAAGACCTTTCAGATTCCTTTAGAAGCCCAGATCGTCGAACGGAGTTCAACGATCTTTCCTTTTCTGCGTCGAACCCTAATATAAAATTCATTTTTTCGGCCGTCGTTCTCCCTTTGCGCTTTCATACTCTCTGCAGAATTTCCCTTTCCCTCCAAACTTTTCTACACTTGGTCTTTTGTTTGTTCATTTTTGCAGGTAAAAATGGTCGTTTCTGTTGCAGTTTTGGCAGCAATGAAATTTGATACTGTATTCGATATCGATATGGACTCATTTGAGAACAGTGATCAGATTTTCAAGGATATTCTGGATTTATTCAAAGATCAACAGCTAGTACACATCATGACCACAAGGATAAAACTGGCTGCAGATGAAATCAAAGAATGAGTGTATACTGCTCACAATCAAGATCAAAATACAGTGATTGGAACTATATCACGAAATCAGGTATCTCTTACTCCTACTATATTAATAGAGGTTTTTCAATTAAGTACTGGTCAAGATTCTCTTGAGTTGTCTGGAGAAGAGTTTGCAAGTATGCTTGATAGGATGAGTCATTCAGCAGCAAACCCTACTAAGATGCTTAAGAAAAATCTGTCAGTGGAATACAGGTTTCTAGCAGATGTTGTTGGAAAGGTCCTATTAGCAAAACATTCTGCCCATGATACCATATCCAGGTATCAATTCTGCTTAATGGGTGCTTTGGTGGATAAGAAACAGTTGAATTGGGGAGAAGTTTTCTTTGACCTAATTAAGAAGAAAGTGAATAAGAACTTTGTAAATTTTGGAAGGATTCTAGGGCTATTTCTTCATAGCAGATGCCCTGAGCTGCTTGTTTCAAATGGGATGCATATCAATGCCTCTAAGAGGTTAACCTATGCCCTCTTTGGAAAATGGGACAGGCAAATTGCAAAGCCAAGCAGAGCCTCTGCAGTCATCTCATCTTCAGGCACTAGGACTGATCCAGTCACTTCCCCTCAGGCAACTGCCCCATTAGAAGAACTGCCTGCCTCCTCATCTCCACCTTCTCCACCTACTGTTCCCTTAACAATTATCACATCCACCATAACCATCTCAATTTCATCCCCCATATATCTTCCATCTTTCACTCTCTTAGATGATTCCTATATGGATGACTCTCCCTCCTCACCCCTTGAGCTACCATCTTCTTCTACATCATATCAACAACTACTACAAGAAATCATTACTCGACCATCCTTCACTCCTTCTATCTCCATTCCATTAACTTGCATCTCCACCATTCCTATATCTCAACCATCAATTCTACCAACCATATCAACACTTTCTCCAACCACATCTACAGCTCCTCCTACATCCATCTCTGCCACACTCATCTCTACCTCTACTCAAGCACCACTTGAGCAAGTAGATCTCTCAGCCCTTGCAGATAAGCTCTATGAGATGTTAGCTCCAAGGCTATCACTCCTGCTAGAGACCTCCCTGGCTCCACTTCTGAAATCAGTTCAGGAGTTATCTGACATGCTTTCTTCCCTATCTCCTCCTCAGGCAATCCCTTCCGTTGGGTGCCTTGATCCAGTAACTACTGAATCTAGGCAGGGGGAGATGCCATATGAAGTAGAGAGATTGCCTGCTTCAGAGATTCCAGTTCCAGATCCAGTTCCAGTTATAACAGTTGACCTCAGGTCACTGGTGTCAAAGTTTGACACTGTTTACCTCAGTTGTCTTCCAGATTAGAACACTGAAGATCTTACTAAGGCCATTGTGCCTATTTCTAGCTGTGAGCCCAGCATAATATCTTCTTATATACATTCTTTCAAGGCTGTGGACAATGCTCCTTCAGTTTCTGTTGTTCCTGCTGCTGTTGCTGATGCTGTTTTAGTTTCTGATGATGTGCTTATGACAGAGGCTAATGTTTCTGAGCCTGCTGTTTCTGTTGTTATTTCTGAATCTATTGTTCCAGTTACATCTGTTAGTGCTGTTTGTGTTACAGCTGCTGCTGCTGCTGTTGTTTCTTCTGTTCAATCCCAACAACAAAGAGATTGCATCAAAAGGCTTGATGAACTATATGACAATCCTCAGAGCTCAGATACTAATCAATTTAGAACTGATTCTGATGATTCCTCTGCAACCATTGCAAGGAAGAGGAAAGCTAGAAGCAAGGCCCTAAAGAGAGTTCCCCAGGAGAAAATTAAAGATGTAAATAATATTCCATACTATATTTTGCATGATTGTCCAATTTCAGAACCATGGATGCAGTTTTCCAGGAATCAACTAAAGACAATTAAGAAAAAGAGGAAATATGATAAAGGATCATCTCACTTCAATCATCCTCCTCTGTTGGGTCCGGCTTTCCTTCACTTGACCCGTGGCGCTTTGCTACTTATTTAAGAAATTAAGTAGCGCCCTCTCCAACAGTCCGGGCTTTTGATGCAGTTGGGTATGCGCTTGATCCTTCAATTGGTATCAGAGGAGGTCACGGGTTCAAGACCAGGGGGGCGCTATTAAATCCTGATTTTTCCCTTCTACCTGTGTGGGTCCGGTGGGTCAGGCAACCGTGGACATTTGGTAACCCCACCTCTGAGCCGTGTGGGCCATGTGGTAACCCCACCTCTGAGCCATGTGGGCCATATGGTAACTCCACCTTTGAGCCGACGGGTTGTGTTGGATGCCGGGGGGGGGGGGATTTTTGGGTCCGGCGTTCCTTCACTTGACCCGTGGCGCTTTGCTACTTATTTAAGAAATTAAGTAGCGCCCTCTCCAACAGTCCTGGATTTTGGTGCAGTTGGGTATGCGCTTGATCCTTCATCCTCCTCCACCTCCTTCACCAGATGCAGGTATTGGTGGAAGTTTTGCTTATCAGTCATCTGCTGCTAAGAGTCAAAGCACCTCTCAGTTTCAAGGAAGATCTCAATCAAGAGAATATCAATCAAGAGGCTACCGGTCCAGAAGAGGATAGTATAGGGGAAATCAAAGAGAATTCAGAGTTTATTCCAAAGGTTATTCTAGGTAGCATCCTTGTCATAGGGAAGGACAAGGTCCCACTGACACTACATCTGGTCCTTTCCCTTATAAGTTAAGAGATCCAGTTTCTTCCAGAGCTACTCCTGATAATTCATCAAACAGATATGAATCTCCTGTTCCATTTGAAGACCCAGAGAATAATCCTACTTCTTGGACAACAAGAATAAAAGATTTGGTTGCTCTAGATCAAATTAAAAAGGCAAGAGAACAAGAAAGAGATACATCAAATTTCACCACTCTATCAGAACAGAGAAAGAAATAACTTGAAAAATATTCTTCCAGCAAATTCTTTGACTCAGAAAGCTTTATGAAGATGCACCCAGAAGCTTTAGTCCCCAGGACAAAACCTCAAAATTTTCTATGTTCAGATGATGACAGAAGATCCAAGAAAGAAGCTCTTAACTCTAACAGAGAAATAGTTCTCAAAAAGAGCAAGGAAAAGGAATGATTATGTAAGCTGACGGTGTTATCTATTCGGACTTTCTGATGTGATTTTATTTGTGTTTCTGTAATGTTGTTTTTGATTTTATATCTGCATTGTATGCTTTTTTTTCCTATGTCATGTAAATAGTAATCCTAACCCAAATATGAGGAGATTGTTGGAACACCCTATTATATATTTGGGCAAGGATCATTATGTCCTTAGGAAAATTGTTTTGACCTCCTTGTATAGTTTTTAAGGTCAATTAGATTGAGTCTAAGGGTTAGAATTTAGGCTTGAAGCTGCCCCCAAGACCCTCAGATCAGATATTCAAATTCAGGAGACTAAGTCATTTTCGTCGAGCTCAGGTCGACGAATCGTCGAACTCAGTTCGACTATCTCTGAGCTCAGTTCAACGAGTCGTCGAACTCCGTTCGACGATCTTCGAGCTCAGATCGACGTTTCTGTCTCTAGCTGTTTTCCCAGTCTCTGAGCTCAGGTCGATGATAGTTGAGCTCAGATCGACGATTTCTGTTTCCAGTCTAGTTGTAGTCTCTGAGCTCAGGTCGACGATAGTTGAGCTCAGGTTGACAATTTTCTGGAGAGATCGACGATTCTCAAGATTCAAATTCAGACAGTTATGGAATTCTATCTTATTTATTCCCAGCATTTATTTCAAGGATCTTGTAGCCATTTCAATTAATCTGGAGCAAGTTTCAAGGGAGATTTAAAGGAATGTTTTCTAGGACTTTTCTCCAGAGACAAAATTCATTTAAGGAAGTCATTAATGAATGGCTAACGGCTATCTTGGAGACAGAGAATCAATTCATTCTTTTCAGATGTAAGGAATAAAAGAGGATATTATCCTGCTTCTCAAAACAGTCAAAAACAGTCATACATACAGAAAGAAAAAGAGAGTCACAGACAGACACATAGACAAAATTCATTCAGAACACACACCACTGAAGGAGATCAACATACAAAAAAGAAGATTTTCTAGATCTCTTCTGACTCAAGTGTTCAGAGGCTTCATCCATCAAGACTCCAGACACTACACATTTCAGCAACTGCTGGAATCATCCTTTGCTGGAGATCTCATCTACTGAAGGCCTATCACCCTAGTGCAAAGTTTCTTTTCCTGAACAACTTCCAGATCTCAGGGGGAGCTTTGACAACATCATCCACTAGTCTTCTCTCTGATTGTTGATAGAGAAGATCATCTCACCTCTTTCTCTTTCTGCTGTAAAAGGGTTTCTCAAAACTCCCTTCAAAAGTTTTGTGCTGGTTTCTGAGACCTTGTCAAAACTCAGTGGTGGCAAGACACCTGATGAAAAAATCTAGTTTGATTTTTGAGCACCTTATCAAAAGCTCATTGGTGCCCAAGACACCTGATCAACTCATCCTGCAGTGGATTCCTAGCTAGGGTGGTAGAAGAGTGGATGTACCCAGATTGATTGGGGAACCACTGTAGCTCCTTGTGTCTTCTGGTTGCTATATTTTGTTTACTGTGTGCTGTGTTTTTATTTCTTGCTTTCATAATTTTTATTTACTGCAAGCACCTTACACATATATTTAAATTAAGTCTTCCACTAGAAAATAATTTTTTTTACTTGAAAATTATTTTAATATACTCTATTCACCCCCCCTCTAGAGTTAAGGTAGATCTTATCCCCACTTTCAATTGGTATCAGAGGCAGGTTGGTTAAAATACCAGACCTTAGAGGTTGGTTAAAATACCAGACCTTAGAGGTTGGTTGTTATTCAACTAAATCTTCATCAGATTAGTTGTTCCTACAGGCTAACACCTGAACCAAAAGATCTCTGATAAGATCAATCTTTTAAAGAGGGTTTTTATTTTTATTATTTGTATTATATTTATCTTTATATAAAACCATGACACAAAACAAAGATTATGCTAGCACCAGACCTCCAGTGTGCAATCTATCTAAGTTTGCACTTTGGAAGGCAAGGATAAGATTGTACATGAATTCTATTGATGAAGATATCTTTAATTATGTTTTGACAGTGTGTCCAAGACCCCAGCAAATACAAGCACAAGTGCTGTTCCACCTCCTTCAGGAACAGATGCAGAAATCAAAAAATGGAAAGTTGCAGATGCCAAAGCAATGAACATTTTGGCACAAACCATGTCTGATGAAATATTTCAAAAAGTAGCTGAATGCAACTCAGCAAAAGAGATATGGGACAAATTATCTGAAATAGTGCCAGGATCTGCAGATGAAAGGAAAGATAGAAGATCCCATCTCATAACTCAGTATGAGAACTTCAAGAAAGGAGAAACTGAGTCAGTTGCTGATATATATAATAAACTCTGTCTTATAGTCAATGAACTCAAAACCTTGGACAAGGAGATCTCATTGACTGAACTCAATGACAAAATCCTAATGTGCTTCCCCAGCACTTAGGACTCAAGGATCTGGCCAATCAAGGATGCCAAAAGCCTAAATGAGATCACCACTGAGGCTCTTTTGGGCAAACTCAAGTCTTATGAGCTGCTCATTAAGAACAGAGAAGAAGAGCAGAAGCTTGCTTCACCAGCAATCAGAAAAGAGAAATCAATAGCATTCAAAGCTATTGAAGATCAGCCTGAAGACAAGGTCATAGGAAATGAAGAGCTGTTAAGCTTACTGGCCAAAAGGTTTTATAAAATGGCCAGGAAGGACTTCAGGAAAAAGTCATTCAGAGCGCATAAAAAGCCAAGGTATGATAAGTCCAATAATAAAGAAATTATTTGTTTTGGATGCAGGAAATCAGGCCAAATTGTGCCTGACTGTCCAGAAAATCAGAATAAGGACAAGAAGGAAGGAAAGAAAGGAGAAGAGACAAAGGCTTCAGGAAAAACAGCAATGACAAACCCTCCTCCAGCAAGAACAAACATACCAGAAAGGGGTTTGTAGCTGAAACCTGGAGTGAAACAGAAGAAGAATCAGAAACTTCATCCAGCTCAAGTGATGATGAAGATGATGCTGAAGAAAAGGAGTTCTGCATGATGGCTATCAATGCCTCTCAACACAATACTGATGCAGAACTAGAGTCAGAGTCCGAATCAGAAACTCAATCTGAAGAGGATCATGTAATAGACTCATTTGATTTTAATTCAGAAGACTTCAAATGTGAATTTAAGGCACTTTGTTTAGATCTATTAAAATCTGAGAAAGAAATTATTTCTCTCAGAAATCAACTGTCTGAACAAAGCACCTTAAAATCAGATAACCTCAAACTCTCTGAGGAGTTGGAATGCTGTAGGGAGCAGATAGCCTCACTGAAAAGTTAACTATCAGAGGCCAAGAAGTTTGAAGAATCCCTCAATGGAAGAAGTATCAAACTAATGGACATCACAAGCACAGTGAACTCAAGATTCAATAGTACACTGGGCTTGGGTACTTCATCCAGCCAACCTATAGTATTAATAACCCAATCAAGTTTATCTCAGATAAAGGTAAGAGAGTTGTAGAGGTGGCTAGGAAGAATTCTGATTTACCTAAGAAAACAAAAGTTCAACAGAAAATGTCGAACGGTGCTCGACGATCGCCGAATGGAGCTCAACGATCTCAGGCTGAATCGTCGAACTCAGGTCGACGATCTCTGAACCCTGAACTCTGGCATAGTCGATCTTCGAACGGAGCTCGACGATCTGACCCAAGATCGTCGAACTCAGCTCAGAGATCGTCGAACAGAGCTCAAAGTTTTGAAAAATCTTTCAAAGGTAATTCAAAGTTCAATCCTAGAGGTCCTACATCTCAGAGGTTTAACCCTTATACTGAATGGATAATACCTCCTAGGAGATATCATCCTGAAGGCTATAAGAGTCAACCAGGGATGTCTTTTATTTCAGAATTTAAAGGTTATCAACCTAGACCCAAGGTAAACTGGGTCAAAAACAAATAAATTGTTTTATGTGCAGGTGAAGACCTATCCAACATCAAACCAGCAATGGTATCTGGATAGTGGGTGCTCAAAGCACATGACAGGGAACAAAGAGAATTTCACATTCTTCAAAGCCAAACTTGGACCCAAAGTAATATTTGGTGATTCAAACTTTGGACTAACAAAAGGATATGGTGCAGTCCAGATTGGCTCAGTCACATTCAAGAAAGTAGCTTATGTGGAAGGACTGAAGCACAACTTAATCAGCATCAGTCAACTGTGTGATGAAGGCTACCAAGTGACTTTCAACAAATCCTCATGCAAAATCAAATCAGAGGACAACACAACTGTGTTGACAGGTAAAAGGAAAGGTAACATTTATCTTGTAGATTTTCTTTCAGCTAAGGTAGACATATGGTTATTCAATTTCATTTGTAGACCTAATGAACTATGACATAAAAGATTAGGACATATAAACCTTAGAACCATTGCTAGGCTATCTAAGGACAACCTTGTTAGAGGACTACCTTCTGGCCCATACAAGAAGGAAGGACTTTGCAGGGCTTGTCAATTAGACAAACAAACCAAAAATATCTTCAAGTCACTTAATAAGAGCGATTCACCTAGGATTTTGTATCTGTTACACATGGATCTCTTTGGACCCATTACAGTACAAAGCTTAGGAGGGAAATCTTATACTTTAGTAGTTGTAGATGACTTCTCTAGATTCACATGGGTGTTCTTTCTGAGAAAGAACTCTGATAACTTTAAGTGTTTGACAGAGTTTCTCAAATGCATACAGAGTGAGTTCAATACTCATATTGCCCTGATCAGAAGTGATCATGAGACAGAGTTTGATTCTCTTCTTATGCAAGAGTTCTGTCAAAGTGAAGGGATCAGACACACTTTCTCAGCTCCTAGAACTCCTCAACAAAATGGGGTAGCTGACAGGAAAAATAGAACCCTTATTGAATCTGCTACTACATTGTTGTCAGATACTCACCTTCCTCTCTCTTTTTGGGCAGAGGCAGTGAACACCTCCAACTATGTGTTGAATAGAAGTTTGATACATACGCTGAAGGGCAAGACTCCCTATGAATTACTCAAAGGGAAGAAACCTAAAGTAGATTATTTTAAATTTTTTGGTTGCATTTGTTACATTCACAACAATGACAAGAAATACATAGCAAAATTTCAAGCTAAAGCTAATGAAGGAGTGTTTCTGGGATACTCCATGATCAGTAAAGCTTATAGGGTGTATAACAAATCTACTCTTAAAATTGAAGAATTTGTTCATGTATCCTTTGATGAATCTAACATGTCTTTTAAGGAGAAGAATGCTTCTACCATAGAATCTTTGCAGGTACATTCTCTTGCTGAAAATTTGGATAGGTTACATATTATGCAAAAGGATGAAAGCAGTGAAGATGAAGAAGATATTCAACATCTTGGAGAGAATCTTCTTGAAGAGCCAGCTGTTGTTCCACATGAGGAAACAACAACACAGGTTGGTGAACAATCAACACCCCCTGTTGATTTAGTAACATCAAGAGACCATCCAATCTCCCAAGTGATTGGAGACATCTCAGCTGGTGTTCAAACTAGAAATCAGGTCAACCAAAACCTATTGCACACATGCTTTCTTTCTCAAATTGAGCCTCAATCCATTCAAGATGCATAACAAGATCCACACTGGATCATTGCAATGCAAGAGGAATTACATCAATTTGAAAGAAACAAAGTTTGGGAACTAGTGCCAAGGCCAAAGGATCACTCCATTGTTGGAACAAAATGGGTGTTTAGAAATAAATTGGATAATCAAGGAGTCATTGTAAGGAACAAGGCAAGGCTAGTTGCTCAAGGATACTCTCAAGAAGAAGGGATAGACTTTGACCAGACCTTTGCACTAGTTGCAAGGTTAGAGGCCATAAGAATCTTCTTAGCTTATGCAGCACACAAAGGATTCAAAGTATATCAAATGAATGTAAAGAGTGCTTTTCTCAATGGAGACATCAAGGAAGAAGTCTATGTTAGACAGCCCCCAGGTTTTATTTCTCCAACTCATCCTGATTATGTTTTCAAATTGCATAAAGCATTATATGGTCTAAAGCAAGCTCCTAGAGCATGGTATGAGACCCTAGCATACTTTCTTCTGAAAAATGATTTTATAAGGGGTAGAGTAGACCAAACTCTTTTTATTAGAACCCATAAGTCTAATACCTTACTAGTACAAATCTATGTAGATGACATTATCTTTGTTTCTACTAATTCAAATCTGTGCAAAAGGTTTTCCAACCTAATGCATTCTAAATTTGAAATGAGTAGCATGGGTGAGCTTTTCTTCTTTCTAGGATTGCAAGTCAAACAACATGCTGAAGGCATATTCATCTCTCAAACCAAGTATGCAAAAGAACTGGTTAAGAAATTTGGTATGTCTGAAGCATCATGTATGAAAACACCTATACCTACTAATGCTGTATTAGATGCTGATGAACATGGGAAACCTGTTGATCAGACAACATATAGAGCAATGATTTGTTGAAATTTGTGAAGTGGAAGTGGGTGACAGGACAGGCCGGGCGGCCTGGGGCGGACAGCGTTGGCGGACTAGGCGGACTGAGATTTGCGGCCTGGTGGAAGGTCTAGTGAGAAGCCAGTTGTTCTTCTGGGCGGTTTGCACGGGTTGAGTCCGCAGACTATGCGGCCTGTTTTCTGCGGATAAGGTGTTTGCTGATTGGCTTTGCCAAGGAGCGGCCTGAGCGGATAAAGGCTTGTGGACTGATGCATTGCTCAGTGGCCGCGGGTGCAAGCTTGTGCTGATAGGCGGTTTGGCTCGTGTCCGCGGGTAGCTTGCGGACTGGAGTGTCCGCGGTGTGGGCTGTTGCGGACTGGGCTTAGAGCTTGGCTGAGGCCTTATCGAGCTCTGGTGGCACAGCAGGCGATTTGCTGTGGAGATCGATTGGCGGACTGGGTTTGGAGTCCGGGGTTGGCTGCTATTTTGGACAGAAGTGCGAGGAGCTCGCAGACTGATGGCGGTCTGTGCTAGGGTGTTTAACGGACGAGAATTTGAGTCCGCCATGCTCGCATTGGCCCTTGATGGTTTTGGACTTGGTCACACTTTGTGCCAAGGCCATGGTGTCCGCAGTATCCGCCAAGTCCGCTGTGACCGGGCGGACTGTTGCTATCTGCCTTTGGTCGTGAACTTGTGGCGGATTGAGGTGTGAGTCTTGCGGACTGCCTCGGGTTGGTGCGGACTGCCATTGAAGGGGGTTGCTGTCTTGCAGTGGTTGGAGCTTTGCGGGCTGATGCCTTGTCCGCATAGCTTGGGCGGACTGGAGAGGGTTCGTCAATGGTTGCCTTGCTCCTGGCGGTTTCCCTTGGTATCCGGCTAAGTCCATACGGACTCGGCGGACGGAGGTTTGCTATCGCATGGGCTGGGGTGGTGACTCTATCTCTTGGGCGGTGACCACACTCCTCACCTTGCCTATAAATAGGACCCCCTGGCATAACCTAAGTAATGAGAGTGAACAGTAAGTTGGGTTGAGCGAAGTGCTGCGGTCTGTGTTTGTCAGTCCGCGCGGATTGTTTCAGGCTGACTGTTTGTTGTGTGCAGGTTGCGCGGATAGCTTCAAGGAGCCAGGAGTTTGGCTGTGACTTCGGTCAAGTGCTTGGAAGTGTGCAGTCTCTGCGGACTCAGCAGGAGGTCGCTCTGCGGCTTGTCAGTTCTGTTTCACCTTTGCCAGCTTCAATAACCTGTCCGCCGGCTTCAAGCGGGTAGGGGTGTTCCTCAGTTCAGGTTCAGCAGGAGGCGAATAACGGTGTGTCCGCGCGGCCTCGCGGCTTCGGCGGACTCCTTGTCTATTCGGCGAATTGCAGCATAGCTCGGGCGAGCTCAGCGGTCTCGACGACCTCGGTGACCTCGCGGTCTCGGCGGACTCCGGTGCTGTCCGCCCGGCTTGTTTTTTTGGTGCTTTCTATTTACAGCTGTTATACTAGAGAAATCATGTCTCGCTATGTATGCCTCGTGTTGTAAAGAAGTAAATGTATAAAAGACCTGCTTGTGCCTCCATTGTTTGTTGGGATTAACCTTTGAACCTTTGATCCTTGGGTTCTATTGGTTCAACGTGAGAACTGGGTAGTTCCGAAGATATTAATTTGGCGTTTGGGCTATCTTGCTGACCACGTTGAGAAAATTTAACATGGTATCAGAGGGAGGTTTCTGAGGTTCAGTTGCGTGAGCGGAAGTCAGCCAGTGTTGTTACTCAGTGATTGAGTGGTGATCAACCTGTGTTGTTGCTCGGAGCTGCTGAAAGGTTGCCAACAGGTGTTGCAATGGAAGGGAGTTTGCAAGAGGTCTTGGCATTGAACTCTTAACGCTGACTAAGTTCAAGAAGTGGAAGTCGTGCATGAAGAGTTATCTTCTTGGCGAGGAGCTGTGGGAAGTCGTCGGTGGAGACGACAGACAGGAAGTCACTGCTTCTTTCGGTACTGCTGAGCAGGTGAGGCTCTGGAGAAGAACAAATACTAAGGCGGAGTTCATTCTGAAGAGAGCTGTGTCTCCGGAACTGTTTGATCACATCATTGGGTGTGAGTCGGCTACTGATATTTGGACAACCATTGATGAGTTGTTCAATAGGAAGAATGTGGCGCGGCTTCAGTTCCTGGAGAATGAGTTGGCCAGGGCAACTCAGGGAGACCTTTCCATCTCCAAGTACTTCTTAAAGATGAAGAGCTTGTGTGCTGAGCTGTCGGCACTGGATCCTGATGAGCCTATCTTTGAGGCAAAGATGAAAAGGCACATTATCCGCGGCTTGCGGAAGGAGTATGTGGCCTTTGTTACATCTGTTCAAGGGTGGGCTACTCAGCCGTCGTTGCTGGAGCTGGAGAATCTGCTTGCCTTGCAGGAGGGCTTAGCAAGGCAGATGGCTGGAGTGAATCTGAATCAGGAAGGCAGCGAAGCTCTCTTCTCAGGAAAGAAGAAAGGATGGGAAGGGAAGAAGAAGAAGAAGGTGCAGGCCGCTGTTGAGAAGGAGACTTCAACTTCATATCCGCCGGAGAGGAGCAATGCTCCTAAGGACTGGAAGAAGAATCTGAAGTGCTACCGGTTTCATCAGCGAGGGCACTTCAAGCGGGACTGTAAGGTCAAACTGCAGCCTGGGCATGCTGCGGGAAAGAAGGAAGCTTGCGCACGAAGTGAAGAAGCAGAATGGGGCGGAGCTTTCATGACGGGCACTTGTGTCCGGGCCTTGTCTGCTGAGGACTTCAACAGCGAGTGGATCGTGGACTCTGGGTGTGGTCACCACCTCATCGGAGACAAATCGAAGTTCACCTCCATGCAGCCTTACTCAGGTAATGAAGCTATTATCACTGCTGATAATACTGTTTATGCAGTAGAGAAAGAGGGGGTCATGTCATTGGGTAGTGATCAGGGGCTACTCACGTTAAGGAGTGTGTATCACGTGCCGAGCATGAAGAAAAACCTCTTCTCGGTGACCAATGCGGTGGACGCTGGGTATCACGTTCTGTTTGGGCCAACAGACGTGAGGTTCCTTCGCAACGTATCAGCGGTGAAGGCTGATGTTGCTCATGTTGGAAGGAGGGTGAAGAACTTGTTTGTTCTCTCCACCAATGCCTATGTTGATAGAATGAGGGCCAATGATAGCGCTGCTATCTGGCATGAGAGGCTGGGGCATGTTAGCATGGACAAGCTGAAGGCGATGGCAAGTAGAAGTTTGGTGAGGGGGTTGCCGAAGTTGTCCTCCTTTGGTGATGGGCATGTTTGTGCGGGCTGTCAATACGGTAAGGCACATCGCCTTCTGTTTGATAAATCACAAACAAGGAGCAAGAAACCACTAGAGTGCATTCATGGCGACCTGATGGGACCGACGGTTACTGCCAGCCTTGGTGGAAGCAGATACATGCTTGTCTTGGTTGATGACTACTCAAGGTATACTTGGGTGTACTTCTTAAAGGAGAAGTCGGAAGCCTTCCGTTTGTTCGTGGAGTTCAAGGAGTTGGTAGAAGGCCGGCTTGGCTTGCGGATTAAGAAGCTTAGAACTGATAACGGGGGTGAGTTTGTCTCCTCCGAGTTTTCTAACTTCTGCAGGAAGCACGAGATCCAATGGGAGCTTACTTGTGCTCACACTCCACAACAAAATGGGGTAGCGGAGCGGACGATCCGTCATTTGACAGAAACCTGCAAATGCTGGCTTCATGCGAAAGATATCCCAAGGTCCTTTTGGGCGGAGGGAATGTCTTGTACTGCTTATGTTATCAACCGGATGCCACTCAGCCCTATCGACATGAAGACTCCTATTGAGCTGTTGCTGAAGGAGAAGCCGTGTGTGGGACACCTTCGGGTGTTCGGTTCAACTTGCTACATGCATGTCCCAGATGCTTCACGGATAAAGCTGGATGCGAAGGCAAGGAAACTTGTCTTTGTTGGCTATGATAAGCGGAAGAAGGGATGGAAATGCATGGACCCTGTGACGAAGAAGTTCGTGGTGTCAAGAGACGTTGTCTTTGACGAGCTGACGTCATATGGAGGTGGCTCGGTGGAGCTAACCGGAAGTAGCAAGGTTGATGAAGCACCGGTGGAGGCTGCTGAAGGCTTGGAAGAGGAGCTTGCTGTTTCACCAGCAGCTCCTGTTGCTTCGAACTCCGAGGCTGAGCCTTCTGGCTCAGGAAGCAGGGGGAGCACTGCTCAATGCTTGCCCCAGGTAGGAGTGGAGCCCGAAGAAGCAACGGAAGCCGTGAGCAAGGAGCCATGTCTTCGGAGATCGAAGAGGGTGGTTAAGCCACCGGCTCGGTACTGTGATGGGAATGCAGTGAGCTTTGTCTCCTGCTTCTTTGCAGGTCCTCTGGATGAGCGAGAGCCTGCAAACTTCAACGAGGCCACTGGAGTGAAGGAGTGGGATGATGCCATGAAAGAAGAGATTGATGCTCTGAAGAAGAATGAAACCTGGGACCTTGTTCCCAAGGTTGATGGCATTACTCCGGTTACTTGCAAGTGGGTGTATAAGTTGAAGAAGAAGGCTGATGGGAGCATTGATCGGTTCAAGGCTCGCCTGGTCGCTAGAGGATTCTCACAGCAGTATGGAGAAGACTATGAGGAGACATTCAGTCCAGTTGCGAAGATGACTTCTGTAAGAGTGGTGATCGCCTTGGCTGCTAGCAAGGGATGGAGGTTGTGGCAACTCGATGTGAAGAATGCCTTTCTTTACGGAGAGATTGATAAGGACATCTTTATGGATCAGCCGCTTGGTTTTGTCTCTGAGAAGCATCCGGACTATGTCTGCAAACTCAGGAAGGCTCTCTATGGGTTGAAGCAAGCTCCTAGAGCTTAGTATGGGAAGATTGTAGAGCACTTGCAATTCTGTGAATACCTTGCTTCTAACTCAGATTCAAGCTTGTTCGTCAAGAAGAAGGGGGAGCTACGAGTCTTGGTCCTGCTGTATGTGGATGACATGATCATCACAGGGAACTCGGAGGGGGAAGTAGCAAGGCTCAGGGCTGAACTTGCTATACGCTTCGAGATGAAAGACTTGGGAGAGTTGCATCACTTTCTCGGTCTGGAAGTGGAGAGGAAGGAGTGCGGGGTTCTCATTATCCAGAAAGGTTATGCTGATCGCATTGTGAAGCGGTTTGGCATGGGCGAAGGGAAGAAGTGCTCTACTCCACTAGAATCTGGGCTGAAGCTTCGACGAGATGAGGGAAGGGTTCTTCATGATCCCTTGGTGTTCAGGGCTCTTGTTGGGAGCTTGATTTACCTGACGATTACAAGGCCGGATATTGCTTATGCTGTTGGCCGAGTAAGTCGGTATATGGCTGAACCAAGGCAATCTCATCTAGTGGCGGCAAAAGGAATTCTGAAGTATGTCAAGGCTTCTTCTGACATGGGACTCCTCTATAGAAGGGACGCGGAGTTTGCGTTGCTCGGGTACACGGATGCTGACTATGGCGGTGATTTGGATGATCGAAGGTCTACTTCTGGTTATGTGTTCACTTGCGGTTCAGCTGGCATCTCGTGGTGTAGCATGAAGCATTACTCGGTGTCAGTTTCAACCACGGAGGCGGAGTATAAGGCTTCGGCCTTGGCTACTCGGGAAGCCGTTTGGTTGAGGAGGCTTATAGAGGATGTTCATGAAGAAGTGCAAGGGCCTACTTTACTCCGGGGTGACAATGAGAGTGCTCTCAAACTGGTAAACAATCCAGTGTGTCACGCCAGGACCAAGCATATAGAGATTGATCACCACTTCATCAGGGAGAAGGTGTTGGAGGGGTCTCTGCTGGTCGGGCATGTTCGGAGTGAAGATAATCTTGCTGACATCTTCACGAATCCACTGTCGAAGGGGCCCTTTGAACGCTTGCGCAGCTTGCTGGGCTTGGTCACCACTTCCCACTTCAAGGGGGAGTGTTGAAATTTGTGAAGTTGAAGTGGGTGACAGGACAGGCCGGGCGGCCTGGGGCGGACAGCATTGGCGGACTAGGCGGACTGGGCGGACTGAGATTTGCGGCCTGGTGGAAGGTCTAGTGAGAAGCCAGTTGTTCTTCTGGGCAGTTTGCACGGGTTGAGTCCGCGGACTATGCGGCCTGGTTTCTGCGGATAGGGTGTTTGCTGATTGGCTTTGCCAAGGAGCGGCCTGAGCGGATAAAGGCTTGCGGACTGATGCATTGCTCAGTGGCCGCGGGTGCAAGCTTGTGCTGATAGGCGGTTTGGCTCGTGTCCGCGGGTAGCTTGCGGACTGGAGTGTCCGCGGTGTGGGCTGTTGGGGACTGAGCTTAGAGCTTGACTGAGGCCTTGTCGAGCTCTGGTGGCACAGCAGGCGATTTGCTGTGGAGATCGATTGGCGGACTGGGTTTGGAGTCCGGGGTTGGCTGCTGTTTTGGACAGAAGTGCGAGGAGCTCGCAGACTGATGGCGGTCTGTGCTAGGGTGTTTGGCGGACGGGAATTTGAGTCCGCCATGCTCGCATTGGCCCTTGATGGTTTTGGCCTTGGTCACACTTTGTGCCAAGGCCATGGTGTCCGCAGTATCCACCAAGTCCGCTGTGACTGGGCGGACTGTTGCTATCTGCCTTTGGTCGTGGACTTGTGGCGAATTGAGGTGTGAGTCTTGCAGACTGCCTCGGGTTGGTGCGGACTGCCATTGAAGGGGGTTGCTGTCTTGCAGTTGTTGGAGCTTTGCGGGCTGATGCCTTGTCCGCATAGCTTGGCCGGACTGGAGAGGGTTCGTTAATGGTTGCCTTGCTCCTGGCGGTTTCCCTTGGTATTCGGCTAAGTCCATGCGGACTCGGCGGACGGAGGTTTGCTATCGCGCGGGCTGGGGTGGTGACGCTATCTCTTGGGCAGTGACCACACTCCTCACCTTGCCTATAAATAGGACCCCCCTGGCATAACCTAAGTAACGAGAGTGAACAGTAAGTTGGGTTGAGCGAAGTGCTGCGGTCTGTGTTTGTCAGTCCACGCGGATTGTTTCAGGCCGACGGTTTGCTGTGTGCAGGTCGCGCGGATAGCTTCAAGGAGCCAGGAGTTTGGCTGTGACTTCGGTCAAGTGCTTGGAAGTGTACGGTCTCTGTGGACTCAGCAGGAGGTCGCTCTGCGGCTTGTCAGTTCTGTTTCATCTTTGCCAGCTTCAATAACCCGTCCGCTGGCTTCAGGCGGGTAGGGGTGTTCCTCAGTTCAGGTTCAGCAGGAGGCGAATAACGGTGTGTCCGCACAGCCTCGCGGCTTCGGCGGACTCCGTGTCTATTCGGCGAATTGCAGTATAGCTCGGGCGAGCTCAGCGGTCTCGGCGACCTCGCGGTCTCGGCGGACTCCGTTGCTGTCCGCCCGGCTTGTTTTTTTGGTGCTTTCTGTTTACAGCTGTTATACTAGCGAAATCACGTCTCGCTATGTATGCCTCGTGTTGTAAAGAAGTAAATGTATAAAAGACCTGCTTGTGTCTCCATTGTTTGTTGGGATTAACCTTTGAACCTTTGATCCTTGGGTTCCGTTGGTTCAACGTGAGAACTGGGTAGTTCCGAAGATATTAATTTGGCGTTTGTGCTATCTTGCTGACCACGTTGAGAAAATTTAACATGATTGGCTCTTTATTGTACCTTACAGCTAGTAGACCTGACATAATGTTTGCTACATGCATATGTGCTAGATTCCAAGTGAGCCCTAGAGAGTCACACTTAACCTTAGTAAAAATGATTCTTAGGTATGTGAAAAGTTGTCCAAATCTAGGTCTCTGGTATCCAAAAGACTCAGCATTTGACTTAACTGGATTTTCAGATACTAATTATGCTGGATGCAGAATAGACAGGAAAAGCACCAGTGGAACTTGCCAGTTTCTTGGTGACAGACTTGTCTCCAGGTTTTACAAGAAACAAACATCTGTGTCCACATCTACTGCTGAAGCTGAATATATGACAGCAGGTAGTTGTTGCTCACAAATCTTGTGGATTCAAAATCAGCTCCTAGACTATGGCTACAACTTAGAGAAGTCAAAAATTTTCTGTGATAACACTAGTGCTATTTCTATAGCACAAAATCCAGCCCTCCATAGTAGGACAAAACATATAGAAATTAGGCATCATTTTTTAAGGGACAATGTTGAGAAAAATAAAATTGAACTTCAATATATCCCAACTGACTTGCAAAGGGGAGATATTTTCACCAAACCATTGGATGAAAAGAAACATACATTCTTCGCGAATCAGTTAGGAATGTTAGATGAAGGAAGTTTAAAATAATATCTAAGATTTTAAAACTCTAAAATTGACCAAGATTAGGCAAACAATTTGATTTTTCTAGTGTCTATAAGTTATTTCTTGTTTCTGAACTGCGCTCGACGTTTTTCCCAAAGATCGTCGAACGGAGATCGACGTTCTTAGAAATCGTCGACCGGAGTTCAGCGCTTTCCAGATAGTGCTAAGCTATCCTCTTCCGGTCAGGATCGTCGAACGGAGCTCGACGCTCTCCAATATCGTCGAACGGAGATCGACGATGTTGAAGACCTTTCAGATTCCTTTAGAAGCCCAGATCGTCGAACGGAGTTCAACGATCTTTCCTTTTCTGCGTCGAACCCTAATATAAAATTCATTTTTTCGGCCATCGTTCTCCCTTTGCGCTTTCATACTCTCTGCAGAATTTCCCTTTCCCTCCAAACTTTTCTACACTTGGTCTTTTGTTTGTTCATTTTTGCAGGTAAAAATGGCCGTTTCTGTTGCAGTTTTGGCAACAATGAAATTTGACACTGGATTCGATATCGATATGGACTCATTTGAGAACAGTGATCAGATTTTCAAGGATATTCTGGATTTATTCAAAGATCAACAGCTAGTACACATCATGACCACAAGGATAAAACTGGCTGCAGATGAAATCAAAGAATGGGTGTATACTGCTCACAATCAAGATCAAAATACAGTGATTGGAACTATATCAGGAAATCAGGTATCTCTTACTCCTACTATATTAACAGAGGTTTTTCAATTAAGTACTGGTCAAGATTCTCTTGAGTTGTCTGGAGAAGAGTTTTCAAGTATGCTTGATAGGATGAGTCATTCAGCAGCAAACCCTACCAAGATGCTTAAGAAAAATCTGTCAGTGGAATACAGATTTCTAGCAGATGTTGTTTGAAAGGTCCTGTTAGCAAAACATTCTGCCCATGATACCATATCCAGGTATCAATTCTGCTTAATGGGTGCTTTGGTGGATAAGAAACAGTTGAATTGGGGAGAAGTTTTCTTTGACCTAATTAAGAAGAAAGTGAATAAGAACTTTGTTAATTTTGGAAGGATTCTAGGGCTATTTCTTCATAGCAGATGCCCTGAGCTGCTTGTTTCAAATGAGATGCATATCAATGCCTCTAAGAGGTTAACCTGTGCCCTCTTTGTAAAATGGGACAGGCAAATTGCAAAGCCAAGCAGAGCCTTTGCAGTCATCTCATCTTCAGGCACTAGGACTGATCCAGTCACTTCCCCTCAGGCAACTGCCCCATTAGAAGAACTGCCTGCCTCCTCATCTCCATCTTCTCCACCTACTATTCCCTTAACAATTATCACATCCACCATAACCATCTCAATTTAATCCCCCATATATCTTCCATCTTTCACTCTCTTAGATGATTCCTATATGGATGACTCTCCCTCCTCACCCCTTGAGCTACCATCTTCTTCTACATCATATCAACAACTACTACAAGAAATCATTGCTCGACCATCCTTCACTCCTTCTATCTCCATTCCATTAACTTGCATCTCCACCATTCCTATATCTCAACCATCAATTCTACCAACCACATTAAAACTTTCTCCAACCACATCTACAACTCCTCCTACATCCATCTCTGCCACACTCATCTCTACCTCTACTCAAGCACCACTTGAGCAAGTAGATCTCTCAGCCCTTGCAGATAAGCTCTATGAGATGTTAGGTCCAAGGCTATCACTCCTGCTAGAGACCTCCCTGGCTCCACTTCTGAAATCAGTTCAGGAGTTATCTGACAGGCTTTCTTCCCTATCTCCTCCTCAGGCAATCCCTTATGTTGGGTGCCTTGATCCAGTAACTACTGAATCTAGGCAGGGGGAGATGCCATATGAAGTAGAGAGATTGCATGCTTCAGAGATTCTAGTTCCAGTTATAACAGTTGACCTCAGGTCACTGGTGTCAAAGTTTGATACTGTTTACCTCAGTTGTATTCCAGATTAGAACACTGAAGATCTTACTAAGGCTATTGTGCCTATTTCTAGCTGTGAGCCCAGCATAATATCTTCTTATATACATTCTTTCAAGGCTGTGGACAGTGCTCCTTCAGTTTCTGTTGTTCCTGCTGCTGTTGCTGATGCTGTTTTAGTTTCTGATGATGTGCTTATGACAGAGGCTAATGATTCTGAGCATGCTGTTTCTGTTGTTATTTCTGAATCTATTGTTCCAGTTACATCTATTAGTGCTGTTTTTGTTACAGCTGTTGCTGCTGTTGTTTCTTCTGTTCAATCCCAACAACAAAGAGATTGCATCAAAAGGCTTGATGAACTATATGACAATCCTCAGAGCTCAGATACTAATCAATTTAGAACTGATTCTGATGATTCCTCTGCAACCATTGCAAGGAAGAGGAAAGCTAGAAGCAAGGCCCTAAAGAGAGTTCCCCAGGAGAAAATTAAAGATGTAAATGATATTCCATACTATATTTTGCATGATTGTCCAATTTCAGAACCATGGATGCAGTTTTCCAGGAATCAACTAAAGACAATTAAGAAAAAGAGGAAATATGATAAAGGATCATCTCACTTCAATCATCCTCCTCTGTTGGGTCCGGCGTTCCTTCACTTGACCCGTGGCTCTTTGCTACTTATTTAAGAAATTAAGTAGCTCCCTCTCCAACAGTCCGGGCTTTTGATCAGTTGGGTATGCTCTTCATCCTTCAATTGGTATCAGAGGAGGTCACAGGTTCAAGACCAGGGGGGCGATATTAAATCCTGATTTTTCCCTTCTACCTGTGTGGGTCCGGCGGGTCAGGCAACCGTGGACATGTGGTAACCCCACCTCTGAGCCGTGTGGGCCATGTGGTAACCCCACCTCTGAGCCATGTGGTAACTCCACCTCTGAGCCGACGGGTTGTGCTGGACGCGGGGGGGGGGGATTTTGGGTCCGGCGTTCCTTCACTTGACCCGTGGCGCTTTGCTACTTATTTAAGAAATTAAGTAGCGCCCTCTCCAACAGTCCGGGATTTTGGTGCAGTTGGGTATGCGCTTGATCCTTCATCCTCCTCCTCCTTCACCAGATGAAGGTATTGGTGGAAGTTCTGCTTATCAGTCATCTGCTACTAAGAGTCAAAGCACCTCTCAGTTTCAAGAAAGATCTCAATCAAGAGAATATCAATCAAGAGGCTACCGGTCCAGAAGAGGATAGTATAGGGGAAATCAAAGAGAATTCAGAGTTTATTCCAAAGGTTATTCTAGGCAGCATCCTTGCCATAGGGAAGGACAAGGTCCCACTGACACTACATCTGGTCCTTTCCCTTATAAGTTAAGAGATCCAGTTTCTTCCAGAGCTACTCCTGATAATTCATCAAACAGATATGAACCTCCTGTTCCATTTGAAGACCCAGAGAATAATCCTACTTCTTGGACAACAAAAATGAAAGATTTGGTTGCTCTAGATAAAATTAAAAAGGCAAGAGAACAAGGAAGAGATACATCAAATTTCACCACTCTATCAGAACAGAGAAAGAAATAACTTGAAAGATATTCTTCCAGCAAATTCTTTGGCTCAGAAAGCTTTATGAAGCTGCACCCAGAAGCTTTAGTCCCCAGGACAAAACCTCAAACTTTTCTATGTGCAGATGATGACAGAAGATCCAAGAAAGAAGCTCTTAACTCTAACAGAGAAATAGTTCTCAAAAAGAGCAAGGAAAAGGAATGATTATGTAAGCTGACAGTGTTATCTATTCGGACTTTCTGATGTGATTTTATTTGTGTTTCTATAATGTTGTTTTTGATTTTATATCTGCATTGTATGCTTTTATTTACTATGTCATGTAAATAGTAATCCTAACCCAAATAGGGGGAGATTGTTGGAACACCCTATTACATATTTGGGCAAGGATCATTATGTCCTTAGGAAAATTGTTTTGACCTCCTTGTATAGTTTTTAAGGTCAATTAGATTGAGTCTAAGGGTTAGAATTTAGGCTTGAAAGCTGCCCCCAAGACCCTCAGATCAGATATTCAAATTCAGGAGACTAAGTCATTTTCATCGAGCTCAGGTCGACGAATCGTCGAACTCAGTTCGACTATCTCTGAGCTCAGTTCAACGAGTCGTCGAACTCCGTTCGACGATCTTCGAGCTCAGATCGACGTTTCTATCTCTAGCTGTTTTCCCAGTCTCTGAGCTCAGGTCGATAATAGTTGAGCTCAGATCGACGATTTCTGTTTCCAGTCTAGTTCTAGTCTCTGAGCTCAGGTCGACGATAGTTGAGCTCAGGTCGACGATTTTCTGGAGAGATCGACGATTTTCAAGATTCAAATTCAGACAGTTATGGAATTCTATATTATTTATTCCCAGCATTTATTTCAAGGATCTTGTAGCCGTTTCAATTAATCTGGAGCAAGTTTCAAGGGAGATTTAAAGGAATGTTTTCTAGGACTTTCCTCCAGAGACAAAATTCATTTAAGGAAGTCATTAATGAGTGGCTAACGGCTATCTTGGAGACAGAGAATCAATTCATTCTTTTCAGATGTAAGGAATAAAAGAGGATATTATCCTGCTACTCAAAACAGTAAAAACAATCATACATACAGAAAGAAAAAGAGAGTCACAGACAGACACATAGACAGAATGCATTCAGAACACACACCACTGAAGGAGATCAACATACAGAAAAGAAGATTTTCTAGATCTCTTTTGACTCAAGTGTTCAGAGGCTTTATCCATCAATACTCCAGACACTACACATTTTAGCAACTGCTGGAATCATCCTTTGCTGGAGATCTCATCTACTGAAGGTCTATCACCCTAGTGTAAAGTTTCTTTTCCTGAACTTCCAGATCTCAGGGGGAGCTTTGACAACATCATCCACTAGTATTCTCTCTAATTGTTGACAGAGAAGATCATCTCAGCTCTTTCTCTTTCTGCTGTAAAAGGGTTTCTCAAAACGCCCTTCAAACGTTTTGTGCTGGTTTCTGAGACCTTGACAAAACTTAGTGGTGGTAAGACACCTGATCAAAAAATCTAGTTTGGTTTTTGAGCACCTTATCAAAAGCTCATTGGTGCCCAGGACACCTGATCAACTCATCCTGCAGTGGATTCCTACCTAGGGTGGTAGAAGAGTGGATGTACCCAGATTGATTGGGGAACCACTATAGCTCCTTGTGTCTTCTGGTTGCTATATTTTGTTTGCTGTGTGCTGTGTTTTTATTTCTTGCTTTCATAATTTTTATTTACTGCAAGCACCTTACATATATATTTAAATTAAGTCTTCCACTACAAAATAATTTTTTTTACTTGAAATTTATTTTAATATACTCTATTCACCACCCTCTAGAGTTAAGGTAGATCTTATCCCCACTTTCAAATTCTTCCAAAACACACTTCTTTCTTATTGTTCTTCTTCTTTATCAAGTCAAACAGGATTTTAGCCCAATTCACTGCCTTCTTATTCACAACAACACATATTACCAAAAACTATTGTCTGGTAATATAATCATGGACAGTATGCGTTCCTAGCAATACTTTGCCCACCACATCGGCTAAAAACTTATACTCAGAAGAAAATTTTTTCTTTAGTTACTTATTAGGGTTCTCTCCAATATGACTCATTTTATTCAACATGTCATCAAACTCAGAACTATCACTCTCTAAATCCTTTTCACCATTTATCAAACCAAAAACTTCAGTTAAGACTGCGGGGGTTAAAGAAATCTGGTTACCAGATATTGTGCCTATCATTGTGTCGGCGCCTGGAGTAGAGGGTTGTCATGAAGTTCTTCAACTGTTGTTACTCAAATAAAATCAGTATATCCAGGAAAATTTGATCAGAATGCTGAAATGATTCAAAGTCTATATCGAATCCCATGTCGAATTTCATTGCCGCAAGAGAGCTCGCCGGAATCGCCATTGATCGCCTGCAAAAGGAAACAGAAAGATCAAGTGCAAGGGGAACAAAAAGCACGAGATGGAGCTCGAAGAAAACCTAGTTATATGGTTTTCAGAATATGAAGTGGCAGACTCCATCCTGCGAAATAAAAATAATTCTTCGATCTGAGTTCGACAAAATATTTTATTGACAAAAGAGTTCGTCTTTGGTATTTAAAGTGTAAGGTATTTAAAGTGCAAGGTATTTAACTTGGCTTAAATCCCTTATCTTCACCTCTCTAACTCGAGTAATTTTATATATGTCATACTCTCTGTCTTTGGTATCCAGATGCTTGTAAATTTTTCATAAGCTTTACTTATTACATGTTTAGTTTCTTTCTTGACGACTATATACCTTACTAAGTGAAAAATAACTGAGAAAATTGATAATCCTCTGATACCAATTGAAAGTTAGGAGATAGACCTGATTTACTCTAGAAGGGGTGAATAGAGTAAATAAAACCTTTGGCTGTTTTAGAATTTATCAGAGTAAAATAGGTGATATCAATAGTAGTAACAAAAAATTGAAACAGTCTAAACTAATCTATCACAGCACAACAAGAACAAAGAGAAAATGATCACACACAGACAACACAAGAATTTTATAGTGGTTTCCCAAACTGAGTACATACACTCTTCTACCACCCTGGTAGGAATCCACTATCAGGTTTTTGATCAGGTGACTGCCACCACAAGATCTATTTATAGGGAGATCTCACAACCCTTTAGGATTTTGATCAGGTGCCCAAAAACCAGAAATAAACTTTTGAAGGGAGTTAATAAACCCTTTTACAGGAGGTTGAGAGAGTTGATGATGTCTTCTATTTTCTCTATACAACAAAGAAGACTTGTGGATTTTTGTTGTCAAAACTCCTTCTGAAGTAATAAATGGTTCAGAAAGCTTGGAGCCTTGCTCAGGATGTAGGTCTTCGGCCTTGTCTTGAGGAGATCCAGGAATTTTCTGTCTGTTTCAAAGTTGTTGTCCTTGAATATTCCTGGAGTAGAAGTAGAAGAAGATTCTTGATATTTGATGGTTGTTCTTCTTCAGTCTTCAAAAAGAACAAGATGAAAACATAATGTTTTCAGCACATAGAGAAGAAGTAGATATTCTTCTGTATATTTCTGTATCTCTTCTCTGTATTCTCTTGTGTTACCACTACTGGAACTCTAGATATATGGCGGAGGTTCGCACTGGAAGAGTTAGAGAAGGTATGGTTGAACGTCTATAATGGAATCAAAGAGGGTTCTGAGAGTCACAAATTACTATGTTCAGAATATTACTGTAAATTTTTAGCAGATTTCGAGTAAACGTCCGTATGATCATGTACATAAATAAAGGAATGAAATAAAAAGTTTTGTGTTACTCTTTTGTACTCTTTACTACAATTCACTGGTGAAAATCACTGCTGATCATTTTGGGAAGCCCGGAAAAAGGGTCTTCACACTGCTGGTCTGATGTCGAGTCTCTGCTGGTTTGAAAAGAGAAAATCTCTTTTATATTCTGCTGTCAAAATTCTCCTTTGAAATTTGAATTTCAATTATTAATTGCTGAATAAAACGGCTGGAATATATCCTTTAATGAGTTTCCCCAACTGTCCCATTATAATAAGCAAGTAATTAACCCTGATGAAGACCATAATTAATGTTGTCAATAATGGCTATATTCAGGAGAATATGAGCATTAATTACTCAGGAAATCACTGCTAAATAATAAAATAAATAAGGACAGAAATAAGAAAAACTTTTAAGTCTGGATCGGGACAAAATTCGTCGAGCTCTGAATAGAATTCATCTACTGGAGTTCCAAGTTCGTCGAGCTGATGATTCATATTTGTCGACCTGAGCTCAGCGAATTGCATTTTAAAAATGACTTGCCAAATCTGCGCTTTAAGTTCGTCGAGCAGAGAATATGTCTTCGTCGAGCTGAGTTCATAGAAAATAAACTGGAAAGATTCTGTCAAAACTGAACTCCAGATTTCGTCAAGCAGAGAATATGTCTGAAGGAAGAAATCGTCGACCTGAGATCGAATATTGTCAAGCTCAACTCAGAGAAATAACTCTGAGTTCGTCGATCTGCAATCGGCGATCGTCGAGCTGAGTTCGAAGAATTTCGAACTGATAATTTTGAACTCTGAATTCTTCTATGTCTGAGTATACTGAAGTTCTCTGCTGGCTGGTCCATGAAGGTTGAACCTAATGACTAGCCTAAACTCTAGGACTCATAGACTTGACCCTAGCTATACAATGTGGGTCAAACTCATCCTAATTAGTGAACCTAGCCCAAATCCAACTAGGGATCCAACAATCTCCCCCTATTTGGGTGAGGTCACTAATACAAACAAAGGAAAACAATCACAAAGCAGAATAAAATATATCTGGCAGAAAATAAAACATCCAGCAGATATGTACATAGGTGCTTCATGATTAACAAATAGAGTTCAGAAAATAAAAAAACAAACAAAACAATTATTTGTTCTTCTTTGGCTTCTCTTTGTCAGCTTTGTCAGATTTTTCAGAGGGCTGTCTGAAAATAATCTCTCTATTTGGATTTGCAGCTTCTCTTTTTGACATTGTCATGTTAGATGCTCCAATAATATTGCAAGAAGTGGACCTTGGAACTACTGCTTCAGGATGCAAATTCATATAATCATCTACATTGAAAAATTTATTTGTTTTAGCATACCTCTTGAGTTCTTCTTTTCTGTAAGATGACATTGTGGAGTACTGAGATGAATCTTTTCCTTCTGCTTTAGCTTTGTTGATCATAGAAAGTCCAACTAGCTCTTAAAACCTGTCCATTTTTGCAGTTGTTTCCTGTTCTAGATCTTCAAAAGGAATTGGAGGAGATTCTGGCCTTTTAGGACTAGAGTACTTCTTTGAATAATCAGGAGAAGCTGAAGTGCTTTTCTTATCTATAGCAGGAGGAGGCTTGTTCTGAGAGGATTGTTGCTGACTGCTGCTTTGTGGACTTGGCTTGGAGTGTCTTTGATAAGTCTTAGTGATTGGAGCTGATCTATGAGTGATACTACAGAGGCCCCAACTAATGGAGGAGGAGGAGGAGGGTCTTTCCTGAAGTGCTTAGGAGGAGACCTGTACCTTCTTCTCTTCTTCCTTTCTTTCTGCTCATTCTTTGATAACCACATCCATTGTGGCATCCTAGGGTAAGGAGCAATCTTTTGTAGAATGTAGTAGGTAGTGTCATGTGTAGGCTTTGGCTTAGGAGCAGCCTTTGGAACAATTTTTCGTTTCTTAGCAATCTTCCTCTTGGCTTTAGGATCATCAGATTCATCAGAATCTTCATCATCATTATCTTCATCAGAGGATTCTGGAGGGTTGTTATACAGGTCATCAATCTCTTTTAGAAGTTCCTTAGAGATTTGTTTTTCAGCTTGAGGTTGAACTGGAAGTTCTGTCTTTATAATACTTTCAGTAGTTGTTTGATTTTCTTCCTCTATATCTGCAAGAATGATATCATCCAGGTTTAGTAAAGGACTATCATCCATTTTGTAGACAGGAGGGGAAAGAGCTTTTTGCTCTGTAGTAGAGACTTATTTAAGAACATTCTCAGTCACATGTTCTTCTGAAATCACTAGTGCTGCAAAACTTGCCTTTAGTTGATTAGCAACTTTGGGGCTTATTGGTGAAGTATAACAAACTATAGCCATAGATTGCTCTGGGCAGACTTCTGGAAGAAAATTCAAATAAGCTGTATCAAAAGAATTTAACAAATTGAATAGATCTACTGTGGGATTGACAAGGCAATCACCAACAGTCAAAATTTCTAGAAAGTCAACTTGCTCATCTGTACAAAGCATATCAAAATCAACTGTTGTCTCAAATTCTGTATTCATATTTACATTTGCATCTACATCTGCTAGTTCATCTAGCTGTAAAACTGCTGATACCTCTGTTACTGCTGGAGGAGAGGAGACTGGAGCTTCTTCACTGGATATCTCCCCTGCCTAGTTTCAGAGGGTCCTGAAGCCAGGTCCCTAGAAGAAGGGACAGTGGGGGTAATGGAAATGAGGGAAAATAGGGATGAAATAGAATAATAAAGAGGTTTAATGGCCTCTGCTATAAGCTTTGAGAGAAGGGGAGTGATGAGTTCCAGAAGGGAGGGAAGGGAAGGGGGATCCATTTGCATAAACTCAGAGGGTGTCTGAGTTGATACAAAAGGATGAAGGATGAATGATGAAGGGAAAGTAGTGGTGTCTGTCATGTGCACATCCTGAGGTGATGGAGTATTGATGGGAGATGATAGCAGATCAAAGGATGGAATGGATGAGAGGTTATTGAGAGGATATCAGCTAGATGAAGAGGAAGTGGGGATTGGGGTGGTGTGGTATGCTCTGGAGATTGAACTAGTGTTGGTTGATGTTCAGGAGATTGAATTGGTGGTGTTGGAGTATGAGCTGGAGATGAGGATGGTTGTTGGAGGGTTGATGAAGGAATTGAAATTTGTGGAGGTGTAGGTTGTTGAGATGGAGGTGTTGGAATCTGGGTGGATGAAATTTTGATGGAGGGGACAACTTCTGGGAGTGGGGGAT
Organism: Platanthera guangdongensis; assembly: GCA_039583875.1. Taxonomy (NCBI): domain Eukaryota; kingdom Viridiplantae; phylum Streptophyta; class Magnoliopsida; order Asparagales; family Orchidaceae; genus Platanthera; species Platanthera guangdongensis. Next base: position 56,092,255 of record CM077154.1, read on the forward strand.
CAGCTGTTACAAGCTCTTATATACTCAGATGCTTTGGAAGAGGTTAAAGCCTTAGATAGCTTAGAGATTGTCCTCTTCCACCTTCCAAACAAGGCACATGTTAGCCTTTTGGAAGCATTAATTAAGATGGTCTGAGAGATCAGGGATTCAACAGCTTTTTCCTATAGGAAAATCCCAAGAATTCTTCCAAAACACACTTCTTTCTTATTGTTCTTATTCTTTATCAAGTCAAAAGGATTTTAGCCCAATTCACTACCTTCTTATTCACAACAGCACATATTACCAAAAACTGTTGTCTGGTAATATAATCATGGATAATATGCTTTCCTAGCAATACTTTGCCCACCACATCGGCTAAAAACTTATACTCAGAAGAAATTTTTTTCTTTAGTTACTTATTAGGGTTCTCTCTAATATGACCCATTTTATTCAACATGTCATCAAACTCAGAACTATCACTCTCTAAATCCTTTTCACCATTTATCAAACCAAAAACTTCAGTTAAGACTGCGGGGGTTAAAGAAATCTGGTTACCAGATATTGTGCCTATCATTGTGTCGGCGCCTGGAGTAGAGGGTTGTCATGAAGTTCTTCAACTGTTGTTACTCAAATAAATTCAGTATATCCAGGAAAATTTGATCAGAATGTTGAAATGATTCAAAGTCTATATCGAATCCCATGTCGAATTTCATTGCAGCAAGAGAGCTCGCCGAAATCGCGATTGATCGCCTGCAAAAGGAAACAGAAAGATCAAGTGCAAGGGGAACAAAAAGCACGAGATGGAGCTCGAAGAAAACCTAGTTATATGGTTTATAGAATATGAAGTGGCAGACTTCGTCCTGCAAAATAAAAACAATTCTTCAATCTTAGTTCGACCAAATATTTTATTGACAAAAGAGTTCGTCTTTGGTATTTTAAGTGTAAGGTTTTTAACTTGGCTTAAATCCCTTATCTTCACCTCTCTAACTCGAGTAATTTTTATATATGTCATACTCTCTGTCTTTGGTATCCAGATGCTTGTAAATTTTTCATAAGCTTTACTTATTACATGTTTAGTTTCTTTCTTGACGACTATATACCTTACTAAGTGAAAAATAACTTAAACAATTGATAATCCTCTGATACCAATTGAAAGTTAGTGGATAGACCTGATTTACTCTAGAAGGCGTGAATAGAGTAAAAAAAACTTTTGGCTGTTTTTGAATTTATCAGAGTAAAATAGGTGATATCAATATGTAACAACCCCATCCGTTCATATGATATATTCTAGAAGGTCCGGCCGGGGCCCCACAGTATATACCATAAAACTGTCGGTGTAGGTACAGGATGATACCAGAGTAGCGCATCGCACCTATCACAAGCATTCTAGCGGAAGCCTAAACTACTTGAACTCCTCATGAATGTCCAAACATAAAACTCCACATTTTAGATATATATAGGAATGTCTTACAACATGTACAAAGAGTTGGCCTTATGGCCTACATGGCTTTCAAACAGTGGCCTCAAACAGATTGGCGCGCAGGCCGACCACAATAAAAGAAAACATTCAAAAGAACATATTTAGCCTTCGAGGGCTAACAGCAGCAGCAGCAACACCAGCAGGAGCATCAACCTCTATGCATCCCGCTCGGCTCTCCAGCACCTGTGCAAGGGACAATCCACCCAACGGTGGCAAACAAAAGCAACGGTCAGCGTTCAGCTGACCAAATTATAACGACCCTACCCCTTCTCTCGGGGCAGCGGTATTTTTCCCTGCAGGCATATCATATCACAAGTATGGCAAGCTATATCATCAAAAGGTGCTTTCACGCACACAAGCCATCACAACCGTTCGCCACCCGGCCCAACGGTCCGTGCACTCAGGGCACATTCTTGGTGTTCTGGCAACCTCTTGCCCACCACCGTATCAGGGTTATCACCCAACGGTAAATCTCTTGAGCATTTACTCCAAGGCGTGCAGCCGGAGTTAGTCCTCGGACACCGGGATGGCCCGTAGCCCCCCGTTGTGTCATGGCGCGCAGGCCGAAGACTTTTGCTATGCGCTCCAACAGACCGCACGTTTTGGTCTCACGTTAGACGGACATAGCGCAGGTCGGATCCTCCACCCCCCCGTTGCTCAAATCGCCTTGCCTTTTCCGCGTACAGCGTACTCATGGCTATATCAAAGGCGCGGGTCGGTCTCACCAATCCTGTTCTTGGCATTCAAGCCTGGGTATGTCACTATACCCATTTCCTTACAGCAACAACGGGTCTTTCCTGGGCACACCAGTACTTCCTGTGACTCGCTTCACAGGTGGACACCGCCAAGTACAAATGTCAGGGGTCTTTCCTGGGCACACCAGTACTTCCTGTTACTCACTCGCTTCACAGGTGGACACCCTAACATCAAGCATCACAAAAGGGCCTTTCCTGGTCCCACCAGTACTTCCTGTGCCTCAATCACAGGTTGGACCCAAAACCATCACAAGGCTATTTTCCTGGGCTACCACCCCAGTACTTCCTGCTACTCCTTTTCACAGGTATAACCCGTAGACTCCTTACACTACACGTTTATCACGGAGCCTTCTCCGGTTCGTATGCAACATCACCAATCCAGACCAACCTGTCCAGATGGGCTTCACACAATATGCCTATTCCGTACTCCATTTCCGGATCTATATGCACAACAAAGGGGATTTCAAGCATCCACCCAAAGATTCCCAAAAGCAGCCACCTCTTGGTGGGGGAAATCACGAGATATGCCAAAAAGGAAGCCTTCACATGGCTAGGAAGAAAAGTCGTTACCCTTGACGATCGCTTCGGTGCTATGGCCTCCAAGCTAGTTTGCAAGACTCGCAAGAGCGTTTCCTCCGCAACGCTGGCTTCGGATCTCTCATCGGTAAACCACAGCACCACTAGCAGCAGCCCCCTTTCTTCTTCCTCCTCCTTTCTCTCTCTCTTTCTCTCTCTTGAAGAAAGATGAAGGCCAAAGTAAAATGACTAATCCTTCTCTAATTTCGGCCTTGAAGGAAAAAGAGCAAGAGGCTTCAGCCCTTGGATCCAGACTGAAGGAATGGACGGCCACGATTCTGCCAAAAACACATATTTTGACCCGACACGGCCTCGAACACGGCCGTGTGCCAGGCCGTGTGCCTCAAGCGGTGGTCAACCGACTTATCCAAACCAGTGACACGCCCACGGGACACGCCAGTGTCATGGGCCGTGTCACCAACACGCCTTCAGACACGCCCGTGTCTGTGGCCGTGTACCTGGGTGAAAAAAATCCCAAATCATCTCGAGACTTCACACGGCCTGTGACACGCCCGTGTCCCAGGCCGTGTGCCCAGACACGGCACAAAGACACGCCCTGTCGAAATCTTCGGCGGGCTGAGTTCGTCGCCTGATTTGACACGCCCTGTGACACGCCCGTGTCACAGGCCGTGTTCAACACGCGACACCCACTTCTCGACACTCGACGATCGTCGAGTAAAAATCGTCGAGAATGCGACACGGCCTTGGACACGCCCGTGTCCTGGGCCGTGTGCCTCCTCTCGACGGATCGTCGAGAGCAAAAATCGTCGAGACAAAGCCCAATCGTCGACACAACCTCGACACGCCCTGCGACACGCCCGTGTCGCAGGCCGTGTTACCTGACACGCCCTGGGACACGCCCGTGTCCCAGGCCGTGTCACCCAAATTTTCCTGTTTCAGAACTTTGGGCTGTTACAATCCTCCCCTCCTACAAGAAATTTCGTCCTCGAAATTTAAAGACAGGAAAGTAACAGAAACAGCAAGAAAAATGTGACAACACATCTAATTATGTATGTTACAACATTCTTGCTACCAATTACACAAACAGCTCAGGGAACTCTGCTCGCATGGTTTGCTCGCGCTCCCATGTCAGCTCTTCACGGCCGCAGTTGTCCCATCGGACTTTCACCATACCGACCGTCTTGTTTCGCAACTGTTTCTCAGCTCGATCTTCGATCTGAATGGGTCTAACTCTCGTTGTTAGCCCATACTCCACCGGCACACGATCATCCGTGATCACTTGAGCTGGATCTTTCACGGCTTTCCGAAGCACCGAGATGTGAAAGACATCATGTAACCCACCCAAGTCCGCCGATAGAGCTAGCCGATAAGCCGCTTCGCCAATTCGCTCAACCACTTCAAAAGGACCTAAATATCTTGGACTCAACTTTTTCAATCGTCGAATCCTGGAGACACCTTTGAATGGCTTGATCTTCAAGTAGACCCAATCGCCAACCGCAAATTCGACATTCCGGTGCTTGGCGTTGTAGTACTTCGCTTGTCGATCTTGAGCAATCAGCAATCTCTCTCGAATAGTCCGAATGGTTGAGTTTGCTTCATCCACCTCATTTGGTTTAACAACCCGGGCTTCACCCGCTTCTACCCAAGCCAAGGGAGTACGACACTTCCTTCCATATAGGGCTTCATATGGTGCCATCCCAATGCTTGCCTGGTAGCTGTTATTATACGCAAACTCGACCATATAGAGATGATCTTCCCATCTCTTTCTGAAGTCAAGGGCGCACATTCGGAGCATGTCCTCCATTGTTCTGTTGGTACGTTCAGTCTGGCCATCCGTTTGGGGATGAAAGGCCGTACTGAAAGTCAACTTCGTGCCCAACAGTCGGTGAACTAGCCTCCAATCATTTGACGTGAATCGCCCATCTCGATCACTTACGATGCTCCGAGGAACACCGTGAAGCCGCACAATCTGATCAACATATAATTTTGCCAAACTTTCAACCGAATCATCCCGCCTGTTCGGGAGAAAATGTGCTACTTTTGTTAGCCGGTCAACTATCAACCAAATGGAATCATTTCCTCGCTGCGATCTTGGCAATCCATGCACAAAATCCATGGAAATATCATCAAATTTCCACACTGGGATCGGCAGTGACTTCAAATAACCGCCCGGCTTTTGGCATTCCGCCTTCACCATCGCACATGTTTGGCATTTGGCTACATACAGGGCAACATCTTTCTTGAGCCCTGGCCACCAGAAATGCTTCTTCATATCGTTGAACATCTTTGTGCTCCCGGGGTGAATGGAATACTTGGTATAATGTGCTTCATACATCAGTTCTTCCCTCAGTTTCCCCACATTCGGGACACACAAACGGCCCTCTTTGTGCAAAAGACCATCAATCCAGGTGAATTTGCCCTCCGGCTCTTCATTTACATATCGTAAGAGATCTTCATCCAACTCCGTTGCCCGTCGAACTCGGTCCGCAAGGTCACATTGCACCTCGGTCCAGTTCAAACATGCAGTGGCAGTGGAACTCTTGTTAACACAATAGATCTCTAACACTTCCAACTCCTGGATAAGACGTTCATCATGCCTTTGCAACCAATTTGCTCTAGCCGGAACTCGCCGACTCAAGGCATCCGCGACAACATTCCCCTTCCCGGGTGTATAGTGAATCTCGAACGTGTAATCCCCAAGGAACTCCAACCACCTTCATTGTCGCATGTTCAACTCTTTCTGCTCTAAAAGATACTTTAGGCTCTTATGATCAGTATAGATCTCCACCTTCACGCCATAAAGGTAGTGTCGCCACAGCTTGAGTGCAAAAATCACCGCCGCTAATTCCAAATCATGGACGGGATAATTTCGCTCATGCACCTTCAGCTGGCGTGAGCCATAAGCAATCACCTTTCCGCTCTGCAGAAGAACGCATCCTAAGCCGCTTCCTGAGGCATCACTATAAATCACAAATCCATCGGTTCCACATGGCGAAGACAACACCGGCGCCGTGGTCAACCGAACCTTCAACTCTTCAAAAGCTCGTGCGCACTCTGGCGTCCAAACGAACTTCTGATCTTTTCGCGTCAGTGTGGTTAGCGGCAAAGCGATCCGCGAGAAGTTCTCCACAAATCTTCTATAGTAGCCCGCAAGTCCAAGGAAACTCCTGACCTCGGCCACGGAAGACAATCTTGGCCATTCTTGTATGGCTCGTATCTTCGCTGGATCCACTGCAATGCCCACTCCACTCACCACATGGCCTAAAAATGCCACTGACGATAGCCAAAACTCGCATTTCGAGAACTTGGCATAGAGCTGATTTTGCCTCAACGTGTTCAACACTAACCGCAAGTGAATCTCATGCTCAGCTTTAGACTTCGAGTACACCAGGATGTCATCAATGAACACGATCACAAACAGATCCAGGTACTCACGAAAAATACGGTGCATCAGATCCATAAACACCGATGGCGCATTACACAAGCCAAAGGGCATGACTGTGAACTCATAGTGCCCAGAACGCGTTCCAAATGCGGTTTTGGGAATGTCACCTTCCCGAATTCTTAACTGGTAATAACTAGACTTTAGGTCCAACTTCGAATAGACGGTAGATCCCACCAGCTGATCAAATAATTCATCAATCCGAGGTATAGGATACTTATTTTTCTCGGTCAGCTTATTCAATTCACGGTAATCTATACACAACTATAACCCACCATCTTTCTTCTTTACAAAAAGCACAGGCGCGCTCCAAGGTGACATACTTGGGCGGATATAACCTTGCTCTAGCATTTCTTGTAGTTGAACCTTCAACTCAGCCATCTCTTTAGGCGCAACGCGATATGGCGAGCGGGCCACAGGTTTCGCACCTGGCACCAACTCAAGTGTGAAGTCAATCTCCCGCTGGGGTGGTAGCCCAGGGAGATCCGCGGGAAACACATCCGTAAATTCTGCCACAATCGGAACCTCACACAAAGTGGCCTTAGGCTCAACAGCCTGAATTAGTGCAAAGTAACACTCCACACCCTTCCGAACAGCTTTGACTACCTGGAGTGCAGACATCAACGTCCCGCCCACTCCTCGCATACCCGCGAACTTGGTCTTCTGTTCGGTATTCTGGCCCAACGTGATTTCTTTGGACTGACAATCAATCATAGCATGCTGCTCCGCAAGCCAATCCATCCCAAAAATCACATCGAATTCCGATATTGGCAAAACAAATGCGGTTAAACAAAAATCCCGACTTCCTAACTGAACCGCCACATCGCAAGCTTGATCCGCAAGCATCCAACATCCATTCGGCAACACCACTCTGACGCTATCTGTCTTTGCACGACTGGGTATCCCAAGCCGCGTAAGAAACTCACGAGACAGAAATGAATGCGATGCACCTGTATCAAACAGTGCTCGCGCCAGCGTGTCCCGAATCATTACAAAACCTATGACAACCATGTCACACACACAAACCACAAACATAGGCGTACTAAGCAAAGCATACAAACAATCGCATATGCAAAACTAAACTCATACCTGTGACCACGTCACTCTGCTTGATGGCCTCTTGCAGGCCAAGATTGTAGACTCGGGGTTGCGCCTGCGAGGCAGAGGAATCCACCACCGCCTTGCCTTTTTCCGCATAAGATGCTCCCGCCTTCTTTTCACTTTTCGGCGGCATCCGACAATCTCGCGCAATATGCCCCATCCTACCACAATTGAAGCAGGTACGAGTGTCTGGCTTGGAGGTTGCCCCTGATGTTGCTCCCGTTGCAACCGATGAAGGAGCTTGTCCACTAGACTTGGACTTCTTACCCCATCTCTTCTTATAAAACGATTTTCCCGATCGGGGCGCCTTCCACTCTTGTTGCGACACAACGAAAGCTCTCTTCCCTTGCACCCTCTTCATGTCCTTTTCCAACGCGGTTGCGGTGTCAACCAACGCTTGGAAGCCTTGGTTCACAGAACTGGACACAAGGAACCTCAGCTCGTCCCTCAGCCCTTCATAGAACCGATTAGTCTTTCTCTGCTCATCAGCAAAAATGGAACCCGCATACCGCCCCAAGCGAGTAAACTCATGCAGGTACGCGTCAATACTGCCCTCACCTTGAGTCAACCGTTGGAATTCATTTTCCATGGCTATCCGTTGAGCCACAGGAAGGTGCTTCGCAAGGAAGAGCCGGGAGAATTCTTCCATCGACACTTGGGTTAACGGACGACCCGCCAAATGATGCAACTCCATCTCATCCAACCATAAACGCGCTTCTCCTTCAAGCAAGAAGGTGGCTAAGGTAACTTTCTGATGTTCCGCCGTGCCTATCGCCGTCATCACTCGCTTGACGCGCGATAACCAATCCTCAGCCTGCGTTGGGGTTCCCGCTCCCGAGAACGTAGGCGGATGGAAACTCATAAACCGCGTTAGCTGCTTCTCAGCCGCTCGAGGAACCACATCCATAACAGGTTCAGGCCTTGCCACCGCCTGATCTGGCCTCACAGCCGCTTGTTCCTGCCTCAGTGGCTGACCTTGGATCATGGTAAATAAGGCCTCTGCAACTAAACGGACATGTTCCACAGACGGTGGAGGTGTAGGCACCGCAGCTGGTGCCGTACTTTCATCAGAACGCTGGGGCTCAGACGGCCCAGCTCCACTTCGTGTCACCTAAAGGTGGACAAGACACACACATTAGCGGTCGTACCCAAGCAAACAACACAAAATAGGAACACACAGGTTCCGCAAACACACAAAATAGGAACACGCAGGTTCCTCAAACACATCAAGTTGCATTCCTATCATGGACATTCAGGAGTTCAATCGTAGACTATGGTGTGCACAAACACGTGCTCGCCACCCCACAAAAGAAGTCGACCACGACTTCGAGAGGGAAAGACCAAGACAACCGATACCAAAAATGTAATAACCCCATCCGTTCATATGATATATTCTAGAAGGTCCGGCCGGGGCCCCACAGTATATACCACAAAACAGTCGGTGCAGGTACAGGATGATACCAGAGTAGCGCATCGCACCTATCACAAGCATTCTAGCGGAAGCCTAAACTACTTGAACTCCTCATGAATGTCCAAACATAAAACTCCACATTTTAGATATATATAGGAATGTCTTACAACATGTACAAAGAGTTGGCCTTATGGCCTACATGGCTTTCAAACAGTGGCCTCAAACAGATTGGCGCGCAGGCCGACCACAATAAAAGAAAACATTCAAAAGAACATATTTAGCCTTCGAGGGCTAACAGCAGCAGCAGCAACACCAGCAGGAGCATCAACCTCTATGCGTCCCGCTCGGCTCTCCAGCACCTGTGCAAGGGACAATCCACCCAACGGTGGCAAACAAAAGCAACGGTCAGCATTCAGCTGACCAAATTATAACGACCCTACCCCTTCTCTCGGGGCAGCGGTATTTTTCCCTGCAGGCATATCATATCACAAGTATGACAAGCTATATCATCAAAAGGTGCTTTCACGCACACAAGCCATCACAACCGTTCGCCACCCGGCCCAACGGTCCGTGCACTCAGGGCACATTCTTGGTGTTCTGGCAACCTCTTGCCCACCACCGTATCAGGGTTATCACCCAACGGTAAATCTCTTGAGCATTTACTCCAAGGAGTGCAGCCGGAGTTAGTCCTCGGACACCGGGATGGCCCGTAGCCCCCCGTTGTGTCATGGCGCGCAGGCCGAAGACTCTTGCTATGCGCTCCAACAGACCGCACGTTTTGGTCTCACGTCAGACGGACATAGCGCAGGTCGGATCCTCCACCCCCCGTTGCTCAAATCGCCTTGCCTTTTCCGCGTACAGCGTACTCATGGCTATATCAAAGGTGCGGGTCGGTCTCACCAATCCTGTTCTTGGCATTCAAGCCTGGGTATGTCACTATACCCATTTACTTACAGCAACAGCGCGTCTTTCCTGGGCACACCAGTACTTCCTGTGACTCGCTTCACAGGTGGACACCGCCAAGTACAAATGTCAGGGGTCTTTCCTGGGCACACCAGTACTTCCTGTTACTCACTCGCTTCACAGGTGGACACCCTAACATCAAGCATCACAAAAGGGCCTTTCCTGGTCCCACCAGTACTTCCTGTGCCTCAATCACAGGTTGGACCCAAAACCATCACAAGGATATTTTCCTGGGCTACCACCCCAGTACTTCCTGCTACTCCTTTTCACAGGTATAACCCATAGACTCCTTACACTACACGTTTATCACGGAGCCTTCTCCGGTTCGTATGCAACATCACCAATCCAGACCAACCTGTCCAGATGAGCTTCACACAGCATGCCTATTCCGTACTCCATTTCCGGATCTATATGCACAACAAAGGGGATTTCAAGCATCCACCCAAAGATTCCCAAAAGCAGCCACCTCTTGGTGGGGGAAATCACGAGATATGCCAAAAAGTAAGCCTTCACATGGCTAGGAAGAAAAGTCGTTACCCTTGACGATCGCTTCGGTGCCATGGCCTCCAAGCTAGCTTGCAAGACTCGCAAGAGCGTTTCCTCCGCAACGCTGGCTTCGGATCTCTCGTCGGTAAACCGCAGCACCACCAGCAGCAGCCCCCTTTCTTCTTCCTCCTCCTTTCTCTCTCTCTTTCTCTCTCTTGAAGAAAGATGAAGGCCAAAGTAAAATGACTAATCCTTCTCTGATTTCGGCCTTGAAGGAAAAAGAGGAAGAGGCTTCAGCCCTTGGATCCAGACTGAAGGAATGGACGGCCACGATTCTGCCAAAAACACATATTTTGACCCGACACGGCCTCGAACACGGCCGTGTGCCAGGCCGTGTGCCTCAAGCGGTGGTCAACCGACTTATCCAAACCAGTGACACGCCCACGGGACACGCCCGTGTCATGGGCCGTGTCACCAACACGCCTTCAGACACGCCCGTGTCTGTGGCCGTGTACCTGGGTGAAAAAAATCCCAAATCATCCCGAGACTTCACACGGCCTGTGACACGCCCGTGTCCCAGGCCGTGTGCCCAGACACGGCACAAAGACACGCCCTGTCGAAATCTTCGGCGGGCTGAGTTCGTCGCCTGATTTGACACGCCCTGTGACACGCCCGTGTCACAGGCCGTGTTCAACACGTGACACCCACTTCTCGACACTCGACGATCGTCGAGTAAAAATCGTCGAGAATGCGACACGGCCTTGGACACGCCCGTGTCCTGGGCCGTGTGCCTCCTCTCGACGGATCGTCGAGAGCAAAAATCGTCGAGACAAAGCCCAATCGTCGACACAACCTCGACACGCCCTGTGACACGCCCGTGTCGCAGGCCGTGTTACCTGACACGCCCTGGGACACGCCCGTGTCCCAGGCCGTGTCACCCAAATTTTCCTGTTTCTGAACTTTGGGCTGTTACACAATAGTTGTAACATAAAATTGAAACAGTCTAAACTAATTTATCACGGCACAACAAAAACAAAGAGAAAATGAACACACACAGACAACACAAGAATTTTATAGTGGTTCCCCAAACTGGGTACATCCACTCTTCTACCACCGTGGTAGGAATCCACTATCAGGTTTTTGATCAGGTGACTGCCACCACAAGATCTATTTACAGGGAGATCTCACAACCCTTTAGACTTTGATCAGGTGCCCAAAAACTAGAAAAAACTTTTGAAGGGAGTTAATAAACCCTTTTATAGGAGGTTGAGAGAGTTGATGGTGTCTTCTCTTTTCTCTATACAACAAAGAAGACTTGTGGATTTTTGTTGTCAAAACTCATTCTGAAGTAATAAATGATTCAGAAAGCTTGGAGCCTTGCTCAGGATGTAGGTCTTCGGCCTTGTCTTGAGGAGATCCAGGAATTTTCTGACTGATTCAAAGTTGTTGCCCTTGAATATTCCTGGAGTAGGAGTAGAAGAAGATTCTTGAAATTTGATGGTTGTTCTTCTTCAGTCTTCAAAAAGAACAAGATGAAAACATAATGTTTTCAAGCATATAAAGAAGAGGTAGATATTCTTCTGTATATTTCTGTATCTCTTTTCTGTATTCTCTTGTGTTACCACTACTGGAACTCCAGATGTACGGCGGAGGTTCTCACCGGAAGAGTTAGAGAAGGTATGGTTGAACGTCTATAAAGGAATCGAAGAGGGTTCTGAGAGTCACAAATTACTATGTTCAGAAGATTACTGTAAATTTTAGTAGATTTCGAGTAAACGTATGTATAATCATGTACATAAATAAAGGAATGAAATAAAAAGTTTTGTGTTACTCTTTTGTACTCTTTACTACAATTCACTGGTGAAAATCACTGCCGATCATTTTGGGAATCCCGGAAAAAGGGTCTTCACACTGCTGGTCTGATGTCGAGTCTCTGCTGGTCTGAAAAGAGAAGATCTCTTTTATATTCTGCTGTCAAAATTCTCCTTTGAAATTTGAATTTCAATTATTAATTGCTAAATAAAATGGCTGGAATATATCCTTTAATGAGTTTTCCCAACTGTCCCATTATAATAAGCAAGTAATTAACCCTGATGAAAACATAATGTTGTCACTGCTAAATAATAAAATAAATAAGGACAGAAATAAGGAAAACTTTTAAATCTGGCTCGGGACAGAATTCGTCGAGCTCTGAGTAGAATTCATCTACTGGAGTTCCAAGTTTATCGAGCTGATAATTCATATTTGTCGACCTGAGCTCAGCGAATTGCATTCTAAAAATGACTTGCCAAATCTACGCTTTAAGTTCGTCAAGCAGAGAATCTGTCTTCGTCGAGCTGAGTTCATAGAAAATAATCTGGAAAGAATCTATCAAAACTGAACTCCAAATTTCGTCGAGCAGAGAATCTATCTGAAGGAAGAAATCGTCGACCTGAGCTCGAATATCGTCGAGCTCAACTCAGAGAAATAACTCTGAGTTCGTGGATCTGCAATCGGCGATCGTCGAGCTGAGCTCGAAGAATTTCAAACTAATAATTTTGAACTCTGAATTCTTCTATGTCTGAGTCTACTGAAGTTCTCTGCTGGCTGGTCCATAAAGGTTGAACCTAATGACTAGCCTAAACTCTAGGACTCATAGACTTGACCCTAGATATACAATGTGGGTCAAACTCATCCTAATTAGTGAACCTAGCCCAAATCCAAACTAGGGATCCAACAATCTCCCCCTATTTGGGCGAGGACACTAATACAAATAAAGGAAAACAATCACAAAGCAGAATAAAATATATCTGGCAGAAAATAAAACATCCAGCAGATATGTACACAGGTGCTTCATGATTAACAAATAGAGTTCAGAAAATAAAAAAACAAACAAAACAATTATTTGTTCTTCTTTGGCTTCTCTTTGTCAGCTTTGTCAGATTTTTCGGAGGGCTGTCTGAAAATAATCTCTCTATTTGGATTTGCAGCTTCTCTTTTTGACATTGTCATGTTAGATGCTCCAATAATATTGCAATAAGTGGCCCTTAGAACTACTGCTTCAGGATGCAAATTCATATAGTCATCTACATTGAAAAATTTATTAGTTTTAGCATACCTCTTGAGTTCTTCTTTTCCATAAGATGACATTGTGGAGTGCTGAGATGGATCTTTTCCTTCTGCTTTAGCTTTGTTGATCATAGAAAGTCCAACTAGCTCTTGAAACCTGGCCATTTTTGCAGTTGTTTCCTGTTCTAGTTCTTCAAAAGGAATTGGAGGGGATTCTAGCCTTTTTGGACTAGAGTACTTCTTTGAATAATCAGGAGAAGCTGAAGTGCTTTTCTTATCTGTAGCATGAGGAGGCTTGTTTTGAGAGGATTCTTGCTGACTGCTGCCTTGTGGACTTAGCTTGGAGTGTCTTTGATAAGTCTTGGTGATTGGAGCTTATCTATGAGTGATACTGCCAGAGGCCCCAGCTGATGGAGGAGGAGGAGGAGGGTCTTTCTTGAAGTGCTTAGGAGGAGACCTGTACCTTCTTCTCTTCTTCCTTTCTTTCTGCTCATTCTTTGATAACCACATACATTGTGGCATCCCAGGGTAAGGAGTAATCTTTTGTAGAATGTAGTAGGTAGTGTCATGTGTATGCTTTGGCTTAGGAGCAGCCTTTGGAACAATTTTTCTTTCCTTAGCAATCTTCCTCTTGGCTTTAGGATCATCAGATTCATCAAATCTTCATCATCATTATCTTCATTAGAGGATTCTGGAGGGTTGTTATACAGGTCATCAATCTCTTTTAGAAGTTCCTTAGAGATTTGTTTTTCAGCCCGAGGTTGAACTGGAAGTTCTGTCTTTATAATACTTTCAGTAGTTGTTTAATTTTCTTCCTCTATATCTGCAAGAATGATATCATCCAGGTTTAGTAAAGGACTATCATCCATTTTGTAGACAGGAGGGGAAAGAGCTTTTTGCTCTGGAGTAGAGACTTGTTCAAGAACATTCTCAGTCACATGTTCTTCTGAAATCACTAGTGCTGCAAAACTTGCCTTTAATCGATTAACAACTTCAGGGCTTATTGGTGAAGTATAACAAACTATAGCTATAGATTGCTCTGGGCAGACTTCTGGAAGAAAATTCAAATAAGCTGTATCAAAAGAATTTAACAAATTGAATAGATCTACTGTGGGACTGACAAGGCAATCCCCAACAGTCAAAATTTCTGGAAAGTCAACTTGCTCATCTGTACAAAGCATATCAAAATTAACTGTTGTCTCAACTTCTGTAATCATATTTACATTTGCATCTACATCTGTTAGCTCATCTAACTGCAAAACTATTGATACCTCTATTACTGCCGGAGGAGAGGAGACTGGAGCTTCTTCACTGGATATCTCCCCCTACCTGGTTTCAGAGGGTCCTAAAGCCAGGTCCCCAGAAGAAGGGACAGTGGGGGCAATAGAAATGAGGGAAAATAGGGATGAAATAGAATAAGAAAGAGGTTTAATGGCCTCTGCTATAAGCTTTGAGAGAAGGGGAGTGATGAGTTCCAAAAGGGAGGGAAGGGAAGGGGAATACATTTACATAAACTCAGAGGGTGTCTGTGTTGATACAGAAGGATGAAGGATGAATGATGAAGGGAAAGTAGTGGCGTCTGTCATGGGCACATCATGAGGTGATGAAGTATTGATGGGAGATGATATCAGATCAAAGGATGGAATGGATGAGTTGTTATTGAGAGGATATCAGCTAGATGATGAGGAAGTGGGGATTAGGGTGGTGTGGTATGCTCTGGAGATTGAACTAGTGTTGGTTGATGTTCAGGAGATTGAATTGGTGGTGTTGGAGTATGAGCTGGAGATGAGGATGATTGTTGGAGGGTTGATGAAGGAATTGAAATTTGTGAAGGTGTAGGTTGTTGAGATGGAGGTGTTGGAATCTGGGTGGATGAAATTCTGATGGAGGGGACAACTTCTGGGAGTGGGGGATCAGCTGTTACAGCTCTTATATCCTCAGATGCTCTGGAAGAGGTTAAAGCCTTAGATAGCTTAGATATTGTCCTCTTCCACCTTCCAAACAAGGCACATGTTAGCCTTTTGGAAGCATTAATTAAGATGGTCTGAGAGATCAGGGATTCAGCAGCTTTTTCCTGTAGGAAAATCCCAAGAATTCTTCCAAAACACACTTCTTTCTTATTGTTCTTCTTCTTTATCAAGTCAAACATGATTTTAGCCCAATTCACTACCTTCTTATTCACAACAGCACATATTACCAAAAACTGTTGTCTGGTAATATAATCATGGGCAGTATGCTTTCCTAGCAATACTTTGCCCACCACATCAGCTAAAAACTTATACTCAGAAGAAAATTTTTTCTTTAGTTACTTATTAGGGTTCTCTCCAATATGACCCATTTTATTCAACATGTCATCAAATTCAGAACTATCACTATCTAAATCTTTTTCACCATTTATCAAACCAAAAACTTCAGTTAAGACTGCGGGGGTTAAAGAAATCTGGTTACCAAATATTGTGCCTATCATTGTGTCGGCGCCTGGAGTAGAGGGTTGTCATGAAGTTCTTCAACTGTTGTTACTCAAATAAATTCAGTATATCCAGGAAAATTTGATCAGAATGTTGAAATGATTCAAAGTCTATATCGAATCCCATGTCGAATTTCATTGCCGCAAGAGAGCTCGCCGGAATCGCCATTGATCGCCTGCAAAAGGAAACAGAAAGATCAAGTGCAAGGGGAATAAAAAGCACGAGATGGAGCTCGAAGAAAACCTAGTTATATGGTTTTCAAATATGAATTGGCAGACTCTGTCCTGCGAAATAAAAACAATTCTTCGATCTGAGTTCGACCAAATATTTTATTGACAAAAGAGTTCGTTGATCTCAGTGTGAAGAAGGGAAAAATTTTCGGCGTTCTCAGGGAGACGAAAATTTTCTGAAGCAGCATCATCGATCTCCGTTC
Source organism: Platanthera guangdongensis (assembly GCA_039583875.1). Taxonomy (NCBI): domain Eukaryota; kingdom Viridiplantae; phylum Streptophyta; class Magnoliopsida; order Asparagales; family Orchidaceae; genus Platanthera; species Platanthera guangdongensis. The sequence goes on from CM077154.1 coordinate 56,108,358, forward strand.
GATGAATAAAACTTCACACGCAGAGAGTTCGTCGATCTCAGGTAGACGAATTTTCTCAAGAACTTTTCTCAGTTCGTTGATCTTAGGTCGACGAACTGTGGCAAATTCTTCGACCACATACAAAAGGTTAAATTAATGCTTCTCCATTTATCATACCTAGCTGATTCAGAAAGAACAGATGTTTCTTTTCATCCAAAGGTTTGGTGAAGATTGCCTTTTGTAAATCAGTAGAGACAAAATTAAGATTAATTTTCTTTTTGTCAACACACTCTCTAATAAAATGATGTCTTACATCTATATGCTTAGTTCTACTATGATGCACTGGACTCTGTGTAATAGAAATTGCACTGGTATTATCACAAAGTAGAGTTGAATTATTTAAGTTGACATCATAATCTAGGAGTTGGTTCTGAATCCACAGCATCTGTGAATAACAACTGTCAGCTGCTATATACTCACCTTCTGTTGTTGAGGTAGACACAAATGTTTGCTTCTTGCAAAACCAAGATACTAGCCTATCACCTAAGAACTGACATGTTCCTGATGTGCTCTTTCTGTCCACTCTACATCCAGCAAAGTCAGCATCAGAGTATCCAGTTAACTTAAATTCTGACTCAGTTGGATACCAGAGTCCTAAATTAGGGAAACTCTTTATATATCTCAAAATCTTTTTTAAGAAAATAAGATGAGATTCTTTAGGGTTTACCTGGAACCTAGCACAAAAATATGTAGCAAACATGATGTCTGGTCTACTTGCTGTAAGATATAACAGGGACCCAACAACGATCCTATATAATTTCTGATCTATATGTTTCCCATGTTCATCAGAATCAATCACAACATTTGTAGCCATAGGTGTTTTCTTAGCTGAAGCATCAGCCATCCCAAACCTTTTTATCAGCTCCTTAGCATACTTGGATTGGGATATGAAGATGTCATCAGGGGACTGCTTCACTTGGAGACCAAGGAAGTAGGAGAGCTCACCCATGCTACTCATTTCAAACTTGGAATGCATAAGGTTGGAGAACCTTTTCCATAGTTTGGAATCTATAGAACCAAATATAATGTCATCTACATATATTTGTACTAACAAAATTTTATCATGATGATGCTCGATAAATAAAGTCCTGTCTACTATGCCTCTAGAAAAGGTATGCTTTAAGAGAAAGCTAGATAATGTTTCGTACCAAGCTCTTGGAGCTTGCTTTAGACCATAAAGAGCCTTATATAATTTGAAAACATAAGATGGATGGGATGAAGAGATAAAACTTGGTGGTTGTTCCACATAAACCTCTTCTTTGAGTTCACCATTAAGGAATGCACTTTTGATATCCATTTGATATACTGTTAACTTCTTGTAGGCTACATAAGCTAGAAATATCCTTATTGCTTTTATCCTTGCAACATGGGCAAATGTTTGGTCATAATCTATGTCTTCCTCTTGTCTATATCCTTGAGCAACTAATCTTTCCTTGTTCTTGATGATAAGATCTTGAGCATCTAGTTTGTTTCTAAATACCCATTTAGTTCTAATGACTGGGTAGTCTTTGGGTCTTGGAACTAAATCCCAAACTCTACATCTCTCAAACTAGTTGAGCTCTTCTTACATTGTCATAATCTAGTGTGGATCATGCTCAACATCTTTTATGGATTGGGGCTCAGTTTGAGATATGAAGCAGGCATGCATCATATCCTGGTGGAGTTGATGCCTTGTCTGCACACCCACTTATATATCTCAAATCACTTGAGATACATGATGATCTCTAAGTGTGACTAATTCAGTAGGAGGAGTTGGTTGAGCAACAACTTGGGGAATTAATTTCTTTTGTGGAATTATAGATGTTGTTGGCTCTTCACTGAGTTCAGTGTCATCATCTTCACTATATTCAGCAACATGTGGATAAGGATGTTCCACAACCTCATTGGTGAGGGTCAATTCATCCAGCTTCTCACACAGATGTGGTTCCTGCAAGTTCTCACTGGTAGAAGGAATCTTCTCCTTGTAAAACATGTTAGTTTCATCAAAAGAAATATGAATAGACACTTCCATTTTCATAGATGATTTATTATATACCCTATAAACCTGGCTTACTTGGGAATATCCAAGAAAAATTCTTATTTTAGCCTTGGCTTCAAACTTTCTAATGTGTTTCTTGTTGTTGTTATAAATGTAACAAATGCAACCAAAGACTCTAAAATAGTCTACTTTAGGTTTCTTCCCTTTGAGTAGTTCATAGGGGGTCTTGCCCTTAATTTTGTGTATCAAACTTCTATTCAGTACATAGTTTGCTGTGCTCACAGCCTCTGCCCAAAAGGATAGGGGCAAGTGAGCATCTACAAGTAATGCGCATGCAGTTTCAATCAGTATTCTGTTTTTCCTTTCAGTTACCCCATTTTATTGAGGAGTTCTAGGAGCAGAGAAACATTGCCTAATACCTTCCTTCTCACAGAATTCTTGCATGGGAAGAGACTCAAACTCAGTACCATGATCACTTTTGATCAATGTAACTGTAGTAGAGTACTCAATCCTTATGCTCTTAAGAAAATCTGTAAGAACCTTGAAGTTATCTGACTTGTTTCTCAAGAAGAACACCCAAGTGAAACTTGAGAAGTCATCAACAATTACTAAAGTATAAGACTTCCCTCCTAGGCTCTGTACAACAATGGGTCCAAAGAGATCCATGTGTAGCAAATACAGAATCCTAGGTGAATCACTCATATTAAGTGACTTAAAGCTATTTTTAGTTTGCTTGCCTAACTAACAAATCCTATAAAGGCTTTCCTTCTTGTAGGTGCAAGAAGGAAATCCTCTAACAAGGTTGTCCCTAGAGAGTTTAACAATATTTTTCAAGTTTACATGTCCTAATCTCCTATGTCAGAGATCATTATTATTACTAGTTTGGTTAAACAGACATATTTCAGTTTTAGATGGCTTAAAATTAACTACATAGATATTTCCTACTCTAGTACCAGTTAATACTACTTAGTTATCTACAAAAGTAATAATACAGGAGGTTTTATTAAAAGATACCTGAAACCTTTCATCATATAACTGACTTATGGATATCAGGTTGTGCTTCAGTCCACTTACATATGCTACCTTCCTGAAAGTGAGTGCTCCAATTTTGACCTTTCCATATCCTTCAGTCTGGCCACAATTGGAATCACCAAATATTACTTTGGGTCCTAGCTTTGACTTATAGTTGATTAAGTTGTCCTTGTTTCTAGTAATATGCTTTGAACATCCACTATCCAAATACCACTATTGCTCTGTGGTGGGGTAGTCTTTCACCTGTAATAAAATAGATTAGCTATTCTTGACCCAAGTTACCTTGAGTCCTTGTTTATTTACATAATTAAAGCTGGAAATGTATGAGTATTCTGGTTGATTTTTGTAACCTAAGGGGTGAAATCTTCTAGGTGGAATTATCCACTGGGTGAATGGATTAACATATTGTCTTGGTTGATTAAATGTTCTATAGGAATTAAAGTTTCTGTTATAATGAACTGGGTTCGACGAATTCTGGTAAGTTCGTCGATCCGAGGTCGACGAATGGGGATGAGTTCGTCGAACTCCACTCATAGAATGAAAGTATTCATTCTTTGGGCCCCAATATTGTCGATCTCGGTTCGATGAACCATACTGGTTTCGTCGATCGCAGTTCAGAGAATAATTGTAATAAAAGTTTGCGTTCTGAGTTCGTCGACTTGAGTTCGACGAACTATACACAATTCGTCGATCTGAGTTCGATAAAATCTCCTGAACATTGTCATGGTTAATATCTTTCTTATTCTTTTGTTTTAATTCTGTTTGTTTAACATTATTATCATCTATCTTTTCCTTGCCCTTTTCTAAAACAAATTTTGTTAGAGTTGTTAAAATACTCTTCTGAATCAATGGGGGTTGGCTTGATGAAGCACCTAAGCCCAGCTTGCCATTAAGCCTAGCATTCACTGTGCTTGTGATGTCCATCAGCTTGATACTTCTCCCATTTAGGGATTCTTCAAGTTACCTAGCCTCAGTTAATTCAGTTTTTAATGTGATGATCTGTTCATTAGCTAGGGTTAATTCATCTTTTAATTTAATATTTTCAGAAAGCAAGTTTTCTTGTTCAGTCAATTTTTCTCTAAGTTGTTTAGTCACTTTTTCAGAATTAATTAAATTAATACATAAAGATTTAAATTCAGTTCTAAAATTTTCTGAATTGAAATCAAAGGAAGATAGTACCTGATCCTCTTTAGATAGAGGTTCTTCACTGTCTGATTGCTCAGCTTCAGATAGGCTGCTTGATGCATCAATGGTCATCAAGCAAATCTCCTTTACCTTAGCCTCTTTTTCATCTTCACTAGAGCTAGAAGCTGAAGATTCATCTTCAGTTTCACTCCATGTTTCAGCCATAAAGTCGTTCTCCTTCTTTTTATGCTTGCTGGAGGAGGGCTTATTGTAGTGCTGCTTCCTGGGTTCCTTTTCTCTTCTTCTCTCCTTCTTTTGGTTCTCTGGACACTCTGATATAAAGTGTCCTGGCTTTCTGCAACCAAAGTAAACAACTTCTTTAGTTGGGTTCTTGTCATACCTTGGCTTGTCATCTTGCCTAGATGACTTTCTTCTGAAATTCTTCTTTGCAATTTTGTAAAATCTCTTGGCTAAGAGACTCAGAAATTCTTCACTAGCTGTTGGAGCCTTTGATTCTTCAAATGCCTTGAATGTTATGCTTTGCTCCTTTCTTGCTGCTGAAGGAGTCTTCTGCTCTGCAACTTCTCTTGTCTTTATTAGTTGTTCATAGTACTTGAGCTTTTCAAGAAGAGATTCAGTGGAAATCTCATTTAGACATTTGGCCTCCTTGATTGGCCAAATTCTAGAATCTCATGAGCTGGGGAAGCATATGAGGATTTTGTCATTGATTTTTGTGAGGGTGATGTCCTTTTCTAGAGTCTTCAGCTCATTGATGATTGAGCTTAGCCTGTTGTACATGTCACTCATAGACTCTGACTCATCTTTCTTAAAGTTCTCATATTGTGAGATAAGATTTGATCTCCTATCCTTTCTCTCATCTGCAGAACCAACAACCATCTGGTTAAGAGAATCCCAGATAGATTTAGCTGATGTGTACTTTGCCACTTTCTGGAAGATGTCATCTGACATTGTTTGAGCCAAAATATTCATGGTCTTGGCATCAGCTATCTTGGCCTTCTTTTGAGCATCTGTCCACTCAGGTGGTGGAACAACATGTGTACTGGAAGTAGAAGTAGATGTAATCACTGGAACTGGTGGTCCTATCAAAATAGCATTAAAATATCTTCATCAATAGAATTCATATATAGTTTAATTATTGCCTTCCAGATAGCAAACTTATTCAGATTGCAAACTGGAGGTCTGGTGCTTGCATAATCTTTGTTCTGTGCCATGATATAAAATAAACAAAAAAACTAAGAAAAGGGAAAATTAGATCTAACAAGGATCTTTTGGTTCAAATGTTAGCTTATACAACCAAATGAACACCCCTCTGATACCAATTAAAAGATAACTTAGGCAATTGATAATCCTCTGATACCAATTGAAAGTTAGGGGATAGACCTGATTTACTCTAGAGGGGGGGGGATAGAGTAAATAAAACTTTTGACTGTTTTAGAATTTATCAGAGTAAAATAGGTGATAGCAATAGTAGTAACAGAAAATTGAAATAGTCTAAACTAATCTATCACAGCAAAGCAAGAACAAAGAGAAAATGATCACACACACAGACAACACAAGAATTTTATAGTTGTTCCCCAAACTGGGTACATCCACTCTTCTACCACCCTAGTAGGAATCCACTATCAGGTTTTTGATCAAGTGACTGCCAACACAAGATCTATTTACATGGAGATCTCACAACCCTTTAGGCTTTTGATCAGGTGCCCAAAAAATAGGAATAAACTTTTGAAGGAAGTTAATAAACCCTTTTACAGGAGGTTGAGAGAGTTGATGGTGTCTTCTTTTTTCTCTATACAACAGAGAAGACTTGTGGATTTTTATTGTCAAATCTCCTTCTAAAGTAATGAATGGTTCAGAAAGCTTGGAGCCTTGCTTAGGGTGTAGATCTTCAGCCTTGTCTTGAGTAGATCCAGGAATTTTCTGACTGATTCAAAGTTGTTGCCCTTGAATATTCCTAGAGTAGAAGTAGAAGAAGATTCTTGATATTTGATGGTTGTTCTTCTTCAGTCTTCAAAAAGAACAAGATGAAAACAAAATGTTTTCAGCACACAGAGAAGAAGCAGATATCTTCTGTATATTTTTTGTATCTCTTCTCTGTATTCTCTTGTGTTACCACTGCTGGTCTGATGTCGAGTCTCTGTTGGTCTGAAAAGAGAAAATCTCTTTTATATTCTACTGTCAAAATTCTCCTTTGAAATTTGAATTCCAAGCATTATTTGCTAAATGAAACGGCTGGAATATATCCTTTAATGAGTTTCCTCAACCGTCCCATTAAAATAAGCAAGTAAATAACCCTGATGAAGACCATAATTAATGCTGCCGATAACGACTATATTCGGGAGAATATGAGCATTAATTACTCAGGAAATCACTGCTAAATAATAAAATAAATAAGGATAGAAATAAGCAAAACTTCTAAGTCTGGCTCGGGACAGAATTCGTCGAGCTCTGAATAGGATTCGTCGACTGTAGTTCCAAGTTTATCGAGCTGATAATTCCTGCTAGTCGACCTGAGCTCAACGAACTGCATTCTAAAAATGACTTGCCAAATCTGTGCCTTAAGTTCGTCGAGTAGAGAATCTGTCTTCATCGAGCTGAGTTCAGAGAAAATAAACTGGAAAGAATCTGTCAAAACTGAACTCCAGATTTCGTCGAGCAGAGAATCTGTCTAAAGAAAGAAATCATCGACCTGAGCATGAATATCGTCGAGCTCAACTCAGAGAAATAACTCTGAGTTCGTTAATCTGCGATCGACGATCGATCGTCGATCGACGATCGTCGAGCTGAGTTCAAAGAATTTTGAACTGATAATTTTGAACTCTGAATTCTTCTAAGTCTGAGTCTACTGAAGCCCTCTGCTGGCTGGTCCATGAAGGTTGAACCTAATGACTTGCCTAAACTCTAGGACTCATAGACTTGACCCTGGCTATACAATGTGGGTCAAACTCATCCTAATTAGTGAACCTAGCCCAAATCCAAACTAGGGATCCAACACTAAGTTTTCTTCATTCCTACAAGTGTAGAGTATTTTATAGCTGGCTCCTTTTGCCCCTACTTTTTCTTGCCACGATCAAGATCTTTATTTGTAGGTACGGGACCTTTTGAATCTCCAAGTATGTTCTTTCCACTTATCTTTAAATATGAAGACAACTTCTTATGAGATTAAGATCAACACAAGTAATATCAATTAGTTGTTTTATAGTTGCTATCTTGAAAACAACTTATTTTTTTATCTTCAGGTTTCATTATCGATTTTTTGGCAACAATATTATACTTATCATAAATTTATTATATATAATTTGCACGTCCAACATCACTAGCATGTGTTGTATTGGTAAACTTTCTCATGTCATGACTTTGTAATCCTTATAAATTATTGTATCCATTTTGCCAGCCATAAAGCAATCGATTTATAATTTAATTGATCTGATTTTTAATTTAATTTTCTTTCCTCTTTATGAATAGTGTATTTGTCACAATTAGCTCATGTATTAAGGGAAGTTTAAAATGATTTTTCCTTTTTCATATCTTTCTTCATACCTCATTGTGCAAGGCCAATGCTCTGGATGATGATTGAAGGAAGCATGGTTATGTGCACATAAATCAAAATGGATTCTTGTGTCCGCCCTCTCTGAGGTCTTTGACTTTGATTTAAGGGCATGATTCCGCAACAAATGTGATAGTATAGGGGGGCCACTGTTTCAGTGGTATTTGTAAGCAACCATTTTGTGCATTTATTGTCAAAGGTTAGGTCTTTCTCCTCTGAGAGAAGCCACTTTGTGCATAGTGCCAAAGGTTAGGTCTGTTTCCAATCTTCCCCCGCCCATACCCCCAATGATTGGAGACTATATAGGTTCTATTGTTGTTGTTGTATATCTTTCTTCATACCTAAATGTTGGTGTTACCATGGTGATCTGGAAGTGATCAAACATGTAGTCTCACTACCAACGCAATATGAGCCTATGGGGTCGCACATAAGAGTATTGGAGAAGTTGGAAAAGTTTGTGTTGGCCTTGCTTATATGTTATATGAGTGAAGGACCAAGCTTATGATGTTCTGGATATGAAGGATTTTAATTCCTGAACCTATATTGTGAATATGGGTCATCAGGTAAGTGGTCAAAAGACTCTAAGGGAAATTCGTCGAGTATAGCATAAGGTTTCAATGAATAGGTTTGAATTCGCAGAGTATCATCATGACAGACTCCATGAATCTATATTGGGTTTGTCGAGTATCATAGTTTCGACGAATTAGACTTATTCATCGAATATCGCCTTGATACTTGGACGGTTTGCTCTATCTCAATTCGTTGAGTATATACGTGTTATTTCGATAAATGGTTTTGATTCATCGGATATCGACGTATGAACTCGATGAATTCATTTTCCTCCAGTTTAATTCTTTTAAGTCTAGTTTGGCGTGGTCTACGGAGTATCGACAGTTTCGGTATTATGTATATATATTATATGTACAGTAAACCAAAAGATAGAGACTGTTTTCTGACCTAATTGTGTGAGATCGAGAATGGCGGGTTTCTTCCTGACGGAATTGTTCCCCCTAGGCCGCGATCGCCGCTTCTTGCCGCTGACTACTCGTCGATCTACTGTTGTTGCCGGAAAGTGTTTCCTAAGGCTTCATCTTTGCCGTTGCCGCCTCTCCCTTAAAGGTTCTAACAAGTCGTGGAGACTTTGAGGGCATACATTCTTCCAACCTAGATCTTGTGTGACAAGAGGTTAAGGGTTCTCCGTGCTCGTGTGGACATCCGCTAGAGGCGTGAACACAATTCTACGCTCGGAACTCCAGTAGCTAATGTTCGCTGGACTTCTTCGGAGAGCCTTGGTTGAGTATTGACTCAATCCCACAAAGTATAATTTTATTTACAACAATGTTACATCTTGATCAATGTGCATTACTAGATCTGCATTTCTTTTGGGTTTTCTTATTCCTTCTTCTGCTGCACACAAGTGTTGTGACATATAACAAAACCTAACAGTGGTATCAGATCTAGGTTCGACGATGATCATTATTTCAGAAGTTACTAAATATATTGCGTGTAGATCTTAAAATTTAGAAGTGTTCTAAATGCCCAAATCTATTCTTAGAACCCCGCCAAGAACGCATGTGATTTCTTTATGGTTTCCATGTTTCTCCTTAACAGTAACTGTCCCTCTTGTTGGTTTGTGAAACCAAGTGTGTTAAATTTTGAATCTCACATTGAGATACGAGCTTGTCTACTGTGTAAGTGGAGTTGGTGTTGCTCATGTCCAATGCATGCAAATTTGAGGATTTAGAAGGGTTCTAGATGTTCAAATTTATCCCATTTCGTCAAGTGTTGATGACTCTTCTTTGTGCACATCATGGATGTAGTTGGATTGTGAAAGTTATAAGTATTTTGGTGGATATTCACATTGATTAGTTGTTTACCATGATTAAGTGTTAATCAATTATCTTAAAAGTCCCTTATTAATATTAAGTATTCGGATGTCTTCCGATGGATGACACTCTTCCTGCCTCGATCGATGAAGTATGGGCTTGCCAAAGCAAGGTGCATTAATTTATCTTGGTAAGGGTGTAGGCGGATAATTGTGATATTCCACTATCGACATCGGGTCAAACATAACTGGGTGACCTCAAAGGTTGAGTGCCCAGAGGCATAGAGTTGGCATGCACCATATGATGGATGCGAATAAAGAGTTATTCACCAACCATACAAGAATTACATAATGATGCAATCGGCAAGCGTTGCCTACCCAAATAACTACATTGTGTGAGAAAAGCAAAAAGCTAACTCATAGTGTTGGTGAAATATGGATCTTGTCCACTAAGAGAGTAGCTCAAATAAACTCTCCAATTTAATATTGAGGGTTATCAGTTTGACAAAAATAGTAAGAGTAATTTTAATTAAAGTCCTAATTAAAATAAATAAAATGTAGTTTGAAATATATTACTCAATTTTTCTTTACATAAATTCTTATAGAATTTTCATTGCAAGTGGATCTCATTCCACCCTATCCCTCAGAGCCATCCATGAAAAGGAGAAATTGAGCGGGACCAATTATTTAGACTGGTATAGGAACCTGTGAATTGTTCTTAGGCAAGAGCGTAAGCTTTATGTTTTTGGAAGAGGAATCCCCTAAAGAGCCAGTCAGGAATGCGTCCCAATCTGATAAAGATGCTTATAAGAAGTATCAAGATGACTCCTTGGATGTTGAATGACTCATGCTGGCAACCATGAACTCTGAGCTTCAGAAGCAACATGAGAATTTGGGTTATAAAGAAATTGACGAGCATCTCAAAAAAATATTTTAAGGGCAAGCCCGCCAAGAGAGGTTTGATGTCACTAAGGTGATGTTTCAATGTAACAAGGGAGATTGAGAACTAGTAGACACTCATATACTCAAGATGATTGGGTATATAGAGAATCTTGAAAGGCTAAGATTTCCTTTAGGCCAAGAGTTGGCTACAGACCTGATCGTGCAATCATTGTCAGACAGTTATGTGTAGTTTGTCTTGAATTACAATATGAATGAAATAGACAAGACACTGCCCAAGCTCCTAGGCATGTTAAGAACTGCCGAGATCAATATGAAGAAGGTCAAGCCTGCTAGCCACATACTGATGATGCATAAAGGCAAGGGCAACGCCATGGGTTTCAAGAAGATGAAGGTTGGACCTAAGTCATCTCTTGAGCCCAAGTCTTCAGCACTAAAAAAGAAAGGCTTGGCGAAAGAAGGGAAATGCCACCACTATAGCAAGGCTGGTCATTGGAGGAGGAACTATTCATCTTATATTAAGGGTCCACAAAAATGAAGGGAGGTATGAATTCCGCTTCAAGTATTTATGTTATAGAGATAAACCTTCCCGCTCCTTCATCCTGGGTATTGGATACCAAATATGGTTCTCATATTTGTATAAATGTGCAGGAACTGGGAAGGAGAAGAATGCTAAGTAAAGGGGAGGTGGACCTGCGTGTTGGCAATGCAGCGAGAGTTGCTGTTATCGTCATGGAAATTTACCATCTGTCTTTGCCCAATTGGCTTGTAATAAAACTAGATAATTATTATTATGTTCCTTCCATAACTAAAAACATTATATCCATAACATGTCTTAACATCAAAAGATTTTTATTTATAATTAAGAATAATTGTTGTTCAATTTTTATGAATGATGTTTGTTATGGTGCAACACAAATGTTTAATAGTTTATATGTTTTGAATTTAGACCATCAGATCTATAATATAAAAAATACAGAAGACTAAAAACAAATGACTCAAATCCTATGTACCCTTGACATTATCGTTTGGACATATAAATGAGAAACACATATCCAAGCTCCATAAAGATGGACTACTGGACTCATTTGATTATGAAACATTTGAGAAATGTGAATCATGTTTATTAGGCAAGATGACTAAAGTCCCTTTCACTGGTTTCCATGAGAGGGCTGATGATTTCTTTGGTACAATACATAGTAATGTATGCGAACCCATGATTTCTATGGCTAGAGGTGGGTACTTCTATTTTGTTACATTTACAGATGATTTTAGTAGATACAGATATGTGTATCTTATGAAGTGCAATTCCGAAACCTTTGAAAAGTTCAAAGAGTTCAAGAAAAAAAAATAGAGAACCAGCTGAGTAAGAGGGTTAAAGCACTCTGATCTGATCGAGGTGGCGAATACCTAAGTCATGAGTTTCGTGATCATCTGAAAGAGTGGTATTGTATCACATCTCACTCCACCCAGAACGCCACAACATAATGGTGTGTCTGAGCGGAGGAATCATACTCTATTAAACATGGTACGATCGATGATGAGTCATGTAGATCTGTTTGTTTTCTTTTGGGGTTTCGCTCTAGAGACTGCTCCTTTTATATTAAATTATGCTCCAACAAAAACGGTTCTAAAGACATCATATGAGATATGAACTGGGAAGTGTCCTAGTATGTGTTTCATTAAGATTTGGGGCTATGAGGCGTACGTGAGACGTCAAATTCCTGGCAAACTAGAACCCAAATCAGATAAATGTTATCTTGCGGGATATCCTAAAGAAACTAAACGATACTATTTCTACCTACCGTCTGAGGGCAAAGTGTTTGTCGCGATAACAGATGTCTTTCTTGAGATAGAGTTCTTAAGCAGAAAGACTACTATGGTAGAACTTGAAGAAGTTCAAGAATAACAAACAGTGAATGGACCAGAATTAAAACCTGAGTAAGGACTATAAGATGTTGTAGCTAGAGAACCTGCTCAGGAAATACAAGTTCCATGTAGATCTGGTAGACTAAGGTTTGAGCCTGAGAGATATAGATTTCTCGTGTCTTAAATAGGTAATGTGTTGCTTATGAATCATGATGATGAGCCTACAATCTACCAAGAGGCTATGAGTGGACCGGTCTCCGAGAAGTGGCTTAAGGCCATGAAATCTGAGATGGAGTCCATGTATATAAACAAAGTTTGGACCATGGTGGAACTACCTAAAGGGGTTGACCTATAAGTTGCAAGTGGGTCTTCAAGAAAAAGACCGACATGGATGGGAATGTACAGACATTCAAATGACGACTTGTGGCAAAAGGTTTAAGTCAAATTCATGGTATTGACTATGATGAGACTTGTTCCCCTATTGATATGGTTAAGTCCATCAGAATACTACTTGCTATTGCTGTAATGCCCCGAAAATTGTATTTGAGTCGGTCGCGAAAAAGGGGATTTTTGGTGCCTGTATAGGGGTACACGGCCTCGGACACGGGCGTGTCCAAGGCCGTGTCTGGCTGATGTTTTTGGTCGTTTTCATCCCGAGAAGGACACGGCTAGAAACACGGCTAAGTGACACGGGCGTGTCATTTGACACGGGCGTGTGCCTACCCGTGTCCCTACCCGTGTTCTTTTGGGTCGTGTCCGTTGCCGTGGCGGTTATGCGTGACATGCCCCCGAACACGGGCGTGTCGAGGAACCCGACACGGGCATGTCAGGTGAGACACGGGCGTGTCTTTGCCTGTGTGTCTTTCCTCCATTCGACGATCATGCCTGGAGCGAGGCACACGGCCTGGGACACGGCCGTGTGCCAAGCCGTGTTCGGCCCAGGTCTGGAGATTTTTGAACGGATCTGAGTCGTTCGTTTTCATTAATTAAGATCCAACGGCCCAGATGGTTTTCTGCTCTGTTAAGGCCGAGAATAGGGGAGTTAATCCTTCATTTCTCTCCAACCATTCTCTCTCTCAAGGAGTTGGAAAGAGGAGGAAGAAGGAAGGGATTCCGGCCGCCGGTGGAGCATCGGAGCACCGTTTCGAAATCTGAGAGCGGATCTATGGAGGAAAGTTCGTTGCGAAGATTTCCATCCGTGTAGTTTTTCCATGGCGCCAAAGCGGACTACAAGGGTAACGATTCTCTACTTAAGCATGTGAAGCTCTTTCTTTCTACATAGGGAATCCCGCTCCCGCGAGTGTGCGGTGAGTGCGTGGTGTTCCTTGGGGTTGATGTTAATAGTCCCCCTTATATTGCATATAGAGTCTGGAATCATAAGTACGGGCATAGGCATTGTGTGTGAAGCCTACCTGGACGTGTATTGTCTGGATCAGAGATGTTGCATTTGATATGTTTTGCCAGAGAAGACTCCGTGCTTTGGGTTTTTCGGGTTTCTACGTGGTAGATTGCAGCAGGGATCCTTGGAGGTTAGCTTCAAGGCACACCCGGAAAACTGAGCGGAAACGTGTTCTGCTAACTTGGCGGTCTGGGAACCGGCCTTGATCATAACTGGGTTATGAGATTGTTTGGAAAACTTTGGGATCCGAGAGAAGCTTGGCCCGCGTGTAGGACTTAAATTGTATATGCGGCGTGAGCAACGGGCAAGTGGAATTGGACCTAGGCTATGTGGTTCGGTGCGAGAGACCCGAAGACGGGGACTAGCCGTTGGCATAGTCGGGAGCCTTAAATGGTGGTTAGAAAGGCTAAATGCTCACATGTTGTTGCCATCCTGGGGGTGGTGGTGAAGACGCTGATTGGACAGGATTCACCGTTAATGTGCCCTGAGTGCACGGGGTGTTTGGCCGTGCGAGCCTACACCTGTGGCGTAGTATAGTTGCACTTTATTATTTTATTGGGCTAATGATATACAGGGAAAGAGCACCGCCGTCCCGAGTTAGGGGCAGGGTCGTTATAATTTGGTCGGCTTTTGGCTGACCGTTGCTTTGTTTGCCACCGTGCGGTGGAATGTGCTTGCAGGTGCTGCGGAGCCGAGTACCAAATAGCAGGCTGGAGCCCATATTGCTGTGCTGGCCCTAGAAGGCCAAAGCGAATAGTTGTTTTTATTTTTATCATGTGTGGCCGGCCTGCGAGCCGATGTATGTAAGACATGTTTTTATTAAGTGAACATTTGTAAGGCTATAAGGCCATGTACCCTTTTAGTGTATTTGGGGTTTCATTGCTGTTGTGTGGATGTGGACATTCTTGGATATGGATTTAAGATTTGGGTTCTTTCAACTTTAAAAGCTTCCGCTAGAATGCTCTGTGTAGGACGTGTAGTCTTAATTGGATAGTTTGAATATTCTTATGTAACGCTTTCGACTATATGTGGTATATGACGTCGGGTTCCAGTTGGACCTTCTGTTATATGCCATGCGACGGATGGGGGTGTTACAATTTGATATCAGACTTCTGGTTACGGTCCGTCTTAAGTGAATTCGTGGGAGAATTATTTTAAGGGGTGGTGAGCACATATGTGCGTCATCGTTATAACATCAAAAAGAACCTATGAATGTCCACTTAGGAATGAAAAATACACTTGTTTTGTGGAATCTGAGTATTCCAATGATTGCTTTTAGCAATTTGTTTGGCGTCTAATCATGTGTCTTTGCTACTATAGGAAGCTAGGAGCGGTGCTGGTCAGTCAGAGCGTCCGTAATCAGCGGAAAGTAGTGCACCAAGGGACGTGCCTACAACACCTCCTTCAGTGAAAACTATCAGGATGGTGGCTGAAGCCGTATTTGCAATGATAAATGCCCAACCTGCAGGGCAAATGCATCGCACACCTCCTGCGAATGAGCAAGAACCAGTTAGGGCGGCAGAGCCGAGAGTGGTGGAGCACGTAGAAGTTGATCTAGTAGAGCCGAGGAGAGCTATGGAGAAGCAGCTTAAGCATGTAATGAGTTTTAATCCTCCGAGGTTCGATGGGGTTGGAACACCAGCTCAAGCTGAGGACTGGCTCTCTTTGATAAAGAGGGTCCTGATAGCCACGTTAACTGAGGAGTGGCAGAAGACCACCATATCGACTTTTCTTTTGGTGGGTGAAGCGAGGCTGTGGTGGGATGAGTTGGAGTTTCATCTCTTAGTGGGAAGGCAGATTGCAGATGTGCCTATGGAGGAATTTTCGAGGTTGTTCCTAGCCATATTTATACCCTCTGCTCAGAAGTTGGAGATGGAGAATCAGTATCTTGGGCTGACTCAGGGAGCTAGAAGCGTGGACGAGTATCTTCATGAGTTCACACGGTTGGGTCGTTATGCTGGTGCTATGTTTATGGAAGAAGAACGGAAGACCAACCAGTTTTATGAGGGTCTCCGCGGCGACCTACAATTACTACTTGCTGGGCCTAAGGCGCAAGGCTTCCTAGCCTTGGTTAATTCGGCCCGATCGTTGGATAAGGTCGTTAAGAAAGTTCAAGAGAAGAAGGACCCAGGAGAAAAGAAGTCTGAGTTCAAGGTGCCAAATGCCAAGTTAAGTTTCCGCAGGTGGAATAAGAAACAGAAGACTTCGAACTCAGCCCCTTCAGCTGATGCGTCGGGGGCAACTACAAGTCGAGTCCCAGGAGCTTGCTACAACTGCGGGAAGACGGGGCATTTTGCTCGTGAGTGTTGGAGCGGACGTTCAAAGTCCGAGAGGAAGTCTGGAGCGACTTATGAGGAGAAAGGGAAGGCGGTGGAGTCAACTGCATCCCATCATGTTCCAGCCCAGCCTAGAATCTACAACCTTGGTCTGCAAGAGGCCATAAAGCAAGCGGACGTGGTGACAGGTATGAGTTAAATTACAGTGGTTTAACTTTTATAGTTGTTACCTTCGTATTTGTTAGCTTACTTTGTTGGTGCTAGGCTTTGTGTTGATCTTTGAGTTTCCGGCAAGAGCCCTGTTTGATACGGGAGCATCACATTCCTTCTTGTCCGAAAAATTCATATCGCGCATCGGAGTTCCATCCTCGATGGAAAAAGACAAGTTGTATGTGTTGTTGCCCAATGGGTGCTCAATGCGCGCGGATAGGATTTGCGTGGTGAAGATTCGGATTGGAGACCATGAGTTTTATTTGCGAGCGTCGCTTTTGCCGTTGGCAGAGTACGACGTAATATTCAGAATGGATTGGCTCTCGGAGCAGGGTGCATGCATTGATTGCAACTGTAAGGAAGTTAGGTTGGGTCTGAACACCGATCGAGAGAGTACTTTTGCGGGCATGAAGGGGTCGGGAAAGATTTTGATGTCGGCTCTTCAGGTGGTTAAGGCAGTTCGGTCTGGGGCAGAGCTGTTTGTCACATTATTGCAGACTTCGACGCCTAAGCCAAGTCTTGGCAGTATCCCAGTTGTGTCTGAGTATCCCGATATGTTCCCAGATGATCTCCCAGGAGCCCCTCCTCAGCGGGAGATTGATTTCACCATTGAGCTGGTACCGGGTGCCAAACCGGTGTCACGCTCTCCATATCGGATAGCGCCACGAGAGATGGCGGAATTGAAGGTGCAACTGCAAGAGTTGCTAGAGCAAGGTTATGTGCGTCCAAGTTCGTCGCCTTGGAGCGCACCAGTTCTCTTTATTAAGAAAAAAGATGGGAGCTTGCGGCTTTGTATCGACTACCGGGAATTGAACAAGCTTACGGAAAAGAATAAGTATCCGATTCCGAGGATTGACGATCTATTTGATCAGTTGGTTGGGTCAACGGTGTATTCGAAGTTGGACCTGAAATCCGGTTACTACCAATTGAGGATAAGGGAGAGCGACATCCCAAAGATAGCATTCAGTACGAGATTTGGGCATTACGAGTTCACGGTCATGCCGTTTGGGTTGACGATTGCGCCATCCGTATTTATGGATCTGATGAACAGGACGTTCAGAGAGTACCTGGATCGTTTCGTGATAGTATTTATCGATGATATCCTGGTGTACTCGCAGTGTGAGGAGGACCACTACAATCATCTACATATGGTGTTGGAGACGTTGAGAAGGAATCAGTTGTATGCTAAGTTCTCCAAGTGTGAATTCTGGTTATCCTCGATAGCGTTCCTTGGTCATGTTGTTAGTGGAGAAGGAATAGCTGTGGATCCGACGAAGATAGTGGCAATACGGGAGTGACCTGCTTTGACTACAGTTTCAGAGGTCCGGAGTTTTCTGGGGCTTGCTGGCTACTACAGGCGCTTCGTAGAGAACTTCTTGCGGATAGCGCTACCACTCACGACGTTGACTAGGAAGGATCAGAAGTTTGTGTGGTCTCCGGAGTGCGAACAGGCTTTTGAGGAGTTGAAGAGGCGGTTGACCACGACGCCTATTTTATGTTCGCCAAGTGGAACTGAAGGGTTCGAGATCTATATTGATGCTTCGGGCAGTGGTTTGGGCTGTGTTTTACTACAACAAGGGAGAGTGATAGCCTATGGTTCACAACAACTGAAGGTTCATGAGAGAAATTATCCGGTCCACGACTTAGAGTTAGCGGCCGTGATATTTGCTCTAAAGCTTTGGAGGCACTACCTGTACGGTGTGAAGGTCGATATTTACACCGATCATAAGAGCTTGAAGTACCTGTTGGACCAAAAAGATCTGAACATGAGGCAACGTAGGTGGATGAAGTTCTTGGGGGACTACACCTTCAAGATACATTATGTGCCTGGGAAAGGAAATGCAGTGGCGGATGCGTTGAGTCGCAGGACACCGACGCAGGCCAACTGGTTATCGGTACATGATGAGAGATTGGTCCATGAGTTGGAGGCTTTGGGGATATCTTATGTCGACAAGCAGTCTAGTGCCGAGGCGAAACTGTTTTGGACAGAGGTGCAGTTTGACCTAGCTGATAGAGTTCGGCGGGCTTTGGTGCAGGATAACAGTATGAAGCAGATCTTGGATGAATCATCGGATGGGTCAAATTCCCAGTTTGCTGTTAAGGATGAGTTGCTAAGGAAGGACGGTCGCCTATGCGTTCCTAGTGCGGATAATCTTCGGGAGGAGTTGATGTATGAGGCTGATGGCGTGCCCCCTCCTCCACCATTTGAAGACGATGCTGACGATGCTGCTGATGATCCGGTTGATAAGGCCATACGACTCAAGGACGTGAGGCGGCACGATGACGCTAACGGAAGGCTACGCTACAACCTCCGCCCGCGACATGCTACCGCCACGACAACGCATTAGCTTTATTTATTTCCTTTTCTTGCACTCTATTTTATATTTGGAATATAAAATTATCCTATGCTTATGTGATAATTTTATATTCATTGCATGTGTTGTTATTTTTTCATTTTGAACTATTTTTAGTATTGGTGTGCAATTAGCCATTCAGATGGATGAGATTAAATCTCCATCATGAAGGGCTAAGGCTTGTTTGTAACTCCTATTTAAAGGAGGCTATCATGAAGAGTTAAAGCATTGGAAAAAGAAACCCTAAATCCCCCTTGAGGAATTTCAGCCACCATGGAGAGAATCCTATAGCCGCCCCCCCTTGGTGTGAAGCCAAACCTTGCCTCCTCCATCCCCGTTCGGTGCTACTCCGACGTGGCTTCTATCGGTGCGACTCCGTGGAAGAAGGAAGCAGCCCCATTCGGTATGAAACCGGTGGATCCGTGGAGAGAGTGATTCTCCCACAATTATCTTGTGTGAAACGCTTTCCGGTTGGGTAATCTCTTTCCTCTTCCTTGTGTGATTTTTCTCCTTAGTTGTGGTGGATTTTCGCAAATCATTTTCTCCGGATCTTTAAATTAATCGCTGCAAGTTTTGAAACGAAAACGCCGTTGTAAGGCTTTTTATTTCCGGATCGGGTGGATCCTATTTGCCTGAGCGGATCTTGGCCTATAGCCTTGGTCTTGCTCTCAAAAAGGAGTGGCAACCTTTGTGTTTTCTTGGGGAATATTCCGACTCAAATTTCCGATCGTTGTTTTTGAGTCGACCATTCCTCCCTTGTTGTTTGTGCAGCATTTTGTGACGAGGAACTATTGTGGGCGATAGGTGATGTGTAGGTGCGGTAGATCTACGACGTGTAGAGCGGAGATAGAGCGTTAGATTCGTGGAAATCTCCGATCCGACATCCCTACATCAGAGGCTCATCATACTAAGTACTCAATCCACCCGAGAAGCACGAAGATGTATATAGACATGAAGAAATTATTCTGGTGGCCAGGTTTGAAGAAGGATGTAGCACTTTATGTGGCCAAGTGCCGCACTTGTGCATTGGTGAAGGCAGAATACCAGAAACCCGGAGGTTTCTTGAAGTCCCTCCTTATCCCAGAATGGAAATTTGACGACATATCTATGGATTTTGTGCACGGTTTGCCGAAGTCGCAGAAGGGAAACGACGTCATCTGGGTAGTCATATATAGGTTGACAAAGGTGTCGCACTTTATTCCGAACAGGAAGGAAGATCCGGTGGAAACGTTAGCCAAACTCTATGTGGAGAATATTGTACGGTTGCATGGTGTGCCCCACAATATTGTTAGTGATCGAGATGGATGCTTCACGTTGAATGACTGGAGGTTGGTGCATAGTCTGTTGGGTACTAAGCTAAAGTTCAGCACAACCTTTCACCCACAGACGGATGGCCAGACCGAGAGGGTCAACAGGACTATAGAGGACATGCTTCGCATGTGCGTCCTAGATTTTGGAAAGCAGTGGGAAGATCACCTGTACATGGTGGAGTTTGCGTACAACAACAGCTTTCAAGCGAGTATTGGAATGGCGCCTTTCGAAGCCTTTTACGGGAGGAAGTGTCGTACGCCGTTGTCTTGGTTGGAGGCAGGCGAATCGAAGTTGTACAAACGTCAAGTGGTGGAAGACGCCACTTCAATGATACGGACAATTCAAGAAAGGTTGAAGATCGCTCAGGATAGGCAAGCAAAGTATTACAACGCCAAGCATAGGAACGTGGAGTTCAATGTTGGCGACATGGTGTATCTAAAAATCAAGCCGTTCAAGGGTGTATCGTGGGTTCGACGCTTGAAGAAGTTGAGTCCAAGATACCTTGGACCATTTGAAATCCTGGAGCACGTTGGCGAGGCGGCGTATAGATTGAAGCTATCGGCGGAATTGAGTGGGCTGCATGACGTATTCCACGTATCGATGTTGCGTAAGGCGGTACAAGAGCCTTCACAGATCATTGCGGATAATCAAGTACCAGTTGATTATGAGTTGACCATAAGGGTCAAGACAGTACGTATTGAAGATGTTGCAGTCAAGCGACTCCGCAACAAGGATATACGTATGGTTAAAGTCCGATGGGATAATTGCGGACGTGAGGAGCTTTCTTGGGAGCGAGAGCAAGCTATGTTGGAGGAATATACCGAGTTATTCCACTCAGGTATTATTTAGATTTGTGTACCTTTACTTAATTTCGGGACGAAATTCCTTAAGTTGGGGGAGATTTGTAACGCCCCGAAAATTGTATTTGAGTCGGTCACGAAAAAGAGGATTTTTGGTGCCTGTATAGGGGTACACGGCCTAGGACACGGGTGTGTCCATGGCCGTGTCTGGCTGGTGTTTTTGGTCGTTTTCATCCAAGAAGGGCACGACTAGAAACATGGCTAAGTGACACGGGCATGTCATTTGACACAGGCGTGTGCCTACCCGTGTCCCTACCCGTGTTCTTTTGGGTCGTGTCCGTTGCCGTGGCGGTTATGCGTAACACGCCCCCGAACACGGGCGTGTCGAGGAACCCAACACGGGTGTGTCAGGTGAGACACGGGCGTGTCTTTGCCCGTGTGTCTTTCCTCCGTTCGACGATCGTGCCTGGAGCGAGGCACACGGCCTGGGACACGGCCGTGTGCCAAGCCGTGTTCGGCCCAGGTCTGGAGATTTTTGAACGGATCTGAGCAGTTCGTTTTCTTTAATTAAGATCCAACATCCCAGATGGTTTCCTGCTCTGTTAAGGCCGGGAATAGGGGAGTTAATCCTTCATTTTTCTCCAACCATTCTCTCTTTCAAGGAGTTGGAAAGAGGAGGAAGAAGGAAGGGATTCCGACCGCCGGCGGAGCATCGGAGCACCATTTCGAAATCTGAGAGCGGATCTGTGGAGGAAAGTTCGTTGCGAAGATTTCCATCCGTGTAGTTTTTCCATGGCGCCAAAGCGGACTACAAGGGTAACGATTCTCTACTTGAGCATGCGAAGCTCTTTCTTTCTGCATAGGGAATCCCGCTCCCACGAGTGTGCGGTGAGTGCGTGGTGTTCCTTGGGGTTGATGTGAATAGTCCCCCTTGTGTTGCATATAGAGTCCGGAATCGTAAGTACGGGCATAGACACCGTGTGTGAAGCCTACCCGGACGTGTATTGTCTGGATCGGTGATGTTGCATTTGATATGTTTTGCCGAAGAAGACTCCGTGCTTTGGGTTTTTTGGGTTTCTACGCGGTAGATTGCAGTAGGGATTCTTGGAGGTTAGCTTCAAGGAGCACCCGAAAAACTGAGCGGAAACGTGTTCTGCTAACTTGGCGGTCTGGGAACCGGCCTTGATCATAACTGGGTTATGAGATTGTTTGGAAAACTTTGGGATCCAAGAGAAGCTTGGCCCGCGCGTAGGACTTAAATTGTATATGCGGCGTGAGCAACAGACAAGTGGAATTGGACCTAGGATATGTGGTTCTGTGCGAGAGACCCGAAGACAGGGACTGGCCATTGGCATAGTCGGGAGCCTTAGATGGTGGTCAGAAAGGCTAAATGCTCACATGTTATTGCCATCCCGGGGGTCGTGGTGAAGACGCTGATTGGTCAGGATTCACAGTTATTGTGCCCTGAGTGCACGGGGTGTTTGACCGTGCGAGCCTACACCTGTGGCGTAGTATAGTTGCGCTTTATTATTTTATTGGGCTAATGATATGCAGGGAAAGAGCACCGCCGTCCCGAGTTAGGGGCGGGGTCGTTATAATTTGGTCGGATTTTGGCTGACCGTTGCTTTGTTTGCCGCCGTGCGGTGGAATGTGCTTGCAGGTGTTGCAGAGACGAGTACCAAATAGCGGGCTGGAGCCCATGTTGCTGTGCTGCCCTAGAAGGCCAAAGCGAATAGTTGTTTTTATTTTTATCATGTGTGGTCGGCCTGCGAGCCGATGTATGTAAGACATGTTTTTATTAAGTGAACATTTGTAAGGCCATAAGGCCATGTACCCTTTTAGTGTATTTGGGGTTTCATTCCTGTTGTGTGGATGTGGACATTCTTGGATATGGATTTAAGATTTGGGTTCTTTCAACTTTAAAAGCTTCCGCTAGAATGCTCTGTGTAGGACGTGTAGTCTTAATTGGATAGTTTGAATATTCTTATGTAACCCTTTCGACTGTCTGTGGTATATGGCGTCGGGTTCCAGCTGGACCTTCTGTTATATGCCATGCGACGGATGAGGGTGTTACAATTGCTGCATATTATGACTACGAGATCTGGCAAATGGATGTCAAAATGGTTTTCCTAAATGGAAACTAAAAGTGTAGCTAGATCTGATATACTCTAGAGGGGGGGGGGGGGGGGGGAATAGAGTATATGGTGATTTTGAAACTTTTACAACTGTTGTTGTATTTTAGGTGTGTGTGTGTGTGTGTATGCAGCAAATACAATAAACCAGAAAGCAGCAATGGACTAATCACATCACAATCACAGAGCAAGGCCAGAAAACAAAAGGAAAAGAAAGCAACCAGACGACACAAGAATTTTATAGTGGTTCCCCAAATCTGGGTAGTCCACTCTTCTACCACCCTGGTAGGAATCCACTGCAGGAAGGGGTTGATCAGGTGTCCTGGCACCAATGGGGTTTTGATCAGGTTCCCAAAAACCAAACCCTCAAGTCTTTTGGTGGGAGACTTGCAACCAGAATAATTTTGAAGGGAATTAAAACCCTGTACAGAGGTGGAGTGAGAGGGTGATGAGGTCTTCTCTTTCTCAAGTCAAATGAGAAGACTTGTGGAATGTTGTTTAGCAGCTTTGCTCCCCCTGAGATGTAGAATGGTTCAGGAAGAATACTGGAGCACTGCTTCAGGATGATAGGTCTTCAAAGACCTAGAATTCCAGGTCCAGAGAAAGTCGTCAGGGACTTCTTGCAACTGATATGAATGTATTGTTTCTGAAGTTCTCCTGAGTAAAAGCAGATGAAGAAGACTCTTGATATTGATGTAATGTTCTTCTTCTTCTTCTTCTTCTAGATCAATTTCTCTCTATGCCAAGAATGAATTCTTTTTCTTATGTTGTCTGAATTACTGTCTGTCTTTTCTTCTTGTTGTTGTCTGGTTTCATGTACTTGTTGTATATTTCTGGTTTCTGTATATCTCTATCTGTCATGAAGAGCACTCGAATTTTTGAATGTCGAGCAGTAATGACAGACGGCCTGGAAAGGAAGCAGCAATTAATTATTTCCCCTACTGTTTCTATGGGAAAACGACATGTAATAATCTAGAATTAACTGCGCATCCTAACGGTAGTATATTGTGAAGAACTACCATTAATTGTCCAGGAATCAGCGCCATGGAATGAGACGGGAACAGAAAAAGACCTAGTCTGGAATCGTCGACCGAAGAACAGAATTCGTCGAACAGAGTCTTGAATTCGTCGAGCTGCGCTGAGTTCATCGAGCTGAGCTGAGTTCGTCGAACTGACAGTCTTCATTCGTTGAATAGACAATCTTCAATATCAGACAAACATTATTCGTAGAGCAGAGAACCAAATTCGTCGAGCTAAGAATAAACTTCGTCGACCTGAGAAAAGTTCTGGACTTAGACGAAATACTTTGCATCTACTGAAAAGCTGTGTCGAGACAAAATGGTGTCGACAGATTGATCTTGGTGTCGACATAACTCCTCTGGTGTCGACAGATTGGTCTAGGTGTCGACACAAATCCTCTAGTGTCGACAGATTGGTCTAGGTGTCGACATAAATCCTCTGGTGTCGACACAAGCTGGTGTCGACTGAAATCCTGGGTGTCGACACAAACTGGTCTCGACTAAAATCCTGGGTGTCGACACAAATCGTCTGGTGTCGATACAAGCCCTAAGTGTCGACATAGATTCTCTGAGCACAAAAATCGTCGAGTAGAGATTAGCATTCGTCGACTTGAGAAGCTGTGAACTTGAGGTCCAAGTTCGTCGAGCTTAGTATATAATTCGTCGACCGAAGCATGAAGCTGGACTTAGAGAAATTTGAAGTAGTACTGAGAAAGCTTGAAGTAGAATCTGGTGTTCGTCGAGCAAAGAACAAAGTTCGTCGAGCTCAGCACTGCGAATAGTCTCACGATCGTCGAGCGCACAACTTCCTTCGTCGAGCTGAGTTCGACGAACATCGAACTTATTTCACTTAGTCTGAAAATCTGATAGATCTGGAGTTCCTGAAGGTCTTGAAGAAGGCTGGTCCATCTGAAGTTGAGATAGAGGACTGTCCTAGACTCTAAGACACAAACTTGACCCAGACTATACATGATGGGTCACATCCTAAGTCAGTGAACCTAGCCCAAATCAACTAGGGATCCAACAATCTCCCCCTATTTGGGTGAGGTCACTAATAGAAACTCCAAGCAAAGAACAAATAGAAAAACAAAGCAAAATAAAGAGATATATCTGGCAGAGAATTTACAACACATGCAACAGATATATATATACATACTGGCTTTGTTTTAATGCAAGATATAGACTGAAACAGAAGCAGAAATGAAAAGAAAACACAAAATTACTTCTCTGATTTCTTCTGTTTTGGCTTGACTTCTGGTGCTTTTTCTCCTGGCTTCTTGAAAATGATTTCCCTATTGGGATCTGAAGCTTCAGCCTTGGTCATAGTCATGTCAGCTGCCCCTATAATGTTCAGTGAAGTGGCTCTGGGGACAACTGCTTTTGGGTGAAGATTCATGTACTCATCAACATTTAGTAGCTTGTTTGCTTTCCCAAATCTTTTCAGTTCATCTCTCCTGTACTGAGACATAGTAGTTAAGCCTGTTGTGTCCTTGCCTTCAGCTTTAGCTTTGTTGATAAGAGATAAGCTAATGATTTCTTGGAATCTTGCCATTCTGGCTGTGTTGGCTGTTTCTGGATCTTCAGGAGGGGAATAGGGCCTTTCAGCTTCATGTACCTTAGATTCCTGGTGCTGCTGCTGTTGTTGTTGATGGTGTTGACTGCCTGAAGATGGTGGCCTTGGCTGAATGCCACCAGAGGATCTCCCTGTTTGTCTCTGATAGGTTTGAATAGGAGCAGATCTCTGAGAGCTTGAGCCAGAGGCACCTGCTGCTGGAGGAGGAGGGGGATCCTTTCTGTATCTATGAACTGGGGGAGGAGAGTATCTCCTACTCCTCTTCCTCTCTTTTTGCTGGTTCTTAGATAACCACATCCATGCAGGCATCCCTTTGTAGGGAGCAACATTATGCAGAATATAATATGGAGTGTCTGCAGTGGGATTAGGATTGGGAGCAGGAGGAGGAGGGACCTTCCTTTTCTTAGAGAGCAACTTCTTTCTCTTTTTAACAGCCTCCTCATCTGATTCATCATCATCATCATCATCATCAGAATTTGAGCTCTGAGGATTATCATACAAAGCATTCAGCTTCCTCAGAGTGGCATCAGTAATGATAAGAGGTTGTTCTTGAGGTGGAATAGAAGGTTCAGAGGGTGAAGGTTCAACATCAGTAGAAACAGAACTTGCAGCTACTGCCTTGTTCTCTTCCTCAATGTCTGCTAGAATGAGCTCATCCAGATCAGGCATGGGAGAATCATCCATGACAAAATCTGGGACAGGGCAGATTGCTGGGATAGACACAGGAGTTGGAACAGCAGTAGGAGCAGCAAAGGATGCACAAAGTTGCCTGGCAACTGCTGGATTTACTGGAGAAGTATACTGGACAATAGCCAAATATGGCTTAGCAATCTCTACTGAAGGAAGCTTCATATATACAGGATCAAAGATCTGAAGTATTGCAGATAAATTAACTGTGGGATTTATAAGAAAATCACCAACAGTTGTTATTGAATCTACCGACTCATCAAAGCTACTGTCAGTCTCCATGAATTGAATAAAGTCTATTGCTGTATCTGTAACTGCAAGTGCATTATCAAGCACTGAATCAACTATATCTGTAGTATCTGTATCTGTATCAACTATATTCACTTTTGCAGCTGCTGCACCAGCTTCATCATGGAGCATCTCCCCCTGCCTGAGTTCAGGAGAACCTGGAGCCAGGCCCCTGAATGAAGAGGGGGCAACAGAGATGGCTGAGATTTTGGCAGATAAGGAATCAATGGAAGTCACCAGAGGTATAATGGCCTCTGTGATGAGAGATTTAATAAGAGGAGTCAGAAGAGAGATGCGGGTGGGAAAGGTGGAAGAATCCATAGGTGGAGAGAGAATAGGAGAGGAGGAAGGAAGAATATATGGAGGGGATAAGGGAGGTAGAACAGGTTGTGGTTCAGTGGGTATGGTGTAGGATGGAATAGTGGAAAGGTGTGGTGGAAGAGGGGATTGAGGGACTATGTGTTGCAGTGGGGGAAACTGGAGGTGTAGGCATATGTGTAAGATCAGGCAATGGAGATTGATGTTGAGGTGGAGTCAATTGAGGTGCAGGAGGAGTGGGAAGAGATTTGGTAGGGGGAATGAACTCTTCAGAGTCAGGGTGGGGAGTGACCTTGACGGTCCTGGTGCTCTCAGAAGCATTGATGGAGGAGGAGGAACCCTTGGAGGGTTTGGTGATTGTCCTCTCCCATCTGCCAAACAAGGCGCAGGTGAGGCGCTTGCTGGCGTTGATGAATGTGGTCGGGGAGACCAGACATTCACTGGCCTTTTCATGGAGGAAAATTCCCAGGATTCTGCCGTAGCAGACTTCCTTCTTGCTAGTTCTTTTCTTGATAAGGTCAAAGAAAACCATGCCCCAATCGACTTGGAGCTTGTTGAGCACTGCGCACATGATCAGGAATTGATGGCGAGTGATGTAGTCGTGTGCCGAGTGCTTGCCCATCAGAATTTTCCCTACAATGTCAGCCAAAAATTGATAAGCGGCGGACAATTGTTTCTTCAGAAGCTTATTAGGGTTGTTGCCAGAGAAACCCATGACTTTCAGCATATCAGCATATTCCTCAGCGTCCATTTCCAAGTTGTCTTCCCCATTGATCAGACCAAATATTTCAGAGAGTACTGCTGGGGATAGGGAAACGGCAGTGTTTCCAATATTTCCGGTCAGATTTCCATCTTCAGAAGTTGTGGAAGTGTACACCCATTCTCTGATCTTGGTTGAGTGTAGCTTGATGTTGCGTGTCATGAAGTCCTTGAGATGCAGTTCTTCCAGTAGTTCAAGGATATACAGAAAAATGGGATCGGAATGCTGGAAGGACTCAAAGTCCATTGAGAATGCTGCATCAAACTTCATCACTGTAAGTGCTCCTGGAGGAATCGCCATTGATGACTTGCAAAGAAAATTACAGAGAAAACGGCGATCAAGAGCAAAGGAACTGAAAGCGCGGGACGGAGGTCGAAGAAAACCTAGATATAGGATTTTCAGAATATGAATCGACAAGTTCCGTTCCACGAAAAAGAAACAGATCTTCGAACTGAGATCGACGAAATAAGGTATAGGAGAGTAGTTCGTCGAACCCATTCAGAAGAATTGAAAACAGTTCGTCGAACTCCGTTCGACGAAATGGTTTCTGAAACAAGGTTCGTCGATCTCCGGTCGACGAAAATTGTTTCCACACACAGAGAATTCGTCGATCTTCGTTCGACGAGAATCTCTCGAACTTTCCCAAATTCGTCGAACTCCGTTCGACGAACTCCGTTCGACGAACTCTGGAAAATTCGTCGAATGCAGACAAAAATTAATTTAACTCTTCTCCATCAATCATTCCCAGTTGATTTATAAAGAACAGATGAGTTTTCTCATCCAAATGCTTGGTGAAGATATCTGCTCTCTGTAGATCAGTAGGAATGTGGATCAAGTTAATTTTCTTTTTGTCCACATTATCTCTAATGAAATGATGTCTTATTTCAATATGTTTAGTCCTAGAATGATGAACTGGATTCTGAGCTATAGCAATAGCACTTGTATTATCACAAAATAAGGTTGAATTATTTAAGTTGATACCATAATCTAGGAGTTGGTTTTGTATCCATAGCATCTGTGAACAACAGCTGCCAGCAGCCATATACTCTGCCTCAGCAGTTGATGTAGACACAGATGTCTGCTTTTTGCAAAACCAGGAGACAAGTCTCATACCCAGGAACTGGCAAGTTCCAGAGGTACTTTTCCTGTCCACTCTACATCCAGCATAGTTAGCATTTGAGTATCCAGTTAACTCAAATTCTGACTCTACAGGATACCAGAGTCCTAAACTAGGACAACTCTTTATATATCTCAAAATCCTTTTTAGAAAAATAAGATGAGATTCTTTAGCATTCACTTGGAATCTAGAACAAAGGCATGTTGCAAACATTATGTCAGGCCTGCTAGCTGTTAAGTATAATAGGGATCCAACAATTGCCCTATAATGTTTCTGATCTACAGGTTTCCCTGCTGCATCAGAATCCACAACAGCAGTTGTAGCCATAGGTGTTTTCATTCCTGAGGCATCACCCATCCCAAACTTTTTAATAAGCTCTTTAGCATACTTAGATTGGGAGAGGAAGATACCATCAAGGAGCTGCTTCACTTGGAGACCAAGGAAGTAGGAAAGCTCACCCATGCTACTCATCTCAAATTTGGAATGCATGAGGTCAGCAAACCTCTGGCACAATTTGGGATCAGTAGACCCAAAAATAATGTCATCCACATATATTTGTACCAATAAGATTTGGTCCTTATGATGTCTAGTGAAAAGGGTTTTATCTATGGTTCCTCTTGTAAATTTATGCTCTAAAAGAAAGCTAGCTAGGGTCTCATACCAAGCTCTTGGAGCTTGCTCTAAACCATAGAGAGCTTTATGCAACTTGTAAACATAAGAGAGTTGAGTTAGAGAGATAAAACCTGGAGGTTGTTCTACATAAACCTCTTCTTGAAGTACACCATTCAGAAAGGCACTCTTAACATCCATCTGGAATACCCTGAACTTTTTGTATGCTGCATAGGCTAGAAATATTCTAATGGACTCCAACCTTGCAACATGGGCAAAGGTTTGGTCATAGTCTATTCCTTCTTCCTGCCTATATCCTTGGGCAACCAGTCTAGCCTTGTTCCTTACTATGTTCCCTTGTGCATCTAATTTTTTCCTATAGACCCATTTGGTTCCAATAACTGGGTAGTTATGGGGTCTTGGAACCAAATCCCAAACTCTACATCTCTCAAACTGATTTAGTTCCTCTTGTATTGCAAGAATCCAGTGGGGATTTTGCTCAGCTTCATGGATGGTGAGAGGTTCAATTTGAGAGAGAAAACAGGCATGCATCAAGTATTGATTGAGCTGATGTCTTGTCTGTACACCAACTAAAATGTCCCCAATCACTTGAGATCTGGGGTGATCTCTAAGTGTGACAAGATCAGTTTGTGGAGTTGGTTGAGCAACAGCTTCTGCAAATAATTCCTCTTGAGGAATGGTACTGGCTGTTGATGGAAGTTCAGTTACTTCCTCTTGGATTTCTTCTTCACTATCTTCAGCAGCCCGTGGAGTGGGATGATTTGGAACCTCTTGGGTAAGGTTTAGTCCATCCATAAACTCACACATTGGTGAAACCTGCAAAGGACTATTGGTAGAAATGTCTTTCTCCTTATAAGACATGTTAGCTTCATCAAAAGACACATGGACAGATTCTTTAATTTTAAGAGATGATTTATTGAAAACCCTATAGGCCTTGCTTACTTGGGAATATCCTAAAAAAATCCCTTCTTCAGCCTTAGCCTCAAATTTTCTGATGTATCTTTTGTTATTAGTGTGGATGTAACAAATGCAACCAAAAACTTTAAAGTAAGTGATTTTAGGTTTCTTTTCTTTAAGTAATTCATAGGGGGTCTTGTGTTTTAGTTTATGTATAAGACATCTGTTCAGGATATAGTTAGCTGTGTTTACAGCTTCTGCCCAAAAGGATAGAGGCATGTAGGCATCTGCTAACAATGTACCTGCAGCTTCAATGAGTGTCCTATTTTTCCTTTCAGCAACCCCATTTTGTTGGGGAGATCTAGGAGCTGAGAAGCACTGCCTGATACCTTCCTTCTCACAGAACTCATGCATAAGAAGAGACTCAAACACTGTGCCATGATCACTTTTGATCAATGCAATATGAGTAGAGAACTCAATCTGTATAGTCCTGAGAAAATCTGTAAGAACTTTGAATGTATCTGATATTGCTCTCAGGAAGGCTACCCAACTGAATCTGGAGAAATCATCAACAATAACTAAGGTGTAAGACTTCCCTCCTAGGCTTTGTACTGCAATGGGTCCAAAAAGATCCACATGAAGCAGATATAATATCCTAGGTGAATCACTTTTATTAATGGATTTGAAGCTAGTTTTAGTTTGCTTGCCTAGTTGACAAGCCCTGCATAGGCTTTCCTTCTTGTAGGGACCAGAAGGTAAACCTCTAACAAGGTTGTCTTTAGATAACCTAGATATGTTCTTAAGGTTTACATGTCCTAGCCTTTTGTGCCATAACTCATTTTGGTTACTAGTGATATTGAGTAAACAAATATCAGTTGTGGCAGAAATGAAATCTACTAAATATATGTTTCCTTATCTAAGTCCAATTAAAACAGTTTGGTTTTTAT
This sequence comes from Platanthera guangdongensis, assembly GCA_039583875.1. Classification (NCBI taxonomy): domain Eukaryota; kingdom Viridiplantae; phylum Streptophyta; class Magnoliopsida; order Asparagales; family Orchidaceae; genus Platanthera; species Platanthera guangdongensis. The sequence goes on from CM077154.1 coordinate 56,139,412, forward strand.
CATTTATAATAGAACAAGAGGTAGAGTTGAAATGTACCTGATAACCTTCATCACATAATTGACTTATGGATATAAGGTTATGTTTAAGTCCTCTTACATATGTCACCTTTTTGAAAGTCACCGCTCCAATGCTTACTCTTCCATACCCTTCTGACTGACCACTCTTTGAGTCTCCAAATATCACCTTTGGTCCTAGCTTGGACTTATAGTTGGAGAGATTTGCTTTGCTGCCAGTCATGTGCTTGGAGTAGCCACTGTCCAGGTACCATGTCTGACTTAGCCTTGGACAATTCTTCACCTGTACCTGCATCAAAAAAACAAAGCTCAATTGTTCTTGACCCAGGTTACCTTGGGTCCTTGGTTTGGTTGAAAAGTAAAACTAGAAATGACTGATAATGCAGTTTGAGACTTATACCCTAGTGGGTGATATCTCCTAGGTGGGATTATCTAATCAGCTACTGGATTAAATGTCTTGTTAGCTGTTTTAAAATTTCTATAGGAGAAATTATTTATATTTGGTCATTCTGGGATCGACGAATTATTGTAAGTTCGTCGACCAGAGTTCGACGAATGGGGATGAGGTCGTCGACCTCCACTCAGAGAATAGCCATGGTCATTTTCTGCGTCCCACGTTCGTCGACCTCTGCTCGACGAACCGTACACAGTTCGGCGATTGCAGTAGGACGAATAATTATTTCTAAAGTTTGCGTTCAGCGTTCGTCGATCGGGGTTCGACGATATTGCAGGATTTCGTCGATCTAGGTTCGACGAATTCTGCTGAACTTGGTTTTTAACAGCTTTCTTCTGTCTTTTGTTGCTATTGTCTAGGGGATTTGACTTGTTTTCTGATCTGGATTTTTCAGTTAGTTTCTCTTTACCTTTAGCAGTGATAAACTTTATGGGGGTGGAAAGTATATTCTTCTTTATTATGAGGGGTAAACCTGATGAAGCACCCAAGCCCAGCCTGCCATTTAATCTGGCATTTACTATGCTTGTGATATCCATCAGCTTGAGGCTTCTCCCATTGAGAGATTGCTCAAGTTGTTTTGCCTCACATAATTCAGATTTTAACTTGATTATCTGTTCATTAGCTAGAGTCAATTGGTCAGTTAGTTTTCTATTTTCTATGCTGACAGATTCAAGGTTTTCTAGTATAGTCCTCAGGGTTTTTATCTCTTTCTCTGAGTTTATTAAATCCATGCACATAGTTTTAAACTCTACTTTAAACAAATCAGAATTGAAATCAAAACTAGAGATCACCTGATCAGCCTCTGAGTCTGAGGCCCCTTCATCTTCAGAATCCTCTTCTGATCCACAGTTGCTTCTGAAGGCATCTATTGCCATTAGGCACACCTCCTTGGATCTGGCTTCTTCCTCATCTTCACTGGAGCTGGAGGAGGATGTTTCTTCTTCTGTGTCACTCCAGGACTCAGCAACAAATCCTTTGTCCTTCCTTTTATACTTGTTGGAGGAGGGTCTGCTGCTTTGTTTTCTTCTGGAATCCTTGTCCCTGCCCTTGTCCTTTTTCTGATTCTCTGGGCATTTTGAAATATAGTGCCCTGGCTTTCTGCATCCAAAACACACAACCTCCTTAGTTGGTGTCTTGTCATATTTGGGTTTATCATCCCGCCTGGATGATTTTCTTCTAAAGTCCTTTCTTGCCATTTTGTAGAATCTTTTGGCAAAAAAGCTCATTAACTCTTCATTGGAGGTAGATGTTTCACTGTCTTCAGAAGCTTTGAGGGCCAAGCTGTGCTCCTTTCTAACTGGGGTAGTTGCCTTCTGTTCTGCTGCCTCTCTTGATTTGACAAGCTGCTCATATGACTTCAGCTTGCCTAGCAGAGATTCTGTTGAGATCTCATTGAGGCTTCTGGCTTCTTTGATTGGCCAGATTCTGGAGTCCCATGAACTGGGGGAACACATCAATATCTTGTCATTCACCTCAGTTAAGGTGATGTCCTTGTCAAGGGTCTTGAGTTCACTAATAATTGAACTTAATCTATTGTACATCTCAGCCACTGATTCTATCTCATCCTTTTTGAAATTCTCATAGAGAGAAATGAGACTGGATCTCCTATCCCTTCTTTCATCAGCTGAGCCTGCTACCATTTGATTGAGAGAGTCCCAAATGGCCTTGGCTGAGGTGCACTCAGCCACCTTCTGAAGTATGTCATCTGACATTGTTTGGGCCAGAATATTCATAGCCTTTGCATCAGCCATCTTGGCTTCCTTGTAGGCTTCAGTATTGTCTGGAGGTGGTACTGCACTCAGATTAGTTGATGTGCTGGCAAATGTTGTAGGAGCTGGAGGGACACCTGTTGAAATGACAGAGAAAATATCCTCATCAATGGAGTTCATATATAATCTGATTCTTGCCTCCAGATGGCAAACTTATTAAGATTGCACACTGGAGGTCTAATGCTTGTATAATCCTTGTTTTGGGCCATGTATGTGAGAACAAAATCTAGTAACAGAATAAAAACAAAGAGATCTAACTAAGGGATCTTTGGGTTCAGGTGTTAGCCTGTACAACCAATCAGGTATGGTATGTTTAACCAACCTGGCTTTGATACCAATTGAAAGTGTAGCTAGATCTGATATACTCTAGAGGGGGGGAGGGGGTGAATAGAGTATATGGTGATTTTGAAACTTTTACAACTACTGTTGTATTTTAGGTGTGTGTGTGTGTGTGTGTATGCAGCAAATACAATAAACCAGAAAGCAGCAATGGACTAATCACAACACAATCACAGAGCAAGGCCAGAAAACAAAAGGAAAAGAAAGCAACCGGACGACACAAGAATTTTATAGTGGTTCCCCAAATATGGGTAGTCCACTCTTCTACCACCCTGCTAGGAATCCACTGTAGGAAGGGGTTGATCAGGTGTCCTGGCACCAATGGGGTTTTGATCAGGTTCCCAAAAACCAAACCCTCAAGTCTTTTGGTGGGAGACTTGCAACCAGAATAATTTTGAAGGGAATTAAAACCCTGTACAGAGGTGGAGTGAGAGGGTGATGAGGTCTTCTCTTTCTCAAGTCAAATGAGAAGACTTGTGGAATGTTGTTTAGCAGCTTTGCTCCCCCTGAGATGTAAAATGGTTCAGGAAGAATATTGGAGCACTGCTTCAGGGTGATAGGTCTTCAAAGACCTAGAATTCCAGGTCCAGAGAAAGTCGTCAGGGACTTCTTGCAACTGATATGAATGTATTGTTTCTGAAGTTCTCCTGAGTAAAAGCAGATGAAGAAGACTCTTGATATTGATGTAATGTTCTTCTTCTTCTTCTAGATCAATTTCTCTCTGGGCCAAGAATGAATTCTTTTTCTTGTGTTATTTGAATCACTGTCTGTCTTTTCTTCTTGTTGTTGTCTGGTTTCATGTACTTGTTGTATATTTCTGGTTTCTGTATATCTCTATCTGTCATGAAGAGCACTCAAATTTTTGAATGTTGAGCAGTAATGACAGACGGCCTGGAAAGGAAGCAGCAATTAATTATTTCCCCAACTATTTCCATGGGAAAACGACATGTAATAATCCAGAATTAACTGCGCATCCTAACGGTAGTATATTGTGAAGAACTGCCATTAATTGTCCAAGAATCAGCGCCATGGAATGAGACGGGAATGGAAAAAGACCTAGTCTAGAATCGTCGACCGAAGAACATAATTCGTCGAATAGAGTCTTGAATTCGTCGAGCTGCACTGAGTTTGTCGAGCTGAGCTGAGTTCGTCGAACTGACAGTCTTCATTCGTTGAATAGACAATCTTCAATATCAGACAAACATTATTCGTAGAGCAGAGAACCAAATTCATCGAGCTGAGAATAAACTTCGTCGACCTGAGAAATGTTCTGGACTTGGACGAAATACTCTGCATCTACTGAAAAGCTGTGTCGACATAAAATGGTGTCGACAGATTGATCTTGGTGTCAACACAACTCCTCTGGTGTCGACAGATTGGTCTAGGTGTCGACACAAATCCTCTGGTGTCGACAGATTGGTCTAGGTGTCGACACAAATCCTCTGGTGTCGACATAAGCTGGTGTTGACTGAAATCCTGGGTGTCGACATAAACTGGTGTCGACTGAAATCCTGGGTGTCGACACAAATCGTCTGGTGTCGACACAAGCCCTAAGTGTCGACACAGATTCTCTGAGCACAAAAATCGTCGAGTAGAGATTAGCATTCGTTGACTTGAGAAGCTGTGAACTTGAGGTCCAAGTTCGTCGAGCTTAGAATATAATTCGTCGATCGAAGCATGAAGCTGGACTTAGAGAAATTTGAAGTAGTCCTGAGAAAGCTTGAAGTAGAATATGGTGTTCGTCGAGCAAAGAACAAAGTTTGTCGAGCTCAGCACTGCGAATAGTCTCACGATCGTCGAGCGCACAACTTCCTTCGTCGATGATGTGGTTAAAACTCCAAAATTATTTACGGTCACGCGGCGACCCGGCGGTTTTATTTGAGAAAAAAGGCGGAAGTGATTTTATTTAAGAAAACGGGGCGCGCGTATTTATTTATTTATTTTGGATATAAAAAAGGTTGTGATCGAGTTTTAACGAAAGGAGGCAAGTGCACCTATCGTGAGTAGTATAGGATATTCCGGGTGGAATATCGAGGTCGTATTGTTCTCGGGTCCGGTTCGATTATTTCTACTCTTCCCTGGAGGGGACTATTATTTTACCGATAATTATCTGTCGGGATATTTATATATATAATAAAAAGCAGAAAATGACAGAAAGAAAAATAAAGCAATAAAAAGAAAGCTTGAAGGTGGTGCCGATGAAGAGCTTAGCTCGATGGCACCGAGAAAACAAATGAACTAAAATAGACTTTAAATAAAAAGAGCTCCTAAATTTCTAATTAATTAAGGCGGAGACTTGGCCGTGGAGGTTCCACTAAAATGAGCTCACCTAGCTATAGGGCTATCGCTCACCTGAACGCTAAGACTATTCGACCGGGCTCTCGTCCGACGAAGGATTCCTCTTAACGCCCGCATTACGCTAAGAACCTCGCTATTGGGTGGGGGACCCAATCCGGTAGAGTTGGCGCGCCTCCTCTCTCGAGGGTTAGTGCAGAACTCTCTTTGCCAAGGGGTGATCTGTCCATACGCACGGCCTCTCGGCGAGCGTATGGAAAACGGAAATAGGGCCCACACATCGATATGTGGTCCTACGCGTCGTTAACCCCGGGCAAACCTTAAGTACTTTTAATTAATTAGAAAGATATGACCTTTAATTATTTTAAGCTATTTTATCTGTCCCAATTCTCTTCGATACCGAGGGCTAAGAACTGTTAGCCACTCATCGGAATGGGGACGGCTTGCGGGAAAAGCAGAAAAGAAAGCAAAAAAAGAAAGCAGTAAATGAAAGCGATAAAATGAAAGCAGTAAAATAAAGCAGTAAATTGCAAGTCCTACCCAAACGAGTAGGACTGAAGAAAGCTGTAAAGTGCGAGTCCCGGCGCAAACGCGTGGGCGGGAGAAATGAAAGCAGTAAAACGCACACACGCAAGTCCTACTCAAATGAGTAGGAGAAAATAAATACGGGTCCTACTCAACCGAGTAGGACAAAATAAATGCAACGCACGCACACTCTCTCTCGACATAAATGAAAACACACACACTCTACCGAAATAAAATCCAGCCATTAAACTCAAGTGAGTAGGCGGAAATAAAGGAAAAATATAAACTCACGCACTCTACAGAAAGTAAAATAAGCAAGCTCCATTTAACTCTTAACGAGTAGGCGGAAATAAATGCGCATACATAAAAAAATGCAAAAAACTAAGTTACCGAAAAATTAAAACAACTGCATTTCTACCGCTAAAATGCAGTAGAAATGCATAAAAAGCGAAAATAAAAATTAAACGGGAAGAAAGTTTTGCAAATAAAAATGAAAATGCAAGTGATCGAAAAATAAAAACGAATACATTTCTACCGCTAGAATGCGGTAGAAATGCATAAAAAGAGAACGAAAAATTAAATAAGGAAAAAGATTTGAAAATAAATGCAAAAACGAAAATGCTAGAAAAATTAAAACGATTATATTATCATTCCTATAACTCCGTAAAAGTGCTAAAAAAAGTGAGAATAAAGAGAAAAGAACGAAAAAGTTTTACAATCAAAACATGAAAATCTAAGTTAGAAAAAATTAAAATCACTTTGAAAACATTTTTTTACGGGTTTATAACAATGAAATAGAAAGCTATAAAAACCTAAGTTAACAAAACTAAGTAAGAAAATGAAAACATAAAAGTCAATAAACTATACTCATACACTCACACACCCTTAGGAAAGAACGAAAAAACAAAGTTGAAACAAAGCATAAATAAGATTGTATAAGAGAGGGGCACATGGATGCATTCCAAAACCATGAAATGGGAAAAAAAATCTACATTTTTATTAAGTCTAAAAACGATTACAAAGCTAATACAAAAAAAAGAAAGAGAGAGGGAGAAAATCCCTTACAAGGGCCTTGGAAGCAATCCAGCAGCATTTCCCCTATACAAAATGGTGCCCAAAAGGGGAACAGAAATCCAGAGCAGAACACTGGAATTTATAGAAAAAATTTACATGGGTCACGCCCTTGGTCACGGGCGTGACAGGGGGCGTGACAGTACTATTTGAGAAGGCGGCCAGCGATTTGACGGGAAAGTTGACTTTGGATGGACACGTGGCGGTCTCGCCATTGGTTACGGGCGTGACAGGGGGCGTGACAGGCAGGTGGATCTGGGCGCGGTGCGCGCCGAAAGTCTTCGGGCAGGTCTTGTCGGGCTAGCTGGAAAGGTCACGCCCCAGGTCACGGGCGTGACTCTGGGCGTGTCGGTTGGTGTCGACACTCGACGAATGTCGAGATGAAATCGTCGAGTGGAGTGTCACGGGCTTGGGTCACGGGCGTGACTCGGGTGACACGGGCGTGACCCCGGGCGTGTCAGGCTTTGCACTTCAAATTTTGCTGATTTCACGGTTTTTGACGTGTCACGCCCTGGTCACGGGCGTGACCAATATGTCACGGGCGTGACATGTCAATTTTTTGTCAGATTTTCATTTTTTCCTGAAAAATAAAATAAAATAAGTTAGTATAATATTTACAAAAATAGGAGCATTTTATTGAATAAAAATAAGTAAAAACGACAAAAATAAATGAAAACAACTAAATTAATGTACACAAAAATAGGTATATTTACAACTTATCAGTCGAGCTGAGTTCGACGAACGCCGAACGTATTTCACTTAGTCTGAAAATCTGATAGATCTGGAGTTCCTAAAGGTCTTGAAGAAGGCTGGTCCATCTGAAGTTGAGATAGAGGACTGTCCTAGACTCTAAGACACAAACTTGACCCAGACTATACATGATGGGTCACATCCTAAGTCAGTGAACCTAGCCCAAATCAACTAGGGATCCAACAGAAACCTCCTTGAGGAAGTGTATATGACACAATCTGAGGGTTTTGTATCTCCAAGTGAAGCCACTAAAATGTGCAAGTTGCAGAGATCCATTTATGCATTAAAACAGGCTTCTTGAAATAAGAATCTTTGTTTTGATGAAAAGATCAAAGAGTTTGGTTTTATCCAGAATGAGGATGAACCGTGTGTTTACAAGAGGATTAGTGAGAGCATTGTTGTCTTCCTTATATTGTATTTAGATGACATACTTTTGATCGGGAATGACAAACCGACCCTACAAGTTGTTAAGAATAACCTAGGGAACTGCTTTTCTATGAAATACTTGGGCGAAGCGACTTATATACTTGGTATTAAGATCTATAGAGATAGATTTACCCAAAGTACATATATTGAGAAGGTGTTGAAACAGTTCAACATGCTTGAGTCCAAGAAAGGGTTCTCACCCATGTCTCATGGTGTCAGTTTCTCTAAGGGCCAATGTCCTAAATCTTGTAAAGATAAGGATCGCATGAAGTTGGTTCCATATGCTTCGGCAATTGGATCAATCATGTATGCAATGATATGTACTCGACCCAATGTCTCTTATACTTTGAGCATGACTAGTAGGTATCAGTATGATCCCGGTGATAGTCACTGGATTGCTGTAAAGAATATCCTAAAGTACTTGAGAAGGACTAAGGATATGTTCTTGGTATTTGGTGGAGAGGAAGAGCTCGTTGTAAAGGGTTACACTGATGCTAGCTTCCAAACTGATAAGGAAGACTCAAAGTTTTAGTCAGGGTTTGTATTTTGCCAAAATGGAGGAGCTGTTAGCTGGAAGAGTTCCAAGCAGGAGACAGTTGCTGATTCTACTACTGAGGTCGAGTATATCGCCGCTGCGAATGCGGCGAAGGAGTCTATATGGATTACGAAATTCATCGGCGATCTAGATGTAGTTCTTAGCATTGTTGATCTCGTAGTTCTCTACTGTGACAATAACAGTGCAATTACACTTGCTTCAGAAACTAGATCTAATCAACGCTCCAAGCATATACTTCGGCGGATCCATCTTATTCGTGAGATTGTTGATCGAGGAGATGCGAACATTTGTAGAGTGTCGGCTAAAGAAAATATTGCGGATCCACTAACAAAGCCTCTAACGTAGAGAAAGCATGATGGTCATGTTAGATCAATGGGTATTAGATACCTGAATGATCAACTCTAGTAAGAGTCTTATGGAATGTATATTTGTTAGTTGTTGTAATTATTAATTTAATGAATAGAGTACTATACATTTCATTTTATATTTATGACAAGTTCTTTTATTGTGTAAATTTATTTCTATGGTGATAGATTAATTTAACGTAATAAATACCCTTAGAATGTTTGCTTCCATGAGAGTCAAGTGGAGACTTGAATGTGAGAGCCTATGCTCTTAGAAGCTTCATTCTTAAATCGTCTCTGATTTATGTATCGTTTTAGAAGCTGAGGGGCCATGATGATACATTAAGACTAGCATGTGTGTTGACTGATGAATGATGCTCACAGGTCATGATATTATGTCATCAAGTCATCACATGGGTACTTGTTAGTGAACAAGTTGTAATGGACAGACCCACCATGAGAATACTTTGTGGATAGTTATATGAACGTGCCATAAGTATGGCTCAAGGGGAATGGTGTTTGTGGTCCTTTGACTTGAAGTCACGACATTCATCAAGTGAGGAAGAGTGTGCTTTGATGCTATCAAAAGTCCACTCTTAAGAAAGTTGGATGATAAAGGTCGTTATTGGGTACGTTACGAATCATTTGGGTGTTTGTGTGTGGACAAAAATGAGATTTGTCCTCTTATATGACAGGAGTTGCATCTATGGGCCCCTTGATGGAATGGGACTGAGAAATGCATGGTCATGCTTGGTTGATTCAATATATGATATTGGACTCGCCGATTTCTAGAAGTCTATTCTAGATCAAGAAACCTGGATTGGACAATTATGAGGGTGACGTGGTCTATACCTTTAGTTATATCCGAATGTAAGAGACAAAGGGACATGACAACACTGATACATTGGTCATAATGGCTTTCGAGTTTTAAACTCTTATTGCTTGGAGAGCAATGATTTATTGCTAGATACCGTTCGTTGTTTGTGAAGCTTTTGTTTGATACTTTTAAGATCAAGTGGGAGACTATTGGTGTTATCATGGTGATCAGGAAGTGATCGAACATGTAGCCTCACTGCCGACGCAATATGAGCCTATGGGGTCGCACATAAGAGCATTGGAGAAGTTGAAAAGGTTTGTGTTGGCCTTGCTCATATGTGATATGAGGGAAGGACCAAGCCTATGACACTCTAGATATGAAGGATTTTCATTCCTGGACCTATATTGTGAATATGGGTCATCAAGTAAGTGGTCGGAAGACTCTATGGGAAATTTGTCGGGAAGGTATAAGGTTTCAACGAATAGGTTTGAATTCGTCAATTATCACCATGATGGACTCAATGAATCTGTCTTGGGTTCGTTGAGTATCGTAATGACAGTTTTGATGAATTAGACTTATTTGTCGAGCATCGTCAATTCGTCGAATATCGTCTTGATACTTGGACGGTTTTCTCTGTCTTGATTCGTCAAGTATATGCGTGTTATTTCAATGAATGGTTTTGATTCGTCAGATATCGACATATGAACTCGACAAATTAATTTTCCTCCGGTTTAATCCTTCTAAGTCTAGTTCGGCGTGGTCTGCGGGTATCGACAGTTTCGGTATTATGTATATATATATATATATGATATTTACAGTAAACCAAAAGATATATACTGTTTTTCTGACCTAATTGTGTGAGACCAATAACGACAGTTTTCTTCTCGATGGAACTGTTCTGCCTAGGTCGCAATTGTTGAAGCCAAAATCTAACTTTGATAAAAGTTCGAATTTTAGGGGTGTAGCCAACACTTACTCGCCTCAAGCTCTGCCCTCCGACTAAATGCGAAGGACTAGAAATCGACCCAAAGCCTCAGCAGGGAGGTCCCACCGCTTACCCGAAAGATCTCTGAGAGCTTCCCCTCCAAGCCAAAAGCTGGGCTTGGAGCTCCTTAGAAAGCACATGAAAACTCTTAAAATCCTGGGAAAAAAAGAAGGTGCTTCTGAAGAACTCCTATGGGCCTATTTATAGTTTTCTGAGTTTGAACTGCCAATAACCAAACTGAACTGACCTGAAATTACTAAAATACCCATGGTTGGGTCTGCCAACAGCCAAATTCAGCTGTTCTGAAGAGTTATACGCAGACCATCAAGGGCAAAAGGGTAAAATTACCCAGGGTAGAAGAGTAAAATCCCCCATGGGTATAAAATTGTCAAAATGGCCTTCTCTTTATATGGCGAGTAGGGAAGCACCCAGCAGCGAGACATGTAAGACCCCTCCCCCTTACCACGGAGGCTCCCGGTCTTATGCCCAGAACCGCCGTCTTACGGTGGCACTAACGCACGGGTTAGTCGACACTGCAACACGCCGATTCTGCCGGCTAATACGATCATATAACCTGTAGGCCAATATGAGAAATAGAAGTAATACATATTAGAGTACAACACAGCTAGTCCACATTCACAGTACAACTCATATATATATATATATATATATATATATATATATATATATATATATATATATATATATATATATATATATATATATATATATATATATATATATATATATGAATGAAAGAGTACACAGTCCAAAATGAGAACAATAGAGAAGGAGTAATAAGGGCTTATACCCAGTACATCATATGAATAACTCTCCTCACAAAACATCAAAACAGCGGAAGCTAATCAACTAATCTCGAACTCATCCCACCTGAGGTAGCGCTGTAGTAGTAGTAGGTGGTATCAACTCCTCACGCCCTGTCACCTCATCCTGCCGGTCGTGCTGGTGCTCCATCTCCTCGAGCTCTTAAAAATAGTTTGGTCAACGACCATTAGTCAAAATGACTAAGTCGTTTCCTCCGCACCTCGCCCCGTAACTCCTAGGCACCGTGCGGGAGGACGAAGCGGAAGACTATCAAGGGGTAACAAAAGGGAGCATGTGACAAGAAATCTATGCTACTAAGTAAGAGTGTAAGCGGTAAATCTACACTAGCAGTTCTATGTATATGGTACAAAAGTAAAAGCATGTACAATATAATTAAGTAAAGAACTGAAAGTAAGAGCAGAAAAGTAAAGCTATGCTATTACTACTCTAACATCACAAACGTACCTTAACTTATAAAAATGCCAATACAAATTTATAAGTTAAGGTTTCCAGAAATTTTAACTTATCATATAAAAGAGCCCATACTAATTTATATGATAAGGATCTATGAAGCGCATGCCCTAATATGAATGAATGTTTATGATACAATTTATGCAATAGACAAGTGCAACTCACACACAATGACTCTGAGATCACAGACCTTTAGTTCCCACTTTTTGAGAGCTAGCTTCACTCTCGGGTACCACCGTTGTGGCTAACGGCAGCAGCGGAACGGGCATCTCCACTTCTAGGCAGGTATGTACACTACCAAACCTAGACCACCTCTCATACACCTCTATACACATCCTAGGTGCACTCTAGAGTCTGCGCACGCATTTTGCTGACTACCTGTTAGTCTTGTTAGGTTGAGTGTGCGTTATCGGTGATCGTCCTACAGACCGCAGTGTAAAACAACCCACTGGCCCCTCAAACCCTCACACCCGCCTGAGTCATCGTACTGCCATCGGTGTGACGATCGGCCCAGTGCCGCATGACCCGCCACTAAATTTATGCACATGCAAGTATTTCATCTCGAGCCTCCAGCTCGCAGGACCAACCTGTCCTGATTCCCTCAAACCCTTCACGGGTGAGCCTGCAACATATATCCCTCCAACCCATTGCGGGTGAGAATGCACAATAGTTCCTTTATTTAGAATCCTTCAAACCAATCACGGGCGAGAATGAACCATAATGTCTTAACCTATTAAACTACTCTTGTCTACGGGTTATTATACTTAGTGATTTAAGTTTAATCCCAGGACTGCCCAGGGTATACCCGGTGAAGGCCTCTCGGGGGCACTAGGAACTACGATGAGATTACGCCCAAAGCTCCCTTTCTCAAGGATATTTACTTTAGTTGATGACTACCCATAATTCACCCCCAGCTCTCGTTATTACTCTTGAGTGATCCTAATGACTTAAGATGTTCTCAAAAGGGCGACGGTCTTCCACCGGCCTCCTCTCTAGTTGCTATCCAAGGGCTTGCACTTTTACTCTCGTCACTAAGACAACACTACCCACCAAGGTTATTCTCCAATTGTAATCTCTAGCTCATCCGTCGATCTATCCCCCGGTGGTCCTTATAGTATAACCTACATTCACTATGCGCAACCCATGACCTAATACCACCCCGAAATAGAACTTCTAATTCCTTGGGCCACCTGCCCCTAACTATTTATCCTATGATGGTATGGACTAATGCAGTGAGCATATTGATTTTCATAATTTTCTTAAGTCATTAAAGCCTCTAATTAAATCATTTAATACATGAAGTATTACAAATTTTATTCCACTGACCTAAGAAATTTTTCCTAAGTTGCATCGTGGTAAAGTATTGCTGTCTACCAAAATTCATAATTTTCCTTTGAATATTTCTATTTATTCCTTAATTAATACAAAACTCACATATTTGTCATTTTCCAAATGAAGTATAAGGAATACATTGCTCAAAGTTTTAGGAAAATTACAAAGCATATATATCATTAATTTAAGGCTAATGGCAGAGTTTCATCAACCTCAATAATGTAATGGCCTACCAATTTCAATTTCTGATAATTTACCAAAATGCCATTATGTTAACTTAAAAATTATTAGGACATCCAAAAATTTTGAGATAATTATACAAGACTAATCATACAATTATACAACACTATAAAGTTTTCCAAAATTTAATGATATATGTTTACATCATTTCATAAATAAATGCAATAAGGGTAAAATGGTAATTTCCATGTATTTTGCTCCAAAATTATCAAACAGTAGGATAAAAATTTTCATGAGTCAAATATGACCTCCCTTTTATTTTGACAGATTTTGGGGGTTTGTTTTTGAACAAAACCTATTTTCCAATTTAATTATCAAAAAGGCCTAAATTTTAAAAATTCAAATAATGGGATTTTTGCTCCCAAAAATCCCATTATTACTATTAGGGGTGAAATTTTACTCTAATGAGCCTCTGACATCAATTCTATGATTTTTGAATGTACCAAATAGGCTGAATATGCAATATTTCAAAAATTGCTATTTGCACCCCAAAGCTATATATAGCCAACACATGCAAGTGGGTTAACCCAACATGCAGTGGTCCAAATGTGCTGAAAATTTTACCATGCACATAAAATGCACCCAAGGATCTGCCACCAAACGTTGGGGACATTTGGAGTCATACTACTCCAAATATTCCATTTATTTACTTTTGGGTATTTTAGTAAAAACTATATAACATTTATACCCAAAAATTCCTTTTTTTGGTCAGGGGCTAAGTATGCCTTAATGATGCATGCATACAGAAGTTTGGGTCATTTTGGTGATTGGTTTGGCTTGGGCATCAATTTGAAGTTCTACCATAGTCAATGACCAGTCCTAGGAAAACAGACCCACAACCAAATATACTATACCAAATTTAATGTTTAAGGTGCTATATTAAATTTAAGACAATAAGATACAAATTTCATTTAGGGTTCATGTTCTGGAAATGCATCTAAGAGGCCTAAATTGGGCTTGTAAAATGACTGAAATTGTGTAACAGATATATACATATACTATAGTTTTTATTTAATTTAATTTAATCGGTTGCACGAATCTTAAAGCGATATGGACGGGATCGGGTCATCTTCTACCTCAAGCCGACGGCTGGGATTCATTCTTCCTGGACCACTTTTGCTGTCTGTTTCCGGCCACCTGAGGCTGCGCCACCGCCGGCGATTGTCTCCTCCACCTTCACTAAAGTGGTGGCTAGCATTTCCCGGCGGTGAGGCCGCCGGAATAAGCTTTTCCGGCGATCCCGAGCATCATGAAAAACTCGGAAAATCCAGCTTTTCCTCACATGGCATCGGGTTCAATTGAGCCCGATATCTCTCCTAAGCAATCTAGGAAGCTAGTACGGGTAGAGGTGAAGTGAAACGAACTTGATTCAGGCCTTAGTGGCGAGTGCGACGTTGGTTGTCCATGGCCGAGCTGCTCCGGTGATCTCCTGCTCAAAACCTCATTTCTCCTCCATTTACTTCGATCCAGTAGTCGATTTCCACTCCTCTCCTCTCTCTGAAGCTAATGGTGGGGGTGATTTGGGCTGAGGTGGGCTGTATATGGAGATACAACCAAGGTGAGCTCGGGCTCAACCTTAGATGCTTCACCCATGGTGCCAAGTGGCCAATATGCAGCCAAATTATCCTGGAATTCTCTTGGGTGGTCGGCCAACAGGTTTGGGCAGAAGGAATGAGGCCATGTGGCTACCATTCCCTCTTTATTCCACTTTCTCTCTCCTCCTTTTGGGTGAATTCTCCAAAATGCCCCCATGCATGCACTCTCTCTCCAAATCCAGAGGGGTAGGGCTGGTCTTTAACACCTTGGGCTGATAATGTGCCAAGTTTGGTGGGCTTGGCCCAAGGGGAATGGGCTTAGCCCTTATTTTCTTCTTTAGGCCACATGTTTGACCAAGTTAACTTTTTGAGTTGACTTGGTCAAGCATGATGAGTGGGCTGACCCCACTTGAAGGTAATGACCCCAATGGCACTACCCAACTTGGGTTGGGTCAAGGTGATGCTCTACTTGGGCTAAGTGGGCCTATAAGTATAGGTTTGACCAACTTAGGGCTAATGTTGACTTTGGTCAACTAGGGTCAAAGGGTTGACCTAGTGACATGCCCTAGGGTCCACTTAGATTATTTTAGGGTTAAGGGCAATGTGGTGGGGTTATGGTGTGGCTAGGGTTCCTATTTAGGCTAGTTTGACCTAGTTTGACTTGGGCCCTATAGTGGGCCCCACATGGCTACAACCCACTACCTAGGGTCAAACCTAGCTAATTTTCCTATCACCCACCCCATGCCTAACCCAATCTAAGTTAAGGGGTCTAGAAGTAACATGAGATGTTATAAATCCAATAAACAAAAAAAAATAATTTCGTCCCCGAAATTTAAGTTCGTGTTTACGGGGTTCTACTTGCAAGAGTTATAAGAAATTTAAACGCATAAACTAAAGTGTACCTGAAGTAAACAGCTCCGGGTGTTGATCCATCATCAGATCCCTCGGCTCCCAGGTGTGCTCCTCCCATCCATGGTTGGACCACAACACCTTCACGAGAGTGACCTTCTTCTTCCGCAACACTCGGACATTTGTATCATCAATCCTGATCGGCTCCAATCTAACGGATCTGTCTGGCGCTATCGGACCGGCTGTAGTAGTAACGCGCTGCTCCGGCCGTAGGAAAGCTCTTCGCAAGGAAGAGACATGGAAGACGTCGTGTAGGGTACTCAACTCCGATGGTAGCTGCAGTCGGTAAGCTAAGGGGCCGATCCGCTCCAGGATCAAGTATGGCCCCATGTATCGAGGACTGAACTTCTTGTGCCTCCGCACCCGAGAGACACCATGTACCGGACGTATCTTCAAGAAAACACTATCTCCAACCTATAATTCCACCTTCCGGTGTCGAGCATCATAATACTTTGCCTGCCTACTCTGGGCCTCTAGCAGCCGATCCCTGATCAAACGAACCTGAGCCTCCATATCATTCACATAATCAGAACCAAGAGTCCTCGTATCCACATCCTGAACCTAAGACAGAGGCATCCGACACTTCCTTCCGTACAAATCCTCGTAAGGCACCATCCCGATGCTTGCCTGGTGACTGTTATTGTAAGAGAACTCGATCAGGGGCAACAGTCTCTCCCAGGGCTTCCCTATATCCAATATGCATAGACAAAGCAGATCCTCCATGGTCCGGATGGTCCGCTTGGTCTGGCTGTCGGTCTGCGGATGGAAGGCGGTGCTAAAGGTGAGCCAAGAACCCAAGTAAGCATGCACAACCCTCTATTCCCTCGATGTGAACCGACCATCACGGTCCGAGATGATCGTTCTGGGGATGCCATGGTACCTGATGAACTGCTCCACGAACAATCTCACCAGAACAACAACTGGAGCATCCTTCCTGACTGGAATAAACCGCACTACCTTGGTCAGCCTGTTGACTATGACCCATATGGAATCGTGCCCAGAGTGGGAGCGAGGCAGTCCGTGCACAAAATCCATAGCAATATCCTTGAACTTCCACTCTGGAACGGGCAGTGACTATAGTAAACCTCCCAGGCTCTTGCATTCCGCCTTCATATGCTGGCACGTCTCGTAGTGTGTCACAAAGTGGGTGATCTCTCTCTTCATCCCAGGCCACTATATAGTCTTCCGTAAATCTGCCCACATTTTGGTGATGCCAGGATGCACTGAATATCTGGAGCAGTGTGCCTCTCTAAGTATATCATCCCGGATACCGTCCCCTGCTGGTATATAAACGCATCTACAGAATCGAAGGAGATCATCCTGTAGTGTGTAATCCTCAACCTTGCCCCTTTCCAGGGCACTAAAAATCGGCTCCAATGCAGCATCCAACCTCTGATGCGCCACAATGCGCTCCCGAAGATCATTCTCCCCGATTAAGTGAGTTCAGATATTCCCGGTAGACTGCTGGCTTGTCCTCTGAAACCATTGTTAGAAAGTAGAGAAAAGAAGCGAAAAGTAGAGAACAAGCGAATAAACTTTTGAATAATTGAAATTTTATTATCCAAAAAAGGTATATATTACAAAGGTATGCCCTCCTTTATATAGAATGGAGGAGAGATGAGAGAATACAAATAAGAGATGTGGGACTATAATTTACAGGACAAGCGGACTATACAAAACAAACCGCACAAGCCGCGCGGTTAGACAGCAGGGCTAACCGCACGGCTACCACCAGAGAGGAAGAGAGACTGCCAGGGAAGACCGCCAGACCGCCCGGTCTCCAAGCCGACTGAGACAAACTGCCAGACCGCGCGGTCTTCAACCCGCCAAGACAAACCGCCAGACCGCCCGGTCACCAACTTCAACACTCCCCCTCAAGCTGGAGCATATATATCGATCATGCCCAGCTTGTCACAGATGTGGAAAAAGGAAGCGGACACTGGCTTGGTGAAGACGTCTGCCAACTCGTTGTCGGACGTGACAAATGGAGTGCAAATCTGTTTCTTCAATATTTCTTCTCGAATAAAATGACAGTCGACATCTATGTGTTTTGTTCTCTCATGAAAGACCGGATTTTTGGAAATGTGTATCGCGGCCTTATTGTCACAGAACATAGGAAGAGGATAGTTGTAAACCTCTCCTAAGTCAAGCATGAGAGCCCGCAACCACTTCAACTCACATGTAGTCGATGCCATGCTACGATATTCAGCCTCTACACTAGACCTGGAAACGACAGACTGTTTCTTGCTCTTCCAACTCACAAGATTGCCTCCAACAAATGTGCAGAAACCTGAAGTCGATTTGCGGTCCCCTTTGTCATCTGCATAGCTTGAATCAGAGTAAGCTTCAACCCTTAGGTGACCATTCTTCTGAAATAGGAGTCCTTTCCCTGGAGCAGCTTTAATATACTCTAATATCCTCAGAGCAGATTGTAGATGACACTCCCTCGGAGCTTGCATGAACTGGCTCACCTTGCCAACAGCATAGGAGATGTCGGGTCTGGTTACCGTGAGATATATGAGCTTGCCCACCAGACGCCGGTATCTCGTAAGATCAGAGAGAAGAGGTGAGTCATCTGTCCAAGTTTTGTCTTCTCCAGCAGCCATAGGACAACGTGCAGGTTTAGCACCAGTGAGTCCTGCATCCTTTAAAAGATCAAGAGCATACTTCCGTTGTGAAAGGACCATGGAGTTGGGCTTTCTAGAGATTTAAATCCCCAGAAAGTATTTCGGGGAGCCCATATCTTTTGTAACCAGATGTTGACGAAGGTGTTTCTTGGTCATCAGTATCCCATCCTGGTCATCGCCAGCAAGAAGAATGTCATCAACATAAACCGCAAGAACAACAAGACCAGAGGCAGTTTTCCGAACAAACAAGGAGTGATCTGCTGAGCTTCGTGTAAAACCAATGGCCGCAACAATGCCACTGAACTTGTCAAACTAGGCACGAGGACTCTGCTTGAGGCCATAGATAGCCTTCTTTAGCCGGCATACCCGTGTCTCCCCCTGAGCAACATACCCAGGAGGTTGCTCCATGTAAACAGCTTCCTGCAGATCGCCATAGAGGAAGGCATTCTTAACATCTAGCTGCGAGATAGGCCAATCCCTGTTGACAGCTACAGAGAGAAGAACCCGAATAGTGCTGAGGCGAGCCACGGGCGAGAAAGTGTCAAAGTAATCAACCCCATAAGTTTGGGTAAAACCCTTGGCAACCAGGCGAGCCTTATAACGATCCACACTGCCATCTGGGAGAAACTTCACTACGAAGACCCAGCGACAACCAACAACATCGGTGCCGAAAGGAGGCGGAACAAGGGTCCAGGTACCCCGTTCAGTGAGAGTAGCAATCTCCTCATCCATGGCAACTTTCCAGTGAGGAATAGTAAGGGCCTCCTGGTAGGAACGGAGGGTGGTAGTGGCCGAGATAGCCAGGGCAAAGGCTCGGCGAGCAGGGGTAAGGCGATCGTAGGAAACAACCGCAGCAAGAGGATGGTGGGTACAAGCCCGAACCCCTTTGCGAAGAGCAATCGGGAGATCCAGGTCAGCAGGTGCCTCAGTATCCGGAGTATCCGTGGTGGAGAGAGCTGGCCCGGGAGTAGAGAGAGATGGCAGTGGAGTGGAGGGAGAAAGCGGAGTAGAGGGTGGAGATGAGGAGGATGGGGAAGGCGGTGGAGTGGGTGGAGAGGACGGAACCTCAGTGGGAGCAGAGGGAAGGGATGAGTTGGTATGAGAAGGAGGAGCAGGAGGAGGAGTAGACGGATAGAGCAGAAACGTTGTCAAGGAAGTAGAGGCCACCACTCTCAGTCCCGGTAGCAATCGTCCGTTGGGAGTCCGGATCCTGAAAAGCACAAGAGGTAGGGGTGAATGTGACAGAACACTGTAGTTGCTTGCATAAAGAAGTAACCGATAATAAATTGCACGGAAACTTGGGCACATAGAGGGTATCAGCCAAGCAGAGAGATGGAGTGACTTGAACCATGCCCGTCCCATGGACCGGGGAGGGAGATCCATCAGCGACAATGACTGGGGGCAACTGAGCCTGTGTGTCAAGAAGAAAGAAAAATTGAGGGTTGCCTGTCATATGACTTGTTGCACCAGAGTCGATGAGCCATCGTCCGCGAGTCACAACATGAGCACTACCAGAAGAGGTGACCACGGAGGCTGACGGGCTGGAGGAGAGGAAAGCCATGGAAGCAAGAGAGTAGCAAACCGCTACGAGAAGAACAAGCCGCGAGAAGAGAATAGAGCACCAAGCCGGGCGACCAGAAAATAGGTCGGGCGGCTAGAAAGGCCGCTTCCAAGAAGCCGAGCAAAGCAGAGGGAAAGAAGTCGCACGACCTAAAAAAGTCGGGCGAATAGAGGAGAACAAGTCGCGCGGCCAAAGATGAGACCGAGGCGACTAGCAAGCAGGAGCAGGTAGAAGGAAACAAGAAGAAAGCGGCGAAAAAGTAGGCAAAGATCCAGCGGGGAAGAGGTCGCGCGGACTGAGAAGACCGAGCGAACAGAAGAGAAGAGAAGAGCAGGTGACCGCGACCAAGATGCGGGTAAGAAAGGAATAACCCGCACAGTCAGGCAGAACACAGCAGCTGAAAGAAGGCGGTCAAAGGCACAGCGGGGAAGAGGTCGCGCGGACTAAAAAGGCCGAGCGAACAGAAGAGAGGAGAAGAGCTGGTGACCGCGACCAAGATGCGGGTGAGAAAGGAACAACCCGCACGGTCAGGCAGATCACAGCAGCAAGCCGCGAGTAGAGAGACAACACACGCGGATAGGGACAGACCGCAACGACTAGGAAGTCGGAGCGGGAGGAAAGAGCAAGGAGCGCGGCGACAAGGAAACAGGTCGCCGCGACAAAGATCAGTAGGAGAAGAGAAGGAGAAGCAAGCCGCGCGAACAGGGCAGCGGACAGAAACAAGCCGCGCGGATAGAAACAAGCCGCACGGACAGAGAGAAGCCAAGTCGCAGAATGCTGAAAACAAGCCGCGAACAACAGAGGGCGCACAGAATCAGGAGGAGATGACCGTGTGCTCTGATACCATGTTAGAAAGTAGAGAAAAGAAGCGAAAAGTAGAGAATAAGCGAATAAACTTTTGAATAATTGAAATTTTATTATCCAAAAAAGGTATATATTACAAAGGTATGCCCTCCTTTATATAGAATGGAGGAGAGATGAGAGAATACAAATAAGAGATGTGGGACTATAATTTACAGGACAAGCGGACTATACAAAACAAACCGCACAAGCCGCGCGGTTAGACAGCAGGGCTAACCGCACGGCTACCACCAGAGAGGAAGAGAGACTGCCAGGGAAGACCGCCAGACCGCCCGGTCTCCAAGCCGACTGAGACAAACTGCCAGACCGCGCGGTCTTCAACCCGCCAAGACAAACCGCCAGACCGCCCGGTCACCAACTTCAACAACCATGGTGATATGCATATCATCCATCATCTGCATCAATCCCATATACATAACACGGGGCTCCGGTCCAGTAATGTCGGCTCTCCTGCTCAACCCATCTGCCACAGTGTTTGCTTTCCCCGGGTGATAGTGCAATTTGTAATCATAATCGCAAAGAAATTCCAGACATCTCCTCTGTCGAAGGTTCAGATCTTTCTGCGTGTCGACGTATTTGAGGTTCTTGTGATCCGAGTAGATATCACAATGAACCCCATACAAGTAGTGCCTCCATATATTCAGTGCGAATACGACCGCCCCGAGCTCCAAGTCATGCACCGGGTAGTTATGCTCTTGCTTCTTCAATTGTCTCGAAGCATAAGCAATAACATGTCCGTGCTGCATCAGTACAACATCCATCCCCTGATAAGAGACATCCATGTAGATCTGAAATCCCTCATTCCCAGATTCGAGTGGAAGGATAGGGGATGAGGTGAGTCGGTCCTTCAACCCCTGAAAAGCTGTCTTGCACTGCTATGTCCAAGCAAACTCTACATCCTTCCTCGTCAAGGACGTGAGGGGGAGTGCTATCCTCAAGAACCCCTCCACGAACTTATGATAATAACCTGCTAATCCCAAGAAGCTACGAATGTCTGACGCTATCTTCGGTCGTGGCCAATCTCTTACTACCTCTATCTTGGCTGGATCCACCGCCAATCCAGCTCCACTGATCGTATGCCCCAAGAATGCCACCTCCTGTAGCCAGAAATGGCACTTAGAAAACTTCGCATACATCTGGGACTCCCTCAGCCTCTGCAAAACCTGTGCCAAATGCTCTTTGTGCTCCTTCTGAGTCCGGGAATAGATCAGAATATCGTCAATGAATATAATGATGAAGCGGTCCAAGTAGGGCTCGAATACACTGTTCATTAGACTCATGAATGCAGAAGGGGCATTCGTGAGCCCAAAAGGCATCACCGTGAACTCGTATAACTCGTATAGTGAGTTGAAAGCCGTCTTCGGGATGTCTTCCTCTCGGATGTGCAGCTGATAGTAACCGGGTTTCAAATCTAGCTTAGAGAACCAGAAGGCCCCCTGAAGCTGATCAAATAGCTCGTCTATCCGAGGCAGTGGATAGGTATTCCGGACCGTCAACCGGTTCAGCTCCCTGTAATCTATGCACAACCGCAATGATCTGTCTTTCTTCTTCACAAAAAGAACTGGTGCTCCCCATGGTGATGAGCTCGGCCGCACAAATCCTGATTCCACAAGCTCCTGAAGTTGAGTCCTGAATTCTGCCAACTCTCTGGAAGCCATCCTGTAAGGTACCCGGGACACTGGCCTCGCCCCCGGCACCAACTGAATCCTGGAATCCAAGTCCCGAGCTGGTGGTAGTCCGGGCAATTTCTCCGGGAATACATCGGAGAAATCCCGAACCACCGGGATATCAGTTATAGAACTCTCTGCTGCCACCATCTCGAAGCAGATAAGGTACACCTCTTCCCCCCACTCATAGGCCTTGACAGCCTGTACAGAAGATAATTAAAGATGGGGGATATGTCGGATACCTTCAATAGTGACGTAGGAGTCTCCATGCCTGAGTGTGATCCTCTTCGAGGGGCAGTCGATCTGGGCATGGTTCCAATGAAGCCAAGTCATGCCCAAAATCAAATCAAAGTCCGGCAATCTCAAGACCGCCGCCGGATCTTTGAATGCCTTGCCTCCTATCTCGGCCTCCATGTTGCAGCTATCCGTGGTCCGTAGCTCCAAGCCATCAGTAAGACACACCCTCATCTCTATGCGAGGGAATCTCTCCCCACCCTCTAGTCCTTCAATAAAAGTGTCCGACACGAATAAGTGCGAAGCACCCGTGTCGAAGAGGGTATGAGCGGGCTTGCCGCTGATCATAACTATGGCTGAGATTTATTTGAGTTAAAATGAAGGTTATTTCTATGGTTTTCAAGGCACTACTAATGTTGAAGTTTCTAAATTAAAATAATTTAAGTACCTGTAATCACTTCCTCGGGGTTCCTTTGCTCCGTGAGGTCCAATGCATACATCTGCTCCTGATTACGTCCTCGGCCGTGATATCCCCGGCCTTGGCCTCGACCTCGTCCTCGGCCTCGACCTCGGCCCTGCTGTACTGGAGGGGCCACTGGAGGTGGAGGAGGAGGAGGTGGATGGAACTGATGTGGACACTCCGATCTAATAAGCCCGGGCCGGTGGCATCCAAAACAAACTACCGTCCAGTGGCCATGGTCATCTTACCTCCTTGGAACATGCACCTATAGAGGTGGGGGAGCTAATGCTAGAGGAGGCCCCTGCTCATTCCTAAAGTTGGGACAACGACGTCCCCCACCCCTCTTATATCCAATGACTCTGCCTCACTGGGATCCCCTACTACTCTCCCCGGGTGATGACCCGTCCAGCGACCTCTTCCCTCTGTTCGTCACCATCAGCTGGTCTGCCTCCATTTTCTTAGCCATCTCGATGATCTGGGCTGATGTGCCGTGAGAAATGAACAATAGGGCCTGCCTCAAGTCGTCTCTGAGGCCCCGGTAGAATCTCTTGGCATACCTCCTATCATCTGTATCATGTATCCCTAAGCAACTGGCAAGGTGGGAAAACTCCCTCTGGTATTCAATCACCGATCTGCTCCCCTCCCTAAGGTTCAGAAACCTCTCTTCCAGTGCATCTCTGTCTATGGTGGATACGAAGTGATCCAAGAATACTTCGCCAAACTCCTCCTAAGATATGTCCGACAGCTCCCAGTCAGCATAAGTGAACTCTCGCATGGACTTCCACCATCTTTTTGCATGAGCTTCTAATGCAGAGGTGGCTAGAGGAACTGTCTGGCTGACCGAGCAGCTGATGCCTACCAATATCTCATGTATGGCCTCCAGCCATTCCTCAGTCTTCACAGCATCCTCTGTCCCACGGTACATCGGTGGGGACAGGCTCTTGAAGGCACTCAACCAGCTTGACCCTGGATTTGGCTATGGAGCCGGGACCTGTTGGGCTTTGAAGGCTTCCAGGATAGCCATCAAAGTTTGCCCCATCTCTGTCTGTAGAAAGGGCGTGGCAGCCGGAGAGAGAGGAACCATATTTTGCGACGTAGCGACCTGTGGAGGTTGCATAAAGGTAATGTTAAAACAGAACTGGCCTAACTCATTGTATTTAATGGACTGTTTTATGTGACTTTTTACACATGGGCACACCGCTGCTTCCGCTGCATAGTTTGTCCACAAACTAATGCTCGCGCGGGGTTGTCCAGTGTTGTGAACTTCGTTCTCATATGATCGTCTGGTCAAGTGATACCGGTTTGTAAGACCCCTCCCCCTTACCAAGGAGGCTCTCGGTCTTATTCCCAGAACTGCCGTCTTACGGTGGCACTAACGCACGGGTTAGTCGACACCGCAACACGCCGATTCTGCCGGCTAATACGATCATATAACCTATAGGCCAATATGAGAAATAGAAGTAATACATATCAGAGTACAACACAGCTAGTCCACAGTCACAGTACAACTCATATATATATGAATGAAAGAGTACACAGTCCAAAATGAGAACAATAGAGAAAGAGTAATAAGGGCTTATGCCCAGTACATCATATGAATAACTCTCCTCACAAAACATCAAAACAACGGAAGCTAATCAATTAATATCGAACTCATCCCACCTGAGGTAGCGCTATAGTGGTAGTAGTAGGTGGTATTAACTCCTCACGCCCTGTCACCTCGTCCTGCCGGTCGTGCTGGTTCTCCATCTCCTCGAGCTCCTAAAAATAGTTTGGTCACCGACCATTAGTCAAAAAGACAAAGTCGTTTCCTCCGCACCTCGCCCCGCAACTCCTAGGCACCGTGCGTGAGGACGAAGCGGAGGACTATCAAGGGGTAACAAAAGGGAGCAGATGACAAGAAATCTATGCTACTAAGTAAGAGTGTAAGCAGTAAATCTACACTAGCAGTTCTATGTATATGGTACAAAAGTAAAAGCATGTACAGTACAAGTAAGTAAAGAACTGAAAGTAAGAGCAGAAAAGTAAAGCTATGCTACCACTACTATACCATCACAAACGTACCTTAACTTATAAAAATGCCCATATAAATTTATAAGTTAAGGTTTCCAGAAATTTTAACTTATCATATAAAAGAGCCCAAACTAATTTATATGATAAGGATCTATGAAGCGTATGTCCTAATATGAATGAATGTTTATGATGCAATTTATGCAACATGCAAGTGCAACTTACACATAACGACTCTGTGATCACAAACCTTTAGTTCCCACTTTTTGAGAGCTAGCTTCACTCTCGGGTACCACCGTTGTGGCTAACGGCAGTAGCGGAGCGGGCATCTCCACTTCTATGCAGGTATGCACACTACCAAACCTAGACCACCTCTCATACGCCTCTGTACACGTCCTAGGTGAACTCTAGAGTCTGCGTACGCATTTTGCTGACTACCTGTCAGTCTTGTTGGGTCAGGTGTGCATTATCGGGGATCGTCCTACAGACCGTAGTGTAAAACAACCCACTGGCCCCTCAAACCCTCACACCCGCCTGAGTTACCGTACTGCCATAGGTGTGATGATCGGCCCAATGCCGCATGACCCTCCACTAAATTTATGCACATGCAAGTATTTCATCTCAACCCTCCAGCTCGCAGGACCAACCTGTCCTGATTCCCTCAAACCCTTCACGGGTGAGCCTGCAACATATATCCCTCCAACCCATTACGGGTGAGAACGCACAATAGTGACTTTATTCAGAATCCCTCAAACCCATCACGGGCGAGAATGAACAATAATATCTTAACCTATTAGACTACTGTTGTCTACGAGTTATTATACTTAGTGATTTAAGGTTAATCCCAGGACTGCCCAGAGTATACCCAGTGAAGGGCTCTCGGGGGCACGAGGAACTACGATGGGATTATGCCCAAAGCTCCCTTTCTTAAGGATATTTAATTTAGTTGATGACTACCCATAATTCACCCCCAGCTCTCGTTATTACTCTTGAGTGATCCTAATGACTTAAGATGTTCTCAGAAGGTCGACGGTCTTCCGCCGGCCTCCTCTCCAGTTGCTATCCAAGGGCTTGCACTTTTACTCTCGTCACTAAGACAATACTACCCACCAAGGTTATTCTCCAATTGTAATCTCTAGCTCATCCGTCGATCTATCCCCCGGTGGTCCTTATAGTATAACCTACTTTCACTATGCGCAACTCATGACCTAATACCACCCCGAAATAGAACTTCCAATTCCTTGGGCCACCTGCCCCTAACTATTTATCCTAGGATGGTATGGACTAATGCAGTGAGCATATTGATTTTCATAATTTTCTTAAGTCATTAAAGCCTCTAATTAAATCATTTAATTAATCCCCTAGGTCATTTAATACATGAAGTATTACAAATTTTAATCCACTGTCCTAAGAAATTTTTCTTAAGTTGCATCTTGGTAAAATAATGCTGTCTACCAAAATTCATAATTTTCCTTTGAATAGTTCTATTTATTACTTAATTAATACAAAACTCACATAATTATCATTTTCCAAATGAAGTATAAGAAATACATTGTTCAAATTTCTAGGAAAATTATAGAGCATATATATCATTAATTTAAGGCTAATGGCAGAGTTTCATCAACCCCTATAATGCAATGGCCTACCAATTTCAATTCCTAATAATTTACCAAAATGCCATTATGCTAACTTAAAAATTATTAGGACATCCAAAAAATTTGAGATAATTATACAAGGCTAATCATATAATTATACAACACTAGAAAGGTTTCCAAAATTTGTTGATATATATTTCCATCATTTCATAAATAAATACAATAAGGGTAAAATGGTAATTTCCATGTATTTTGCTCCAAAATTTTCAAACAGTAGGAAAATTTTTTTCATGAGTCAAATATGACCTCCCTTTTATTTTGACAGATTTTGGGGGTTTGTTTTTGATCAAAAGCCTATTTTCCAATTTAATTATCAAAAAGGCCTAAATTTTTAAAAATTCAAATAATGAGATTTTTGCTCCCAAAAATCCCATTATTACTATGAGGGGTGAACGTTTACTCTAATGAGCCTCTGACATCAATTCCATGATTTTTGAATGTATCAAATAGGCTGACTATGCAATATTTCAAAAATTACTATTTGCACCCCAAAGCTATATATAGTCAACACATGCAAGTGGGTTAACCCAATATGCTGTGGTTCAAATGTGCTGAAAATTTTACCATGCACATATAATGAAACCAAGGATCTGTCACCGAAATTTGGGGCCATTTGGAGTCATACTACTCCAAATATTCCATTTATTTACTTTTGGGTATTTTAGTAAAAACTATATAAAATGTATTCCCAAAGATTCCTATTTTTGGTCAAGGGCTAAATATGCCCTAATCATGTATGCACTCAAAATTTTGGGTCATTTGGATGAGTGGTTTGGCTTGGGCATCAATTTGAAGTTCTGCCCTAGTCAATGACCAGTCCTAGGAAAACAGACCTACAACCAAATATACTATACCAAATTTGATGTTTAAGTTGACATATTAAATTTACGACAATAAGCTACAAATTTCATTTAGGGTTCATGTTCTGGAAATGCATCTAAGAGGCCTATATTTGGCTTGTAAAATGACTGAAATTATGTGACAGATATATACATATACTATAATTTTTATTTAATTTAATTTAATCGGTTGCACGAATCTTAAAGCGATATGGACGGGATCGGGTCGTCTTCTACCTCCAGCCGACGGATGGGATTCATTCTTCCTGGGCCACTTTTGCTGGCTGTTTCCGGCCACCTGAGGCTACGCCACCGCCGACGATTGCCTCCTCCACCTTTACTAAAGTGGTGGCTAGCATTTCCCGTCGGTGAGGCCGCCAGAATTAGCTTCTCCGGCAATCCCGAGCATCATGAAAAACTCAGAAAATCCAGCTTTTTCTCACATGGCATCAGGCTCAATTGAGCCCGATATCTCTCCTAAGCGATCTAGGAAGCTAGTACGGGTAAAGGTGAAGTGAAACGAACTTGATTCAGGCCTTGACGGCGAGTCCGGCGGCGGTTGGTCATGGCCGAGCTGCTCCAGCGATCTCCTGCTCAAAACCTCGTTTCTCCACCATTTGCTTTGATCCAGTAGTCGATTTCCACTCCTCTCCTCTCTCTGAAGCTAATGGTGGGGGTGATTTGGGCTGAGGTGGGCCCTATATGGAGATACAACCAAGGTGAGCTCGGGCTCAACCTTGGATGCTTCACCCATGGTGCCAAGTGGCCAATATGCAGCCAAATTCTCCTGGAATTCTCTTGGGTGGCCTGCCAGCAGGTTTGGGCAGAAGGAATGAGGCCATGTGGCTACCATTCCCTCATATTCCACTTTCTCTCTCCTCCTTTTGGGTGAATTCTCCAAAATCCCCCCATGCATGCACTCTCTCTCCAAATCCAGAGGGGTAGGGCTGGTCTTTGATACCTTGGGCTGATAATGGGCCAAGTTTGGTGGGCCACCCAAGGGGAATGGGCTTAGCCCTTATTTTCTTCTTTAGGCCACATGTTTGACCAAGTTGACTTTTTGAGTTGACTTGGTCAAGCATGATGAGTGGGCTGAGCCCACTTGAAGGTAATGACCCCAATGGCACTACCCAACTTGGGTTGGGTCAAGGTGATGCTCTACTTGGGCTAAGTGGGCCTATAGGTACAGGTTTGACCAACTTAGGGCTAAGGTTGACTTTGGTCAACTAGGGTCAAAGGGTTGACCTAGTGACTTGACCTAGGGTCCACTTAGATTATTTTAGGGTTAAGGGCAATGTGGTGGGGTTATGGTGTGGCTAGGGTTCCTATTTAGGCTAGTTTGACCTAGTTTGACTTAGGCCCTATAGTGGGCCCCACATGGCTACAACCCACTACCTAGGGTCAAACCTAGCTAATTTCCCTATCACCCACCCAATGCCTAACCCAATCTAAGTTAAGGGGTCTAGAAGTAACATGGGATGTTACAAGACGAGCCCACCTGGCCGTCTCGCAGGCATCATTTTCTATGGGGTCCTCTCGCCGTTAACGGCCTACTCGCGCCCCAAAAGGGCGTCTCTCCCACTGCAGAGACCACTCGTCTCGCCTCCTGCGAGTGGACCATACGGTCCCACTCACCTATGCAGTACCTCTCGCAAGCGTCTGCTGTTCGCACCTTGAGGGCCTCTCGCGAGCCCGAGGTTGTACACAATCCCCGATCTTTTCGAGGTTGTTTAAAGCTCGAAAAGAATGTCCAACCAAGGGTCATGTCATTAAAGCATGTTTGAGGCGTATTTATGAGGGAATCTTTGGTGTGGCCCTCCACCGAAGCCTATAAATATAGGGTTCCTACCCCGAATGGAGGATGCCCCCTTTTCAAACTTCCTCCTTCCTTGACTCTACCGCGACCATGTCTCACATCCAGAGCTTTTGCGAGTGCCTTGTAATAGTGCACAAACAGAATAAGGCGAACCTGGCCACCATGACCATAAATCTAGTTTGCCCCTACCCCCTTTACCGTCCTCATAGTCTCGCCTGAAGAGGGTAAAGACAAGTGGCCCCTCCTCCTCTACCGAGGAGCCATCTCGCACAGTCCTGGAAACCTGCCCCCCTCCTCCTCCCGCATCTCCTAGAGAGAAGGAGGTGAGCACTTGCTTTTGTCTCTCTTACTTCTTCAACATCCGTATCTGCCTTTTTTATTATTTACTTCTTCAGGGAGCCCCCGCAGCTCTACAACAACAGGAAAGTATGCGAGATGACACCGTCGTCCGCCGCGAAGATTCTGACTCGCAACAACCTTCCATTCCTCCGTCTACTCCTCCTAGCGAGAGGAGGGACGACCCTTCCCAGGCCGCCAGGACCTCCCGACATCCTGGTAAAAAACCTTCACTCTCGCTTCTCTGTCCCACTCACTACTCCCACACCATCCTGTGAGAGCCTCTCTCACCTGCCCCTCCACTCCTTGCGTAGACACCCAGGCTGACTCGCCCGCTGAGAAACTCTTGAGGCGACTCGCCGTCTCGCCTCCTCCTCCCATAGATGGGATTGAAGACTACCTGGGCGACCCTACAGACCCGGTGGAGATGAAGCGCAAGACGGCTGAGTTGTTCAGGAAGCACGCACGTATAATCCATTCGCTGGAGCAGGACAAGTAAGTGACGGATAGACACATCAAATGGCTGGAGAACAAGTGCGCTCGCTTATCTTCCGAGGTTGGTGCCGAGATAGATGTCAATGGGACCAACCCTCAGGACATCATCAGTGAGGTCGACATGCAGCTTCGTCTCGCTCACCGTGGGCATGACACCGTTCATGCCTTCCACTCACCGAATTGGCCCCCCTGCGCGGGAGCTCGCGGTGGCCGCTGGAAATGGTTAGAGTATTAAAGGCCCCCCATCTCGCCCTTTTCTTCTTATACTCTAAGTGCTGTAATAACTTTGTAGTATATTATGTCTTCGTCTTGCCAATAACCTGAGGTTTGAGAACACAGTGCCCGTATTACGCGGGATGGCACATTGATAATGTGTTTTGTATTTAAGCTATTAGAGTTTTGTTTAGGTCTTTTATTGTACAAATCTTGACTTATTAGCTTATATGTCCCTTCTTCTTGTATTTATTTATGCCACTAATGTTTTTGTGCTCTTTTGTAGGTTTTCTCAATTTTCACCCAAAATGACCTGACACAGCCACCAACACGGCCGTGTCATTGGGTGTGTCACCTGTTCCCAAAGAATCAACCACTAGAGGAAAGTCCAGAGTTCATCCAGACAAGGACACGGACTCCAACACATCCGTGTCACTGGCCGTGTCTCTGGCTGTGTAAAGCTGGCCATGTTAACATGGACCGTGTCACCAGGAGTCGATGAATTTCCAGAGCAGGACATGACCACCAACACGACCATGTCTCCAGGCATGTCGCCACCTCCTCAGCGCATGCAGCCCGTCATTAATGCACCCCCCGTCGAAGCCCATCAACCGTAGAGAACACGGCCACCAACACGGCCGTGTCGTTGGCCGTGTCAGCATGGGCGTGCCCGCCAGTCACATTGCAATGATCATTTCCCGCCAGAACCAGAGCCCGAAGTCAACCAGCACGGGACACGGCCACCAACATGGCCGTGTTGCCGGTCGTGTCACCTTCTCTTGAATTTCTATAAATTCAGACCCCCCTTGAGTCCATAGAGTTTTCTGGAGTGTGTAAGAAAGTGATGCCCTTTTGTTTTCTGAAGTTTTTCATGCTCTCTCTCTCTCTTTCTCATTTTAGTTTTTCCTAATTCTTGTTTAGTTTAAGCTTTTGTAGTAGCCTTTGTAATTGCTTTAGTGCTAATGGTAGGGCTAGAATAGGATTTCAATTTTCATTGCACCTGTAATTTTCATTTCCAAGTTGTAAGCTCTCTTTTAGATTAATATAAAAAGTGTTGTTTGCTCTCTTTCTTACTTTGTTTTCTTTATGATTTACTACTCATTCCCCCCTCCTCCACTTCACCATGATTAGCTAATCCTCCTTGTACTCGATCTTGATGATCCGAGGTTCGAGTGATTAAGTTATGATGCTTTGAATTTACCTTTTCTTTTTAGGGTTTAGCCTTGAATTACTCTTGATTTATCATGGGTTGGAGATATATCTTCGATATATATTCTCCACCTTTGCTTTCATTCTTGGCTAGCCGAGAGGCCGATAGATTGAAGTGAGCACTCAAGAGTAAAGGGAGTTGTACGCACCCCTCGAGAGAGGCAGACGTCCAAATCTCCCGGATTGGATTAAAATCCAATAGTGGGGTTCACCGCGTAAAGCGAGCTTTATGCCTTCAATTTAGACGAGAGTCGGTCTGCCCTTCCTACACTCAGTTGGGCACGACTTCGAGAGAAGCATGTTCAAGCTTTAGGAACATCCACGGTCAAGGACCTTTACCCTATTAAGCTTAGGTTTATTTATCGTGTTTTTAATCGATTCTTGCCGAGGTGATTCTTGATCGAGTGCATTTTCATCTCATCGTTATAACCCTTCAGTGTAATCGTTTCTTTTATGCTCTCTTTATTTTTATTCCAAGTAGTCCTCTTTTTTATGCAATATTTCCTTTAGTGTATTTAGCTTTCTTTTAACCTAAGATTTCCGTCGATAAAATAATAGCCTTTGTGTGAGTAAGCTTACTCAACAGTTCCCGGATTTTAATACGACACTTGTGTCCCCTTACTACAGTTCGATAGGTATACTTGCCTAGTTGGATTGCTAGTTCGACTGCTCTTTTTTCTTAAGCGTTGGCCGAGCCATCAAGTTTTTGGCGCCATTGCCGGGGACCAACTTTCGTTGATAAATTGAAAACACAAACCTATTAATTTTGTCATTTCTCTTTCTCATCCTCCTTCTAAAAAATTTTAAAATCAAATTTTTTTTATTACCGCTCTTAATAGAAACCCGCTTCATAATTTTTCTACACCACCTAAATCTCTCGAAAAGGGCAAAGCAGTTTTAAGTGCCGCTATCTTATCTAGTACCTTGCAAACCCTTCACCGTGTAGCCCTTGAGAAGTTCGGGAGTTAAAACATAACTTAAAAAAAATTATATTTCAAAAAAAATAGTAACTCTCTTTTTCTAGTTTTTTATTTCTCTTTCTTCTCTTCTCTTCTTCTAGTGTATGACCCGCAGGAGTCCGTCGGTTATTTTAGACTTGGACCATGAAATTGAGCGTACTCTTCGGAGAAGATCGCGATTTCAAGGCCCTACTTTCCAAATATCGGTTGAGGATTCTGAGTCATTTTCTATTTTAAGAATGGAAGAACCCCACGTCGAGGAAGTCGTGCAAAGGCCTATGTCTTATTATGCACGACCGAATCTCGAGGGTACTGAATCTAGCATAGTTCGCCCTACAATAGTAAATAATAACTTCGAACTGAAGCCTAGCATAATTCAAATGGTGCAGCAGTATGTGCAATTTGACGGACTTCAAGATGAAGATCCGAACGCACATATAACAAGCTTTCTTGAGATTTGTGACACCTTCAAGATAAATGGTGTCACAAATGATGCTATTAGGCTAAGATTATTTCCCTTCTCCCTTAGAACTAAGGCTAAGCAGTGGCTGAACACTCTACCTAAAAATAGCATGACAACTTGGACTCAATTAACTGAAAATTTTTTGGCAAAGTATTTTCCGCCAGCTAAAACTGCAAAACTTAGGAACAACATTTCTGCCTTTGGACAAATAGACTCTGAAACCCTTTATGAAACCTGGGAAAGATTTAAAGAATTATTAAGATGATGCCCACATCACGCTCTGCCTGTATGGTTACAAGTGCAGACGTTTTATAACGGGCTAAATCAAAGTACAAAGCAAATGATAGACGCAGCTTCTGGCGGTACTTTAAACCATAAGACCCTGAAAGCAGCTCTTGAGCTTTTTGAGGACATGACAATGAACACCTACCAGTGGAATGTGCCTAGGTCCCACCCAAACAAACCTGCAGGTATCTTTGAAGTGGACAACGTCTCCCAGCTAGCTCTGCAAGTTGAAATATTAAGCAAAAAAATTACAGAGATGACTGCTGCCTCCGCCGCTCAGGTATGGGAATCTACAACTCCTACTCCAGAACAATTAGATTTTGTTAATAATAATATGCCTAGAAATGCTTTTAATAATTTTTCTGCTGCGAATTTTCATCCTCCTGGTTTTGTTTTTCCAAATAGTTATAATCCTGCTTTAAGAAATCACCCAAATTTTTCGTGGAGTAATCCATCGAACGTAATGCACCCACCACCACAAAATGATATTTCTGCACCACCTCCACCACTTCAGAACTTTCCAAAACCTCCAAGCTTGGAGGAGTTACTTTCTAAATATATCACCACAAATGACGCTACTATAAGAACCTTAACCGGGTCCGTAAAAAGTCTAGAAAATCAAGTAGGACAACTCGCAAAACTAATTTCTGAGCGACCCGCAGGGTCTCTTCCTTCTAATACCGAGCCAAACCCGAGAGAGCAAGCGAAAGCTATAACTCTTCGGAGTGGGAAGCAAGTTCCCGGTGTGGTAAGTGAAGAGCCCGAGGCAAGCTCCGCTCCCGCTTTAAAAAATCAAAGCTCCGCTCCCGTTTTAAAAATTCCACCCTTTACTGAAGAAGTTATCACCCCTATTTTAGAAAAAGAACTCACTACACCACCCGACTTTAAAAATAATCCAACCCCGCCATACCCTTCTGAACTTAATAAACAACGTCAGGACGATCAATACACCCGTTTCTTAGAAATGTTTAAACAAATCCACATAAATCTGCCCTTTTACAAAGCGATATCCCAGATGCCGAAGTACGCTAAGTATCTTAAGGACCTCCTGACCAACAAGAAGAAGTTAGAGAACCTTTCGCATGTCACATTAAATGTCGAGTGCTCGGCGGTCTTGACAAATAGTTTACCAAAGAAAATCAGTGACCCGGGTAGTTTTTCTATTCCGTGTGTCTTTGGTGATCTTTTTGTCAAGCACGCATTAGCCGACTTAGGTGTGAGTATTAACCTGATGCCCCTCTCGTTGTTTAAGAAGTTAGCAATTGGTAACCTCAACCCCACATGCATGAGTATCCATCTAGCCGATAGATCTGTCAAGTAACCGTTAGGAATCGTGGAGGATGTCCTAGTTAAAGTCGACAAGTTCATCTTCCCGGTGGACTTTGTCATATTGGACATCGAAGAAGACATCGAGGTTCCCCTGATCCTTGGCCGACCCTTCCTTGCAACCTCCCGAGCTATCATTGACGTAAGTAATGGTAAGCTCTTCCTTCGCATAGGTGACGACGAAGTAACTTTCTCTATCACCCCCTCGATGAAGAACACCCTAGCAAATGATGACTCTTGTTTTTTCATAGATGCCCTAAGTGAAGAATCCTCCTGCCGCCTCTCTGATATTGAAAAAGAATTTTCTGATTTTTGTTCCTCCTCTACTCCTCCAACTGAATTGCTACACCTAAGTGAAGAATCCTCCTATCACCTCTCTGAATTTGAAAAAGAATTTTCTGATTCTTGTTCCTCTTCTACTCTTCCAACTACATCGCTGCAAGAAGCTGCTATGGCCGCTAGCCCCACACCTGTTAATTTTATACATAAAAAAGTCTACGAGGACATAGTTTTTGAAAAAGAAAGAATTTCTAGAACCTCGTATGAAGACCCCCTACCCTGGAATTGAAAGAACTACCCGAGCATCTTAGATACGCTTTCTTAGAAAAGGACTCCAAGCTGCCCGTCATAGTTTCGGCTTACCTCACGGATGTGCAAAATGATAAACTCCTTTTAGTTTTACGTAAGCATCGCCGAGCTATTGCTTGGCAGATATCTGATGTCAAGGGCATAAGCCCATCTTTCTGCACTCACAAAATCTTAATGGAAGATAATTCACATAACTCTATACAATCTCAGCGTCGTATAAACCCCAACATGAAAGAAGTAGTTAAGGGCGAGGTTATGAAATTATTAGACGCAGGAATTATCTATCCTATATCTGATAGTAAGTGGGTTAGCCCAGTCCAGGTAGTACCAAAGAAGGGAGGGATAACTGTAGTTAATAATGAGAATAATGAATTAATCCCGACACAGACGGTGACCGGGTGGCGAATGTGTATAGATTATCGTAAGTTAAATGACGCCACCCACAAGGATCATTTTCCCTTACCATTCATTGATCAGATTTTAGAACGATTATCCATCCATAGCTTTTATTGTTTTCTCGACGGCCTCTCGGGGTATTTTCAAATCCCCATCTCTCCTGAGGACCAAGAGAAAACTACGTTTACTTGTCCCTTCGGCACCTTCGCCTATCGAAGAATGCTGTTTGGATTGTGCAATGCGCCAGATACATTCCAGCTATGTATGCTCGTTATTTTTAACAAGTACGTAGAAAACATTAGGGAGGTATTCATCGATGATTTCTCCGTGTTCTATGACACATTTGATAGTTGTTTAGAAAACCTCGAAAAAGTCTTAGAAAGATGCGAAGAAACTAACCTTGCCCTAAATTGAGAAAAATGCCATTTTATGGTGAGGGAAGGGTTAGTTTTGAGTCATAAAATTTCTGCAAGCGGTATTGAAGTAGACGTTGCTAAGATAGAAGTTATCGAGAAACTGCCGCCGCCTACGAACATCAAATATATAAGAAGTTTCCAAGAGCATGCTGGCTTTTACCATCATTTCATAACAGACTTCTCCAAGATCACCAAACCCCTTACCCATCTCTTAGAAAAAGACGCCCCATTCATTTTTGATGACTTTTGCCTAGCTGCTTTTAACTTAATAAAAGAAAAATAATTAATGCCCCGATTATGATAGCTCCAGTGTGGGACCTTCCCTTTGAGATAATGTGCGATGCGAGTAGTTTTGCGGTGGGAACCGTATTAGGTCAACGCATATCTAAAAACTTCCACCCCATCTATTATGCAAGTAAGACGCTCACATCTACATAGGAAAATTACACCACAACCGAGAAGGATCTCCTAGCTGTAGTATTCACTTTTGATAAATTTCGCCTTATATTACACTTTCAAAAATTATCGTTTTTACGGACCACTCGGCCCTCAAATATCTTCTTGCCAAAATGGATGCCAAACCACGCCTCATTCGCTGGGTCTTACTCCTCAAGGATTTTGACTTAGAAATCCGTGATAAGCGAGGAGCCGAGAATTTGGCCGCCGACCACCTCTCGCGCCTAGATAATCCTTTTATTGAAAATCTAGATGAAAAATCTTTTAATGATTATTTTCCTGATGAGAAGCTGCTTTCAATTAACACTTCTCCTTCTCCTTGGTTTGCACACATTGCCAACTACTTAGTTGCTCGTGTGCTCCCAAAAGAGTTCTCCTCTCAACAAAAGAAGAAATTCTTTTCTGAGTTGAAGAACTATTTTTGGGAGGACCCGCATCTTTTCAGAGTCTGTGCGGACCAAGTGATAAGGAGATGTGTTTCTTATGAAGAAGGATTAGATATTTTAAAACACTTACATGATGGTCAGACTGGTGGGCACTATCAAGCTGCTCGCACCGCTCACAAGGTGCTTTGCGCGGGTTTTTACTGGCCTAGCCTGTTTAAAGACGTGCAAGCCTTTGTGAGTAGGTGTGATAGTTGCCAACGGTCGGGCAACATTTCCAATAAAAATGAAATGCCACAAAATTATTTTCTTGAGTAAGAAATTTTCGACCTCTGGGGAATTGATTTTGTTGGCCCTCTTCCTTCTAGCTTCAGAAATAAGTTTATTTTAGTTGCCGTTGATTATGTTTCACGATGGGCTGAAGCCCAATCTCTTCCTACGAACGACGCCCGAGTCGTGGTTACGTTTTAAAAAAAATTATTTTCTCGATTCGGTACGCCGCGCGCCATCGTTAGTGACAGGGGTTCCCATTTCTATAACACACAGTTTTCTAAAATCCTTACTAAATACGGCGTTACACATAAGCTTTCAACTGCCTACCACCCCCAAACTAACAGACAAGTCGAAGTAGTGAATAGAGAAATAAAAAGAATTTTAGAAAAGACTGTTTCAACTTTTAGGAAAGACTGGTCAACCAAATTAGACGATGCTCTATGGGCCTTCCGAACAACGTACAAAACCGCCCTCGGATGTATGCCGTATCGGTTGGTTTATGGAGAATCGTGCCATTTACCCGTAGAATTAGAACACCGCGCTTTTTGGGCCTTGCGATTCTTAAACTTCGATCCCCACTCCGTCGGCGACCTTAGAAAATTTCAACTCAACGAACTCGACGAGTGGCGCTCTTACGCATACAAAAATAACAAACTTTATAAAGAGCGGACGAAACGCTTTCAAGATAAGCACTTAAGACACCCAAAAACCTTTAAGCCGGGCGACCAGGTTCTTCTTTATAATTCTTGTTTACATTTATTTCCTGGAAAATTAAAATCACGTTGGTCTGGACCCTTTAATGTTTTAGAAGTTTTTCCTTATGGTACTGTTTTGATTTCCCACCCTGATAATGGTCAGCATCTTAAACTGTATTTCTGTGATGATGTCAATTCTAACTGTGTTAACTATATCCATCATGATCTAACTTTTGATTAGTTTGGAACTTTGTTTTATTTATTAAAACTTTGAACTATTTCTTTGAATTTAGTTTTAGACAATATTTTTGGACAATATTATTTTGTTGCGTCGAGCTCAAACGACGTTTTAAACAAAGGGCGCTCTTAGGAGGCAACCCAAGCTATCTTTTTCTATTTTCTTTATTTTACAATTTTTGCCCCGGACGGCTCCGACAAGCTGAAGCTTCCGCGATCGCCTGCTCCAATGCTGCTGAATCCATCACGAAGTCCAAAGAAGACATTTCATGAAGATCCAAAGCGCAAGCATGGGGGAGCGGCATCACTCAACTTTCGCAGCAAATAAATCCGGGGAAGTACCTGTTTTTCAATCCTATTTTTCAATTATGTACTTTAATTTTCTCTCTCTCTCTCTAACCTCCTTCTCCATTGAGGACAATGTCCATTTTAAGCTTGGGGGAGGACTTCCTCCTTTTTGCTTTTTGTGAATAGTTTTCATGTTGTTTGTGAATATTTTTCAAAAATCCAAAAAATGAATATCTTAATATTTCCAAAATCCAAAAAAGAGAATATTTCAAAATTAAAAAAAGAGAATATTTCAAAATGTAAAAAATATGCTTTTTGTTTTTTTAATAGTTTAGACATTTTGGTATTTCAATAGTACCCCTTATTTTTGCTTTGTTTTTCACAAAATTCTTTATAAACAACTTAGCTAATTATAATCTTTCTAATCCTTCTTTTTAATTATGTTTCACAAGTAAAATGTTAGCCATACTGTGTTTCGAATTCACGGTATCATGTTAAGGTGAAATATTTTCCTAAAACTCGCATTTCTATTATGGTTTTTCGTTCTTTATTTTCTTTACTTTCTCAAAAATTCATCATCCACTATTTTCCTTTTCGTTTTTAAAATTTTTTGAAAGATCAACGTTTGAATAGCGTAGTAGATGTGAAGGATCCAAGTCACCTATTATTTCTATTTTCAAGATAATTTCATCAAACTTCTTTTATTATCTAGGACTTGCTTTTTGAAAATTTTCAAATCTATGTTTTAAATAAATTTAAAAGCATGAAAATGATTTTGGGCCGTTTTTTGTTTTCATTTGAGCTTTCTTGCCAACCTAAAAACTTTCACCACTAGTTAGCTGCTTTTGTGCCTTTTTTCCAATTTCATTTGATAGCTCCTCTTTTCATATCATTTTCACCAAAGCCAAAATTTCCAACATATCTAATCACACTAGCCTTTTTGAGTTTCATAATGAATTTTCATGATTATGATAGGTTATTTTGTGATATTTTTGGAGAAGTTTTTTTTTCAAAAAAAGGTATGCTCAAAAGAGGTGTGTGTTTTTGTTTGGCCAATTCAATATGAAAATGAAAATATTTATGGCCTTTGTTTTGAAAAAGAAAAAAATGGAAAAGAAAAAAGAAAGAAAAATATTTTGTTCAAAATGAAAATGTTTGAAATTTTTTGTTTTGGTTTAGTGTGATTTTAAGCCTCCCTGTTTATCTTTGAATTCCACTCCTAATCATAATCCTAAACCAAACGCTTCGGTCCTATTAAGTTCTTTTGATTCACGCCTTTTTGAATTTTATTTAATAACTAATAAAAGAAGAAAAGTAAATCAGTATTAGTTTTGGATGTAAACTTAGATTTTTGTTATTTATTTGATATAATTAAAATGCGTTGCTTGAATTTAGTAACAACTCAATGCGTTTTTTTCATTTTCGTTGCTTGCTTAAATCTATTTAAAGAATTCCGTCAAAAATTTTGGATGATTTTTTTTGTTAAGTAAAGTTTATAAAAGTTAAACCATACCTAAATAATTATTTTAGATTCGCGTTTCACCTTTTCCCTACTTAGAATTTCGCATAGTACTTGTGTAGACATAATTAGAACTTTTTGATTAGTCCTATTTTATGGTTATCTAGTTTTTATATTTTTGCTTGGGGACAAGGAAAGCTTAAGCTTGGTGGAATTTGATAGTGTGTTTTGTATTTAAGCTATTAGAGTTTTGTTTAGGTCTTTTATTGTGCAAATCTTGTCTTATTAGCTTATATGTCCCTTCTTCTTGTATTTATTTATGCCACTAATGTTTTTGTGCTCTTTTGCAGGTTTTCTCAATTTTCACCCAAAATGACCTGACACGGCCACCAACACGGCCGTGTCATGGGGCGTGTCACCTGTTCCCAAAGAATCATCCACTAGAGGAAAGTCTAGAGTTCATCCCGACCAGGACACGACCTCCAACACGACCGTGTCGCTGGCCGTGTCTCTGGCCGTGTCAACATGGACCGTGTCACCAGGAGTCGATGAATTTCCATAGTAGGACATGGCCACCAACACGACCGTGTTGCCAGGCGTGACGCCACCTCCTCGGCGCATGCGACCCGTCATTAATGCGCCCACCGTCGAAGCCCATCAATCGCAGAGAACATGTCCACCAACACGACCATGTCGTTGGCCATGTCAGCATGGGCGTGCCCGCCAGTCGACGTTGCAATGATCATTTCTCGCCAAAACCAGAGCCCGAAGTCAACCAGCACGGGACACGGCCGTGTCGCCGGCCGTGTCACCTCCTCTTGAATTTCTATAAATTTAGACCCCCCTTGAGTCCATAGAGTTTTTTGGAGTGTGTAAGGAAGTGCTGCCCTTTTGTTTTCTGAAGTTTTTCATGCTTTCTCTCTCTCTCTTTCTCTCTCTCTCTCTCTCTTTCTCATTTTAGTTTTTCCTAATTCTAGTTTAGTTTAAGCTTTTATAGTAGCCTTTGTAATTGCTTTAGTGCTAATGGTAGGGCTAGAATAGGATTTCAATTTTCATTGCACTTGTAATTTTCATTTCCAAGTTGTAAGCTCTCTTTAGATTAATATAAAAAGTGTTGTTTGCTCTCTTTCTTACCTTGTGTTCTTTATGCTTTACTACTCATTCCCCCCTCCTCCACTTCACCATGATTAACTAATCCTCCTTGTACTCAATCTTGATGATCCGAGGTTCGAGTGATTAAGTTATGATGCTTTGAGTTTACCTTTTCTTTTTTAGGATTTAGCCTTGAATTACTCTTGATTTATCATGGGTTGGAGATATATCATCAATATATATTCTCCACCTTTGCTTTCATTCTTGGCTAGCCGAGAGGCCGATAGATTGAAGTGAGCACTCATGAGTAAAGGGAGTTGTACGCACCCCTCGGGAGAGGCAGACGTCCAAATCTCCCGGATTGGATTAAAATCCAATAGTGGGGTTCACCGCGTAAAGCAAGCTTTAGGCCTCCAATTTAGACGAGAGTCGGTCTAACCTTCCTAAACTCAGTTGGGCACGACTTCGAGAGAAGCATGTTCAAGATTTAGGAACCTCCACGGTCAAGGACCTTTACCCTATTAAGCTTAGGTTTATTTATCGTGTTTTTAATCGATTCTTGCCGAGGTGATTCTTGATCGAGTGCATTTCCATCTCATCGTTCTAACCCTTCAGTGTAATCGTTTCTTTTATGCTCTCTTTATTTTTATTGCAAGTAGTCCTCTTTTTATGCAATATTTCCTTTAGTGCATTTAGATTTCTTTTAACCTAAGATTTCCGTCGATAAAATAATAGCCTTCGTGTGAGTAAGCTTACTCAACAGTTCCCGTATTTTAATACGACACTTGTGTCCCCTTATTACAGTTCGATAGGTATACTTGCCTAGTTGGATTGCTAGTTCGGCTGCTCTCTTTTCTTAAGCATTGGCCAGGCCATCACACATCTTTAAATTTCCGTGGTTGGCTTAATCTCTTAATTTCGTTAATGTCTCTTTTTTATTTATTTATTTTGCCTTGCTGAGGAAGTTTGTGATGAGACGCGCGAATCGAGATTTAGGAGATAGAGAGTGAACTGCCGGCCGACTCTTCCCCTTCCTGCATATCTTTCTTTCCCGCCCATTTCATGTTTGTCCATATCCGCTATAAATACCCCGACCCCGGATCAGAAGGATATCCGCGCTTTTTACCCCTGTCGTGTCCAAGCTCTTGCCCCCTTGCTCCTTCCGTCTCGCCACTCCCTCTCTCTCTTTTCCTCCCCGGGCCGTCTCACCAATTCTCTTTTCTCACTTCTTTTCTCCAACCGTCTCGCCTTCATCTGTCTCTCCAAGCATGGGGAAGAAGAAAGTGGAGGACGACAAGGGGCGCAGCCGTTGCGGGTAGCGGTTCACTAACCACGACTTCCCGCTTAGCAGGCTTTCTGAAGAAGACTACCACAGCTTTGCTCGTGAGTATCTAGGGGAGGGGCTCGAATTGCGGCCCCCCAAGGTCGGCGAGGCGATCAATACATACTACCCGGGAGAGCTCGCCTTCCCCATCTTGCACTTTGAGGTGGGGTTGAGAGTGCCTCTCTGGCCGGAGGTAAAGCAAGTCTTCAAGTACTTCGACGTCGTCCCGGCGCAGTTTAACCCGAACACAATTCCAGTGTTAATCGCTTTCGCCTGCTATATGCGCCGGGAGCGAATCGAGTTCAGCTTGACAGTTTTCCGCAAGCTTTTCATCTACCACGCCAACGCCGACAACGTCTCGTATTTCACCGGGCAAGGGCTTTTACGCGACCCCGCAGATGGGCGACCCAGAGAAGCTGCTGTATGACTTCTTCGTCGGCAAAAATTTCAAAGCCAACTTCTTGCAGCGAGGCCTCGACTCGCTGCCTCCAGTGCTCCCCGGCGAAGGTACCCTCACTACCTTGTCTTGTGTTTGGTTATTTTCTCGTCTCGCCGTCTCATCACCTCCTTGCTTATTTTTAGGGGAGCGAGTTGTACCAGTCCATCCCCCCTATAAGAGCAATATCCATCCTTCCAAAGGCCTCAGTCTCGCCAGCGCGGCGGCTGAGGCGGCGAGAGGGTCTCTAGCGCTTGCCCCTTTGAAGAGGCCTACAGACGACATCGCCCCCTCTCACCCCAGTCCTCCCAATAAGAAGATGAGAAAAGCTGTGGTCATTTCCAAAGAAAATATAGCCCCGAAGGGGAAGAAAGAGATGTTGGGGTCCTTGAGCCCCATCTCTGTAGAGGAGTCCCAGTCTCCCCGCTCGCCTCCCCATCAGGCCGTCTTGCCTACTCGAGAGACGGCTCTTCCCGACCAGCCTGCCGCCATGTCCAATCAGCCGGCTGCCACCATTTCTCGCGAAGCCGCTTCCTCCAGCCATCCCGCCCCCTCTTCTCATATGAACTTCAACCTGGGCCCCGCGGTCTAAGACGCCGCCGACGACCCCATTCTGATGTGGGGGCAGGACGTCAATCGCATGTCCATCTCCACCCTCCTTCCCCCTTGGAAGGAGCAGGAGCTTCCCACCAGCCACGCTTTCGCCATGGGGTATGGTCTTTACGAAGGTCTCGATGCAGTCTCCCCCGAGAGCGAGTCCACGCGGGATCTCATACTGAAGTCCTCCCATACCCAAATGCGCGCTTTGGAGTTCTCGCACCGCGCCTCGCGCCGCCTAATTTACATCAACAAAAAATGGAAGGACAGCGAGACGAGCCTGGCGACGGAGCGAGAGAAATCAGAAGACCTTGCGAAAAGGTTGTCTATCGCCGAGACCCTCTTCGCGAAAGCCCAGGGCGGCGTGGTAAGCCTTAGACTAATCCTTTGATTTTCCTTTCTTCAAACACTCCTTGCTAATGATCGGGCGTCTCGCAGGATGCCGAGACAGCGGAGCAGTTGCACTTGCGCGTGGAGGCCCTGGAGGAGAAGGTTAAGGATTTGAAAGCCCAGAACACTCGCCTTCAGGACAACGCCGCGTCGTCGTCTCGCCGCGAACCCTTCCAGGCACCTCCGCCTCATTACTCTTTTGATGAAGTCGAGGAGCAGAGTCGGGATGCCAGCATCAGGGCGGCGGAGCTGGTCCTGAAAATGATGAAGGAGCTGGGGGTCGTGAAGGATGACTCTAAGATGGTGACCGTTCGCAATCTGGTTCCCCAGCTTTATGGTGAGGAGAGAGAGGATTCTTCTTCCGGCGAGGAGGAATGACGTGCTACCTTCAAGATCAAGAATCCCTCTCTCCTCCCTCCTCTTTTTGCTGCTGTACAACTTAAACCTTTTGAATTTCTTTTTGAGATCCAAAAATATATTGTTGACACTTGCTGATACTGATCCAATGTACACTCTTGTCATGTTACTTTTTTTATATTTTACGAAACGAACTATTGGTTTGCTTTTGTTTGCGAGATGACGCTACCCACCCGTCTCGCCGCCTCACTTTTTCTCTTTTCTCTTTGCCTTGTTTTATTTACTGCGAGACGACCCTTTGATGCGCTCATGGCTGCGAGACGGTACTCTGTCTTGTCTCACCACTTCGTTGGAGAGTTGACTTTTTCCAAAGCGTGAGTCGTCTCTTCACTCATTTTACTTGTTAAACTAACTGAACTAACCTTCTCGCCTCTCCTTAGGGTACTCCCTGCACGAGCGGATCTTAGTGATATAACTGCCCCTATCATTAGGTCGAATCTTCTGTCTCGCGTGAGTGCCCACTCGCCAGGGGCGAGACCGTCCCCGAGGCCGCCAGCTGGGAGTGCCTCCACTCGTACTGCTCTAGCCTTTACCTTCCATAATTTATTTTTCATAAGATCAAGCAGGAAAGTTTCTTAAGGAGGTTTTCCCAACCATTCTGCCATCGAGTG
The DNA here is from genome assembly GCA_039583875.1 of Platanthera guangdongensis. Lineage (NCBI taxonomy): Eukaryota > Viridiplantae > Streptophyta > Magnoliopsida > Asparagales > Orchidaceae > Platanthera > Platanthera guangdongensis. The sequence continues at coordinate 56,184,144 of CM077154.1, forward strand.
AATTTACTGCCCCGCTAGCTTGATGAGAGCCTGGGCAACGGGTCTACCGTGGACCGAGCCAGGTTCGAGATGGTGCAGAATTCCCAAGAACCAAGAACTAAGACTTCAAGAACCAATCCTCTCCACCACAGGAGAGCCTTCAGACCTGCCAGCTAATGGGAGCCTGCGCAGCGGGTCTACCTGGGGCCGAGCCGTGCTCGGTGTCCCTTTCCCCCACAGGAGAGCCTTCAGACCTACCAGCTAATGAGAGCCTGCGCAGCGGGTCTACCTGGGGCTGAGCCAGGCTCGGGGTGGTGCAAAAGTAACCAAGGACCAAGAACCAAACCTCTCCCCCATAGGCGAGCCTTCGGACCTACCAGCTAGTGAGAGCCTTCGCAGTGGGTCTACCTGGGGCCGAGCCAGGCTCGGGGTAGTGCAAGTCTCCAAGAACCAAGAACCAAACCTCTCCCCCACAGGCGAGCCTTCGGACCTGCCAGCTAATGAGAGCCTGTGCAGTGGGTCTACCTGAGGCCGAGCTATGCTCGGGGTCCTTTACCCTCACATGTAAGCCTTCAGACCTGCTAGCTAGTGAGAGCCTGCGCAGTGGGTCTACCTGGGGTCTACCAAGCTCGGGATAGTGTAAGTCTCCAAGAACCAAACCTCTCCCACACAGGCGAGCCTTCGGACCTGCCAGCTAATGAGAGCCTGCGCAGCGGGTCTATCTGGGGCCAAGCCATGCTCGGGGTCCCTTACCCCCACAGGGGAGCCTTCGGACCTGCCAGCTAGTGAGAGCCTACGCAGCGGGTCTACCTGGGGCCGAGCCAGGCTCGAGGTAGTGCAAGTCTCCAAGAACCAAACCTCTCCCCCATAGGCGAGCCTTCGGACCTGCCAGCTAATGAGAGCATACGCAGCGGGTCTACCTGGGGCCGAGCCATGCTCGGGGTCCCTTACCCCCACAGGGGAGCCTTCGGACCTGCCAGCTAGTGAGAGCCCGCGCAGTAGGTCTACCTGGGGCCGAGCCAGGCTCGGGGTAGTGTAAGTCTCCAAGAACCAAGAACCAAACCTCTCCCCCACAGGCGAGCCTTCGGACCTGCCAGCTAATGAGAACTTGCGCAGCAGGTCTACCTGGGGTCGAGCCATGCTCGGGGTCCCTTACCCCCACAAGCGAGCCTTCGGACCTACCAACTAGTGAGAACTTGCGCAGTGGGTCTACCTGGGTCCGACCCAGGCTCGGTGGTAGTGCAAGTCTCCAAGAACCAAACCTCTCCCCCATAGGCAAGCCTTCGAACCTGGCAGCTAATGAGAGCCTGCGCAACGGGTCTACCTGGGGCCAAGTCGTGCTCGGGGTCCCTTACCCCCACATGCGAGCCTTCAGACCTGCCAGCTAGTGAGAGTCTATGCAGCGGGTCTACCTGGGGCCGAGCCAGGCTCGGGGTAGTGCAAGTCTCCAAGAACCAAACCTCTCCCCCACAGGCTAGCCTTCAGACCTGCCAGCTAATGAGAGCCTGCGCAGTGGGTTTACCTGGGGCCGAGCCGTGCTCGGGGTCCCTTACCCCCATAGGCGAGACTTTGGACCTGCCAGCTAGTGAGAGCCTGCACAGCGGGTCTACCTGGGGCTGAGACAGGCTCGGGATAGTGCAAGTCTCCAAGAACTAAGAACCAAACCTCTCCCCTACAGGTGAGCCTTCGGACCTTCCAGCTAATGATAGCTTGTGCAGCAGGTCTACCTGGGGCCGAGCCGTGCTCGGGGTCCCTTACCCCCACAGGCTAGCCTTCGGACCTGCCAGCTAGTGAGAGCCTGCGTAGCGGGTCGACCTGGGGCCGAGCCAGGCTCAGGGTAGTGCAAGTCTCCAAGAACCAAAAACCAAACCTCTCCCCCACAGGCGAGCCTTCAGACCTACCAGCTAATGAGAGCCTGCGCAGCGGGTCTTCCTGGGGCCGAGCCGTGCTTGGGATCCCTTATCCCCACAGGCGAGCCTTCAGACCTGCCAGCTAGTGAGAGCTTGCGTAATGGGCCTACCTGGGGCCGAGCCTTGCTCGAGGTAGTTCAAGAGTCTCATCTTCCTGCCGTTAGAATTTCACAGTAAGTAAAACAAGAAGTAATTTGAGGAATATATTACAACAAACTTGATTTGAGTATACAATTTTTGCTCTCCCTTATCTTGGGTAGAAGCGCTTCAAGTCGTTGCTGCTCTAGGTGTGGCTCATGGACCTACCCTCCACATCCTGGAGGTGGTAACCTCCTGTTCTCAGGACCCTCTCGACAATATAGGGCCATTCCTAATTTGAGTTGAGCTTGCCCACGAGCCCAGATCTTCCCGCGGCATCAACTTTCTTCAACACCAGATCTCCCTCCTCGAACTGCTTGATCCTGATATGTTTGTCAAAGTATTTTGCCATTCGTCGCCTGATATCTTCCTGCCTTATAGCTGCGACATCACGTAGCTCTTCCACCATATCCAGTGAGAGGCGTAGCTCCCCTTCATTTTCCAACCTCCAAGCCTCATCCCCGTCACCCGCGGCTGCGACTCGTGGGGACCGAACCTTGAACTCCACGGGTAGGACTGCCTTACACCCATGGGACAATTTGAATGGGGTCTCGCCGGTGGCCGTGTTCGGGGTTGTCCGCAAGGACCACAATACTGAGGGGAGCTGCTCCACCCCTTCAAAGATCTTGCGAAGAGGATGGTCCGTTACCACCTTGATTGAGTGCGCTTGGAAGTATGGCCGGAGCTTCCTGGCTGAAACGACCAAAGTATACGCCAGCTTTTCCAAGATGGGGTAGCGGAGCTCCACCTTCTTCAGGATCCTGCTAACATAGTAAATTGGCAATTGCTTCTTCCCCTCTTCCCTGACCAGGACCGAGCTTACGACCTCTGCTCCTACTCCGAGGTACAAGGCCAGGTCCTTCCCCTCCTTTGGGCTTTGAAGGAGAGGAGCCTGGGAGAGCTGCCTCTTTAGCATTTGAAAAGCTTCTTCACATTCGACAGTCCACTCAAACCTTTGAGTACCCCTCAGCACCTTGAAGAATGATGAGCACTTTTCTCCTTACCTGGAGAGGAATCTGCTTAGCCCAGCCTGCTTGCCTGTCAAGCGCTGGACCTCCTTAGTGTTGCGGGGTGACTCTAGCTCCATAATGGCCTTCACCCCTATCGGGATAAGGCTACACCCCTGCTGGGGTCAGAAGATGCCCAAGGAACTTCCAGCGGTCCGCCCCAAATACACACTTCAAGGGGTTCAGCCTCATCTTGAACTTTCGCAGGGCGGCAAATGTCTCCTCCAGGTCTCGAAGATGCGAGTCCACACATTTGCTCTTGACCATCAGATCATGACATAGACCTCCAAGTTCCTCCCCCTTTGGCCCTGGAAGACTCGATCCATCATGCGCTGGTATGTAGCCCCTGTATTTTTCAACCCAAAGGGCATCATCTTGTAGCTGAAACATCCCTCCCTTGTGATGAAGGAGACATCCTTGACATCAGGAGGGTGAATTCGGATCTGGTGGTAACCTGAAAAAGCATCCAAAATACTCATAATGGAAAAATCAACGGCTGAATCAACCAGCACGTCGATTCAAGGCGGGGGGGGGGGGGGGTAGCAATCCTTGGGGCATGATTTATTTAATAAAGAAAAGTCAATACACATGCACCACTTCCCTCCCCCTTTCTTCACCATTACCACGTTGGAGATCCAGCCTGGATACTGGATCTCTGAGATGAAGAAGCTTCTTGACCTCCTTGCGGATGGGCTCCTCCAGCTTGGTAGCGATGGTCCTCATCTTCTGGCGAATGGGGTGTGTTCAGGGATCCATGTTCAGGCGATTGCCGACCATGTCTGCATCGATGCCCGAAATGTCAGCCGCACTCCAAGCAAAGATGTCGACGTTGCCCTGGATGCAAGCCCTGGCTCGCTCCTGGTCCTCGGGACTTAAGCCCCCGCTGATCCGGACCCTCTGCACCTGGCCGGCGCTGGTGAAGACTTCCATCTCCACCACTTCTCCAGCCGGCTCCAGCCGCGACTGCTCCGAGCCGGCTCTTGCCCCTCTTCCTGCCCATACTCTTCCTCTCCTCCTGCTTCCTCGACTTCCATCACCTCCTCTAGGCTCTCACTCTACTGCTGCTTAACCTCCATGCCTCTCTGGGCCTCCTACACACCTCCCTCTCTTTGCTCCTCAATATCCTCCCCTGCCTCCTCCAGGCTCACCTCCTCCTCTCCGACAACTTCTTCCTGCTCCACCATCTCCCTCTCCAGCTCTTTTGCCTCTGCCATCCAAGAAATGGTGTTGATCGCCGTTACGTAGCATTATCTTGCCACCTTCGGGACCCCCCTGACCCTAACCTGCACCCCCATTGTTGAACTTGAGGTATTGGTTAAACGAGGAGGGGACACAGCAAAAGGCGCTGATGAGGAGGTGCCCAAAGATGGCGCTATAGCTGCTCGGGGCGTCCACGATCATGAACCTACAGTTCCGTGACACTCCCCCTAACTTCACATGCAGCCCTACTCCCCCTTCTACTTCCTTCCTTTCTCCTGAGAACCCAAACAACGGCCCGTCCGAAGCTAAAACCCTCTTAGCCTCGACCTACATCTCATCGAAGGCCTTTTTGAAGATCACATTCATGGAGCTCCCATTGTCCACCGGGATCTTGGAGACCGTGAAGTTTTCTACTACCGTCTGGATCACCAAGGCGTCACAGAACGGGTCCTCATAATCTGGCATATCCGTTGAAGAAAAGGTAATTTTTTCTTTTGGAGGGGGAGCCTATGAGGTTGAGGCTACCCCCCTTCGGAACATGGTCTGGAGGCTCCCCTTACGAGTTGCCTCAATCCCAACTCCTCCGTGGATCCCCCTGATCCCTCCCCGGGTTCCTACATCCGCCCGGTCCTCGCATCTATCTTCCGTCTCCTCCTGCTGAATCTCCTCGATCCTTACCAGCGGATCCTGCCTCCTCAACCCACTGGCTTCTCTCATTTCCAAGAACTCTGGGCAGGTGGCCGTCGCGTGACCCTCCTTCTGATGGAAGTCACAGAAAGGCAACGCCACCCGACCCCTTCTTCCTTCTCCACCTTCTCTCCTTCCAACTCCTCCCTGAGATCCTCTCCTTCCTCCTCTACCTCGGTCGACCTCTAGTGCCTCCTGCTGATGCGGGAAGTGACCCCTCAGCTCCTGCCTCCTCGCCGACTGATCAAACCTCCGCGGCTCGTGAAAGTTGTCTCTTCCCTGAAAACTTCCTCCTTGCTCCTGGGGGCGACCCTCCTGAGGCCTCCAACCTAATCGGTTGTTCGGCTCCCGGGCCTCCCGTCCTTGGTGCTGTCCCTACTGCCCCTGTCCTCGGGGCTCCACCCTTCTTCTCTCTTCTCTATGCTCCCTCTGCTTCCCTGCTCCCGGCTCCTTCATGTCATCATCCGCCAACCTGGCTAGCTTCCTAGCAAACGCCAGATTGGCCCTCTCGAAGTCTATCTCCTTTGCCGCCCTCTCCATGAGCTCCTCAAAAGAGAGGGGGTCGCTCTCTTCAACTTCATGCTAAGGAATCCCGGCCTCAACCCCAGGGTAAAATAGAGCATCAGTGCGTACCCTGGGACCTCCTGGACCAGGAGGATCTCTTCCTAAAACCGGTCCACATAATGACCCAACGTCTCATCTTGCTTCTGCTTCACCGCAAAAAGGCACTTCACCTACTTCTTACGCTTCTTCGATGTCGAGAACCTCAACAGGAACCCTCGACGCAGGTCCTCAAAACTGTAGATTGAACTTGCCGGCAACTGGTGGAACCAGTCCCGTGCCTTCTCCTTCAACGTGATGGCAAACAACGAAAACTTGAAGGCATCTGTCATCTGCCTTATCGAAATAACATCTTCAAACCACTACACATGTTGTACATGGTCATCCTTCCCCGAGTAGTAGGACATGTCGGGCTCCCGGAACCACTCCGACACCGGGGCCGAGATGATGAGCTCACTGAAAGGGCTCTCGTCTCCTGCCTGTTGAGAGGGCACGTCTCGTGGCCTTGGCTGGCTGGCCCGATCTGCGAAACCATGCCCAGGGAAGAGCTCTCGTACAGCTACCTCCCTCTCGCCAACTTCTGCCAGAATCTCCTTCCCGGGGTGCTGGCCTGGGAAGAGCTCTCGCGCGGCCACGTCCCTCTCGCCAGCCTCTGCCGGGACCTCCTTTCAAGGGCGCTACCCAGGCGAATTCTCTCCCAAGAGTGGGACCACCTCCACTGGGACTTGAGGCGTTGCCCACTCGCTCCTTGCCGAGAAGGCCAAGCTGATGGTCTGCAAGACCTCTCTCCTAAAGTCCTCCAGCATCTTCCTCGTCGCCTCCTATCCCTGGGAGGGGGAACCTCCTGAACCAGATCCTTCACCTTCATCTCCTGCCATCGGACCAAACTCAAAACTTTCTTGTATCGGCTACCTTCCACGCTCACCGCACCAAAACAGTTGAAGCCAAAATCTGACTTCGAGAAAAGTTCAAATTTTAGGGGTGTAGCCAACACCTACTCGTCCCAAGCTCTACCCTCCGACTGAATGTAAAGGACTAGAAATCGACCCAAAGCCTCAACAGGGAGGTCCCACCGCTTACCCGAAAGATCTCTGAGAGCTTCCCCTCCAAAGCCAAAAGCTGGGCTTGGAGCTCCTCAGAATGCACAAGAAAACTCTTAAAATCCCGGGAAAAGAAGAAGGTGCTTCTGAAGAACTCCTATGGTCCTATCTATAGTTTTCTGAGTTTGAACTTCCAATAACCAAACTGAACCGACCCGAAATTACCAAAATACCCATGGTTGGGTCTGCCAACAGCCAAACTCCGCTGTTCTGATGAGTTATATGCAGACCACCAAGGGCAAAAGAGTAAAATTACCCGGGGTAGAAGAGTAAAATCCCCCATGCATATAAAATTGTCAAAACTACCTTCTCTCTATATGGCGGGTAGGGAAGCACCCAGCGGCGAGATGAGCCCGCCTGGCCGTCTCGCAGGCATCCTTCGCTATGGGGTCCTCTCGCCGTTAAGGGCCTACTCGCGTCCCAAAAGGGCATCTCGCCCACTGCGGAGACCACTCATCTCACCTCCTGCGAGTGGACCACGCAATCCCACTCGCCTATCCAGTACCTTTCGCCAGCTTCTGCTGTTCACATATTGAGGGCCTCTCGCGAGCCCGAGGTTGTACAGCGATCGACGCTTCTTACCGCCGACTACTAGCCGATCTGCTATTGTCGCCGGAAAGTGTTTCCTAAGGCTTCATCTTTGTCGTTGCCGCCTCTCCCTTAATGATTCTAGTAAGCAGTGGATACGTTGAGGGCATACCTTCTTTCAACTAGATCTTGTGTGACAAGAGTCTAAGGTTTCTTCGTGCTCGTGTAGACATCTGTTAGAGGCTTGGATATAATTCTACGCTCGGAACTCCAGCCGTTAGTGTTTGTCGGACTTCTTCGGAGTACCTTTGTTGAGTATTGACTCAATACCACAAAGGTATAATTTTATTTGCAACAATGTTACTTCTTAATCAATGTTCATCGCTAGATCTGCATTTTTTTGGGTTTTCTTGTTCCTTCTTCTGCTTCTCCCAAATGTTGTGACATATAGCAAAACCCAACACTAAATCCTCCAAAAACCACAGTATAATCTATATTTTCCTTTCATACATATCCATTTAAGTTTCCTAATATGAAAATTTTCTCTCTTTCTAGGATTTCTCTCACTTAATCATCTAAAACTTCCCAAAATTGCACATTAATAATTTTATTTGATCCTACTTGAGGCGCATAAGCATTGATGATATTAGTTTCATTTCCTATGACCAATTTAAAAGCTTTGATTTTATAATATTTTCTACATACCCTAATAACTTCCTCCCTCCAAGTGGTATCCACAATAATACTTGATCCACTACTTATTTTATTTTTTCATGTGTATCATAATTTAAAACCTAAATTGTTAAAAAATTGCTTTCTCAGCCACTCATCTAGTTTCTTGCAGATATAAGATATTTATCCTTCTACAAATCATGGTATCCACTACTTCTATCGTTTTCCCTTTAGCGTATATACCTTCTAAGTAAACCTAAGTCGGTCATAAATGATATGATTAACTTTCTTAGCATGTTTAATAAGTGAGGGATCTTGCCTATTTAACACTACACCGAAATCATCTTGGAGGTGTAACAGTCTTTGCTAAAATGTCATATTCAAACTATATGACATGGACTCATATATATTTAACATAACACTCAAGTCTTAGAGACGTGGCGATCTATGCCAAGACACCGTATTCAGACCATATGATGTGTTCCTTAGAAGGAGCACCCTAGATTTTGCATAATTTCTCAAATGATCCGTATTCCTAAGGGTGATTAGATTTTATGCTGACCGACTACCTAGCATAACCCTCATCATTTTTCATCTGAGTTTGGAATAAGCATAGGCTAGTTTTGAATTAAATATAAAAATAGTGAAAATCTTACAAAATCTTTATATGATGCCATTGATTTTTGATGCTTATATAATCCAAAAGTAACAATAAATTATAACTACAACCTACAAAAAATTTGATAACCAAAAATTAGATAACATATGCATATACTTATAACACTTTTCGATTATATTAAATATACATACCTTTCATCAATCATGAATATTTATTACATAAGAAATGTCTCACTACTATGTCATCTCATCATGGTATATCAACCATACTGAAAACATCCTTGGTAGTGGACAATCTTCACGTATTTTTAATAGAACAAAGTGATTCCCATCTACAAATCCAATGTAGACAACTCATCTAAATAATAAATTCCACATTGTAAAATGATGCAACTACTAGGCATATATCTGGCATTGGCATCCACTTATTAATCGAGGCAGAAAAATGGAAATCTAGTGAGCTCAATAACTCCATTCTCCTTGTCATTCCAAATACCTCGTGGTATAAGTCTTCGTTCTACATTAATTCTTGAGATAAATCATGTGGGGCTTGCAACCAATTATCACCTATCTTTATAATAGTGTCAATAACCATATACCCACAATGTCCATCACCCATCACGTCAATGAATTTAAAAATATATGTTGAATTATTTGTCAGCATTTGTGATCATACATGTTCAAGAAAAATTTTTCTTGTGCCCATAACCCTTCTTGTAACCTTCTTAATATTTATCTTCCAAGGTTCTCTTTTTGTGGGTATGCGGTCTTAACATCAAGACATGTTTAAGATGATATGCCTCTCATTTTATTGATTTGTAAATCCACCTTTTTTTTTCAAACTTCCTTTTGGACGCCCCCTCAACTTCCTTAGAATTTTAGGTTCTTGGGTTTAACTTAATGTTAGATTCACAATTTCACCAAGCTTTCTTTTTTAATTTTTTTTGTAGATTACTACATTGGTTATACCTTTCTAAGGGTTCTTCAATGTCATTATCAAGATAATTTTTTCTATATCTTACACTTTAACTAATGGAAGTGGCAGGCCCAGGATTTTTTGCATGATCCGGGCACTAATACAAATTTATTATAAATAAAAAAATAAATTAAATAGAGGAAAAGATAGTTTAATAAGTATTTCTAACATCAATTACAATTTATAACAATACCAAGTGACATTAGAAATTGCATAATAATTTATCAATATTATAAATAATGATTAAAAGAACTAAGATGTCAACAAACAACTTTTCGAGGATCCATATTATGAAAATGAGTAATAATTTCTTCATTAATGATGTTATCGAAAATATCTTTATCAATATATGTTATGTCATTCATCCATTCATCATACATTCTGTTTTTCAAATGGCTCTTGATAATCTTCATAGCAAAAAACAATCTTTCTACACTAGTAGTCACAACAGACATCGGACAAGCTAGTTTAACAATCGATAAATCTATCGAATCATTAGGCGCCATTATAGAGGTGGGTGGGGGGGGGGGGAGAACAAGGGTTTTACAACATTTAATCTTAATGTATGATATTGTTGTTAATAGAAGAAGTTTCAAAATATTCTATAGAATACTTTATTTTAATATTTTAAAATATATTATATTGAGGATTTTATTTTTAGAAAAATATGGATTTCAATATATTTTTACTACTGCCTATGATAGAAGCTACCGCCTGACGCTAGCTCAGAAAAATTGAATTCAAAGAGTTTTTGATCATAAAAGAAATTTGTAGTATATTTTGAGTTACATATTTTATAGAAAATATTAATTAAAATATTTCACAGCAGAAATAAAATCAAGATCATAAGACAAAGAAAAACATGATTTTATTTCACAAAAATTAAATTACAAAGAGTTTGATTTCTTTTGTGCTAGAAATTGAGGCAAAATATGAAAACCCATTTTTCGTTTTCTATGTCAACTCTTCTCCCAAAAATAGGTTGGTTCTAGCCTGTCTATCCCTAGATAAGGCCTCAAACTGCCCTTAGATCTACACCTAGATCTTGTCACCAACACAAGAGGCAAATTATAGAATCCACCCCAGAATCCAACATCCCCCTCTGATGATTTCACCATAAGTTTCGAAAGTCTAAGTCGCCAACAACCACGACGAACTTTTCACGGAATCCTTCTCAGAACCCGACGTCTTCCCTAGACAATTTTTCCATGGTGCAACAAATAAGATTAAAAAGAAGAAATATAGAGAATAAGATAATCAAGAGAAAAACTCTCTAGAAGATCTTCGGAAGGTGATGATGAAGGTGGTATAGAGATTAGTGTTCTTGATGCGTCTACCATTTGCATTGAATAGGCATTGTAGCACTTCTCCTTCAAATTCTTCTTCCGATGATCATGTTCATCCAAGGGAGTCCTCTAAATATCTAGAGATGAGGTTCTCACAAAATATTCAGCATTCTAGATTCTGTGGTTCGGTAATCACTCTCAAAAGAAGGAGAAAATTTGGTCTTTAAATAGATCTAGAGAGCATCCAATAATAATAGGGTTACCACTTCACGGTTCCTCATATGACATGAAAGATTATGGGTAGTCTAAATCACATAGAGGGGGTGAGGGATGAATAGGTGCTTTACTAATTTTAGGCTTTTTGAATTATTTCAGCAAATTATTGCAAAGAATAGAAAATAAATCACTACGTACATAAGCACATAGGATTTATAGTGGTTCCCCAAAGTATGGGTACATCCACTGTCCCTCACCACCTATCCAGCATTGTACTAGACTCGAAAAAATCCTCCAACTTCTCAAATCAAAGATCTTACAGCTCAGATCCACTCTTGGATCCTACCTCAGGTCTTTAGCAAGACCCTACCTCAGATTTCAATAAGTCCTTCCTCAGGCTGTCCACACCCTACCTTAGAGTGCAAGCACTCATATAGCTCAGAGATCCAGATGATCTCCTACCTCAAATTCACACCTAGAATCCTACCTTAGACTCATAACAGAGTCCTACACTCAGGCTCATTATACAACCCTACACTCAGATCCCACAGAGATCTTACATATTAAATGAGTTTGAAATAGATTACAAGAAATGACTCAGTATAAGTTTCACTTTGAAGCTTTGATTCTTCTTGAGCTTTCTAGAGAGATATCTTTCTTTTCAACACCTGAATGAAATTAATTGGATCTTGATAGTAGGTTCAAGGCTGAGTGGCTTGAGTGAAGAGATAGCTTGATCTTCTTCTTCTTCCTCATCTGGAAGGTGAGCTTCATGTTAATCTACAGTGTGAACAACCTTGCAGCATAAGGACACAGAGTTCTTCTATGATAGCTTGCTACTGCTATCTTTTTACTTGATGGCGACTGTAAGAAATTAGGGTTTCTTATTTAGAGATTTCTTCTTCTTACAGTGGCCTTCACTTGACTTTTATAAGTTTGACTTCTTAAACGGTCGAAAACCATTTCTAATAATAAGTCAAAACACCTTCCATAAGGTATTGATGCGACATTTGCTTTTGGCGTAATGCAGAATTCAAATCCCGCCATTCTAGCCAACACGATGGTAATTTATCATTGCGAAGTCTTTTAATAAAATGGTATCGTGTTGTTCTATTTACCCGTCAAGATGGTACCACTTTGTTCTCTATACCCATCAAAGTGGTATAAGCCAGAACTTCTCAAAACAACACGTAGACCTGTTGGGTACATTGGGAAATGTGTACCAGATTTGAAGAAGCCTCACCCTACTCAATGATATGCATCAATGTGTATTTGATGTGTTTTGAGTTTATATGTGCAGGTTAAGTAAATGTAGGAATGCAAAAAAATTTCTAAGTCCATATGTCGACACCAGGAGAAGCTGTATCGACACTTATGAAGGCTTGTGTCGACACTGGAGAAAAGCTGTGTCGACACTTGGAGCTGATTGTGTCGACACTTGGAAAGGCTGTATCGACACCTGAAGAAACTAAGTCGACATACAAAGGTAGTGTCGACACACAGTGAAGCATTATCGACATCAACTGCGTCGACACCAAGAGGCAGTGTTGACACACATGAATACTTAGTCGACATCAACTGTGTCGACACCAAGAGGCATTGTCGACACACAGAAGACCTTGTCGACATCAACTGTGTCGACACACAGGACTTGTGTCAACACACAACAAAGTTTCAAATAAGTTAAAGAAAAGAAGTGATTGTGTCGACACACAGAATCAGTGTCGACACATTCTACAGAAGGCTGTGTGGAGAAGCATTAACAACAACAAAGGAGATGTGTCGACACCACCAAGGATTGTGTCGACACTTAGTCTACTTGTGTCGACACATGATGAAGTTCAGTCTCGACACTTTCAGACAGAGACAGTATTTCAAGAATTGACTGGATGACTTGACAACTACCATTTCTAACCGGTCTACTGCAACTGTCAAAGCTGTCAGAAGTTTGTTAGAAACCGGATCAACCGATTACCATGGAGGAAGACTATATAATGGCTTTCTTCTTCAACAGAAGAAGAGAATATACACAGATAACTAACAACATAAAAAGAAGAAGACCTTCGACAGAAGATCTAAGAAGTTGGAGAGAGAGAGCTCGATCTAAGAAGTGCAGTTGCTGAACCAGGCTGCTAAGAAGGATTCAGATTGTGATCTGAATATCAAGAAAGAAGCTGATTGAAGATTAACTTCTAAGGAGTACAACCCTACTGAGTTTAGATTCAAGAAGCTTTGAATAAAGCTAAGAGAGTTTGTTCTCTGCCATCAGATTCTTCCAAAAACTGATCAAGAAACCATCCATCCCCTCTCTCTCTATCTTGGTGGTGGTTAATTACTTTATTAAATCAAATTTCTGTAGGATCTTTATAGATCTGAGTTGTAAGCCTGTGTTATAAAGGCTGAGTGTAGGAGAATATTTTCTCTGAGTGGTAGGCCTTGTTGAAGGCTAAGGTAGGGCTGTGAGCCTGAGTTGTAGGAGATTGATATCTCTAAGTTGTAGGCCTTGTGTAGGCCGAGGTAGGGCTGTGTGCCTGAGCTGTAGGAGTGTGGACTCACTCTGAGTTGTAGGAGCCCTGTTGGGGTTCCGAGCTACTGTAAGATCTGAGGATCTGAGGTGAAGAGAAGAAGTTAGGCCGAATCTAGCACACTGCTAGATTGGCGAAGGGGGAAAGTGGATGTACCCAGACCTTGGGGAACCACTATAAAAATCTGTGTGCAATCTGTGTTGTGATAATTCTGTGAATCTGTGCTGTGTTAGCTATAGAATTATCTGTTGTTAAGTAATTAATTGAATAGATTTGCTGCCTTAAAAAGAAAAAGGAATTACACCTATTCACCCCCCCTCTAGGTGGTTAGGCACTAATTCTTTCAAGACCAATTTTGAGTTATACTTTAGTTCAAATTGGGTCTTAACTTATCTCCTGTCCTATTGAGTTTAATGAGCAAAATAACTATTGAGCCTACAAATATATAAATAAAAAGACATCAAATACAAGATGCACTTATCATTGCATGATGTACTTCTTCAAATCTAGGAATATTTAGGGCATATTCCAAACAATCTCTCCCTATTTGAAAAAGTTAGAACTATGCTGATGATAAGATGCATATAAACATTAAACAAAGATCAACACAGAGATAAACAATTTCAATAGATCATGAGAAAATTGATTTCATAAAAGTTTCACACACACACACACACACACACACACACACACACACACACACACACACACACACACACACACACACACACACACACACACACACACACACACACACACACACACACACACACACACACACACACACACACACACACACACACACACACACACAAACACACACACACAAACACACATACACAAACACACACACACACACACACACACACATATATATATATAAGTACATATTTAAATTGTCCAAAGTGTTTGAGTTTTAAACAACATATAAACATCAGATTCTAGGCCCAACCTCATCTAATCAATGATTTTCTTCCCAGCTCACCTTTCCTTTAATCCTTGCCTTTCAAAGTACTTGAGTGGCTTTGGAATACAGTTGGATGGAACTTTTATGAGGTTCTGTCTGTCCGAGTTTTCTTTGATGATCTTCTACCTGAGAGACCTCCTCTCGAGGTGCTTGATCCACTCTTTAGAAGAATATATTTTGTCAATATCTTTTTTGAACTGTTCATAACTGACCCATACACTCATAATGAAAGATCTTGAACCATCACTCTATTGTTCATAATTAGGACCTTTGTCCTGAGCTTTTATTTTCTTTGAAATAAATTCCTCAGGGTGCATTATGCATTCCCTTTCTCTTCTTTTGGAGATTTGAACATCCTGAGAATTCCTTTGTTTTAGCTGTAAAATTAAACTCTGAAGGCTTAGATACATCTATTAGGGGCAGGATGAGTGCAGGCCTTGTGCCTTGAAGTGTAACGCCCCGAAACTCAAAAGAGGGACGAATAGTGTTTAGAGGCAAGTTTGGTGCCTGGTTAGGGTCACACGGCCTGGGATACGGGCGCATCCAAGGCTGTGTCGTGCTCGGGTTCGACAAACTTTCTGAGTGGTCGATGAAATGCAATCGACAATCGTCAAGACAATGAACACGGCCTGAAACACGGGCGTGTCTAGGGCCGTGTCCTTCTCGGACTATTGGCCGGGCTGTTTCGGGTGAGGAACATGGTCTAGATCACAGGCGTGTTCTGGTTGACACGGGCGTGTCAAAATTGACACGGGCGTGTTGAGAACCCGTGTTCTCTTTGGGATGTTTTTGGTCCTGTGTTGATTGAGGAACACGCCCCGCAACACGGGCATGTACTGATTGACACGGGAGAGTCAAGGTTAACACGAGCATGTATAAGCCCGTATCCTAGTTGGGATGCAACAGTTTTGGCATTGATTGAGGCAGAGAGCCTTGGATACATGCGTGTCACAAGCCATGTTCGGCCAGGGAGTTTGGTTTGAAGTGCGAATCGTGGCCGTCCATTTCCTTCTTTTGGGATCCACGGGCCCAGGGCTGTTCTTGCTGAGTTAAGTTCGGGAATAGGGTTTGAAACCCTCATTCCACTTGGAGCTTTCTCTTTCTAAAGTTTTAGAGAGAGGGGATGTAATGCCCCGTATTTTTTCGTTGAATGATTGCATACGCTTGATGGGCGTTACGTTGGCTTTGACCGTTGTTCGAGCATGGTTTTCCCGCGGGCTTGCGAGTGGCTGTTTTGGTAGCCGAGTTGCATGATTCCCCAGCAAGCCGGAGTCCAATTTGGGGACTCGGTGAGGCCTCTTAGGGAATGCTTGCATTTTTTCAAGCCTGGGTCAGGTTGCTCAACAAAAAAAGGGTAAAAAGTCCTTATGTAAGAAATGATCTAGGACGACACAGAAACACTTTTCAAAACAGTGAAAAATGGTCATTTTTTTAGTGACACGGCCTGGGACACGGGCGTGTCCCAGGGTGTGTCCAGCTCGGGATGTGGTTTGGCTTTGTGGTCGTCGAACTTCGTTCGACGAAGTTGCGGGAGGAACACGCCCCCCGACACGGGCGTGTCGGGGCGTGACCCAGGGCGTGACCTGGGGCGTGACCTCCTTGACTCGACGAATTTTCTTGCGGCGAGTTGAGCTCGACGAATGGGGTACACGCCCCGTGACACGAATGGGGTACACGAATGAGGTAAATTATTTCATCTTTCAGTCGACCGTTTAGTGGAGGAATTTCTATTGATGGTTATTTCCGTGGGAAGATATGAACCACAAAGTCATTCGGCAGTCGAAGAACCTTCATGGATGGTGCTTGCAAGACAACATCAAAAGGAGGATCCTGATCTTTTACATTTATTTCTTCGGACTGAAAAAGGTGAATTACTAGACTTTGCTATTGATGATGCATACACGTTAAAGTATCGCGGTCGATTTTGTATCCCCGCAGTTGAAGACATTTGCGATATGGTATGTAGGGAAGCACATGGCTCAAGTATGGCCTACCATCCAGGCTCAACAAAAATGTACCGTGATTTGAAACAAATTGTCTGGTGGTATGGAATGAAAAGAGATATAGCGCAATTTGTATCTGAATATCATACCTGCAAGCGGGTGAAAGCTGATCATGGGAGGCCTGGTGGCAAGTTGACGCCATTGGAGATTCCAACATGGAAGTGGGAAAACATTTCAATGGATTTTATTACAGGCTTACCAAGATCTCCACGAGGACATGACTCCGTATGGGTGATCGTGGATAGGTTGACCAAGTGTGCTCACTTCATACCATTTAAGATCAACTACCTGATGAAGATAATAGCGGAGTTATATTTGAACGAGATTATCCGACTGCATGGTGTGCCAGTCAATATCATTTCAGACCGGGATTCCCGATTTACGTCTCGTTTCTGGAAGAGTCTACAAGAGGGTTTGGGGACGGATTTGAGGTATTCCACTGTTTACCACCCTCAGACGAATGGCCAAACGGAACGAGTCAACCAAATCGTGGAAGATATGATTCGATGCTACATTCTTGAGTATGACAGAGCATGGGATGAACGTTTGCGCCTTATGGAATTCGCCTATAATAACAGCTATCAAGAAAGCTTGCAAATGGCTCCGTTTGAAGCTTTATATGGGCGACGATGTCGGACTCCCCTATTTTGAGCTGAGGTTCGCGAGCGGCCTTTGTTGGGCCCAGAGGCGCTCAAGGACATGGAAGTTGCCGTACGACTTATTCGGGTGAAGCTCCGGATCGCCCAAGAGCAATATGAAAAGTACGCCAACCGACGAAGGTCGGAGTTAGAGTTTGCTGTGGGGGATTTCGTCTTCCTGAAAGTCTCCCCAATGGTTGGAATTAAAAGGTTTGGAAAAGAGCGCAAATTAGACCCAAGATTTGTGGGTCCCTTCAAGATTCTTGCGCGAGTTGGTGCATCCGCTTACAAAGTAGAATTACCCGTGAACTTTCCTGGTGTTCACGACGTGTTTCATGTTAGCCAACTTCGCAAGTGTGTGCGGAATGATAAGCAAGTTTTGGATATTGTGCCGCAGTTGGCGCCAAACCTTTCTTTTGTTGCGGAAAAAGAAGATCCCTATGGTCAAGGTGTTATGGAAAAATCAAAATGTGGAAAGCGCGACGTGGGAGCTCGAGTCAACGATGAGGGCGGCTCACCCTCATTAGTTCCCGTAAATAAGCTGGTATGTGAATTGGTGTTTTTGTTGAATTAGTGTTTTTGTTTGATTACTCATTTGATTTATATCAAAATGATTGAAAAGTTTCGAGGCGAAACTTTTTGTTAGGGGGAGTGACTGTAACGCCCCGTATTTTTTCGTTGAATGATTGCATACGCTTGATGGGCGTTACGTTGGCTTTGACCGTTGTTCGAGCATGGTTTTCCCGTGGGCTTGCGAGTGGCTATTTTGGTAGCCGAGTTGCACGATTCCCCAGCAAGCCAGAGTCTAATTTGGGGACTCGGTGAGGCCTCTTAGGGAATGCTTGCACTTTTTCAAGCCTTGGTCAGGTTGCTCAACAAAAAAAAGGGTAAAAAGTTCTTAAGGAAGAAATGGTCTAGGACGACACAGAAACACTTTTCAAAACAGTGAAAAATGGTCATTTTTTTAGTGACACGGCCTGGGACACGGGCGTGTCCCAGGGCATGTCCAGCTCGGGATGCAGTTTGGCTTTGTGGTCGTCGAACTTCGTTCGACGAAGTTGCGGGAGGAACACGCCCCCCGACACGGGCGTGTCGGGGCGTGACCCAGGGCGTGACCTGGGGCGTGACCTCCTTGACTCGACGAATTTTCTTGCGGCGAGTTGAGCTCGACGAATGGGGTACACGCCCCGTGACACGGGCGTGTCCCGGGCCGTGTCCCGCTATGTCGAGTGTCGATTGTCGGGTATCGAGAGAGGGGACACGGCCTGTGACACGGGCGTGGTCACAGGGCGTGTCCAGCTTTGTCGAAGTGTCGACACTTTTTGTCGACGAGATTGCGAGACACGGGCTACACGCCCTAGGTCACGGGCGTGACCGACCCGTCACGAGCGTGTACCCGGCCGTGTACCTTGTGGATAAGCTGGAAATTGTCGGAGTCTGCGCCGCTTAAGGTACACGCCCTGTGACACGGGTGTGTCACAGGGCGTGACAGGGCTGAAAATCGACTTTTTTAGTTTTTTTGTGCCGTTCATTTCTCTGATTCTGGATCTAACGGTTCAGCTCTGTTCTGGAGGGAATAAGGCCGAGAAAGAGATTCTTTCTCCTCACTTAACCCTTTCTCCATCTTCTTCTTCATTCTCAAAGAGAAAGCACGGGAGAAAAGCTAAAGCAAGGCAAGGAAAGAGAGGAGCAACCGTCGCGGTGTTGTCTCGGTTCAGGCAAGCGGTGTTCTTCACCCTTGCCAATCTTGTTTTCTTGTTCTTTGATTGTGCAAGTTTAGCTAGCTTTCCTCTTTCACTTTTACTAGCTTGTTCTTCTTGTTTTGTGTTGTACCTCACTTTGGCTAAATATATTAGCCTTGTTACTCTTGTTTTTGTTTAGTACTCACAAACATGAATTCTCTTGTTCCTTCAAGTCTTACATGCTTACCGCCTAATTATCGAATTTTCCCTATGCTCAATTAATTGTTATGCTCATTTGATTCATGTAGCCTTTCTTGTTCATGTGATTCTTTCTTGTTCATGTCATAATCATGTTAGAATAAGCTTGTTGGTTTGGTTAGCGTTGTCCATTGTGGAGTAAGTAGAAATCTAAACGCTAATAAGTTTGACATAACATGGGTAATGTGTGGTCATGAGTGAGGACGATGAAATGAAACGTGTTTAGCTTGGGTTATGGTGAGTTTTGCGAGGCGAATTGTGAACCATGGCTGGAGCGTTTGTGTGAGGATTCTATAAGGGGTGGTGTGGTTTCATCCTTGGTGGCCACCGGGTTTTGTTTTATGGTATAGAGTACCATTTTGGCCCCGATTTGGGCTGGCTTTTATTGGTGCGTTCCACTTGAGGGCCACCGCCAAAAGACCCTTGCGGAATCAAACTTAATCGCTGCTTATGTTTCACTAGTATAGTGGTTCTTGTTATAAAAAAATGATGGAATGAGCATGTATATTGCTTTTTTGCTCCTGCGGGTTGAGCAGGACTTGATGAGAATTGCACGCACTTGGTGCGTTTTACACTTTGGGTTGACAATGTTTAACACTTGTTTTCCACCTGTTCTTTTCACTCGTTTTACATGAAAAATTGCTACGGGGTCGATAAGCCCCTTCGTCATATTTTATGAACTTCATACTCTATTGTGTAGCTTTGATGATTGCTGAGGTGTTCTTTCTTGAATGCCTCAGGTGCAGGTTGTAGCCGGTTGAGCGGCTAGTGCTTGGGTAGAGTTTCTTTGGAGCTAACCGAGCTTACTTAGCGAGGTAGTTCTTTACTTTGTTGTACAAACATACATGTGCCCCAATGGGTTCGTGTTAGCTTGTTGGCGCCCATTGGTGGCTTTCTTTACTTGTGATATATGAATGCTAGACTGCTAATGTGGCTCATTTGGATGAGATGATGTCTCCTTGCTCTTGGGAAGGATTTATGCTAGGTTGCATTAGATATTTTCAAGATAAAACAAACATATTATCCTATATCATGCATACATGTTTTGATAAACTAAGACGTATTTTCCAAACAACGTAAAAATGATGATTTCTTATATGATTATAAATCTAGGATGCATATAGGAGATCGTCATAAGTAAACTAAAGTATTTTCCGCCGCGTACAAACACACGTTTTGGTCCATAAGGCCGAGGGATACGGCCATCAAACTAAACAGTTTTCTTGCATACAACTGATGGTTTTCAACTACTAAAGGAAGCGTCGAGCGTTTGCCTGAGCGTGTGCAGTTATCCCATACACGACGTGGCATCATAACACGTAGTTCCTCTTCCTCTGATACGATATACTCGTTGAGGAAATGCGGGTTGTGACAGGGGAGAGCAAGGAAGAAGGAGAAGCAGAGATCCGGCTGCCAGAGGTGATTCAGAGCCCCAAATCACAAGCTGAGTTCAGATCTATGCAGGCGAGGACATTGCGGTGCTTTTCATCAATCTAGATCTTCATGGCGCCAAAGAGGAACACAAGTGTAATGATTCTCTTCTTGGACATGTGAAGTCTGTTGGATCCCTAGTTGATTTGGGCTAGGTTCACTAACTTAGGATGTGATCCAACATGTATAGCCAGGGTCAAATTTGTGTCCTAGAGTCTAGGCCAAGTCCTTAGAGTCAATATCAGATGGACCAGCTATCAACAAGACCATCAGAGACTCATGACTTAGAAGATTTCAAGACCAAGTAAAATGAGTTCGACGTTCGTCAAGCCCAGTTCGACGAAAGGCGTTCTCAACTCGATGATCTTGAGATATTTCTCTGAGCTGAGCTCGACGATCTTCATTCTCTGTTCGACGAAAATTGGGACACTTCAACAAACTAAAGTCAGGGTAACTCCAGATTTTTCTAAGTCCAACTTCAGGCTTTGGTCGACGAACAAGATTCTGAGTTTGATGAACTTGGACCTCAAGTTCACAACTTCTCAGGTCGACGAAGTCAACTTCTCAGGTCGACGAACTCAGTACTCTACTCGATGAATTCTGGAATCAGAGGATCTGTGTCGACACTTAGGGTATGTGTCGACACCAACTTAGGTCGACACCAGAAAGATTAAGTCGATACTAGAGAGCTTATGCCGACACCAGAAGATTTGTGTCGACACCAAGATTGTTTGTCGACACCAACTTGTGTCGACACCAGAAGTTTCATGTCGACATACAGAATATCAGTCAACACAAACTATTTGTCTAAGTCCAGAACTATTGCTGAACTCCAGTCGACGAATTCAATTATCAGCTCGACGAACTTCAGACAGAAAAGGCAAAGGTTCTGAAGTATACAAGTTCTGTTATCAGCTCGACGAACAAAAGATGTCTGGTCGACGAATACAAAATCTCAGCTCGACAAACTGGTAACTCAGCTCGACAAAATCTGTTATTCGTTCGACGAATCCAGACTTAGCCATTTTTGGCATTCTGACCTCATTTTAATGCGGAAATTCCTGAGTAATTAATGCTCTACATTCTTTGAATGTATCCGTTAGAGGAAGTATTAATTACAGTCCTCTTCAGGAATATTACTTGCTGATTTTCCATAAGACAGTTGGGAAATACATCAATGCCGATTATTCTCAGGCCGTCAGCATTAATTACAGATGATTCAATTTTTTGAATAGAGACAGAAGAAAAGAAGATTTTAGAATCTGCAACAAGACACACAGAGCGTAGCACAATAATACATACTCAGTCAGAAAATTAGGGTGACAAACAAAAACTGACTGCTAGAGTTCTCATACAGCAACAGAAAAGCTTCACACAAGAAGATTATAGAAAAGCTTACAGTGATAGGCAGTGATATTCAGAAGAAGAAGAACAACTATAATATATCAAGAGTCTTCTTCTTCAACATTCTCTCCAGGACTTCTCCAAGGACAAAAGATATCAAATCAGTCAAGAAGATCCTACATCACTGCTTGTCCAGAATTCTGATTGAAGACCTATCACCCTACAGCAAAGCTCCAGATCTTCCCTGAACCATTCTACATCTCAGGGGAGCTGTTTGCTGACATCATTCCACATAAGTCTTCTCTCTAATTGGTGATAGAGAAGACAAAATCACTCTCTCACCCCATCCTGTACAGAGGGTTGTCATCTCCCTTCAAAAGTGATTCCTGGTTGCAAGTCTCCTTACCAAAAGACTTGAGTTGGTTTTTGGGGACCTGATCAAAACCCATTGGTGTCAGGCACCTGATCAAAAACCTGAGTGGATTCCTACCAAGGGTGGTAGAAGAGTGGATGTACCCAGTTGAGGGGGAACCACTATAAACTTCTTGTGTCGTCTGGTTGCTTATCTTTTCTTTTTGTTCTTGCTGTGTTGATGTGATTAGGTAGATTTTTATCTGATTTACAATTTTCTATCACTACAACTTTTTAGTTTATAGCAAAAGCTGTAACAACACTTTTATTGGGGAACTAACAAATTTTTAATATACTATATTCAACCCCCTTTAGAGTATTGTAGACCTAACCCTCACTTTCAAAGTCCTCTTTCCTTTTTTCATAGGAAGCCCGCTCTTACAATTATGCGGTGAGTGTGAGGTATTCCTTCGGGTAGACATGAATAGTCCCCGTTGTTTTGCATGTAGAGTTCAGAATCGAAGAACGAGCATAGACATGATGTGTGAAGCCTACCCGGACAAGTTGATCTGGATTGTGGATGTTTCATTATACATGAATGGCCAGAGAAGACTCCATGCCAATTATTGTTTTCGGGTTTTCTACGCGGTAGATTGCAACAGGGAATCTTGGGGACTAACTCCAAGGTGCACTCGAAAAACTGGGCAGAAGCGTGATTCTGCCATCTTGTGGGCATGGGAGCCAACTTGCATATAACTGTGTTATGTAAAATTTGTGTGATCGATTTGAGACTCGGGGAAGCTTGACCCGTGCATATGGCTTAAATTGACGTTGCGGTGTGAGCAACGGTTTAGGTGGAACCATACCCGCTCTATATCGTTCAGTTAAAGCGAGCTAAGGTACGTTGTACTTGCCATTGGCATAGATAGAGAGTCTTAGGCTTAGGCCGGAAAGACTAAAATGCTCACGAGATTTGTCGTCCAAGGGGCGGTGGTGAGACCGCGGATTTGACCGGGTTCACCAAGAATGTGCCCTGAGAGCACGGGGTGTGTGGCCGTGCGTGCCTATGCCTGTTGTAACACCCCCTATCCGTCGCATAGCATATAACAGTAGGTCCGGCCGTGGCCCGACGCCATATACTACAGACAGACCGAGTGGTTACTCATGGAAACCATCCAACCAATCATAACGTCCTACACAGAGCATTCTAGCGGAAGCAGATTAATAAGTTGTAGCAAAGAACCCAGCACTAAAGCATGAATGTCCACTAATAACAAATAGGAATGTTACAAAATACCAACACAAGCCTTAAGGCCTTACAAAATGTTTCACTTGATATTACATGATTTGCAAACCACGGCATGCAGGCCGGTCATACATGAATAAAACAGTAAACACATCCAATTAGGCCTTCGAGGGCCGGCTTCGCACTTGGGCTTTAGCCCGCTATTGACCGCTTGGTCCAGCAGTACCTGCAAGCAACAAACCACCGCACGGTGGCAAAACAAGGCAACGGTCAGCAATGCTGACCAAGTTATAACGATCCCGCCCCCAACTCGGGGCGGCGATGCTCCTTCCCTGCATTTCATTAGCATAAGTGAACAATATATGTATAACCATTTCATCACAGACGTTGGCTCGCATGGCCACACGCCCCGTGCTCTCAGGGCACATTCTCGGTGAACTGGTCGATGTCACGTCAATTAAATCCATAGACATTCCAGACTCACCACCGCCACTTTGACGGCTAAACCTATGAGCATTTTGTCTTCTTGGCCTGGGTCACGACAATTTAAGCCATAGACCGCCGAAGACCCTCATCTATGCCAACGACTCTAACCGAATGACATAGAACAGGTACGGTTCCATATAACCCGTACTCACATCGCAACGACAGTTTAATCCATATGCGCGGGTCAAACTTCTCCCGAGTCCCATTTCCATCACAATTCACATAACCCGGTTATGTTCAAGTTGGCTCTCAGTCCACCAAGTTGGCAAGATCACGCATCCGCCCAGTTTTCCGGGTGCACCTTTGGGTTAATCCCCAAGGCTCCCTGTTGCAATCTACCGTGTAGAAAACCTGAAAAACAACCAATAGCACGGAGTCTTCTCCGGCCTTATGCAATGCAACATCACCGATCCAGACCAACATGTCCGGGTAGGCTTCACACATCATGCCTATGTCCGTTCTCGCTTACGGACTCTATACAACGGGGACTTCACATATCTACCCGAAGGAACGCCTCCAACTCTCCGCAAACTCGCGAGAGCGGGCTTCCTATGCAAAGAAGGAGAGCTACTCATGCTCAAGAAGAGAATCGTTACCCTTGCGTTCCTCTTTGGCGCCATGGAAAAATAAGCGGATGAAAAGCACCGCACTAGCTTTGCCTCCGTGGATCCGGAGTCGGCTCGCGATTTGGAGCTTCGAAGCTCCTCCAATGGCCGGATCTAGCTCATTCTTCCTTCCTTGGCCCTCCTCTCTCTCTAAGCTTTTAAAAAGATATCCACTCATGAAAAGTGAGGGTTTCTAAGGCCCAATCCCGGGTATATCCCTTCAGGAATAACCCCCAACCATTGGATCATCAATTAAAGAAATGAACGGCTTTGATTCGGGACTGAAATGCCCAATCTGGACCGCACACGGCCTGGCACACGCCCGTGTCCAAAGCCGTGTGCCTCATTCGCCGTCAAAATCGATGCGCCTGGAACAACACACGGGCATCGAACACGCCCGTGTTCGATATGACACGCCCATGTTCTACCTGACACGGCCGTGTGGCGGGCCGTGTACCCCCATCATTTTTCCCCGAAAACAACCCGAGCACTGCACGGGTTCTAGGACACGCCCGTATCCTTGCCCGTGTCACCTCAACACGCCTAGGCTCCAGGCTGTGTACACGGTCTCGACACTCGACACTTCGTCGAGCGAAGATCGTCGACCTGATGATACGACCTTGGACACGCCCGTGTCCTAGGCCGTGTGCCTTCTCTCGACACATCGTCGAGTAGAGTGTCGACTTCCCGGGACGAGTGTCGACACGGGTTGACACGCCCTGCGACACGCCCGTATCGCAGGCCGTGTGCCATGTCTCGACACTTCGTCGAACGCAGAGTGTCGACTTTGCGGGCTAAGTGTCGACATGGGTCGACACGCCCAGCGACACGCCTGTGTCGCACGCCGTGTGCCCAGTCTTGACACAATGTCGAGATCAAAATATTGACTTCCCGGCTGAGTGTCGACACAAGCTTGACACGCCCTGGGACACGCCCGTGTCCCAGGCCGTGTGCCTTCAGCCAGAACCCAAAACTGGCCCAAAACGTCCCCCGTCGCTCCTTTGAGTTTCGGGGCGTTACAAATCTCCCCCTCTTAAAACAATTTCGTCCTCGAAATTATATAAAGGAAAGACATGTACAAAACCAAAATTGTACCTGAGCGGAACAACTCCGGATACTCGTCAAGCATAGTCTGCTCTCGCTCCCAAGAGAGCTCCTCACGACCGCAATTGTCCCACCGGACCTTGACCATCCCGATCTCTTTATTGCGTAGCCGCTTGACCTCCGAGACCTCAATCCGCACGGGCTTGACCTTTGTCGTCATCCCACTATCCACCGGCACTTGATCAATCGCGATCACTTGCGTAGGCTCTTGCACTGCCTTCCGAAGCACCGAAATATGGAATACATCATGTAAACCACTAAGCTACACTGAAAGCTTTCACCGATAGGCTGCTTCACCAACTCGCTCCAGAACCTCAAACGGCCCAAGGTACCTCGGGCTTAGCTTTTTCAATCGCCGCACCCGCGAGACACCCTTGAACGGCTTGATCTTTAAGTACAGATAGTCGCCCACAGCAAACTCCACGTTCCTGTGCTTGGCATTATAGTACTTCACTTGCCGGTCCTAAGCGATAAGCAACCTCTCCCGAATGGTTCTCACCAAAGAAGTAGCATCCTCCACTTCCGATCGCTTATACAACTTTGACTCACCCGTTTCTAACCAAGACAACGGCGTGCGACATTTTCTACCATATAGGGCCTCGAAGGGCGCCATTTGAATACTCGCTTGGTAGCTATTGTTGTATGCGAACTCCACCAAATAAAGGTGGTCTTCCCATTGCTTTCCGAAATCCAAGACACACATGTGGAGCATGTCTTCCATGGTTCTATTGACCCTCTCGGTCTGCCCATCCATTTGCGGATGGAAGGCTGTGCTAAATTTCAACTTTGTTCCCAACATTTGCTGCACTAGCCTCCAATCATTGGACGTGAACCGCCCATCTCGGTCACTCACGATGCTGCGGGGCACACCATGAAGCCGCACTATGTTATCCACATAAAGCTTTGCCAACTTCTCCACCGGATCATCCTTCATATGCGGAATGAAATGCGACACCTTTGTTAACCGATCCACGACCACCCAAATGACGTTGTTCCCCTTTTGCGACCTTGGCAAACCGTGCACAAAGTCCATAGAGATGTAGTCGAATTTCCACTCCGGGATAGGCAAGGACTTAAGAAATCCTCCCGGATTTTGGCACTCCGCCTTCACCAAGGCGCAAGTTTGACACTTTGCTACATATAGCGCCACATCATTTTTCAAACCCGGCCACCAAAATAGTTTCTTCACATCACGGTACATCTTCGTGCTCCCCGGGTGAATCGAGTACTTGGTATGGTGTGCCTCGTACAACAACTCCACCCGCAAATTACCCACACTTGGGACGCACAGACGACCGTCCTTCCAAAGTAATCCGCCCCCCACGACAAATTGGGAATTTGACCCATCCAGAGCCTCTACCATGAACTGCTTCATATGAGCATCCATATCCAAAGCCTGCTGAATACGATCAGCCAGGTCATATTGGACTTCAGTCCAATTCAGAACTGCTTCAGCACTTGATTGCCTGTCCACACAAACAATCTCCAACGCCTCCAACTCCCGCACCAACCGCTCATCATACACCGATAGCCAATTGGCTTGAGCTGGGGCTCGCCGGCTCAACGCGTCCGCAACCGCATTCCTTTTACCCGACACGTAGTGGATCTTGAATGTATAGTCCCCCAGGAACTCCATCCATCTACGCTGCCGCATATTCAGATCCTTCTGATCGATAAGATACTTCAGGCTTTTGTGATCGGTGTAGATATCAATCTTCACACCGTACAAATAGTGTCTCCATAGCTTCAAGGAAAAAATCACGGCCGCTAACTCCAAGTCATGGACCGGATAATTCCTTTCATGCACTTTTAGCTGTCTCGAGCCATAAGCTATTACACTTCCGTGTTGCAGTAGCACGCAACCCAAACTGCTGCCCGAAGCATCACTATAAATCTCATAGCCTTCGGTCCCACATGGCGAACTCAGCACAGGCGCCGTGGTCAACCGACACTTCAACTCCTCAAAAGCTCGCGCGCACTCCGGCGTCCAAACAAACTTATGCTCCTTCCTCATCAAAGTAGTGAGAGGTAACGCTATCCGTGAGAAGTTCTCTACAAAGAGCCTATAATAGCCGGCAAGCCCCAGAAAGCTCCGGACTTCCGCTACCGTAGCAAGCTCAGGCCACTCCCGTATCGCAACAATCTTCGCCGGATCCACAGTAATACCCTCCCCACTCACTATGTGACCGAGGAACGCCACTGAGGATAACCAAAACTCGCACTTTGAGAACTTGGCATACAGTTGATTTCTCCTTAGCGTCTCCAAAACCAAATGCAGATGCTTGAAGTGATCTTCCTCACTTTGCGAGTACACCAAAATATCGTCGATGAAGACGATCACGAAATGGTCCAAGTACTCCCTGAAAGTCCTGTTCATCAAATCCATGAACACTGACGGCGCATTAGTCAGCCCAAACGGCATGACCGTAAACTCATAATGCCCGTATCTCATACTAAACGCTGTCTTCGGGATATCACTCTCCCTTATTCTCAGCTGATAGTACCCAGCCTTGAGATCCAACTTCGAGTACACCGTCGACACGACTAACTGATCCAAAAGATCATCAATCCGGGGGATTGGGTACTTGTTCTTCTCCGTCAACTTGTTGAGCTCCCGATAATCAATACATAGCCTCAAGATTCCATCCTTCTTCTTAACAAAGAGGACCGGTGCGCTCCAAGGAGAAGAACTTGGGCGCACATACCCTTGCTCCAACAACTCTTGTAGTTGAACTTTCAGCTCCGCCATTTCCTTAGGCGCTAGCCGATAAGGAGATCATGACACAGGCTTTGCACCTGGCACTAGCTCAATCGTGAAATCTATCTCCCGCTGAGGCGGGGCTCCAGGAAGATCTGCGGGGAACACATCAGGGTATTCTGATACCAATGAAATACAATCCAACATGGGCTTCGGCTTTGCAACCTCCACTAGTGTAAAGAACATTTCTGCACCGGCGCGAACCGCCTTCACCACCTGAAGAGCAGACATCAACGTCTTGCTCGACCCCTTTAAGCCCGTAAAAGTCGTCTCACGACTAGCTCCCAACTTGACTTCCTTCCGATCGCAATCGATATAGGCTTGCTGCTCCGAGAGCCAGTCCATGCCAAATATAACGTCGAACTCCACCAACAGAAGTAAAGACGCCTGCAGGTCTAATTCCTGATTCCCAATACGAATCTTAACATCGCAGATCCTATCCGCTCGCATCGAACACCCATTGGGCAACAACACATCCAACTTATCCTTCACCATCGAAGAAGGGACTCCGATGCGTGATATAAATCCTTCGGACAAGAAGGAGTGTGAAGCTCCCATATCGAAGAGTGCTCGTGCCAGATTTTCACAAATCAATACAAATCCTAAACAAGCAGTGGTAAGGTAACATGTGCATAATAAGTATTTAAAGAAATTAACTTGCTATAAATTAAACCGTACCTGTCACCACATCAGCCTGTTTGATGGCCTCCTGTTGGCCAAGATTATAGACCCTTGGTTGGGTCGGAGCATAGTGGGATGCGGTCGACTCCACCGCCTTGCCCTTCTCTTCATAAGTAGCTCTCGGCTTTCTCTTGGACTTAGGACGTCCGCTCCAACAGTCACGGGCAAAGTGCCCCGTCTTTCCACAAGTAAAACACGCGCTCGGGGTCCGACTCATAGTCGCCCCACAAGCACCAGAAGCAGCTGGACCCGAAATCCTATGCTTCTTGAAAGACCTCCGATAGCCGGACTTTGAAGTAGTCGGCACTTTGAATTCATATTTCCTATCACCCAAGCTTTTCTTTGCTTGTACAATCTTCATGTCCTTCTCCAAGGACCGGGCCGTGTTGACCAAGGTTAAGAAACCCCGCGTCATCGGCCCCGAGAGTAGTAACCTCAACTCATCTCTCAAGCCTTCAAAAAATCGATTCGTCTTGCGCTCCTCATCCGCGATGGTGGAGCTAGCATATCGACTCAAACGAATAAACTCGTGGAGATATTCATCCACGCTCCTCTCACCCTGAACCAACTTCAGAAACTCATTCTCCAATGCTATCCTCTGCGTCGAAGGGAGGTATCTAGCCAAGAACAATCTCGAGAACTCCTCCATCAAGACATCAACAAGTTGCCTACCTCTTAACAAGTGCAGCTCCAATCCTTCCCACCACATTCTCGCTTCACCGTCCAAAAGGAACGTAGCGATGGTGGTCATTTGCCACTCCTCCATCTCCGTTGCTGTCATGACTCTCTTCACCCTGGAGAGCCATTCTTCAGCATGAGATGGGGTTCCCAACCCCGAGAATACCGGAGGGTTAAAGCTCATAACATGCTTAAGCTGTCTCTTGGTTGCCCTCCTTGGAACCACCGGTTCCACAACCACTTGCTCCACTCTCCTCGGCTCAGCCTCTTGAAGAGGTTCCTACTCCATCACTGGAGTGGGCTACTGCGTTTGCCTTGCAGGCTGCGCATTTATCACGGCCAACACCGCTTCAGCCACCAATCGTATGTTCTCAACCGATAGAGGTGTTGCAGGAGCAACATCTGGTGCACTGCTAGCCACAGAAACTCGACGTTCCGATGGACCAACACCACTTCTGGTCACCTATAGTGGTACAAAACACCGTTAAGTGACCAAATAAAATTGCAAACAGCAATTATAGGAACACGCGGTTCCTCAAACACGTGTATTTTCATTCCTAAGTGGACATTCATGGGTTCTTTTACCGTTATAACGATGACGCACACAATGTGCTCACCACCCCTTAAAAAGAATTCGCCCACGAATTCATTTTAAGCCCGACCAAAACCAGTAGTCTGATACAAAATTGTAACACCCCCTATCCGTCGCACAGCGGAAGCATTGTGGGCCCATAACCCACAGGTCGGAGGATCGAAACCTCCCTCTGATACCAAATTGTAACACCCCCTATCCGTCGCATAGCATATAACAATAGGCCCGGCTGGGGCCCGACGCCATATACTACAGACAGACAGGGTGGTTACTCACGGAAACCATCCAACCAATCATAACGTCCTACACAAAGCATTCTAGCGGAAGCAGATTAATAAGTTGTAGCAAAGAACCCAGCACTAAAGTATGAATGTCCACTAATAACAAATAGGAATGTTACAAAATACCAACACAAGCCTTAAGGCCTTACAAAATGTTTCACTTGATATTACATGATTTACAAACCACGGCCCGCAGGCCGGTCATACATGAATAAAACAGTAAACACTTCCAATTTGGCCTTCGAGGGCCGGCTTCACACTTGGGCTTTAGCCCGCTATTGACTACTTGGTCCAGCAGTACCTGCAAGCAAAAAACCATCGCACGGTGGCAAAACAAGGCAACGGTCAGCAATGCTGACCAAGTTATAACGATCCCGCCCCCAACTCGGGGCGGCGATGCTCCTTCCCTGCATTTCATTAGCATAAGCGAGCAATATATATATAACCATTTCATCACAGACGTTGGCTCTCACGACCACACGCCTCGTGCTCTCAGGGCACATTCTCGGTGAACCGGTCGATGTCACATCAATTAAAGCCATAGATATTCCAGACTCACCACCGCCACTTTGACGACCAAACCTATGAGCATTTTGTCTTCTTGGCCTGGGTCACGACAATTTAAGCCATAGACCGCCGAAGACCCTCATCTATGCCAACGGCTCTAACCGAACGACATAGAACGGGTACGGTTCCATCTAACCCGTGCTCACATCGCAACAACAGTTTAAGCCATATGCGCGGGTCAAACTTCTCCCGAGTCCCATTTCCATCACAATTCACATAACCCGGTTATGTTCAAGTTGGCTCTCAGGCCACTAAGTTGGCAAGATCACGCATCCGCCCAGTTTTCCGGGTGCACCTTTGGGTTAATCCCCAAGGCTCCCTGTTGCAATCTACCGTGTAGAAAACCCGAAAAATAACCAATAGCACGGAGTCTTCTCCGGCCTTATGCAATGCAACATCACCGATCCAGACCAACATGTCCGGGTAGGCTTCACACATCATGCCTATGTCCGTTCTCGCTTACGGACTCTATACAACGGGGACTTCACATATCTACCCGAAGGAACGCCTCCAACTCTCCGCAAACTCGCGAGAGCGGGCTTCCTATGCAAAGAAGGAGAGCTACTCATGCTCAAGAAGAGAATCGTTACCCTTGCGTTCCTCTTTGGCGCCATGGAAAAATAAGCGGATGAAAAGCACCGCACTAGATTTGCCGCCGTGGATCCGGAGTCAGCTCGCGATTTGGAGCTTCGAAGCTCCTCCAATGGCTGGATCTAGCTCCTTCTTCCTTCCTTGGCTCTCCTCTCTCTCTAAGCTTTTAGAAAGATATCCACTCATGAAAAGTGAGGGTTTCTAAGGCCCAATCCCGGGTATATCCCTTCAGGAACAACCCCCAGCCGTTGGATCATCAATTAAAGAAATGAACGGCTTTGATTCGGGACTGAAATGCCCAATCTGGACCGCACACGGCTGATGCTTAAGATCACGGCAGTGAACCGGTCGCACAAGTAATATAAAATGTGGGTTTTCCCAAGTATCGATCTCACAAGGAACACAGTAAGGTGGAGTTAATTTCGAGGAGGACTTGAGATTGAAGTCCTTAGGTCGGAGCTAACTAAGGGGGGTATTGATGTTTGCGGAAACAGAAAATAAAACACTATCAACTACTCCTATGCAATGCCGCTATGCGATGCTTCGCCAGGCGGGATGGAAGACTAGTCAGGCAGATATGCACCGAATCGCTAGGCGGATGGACGAGTAGGCTTGCAGATGAGGTGGTTAGAACGACGGAATGAGGGTCGTGAGCACCTCTTCGCTACGCACGCTTCTAGCAATTGCTAGAACGGCAAGGGTGGATGGTGGTGGATGGAATATGGCACAACTCAAGTAAATAACGAAAATATACAATCACATAGACATAATCGTATAAAAACATTTTACAAACTAAGCATACTTCATAAATATAAATAAAGTTAAACACCAATATTCAACAATAAAGCAAGAACAAGTCAAGAGATCGACCGAATCCGAAGCCTTGCTGAGGATTCACAGTTGGAATCGTCGGGTTGTCATTCTGTGTCCAAGCTCGGTCCTCAACTGCGTCTGGGATAGAGAAGGGCTGTCACCACCTTCCAATGGCCCGTCTTCTTCGTCTCACGATAGCGGACGAAGTTTGCTAGCTTTCCTTTGCTTGATGGCTATGGCGTCAAACCCTACTTGAAGCTCACAGATGAAGGAGAAGGGCGAGAGGAAGCTCCGGCTCGGATTTGGTGGTGAAAGCTTGCCCGGAGCACCTCCCTAGGGTGGAAGATGAAGGGGAACGACGGAGAAGGCATAAAACGGCGGAGAAGTGTCGAGCTCCAGATCTTCTCTCGAATTAGGGCGAGATATGCACTATTTATACAAAAGCAAAAATGAACAATGCGCACGATCACAGGCACATGACCAGTGGTCGTGCGCACTATGTCCTATGCTCGTGCGCACTGGCATGGAATATCAGGAAGAAGAACTGGGATAACGCGCACGAGTAGTGGCGCACGACCAATGGTCGTGCGCACTAAGTCCAATGGTCGTGCGATTACCCCAAACAGGACTCCAGAAAAGAGGAATCAATGCACACGATCAGTGGCGCACGACCGGTGGTCGTGCGCATTATGTCCAGTGGTCGTGCGCATACCCCAGACTGATTCTGGAAAACGAAGAGTAGTGCGCACGATCAGGGGAGCACGACCAGTGGTCTTGCGCATTATATCCCATGATCGTGCGCAGTATTCCTGTTTCACAACCATCCCGGAACACGCACACGACCCCTGTACCGATAGGAAAAACAAATCACTAATCTGTGCAGACATTCCAGACAATAACAAAAGAGAGTACAAACTATAAAAATAATAAAATACACAACCACGGACTTAAATGTGCACTTCCTATGGAAATAAAGATTAGATGAAATAGTAACGATAAAGAACTAAAAGTGAAGTGCAACCGCGTGAAAACTAGCCCAGATGAGTCCGAAAATAGGTATATAAGGTGGACTCATCACACCCCCAGACTTAACTGTTTGCGCGTCCCGAGCAAACAAAATCTAAGGAGATAGGGAAAATACTAGTTAACAAAGAAATTGCGATACGGAGTACCATGCGAAGTCGCATGCTCTCGTGCGTAAAAATATAATAGAAGAAATTTCTAAGTATACAAAATAGTTTATACTTTTCACAATGCGTATCAACATTTTATTATTACTCAAAAATAGAATCACGGTGAATCATCTGGTCATGCGTAGGGAGAAAGTAGACTAATCGCTAGGCGAGCATTGCCAAAGATCAGAGCTTAGGATAACCTCCAAAGGAATCCACCAATGTCGGTGACCATATGCTTGCCCTTTCGCATTCTCTCCATGGCACTGGTTTGGTTCACACACGAATCAATAGGACTATAGGTGAAGAGATGGGGCTTGGGTTTCGGTGAGGTAAGCAAAGATAAATAGGAAGGCTATGCACCTAACCCAAATGAGCTAGTATAAAATGAATCCATCAGCTAACCAAAATATATGCGGGTACACCACACCCCAGACTTAACTTTTAATATATGGGTGTGTGCACCGCCTACTCCAAAAATAAGCACATCTCAAATAGGATTTTCAATTTTATTTTTCCTTTTCATTTTTTCACTTTAACATCATTTTTTTTTAAAACTTTTCTTTTTCTTTTTCAAATTACTTTTCTTTTCATAAATTCAGCAAATATAAGCTTTGAAGCACATCCACATTTTCACATGTAATAACACCACATCACATCCCAACATTAAAATGTAAAACTCTGAAGCTCAACTTGGGTGTGCGACTAGGATTGGATATGCGGCTTTGGTGAAATCATGGTGGAGCTGAATCAAAAGGAGGGGTAGGCACAACGGGGCTAGCAAGGATAAAATGTTAGGAATGGTACAAAGCTCAACCGGGCCAAAATGATGGCCTACATCACGCTCATGCGAGTGAACTAACCTATACCCATGCTTCAAGAATAGCTTGGGGCAAGTTCTTAGCCAACGAGAAAGACTATCCATCCTCCCGACTCGAGCAATACGAACCTAACGGCCGTCTACACACATCCCTAAGCTACCGTCGGATTCACACCGGATTCACCAACTTTTGAGTAGAATAAAAAGTATTTACGCAATTAGAAAAATATAAAACTAAAAGCATACAAAAAAATTAAATCTACTACAATTTCTACACGAGACGAGAGCAGTTGACTAGGAGCACATCAAGGTCAACATTTTACTCTGTCTCACAATCCTATGTCAGCACCATAATTTTCCCAAATCTAACGAAGAAATGAGTTTAACTCGCAGCACGCAAAAAGCTAAGCACGCGCTAATGTGGGTGCAGTGGTGTGTGATGCAATGAACTAAGCAAAATAAAATAATAAAAGCTTCTAGTATGCACATGAGATGTGCACGTGCAATAGGTAACAGATCTCTCCCCCAGACTTAAACTAAGCAAAACAGCATATAATCGAGAAATTAAAATCATAAAGAGCTAAGGGAAGAGGTTACCCAATGCTCAGCTAGTGAGCATACCAGAAGACGCGTGGAAACCGAAGCAGGCCCGCCATACGAAGAATCATAACCCCGCTAATGCGATTTACTATGAATACCTGCAGGGGTGAGCTCCGCAAAAACAGAAGAAAATATACAAAAAGAAATGCTAAAACTAAAATAGGCATGAAAAATAAAAATGCAGGAAAATGAAAGATAAGTACTGAGGTTATTGTCATCCCAGCACGACTTATTAAATTCTAAACAGTTCTAGCTTATAGGCCTATGAAATAAAAAGTGCACAGGTAACTGGCCTAATATCCGTTTCGATAACGGGTACCGATACGGTGATAGAGCAGTTACCCCTCTACCTAAATAATAATACCTGCCCAACATAGGTAGAGGAAATAGGAAGTAGGATGAGGAGGAGGCCTGGTCCTCACTCATCTCACCACAAAAAAAATCCTTGCCTAGCAAGGTATCGTCTATCACAGGCCCGCAGGAGGCGATGGCAATGGCATGAGCACAAAACTCATCGTCATCCCAACGTACCTGTGGAGACTCATCCTGCATAGGCTCAGATAAGGAAGGGGGATCAAAAAATAAAGGAGACGAAGAACTAAAATAATCAGAAAATGGGAGAGTGATCCCGGTGTCACTCTCAGCAGGATCCAAGCAGAGATCATCGTCGGTATCATACGAGTCGTACCGAGGGGAATCCGAGAACTCAAGGTCCGCGGTGGTAAGAGGAACGACCTCATCCAATAAGGAGGTGCAAACCTCCGCATCGGAAAGAGGGTATTCCTCATCCCACCGGGGTGCGTAAAAGTGTTCCGAAGATCCACCTTCTCCGTCGGAGATAGAGGAATCATCATCCCACTTCGGCGCAACCTCGGGCACCGAATCATCCACAATCACGGCATCATCAACAGACTCACAAGAAAGAGGAATAGCACAATCTGGCAAAAATTGCAGAGGGGCAAGGCTGCTCTCAAAATCAAGCACTAAATGAGCAGGCCCCATCGCAAAATCATTCGCTGACGCCACCCCGTCGACGACCGGAACAATCTCATCGTCCCATACAGGAGCGCCCATGAGTTCCTGCTCCTTTTTTTGTTGGCTAACACCAGAGTGATCATCATCCCTCAAGGAAAGCTCGTAAAAAGGGATCGAGGGACCCATGAAAGAGCTGTATGCGGCCAGAGATTCTTTAGTAATCTCAATGGGTAAAGAATGAACAAAGTGCGTTATGTTAGTGTATGGGCCAGGCAACACCCTGGTAGGCCTGTCCACAACAGTCTTCCGCGAACGGGAGGTTGTTGTGCACACGCCCTCAGAGGGAGAAGGCTTACAAAAACGAGGGCAATCCTTCAACATGTGGCCCACACCTTGACATAACAAACACCGAATGCAATGCTCGACATTCATAACAGCAATGGCATCGATGGATCAGCGCAAAGTGTCAAGGATACGACACTCAGCATCAGGATCCATCACGAACAAAAATAATTGCTGAAAAAGTGCTACACAGCTAAAATGAAAATAACATGGATCTGCTATCTAAATCAAAAATCAGAAAAGGGTAAAAAGAAATAAGCAAAATAAAAATTCTAATAACCAAAGAAAATAAATAAAAAAAAATGATATAGACAAATGGAAAAGGGCTTCAATCTATTATCTCCCTCACCAAAAACTCACACGACTGTGTTCCCCGGCAACGACGCCAAAAACTTGATGCTTAAGATCACGGCAGTGAACCGGTCGCACAAGTAATATAAAATGGGGGTTTTCCCAAGTATCGATCTCACAAGGAACACAGTAAGGTGGAGTTAATTTCGAGGAGGACTTGAGATTGAAGTCCTCAGGATGGAGCTAACTAAGGGGGGTATTGATGTTTGCGGAAAGAGAAAATAAAACACTATCAACTACTCCTATGCAACGCCGCTATGCGATGCTTTGCCAGGCGGGATGGAAGACTAGTCGGGCCTCTATGCACCGAATCGCTAGGCGGATGGACGAGTAGGCTTGCGGATGAGGTGGTTAGAATGGCGGAATGAGGGTCGTGAGCACCTCTTCACTACGCACGCTTCTAGCAATTGCTAGAACGACAAGGGTGGATGGTGGTGGATGGAATATGGCGCAACTCAAGTAAATAACGAAAACATACAATCACATAGACATAATTGTATAAAAATGTTTTACAAACTAAGCATACTTCATCAATATAAATAAAGTTAAACACCAATATTCAACAATAAAGCAAGAACAAGTCAAGAGATCGACCGAATCCGAAGCCTTGCTGAGGATTCACGGTTGGAATCATCGGGTTGTCATTACGCGTCCAAGCTCGGTCCTCAATTGCGTCCGGGATAGAGAAGGGTTGTCACCACCTTCCAATGGCCCGTCTTCTTCGTCTCACGATAGCGGACGAAGTTTGCTAGCTTTCCTTTGCTTGATGGCTATGGCATCAAACCCTACTTGAAGCTCACAGATGAAGGAGAAGGCCGAGAGGAAGCTCCGGCTCGGATTTGGCGGTGAAAGCTTGCCCGGAGCACCTCCCTAGGGTGGAAGATGAAGGGGAACGACGGAGAAGGCGGAAAACGGCGGAGAAGTGTCGAGCTCCGGATCTTATCTCGAATTAGGGCGAGACCTGCACTATTTATACAAAAGCAGAAATGAACAATGTGCACGATCACAGGCGCACGACCAGTGGTCATGCGCACTATGTCCTATGCTCGTGCGTACTGGCATGGAATATCAGGAAGAAGAACTGGGATAACGCGCACGAGTAGTGGCGCACGACCAATGGTCGTGCGCACTAAGTCCAATGGTCGTGCGATTACCCCAGACAGGACTCCAGAAAAGAGGAATCAATGCACACGATCAGTGGCGTACGACCGGTGGTC
The DNA here is from genome assembly GCA_039583875.1 of Platanthera guangdongensis. Classification (NCBI taxonomy): domain Eukaryota; kingdom Viridiplantae; phylum Streptophyta; class Magnoliopsida; order Asparagales; family Orchidaceae; genus Platanthera; species Platanthera guangdongensis. The sequence continues at coordinate 56,222,100 of CM077154.1, forward strand.
GTGCGCATTATGTCCAGTGGTCGTGCGCGTACCCCAGGCTGATTCTGGAAAACAAAGAGTAGTGCGCACGATCAGGGGCGCACGACCAGTGGTCATGCGCATTATATCCCATGATCGTGCGCAGTATTCCTGTTTCACAACCATCCCGGGACACGCACACGACCCCTGTACCGATAGGAAAAACAAATCACTAATCTGTGCAGAAATTCCAAACAATAACAAAAGGGAGTACAAACTATAAAAATAACAAAATACACAACCACGGGCATAAATGTGCACTTCCTATGGAAATAAAGATTAGATGAAATAGGAACGATTAAGAACTAAAAGTGAAGTGCAACCGCGTGAAAACTAGCCCAGATGAGTCTGAAAATAGGTATATAAAGTGGACTCATCAACGGCCTGGCACACGCCCGTGTCCAGGGCCGTGTACCTCATTCACCGTCAAAATTGACGCGCCTGGAACAACACACGGGCATCGAACATGCCCGTGTTCGATATGACACGCCCGTGTTCCACCTAACATTGCCGTGTGGCCGGCCGTGTACCCCTATCATTTTTTCCCGAAAACAACCCGAGCACTGCACTGGTTCTAGGACACGCCCGTGTCCTTGCCCATGTCACCTCAACACGCCTGGGCTCCAGGCCGTGTACACGGTCTCGACACTCGACACTTTGTCGAGCGAAGATCGTCGACCTGATGACACGGCCTTGGACACGCCCGTGTCCTAGGCCGTGTGCCTTCTCTCGACACATCGTCGAGCAGAGTGTCGAATTCCCGGGATGAGTGTCGACACGGGTTGACACGCCCTGCGACACGCCCGTGTCGCAGGCCGTGTGCCATGTCTCGACACTTCGTCGAACTCAGAGTGTCGACTTTGCGGGCTAAGTGTCGACACGGGTCGACACGCCCTGCGACACGCCCGTGTCGCAGGCCGTGTGCCCAGTCTCGACACAATGTCGAGATCAAAATGTCGACTTCCCGGCTGAGTGTCGACACAAGCTTGACACGCCCTGGGACATGCCCATGTCCCAGGCCGTGTGCCTTCAGCCAGAACCCAAAACTGGCCCAAAACGTCCCCCATCACTCCTTTGAGTTTCGGGGCGTTACACCTGTGATGAAGTGTAATTTCACAACTGTTTGGCTATGCTAATAAAGTGCAGGGAAGGAGCATCACAACCCCGAGTTAAGGGGCAGAGTCGTTATAATTTGGTCAACTTTAGATGACCGTTGCTTTTGTTTGACACCGCTGCGGTGGATTGTTGATTTCAGGTGCTACGAAGCCTAGTGGCAAATAGCGGGCAAAAGCCCTTGTTGCTGAGCTAGCCCTCGAAGGCCAATGCGAATGTTTACTTGTTATACTCATATGTGACTGGCCTGCGTGCCAATGTTTGGAAGACACTATTTATTTAAGTATACTCTTGTAAGACCATAAGGCCAAGTACTTTGTGTATTTTGTACGCTCATTCCTAATTTGGGTATTTTAGTGGACATTCATGCTTTTGGCTTAGGTTCTTTTCTTTGCAACTCTTAAAATGCTTCCGCTAGAATGCACTTTATGTAGGACATGTGTTATTGGAAGGATGGTTTCATTTCGTAACCCTTCGATCTGTCTGTGGTATATGGCGTCGGGCCTCGGCCAGACCTACTGCTATATGCTATGTGACAGATAAGGGTGTTACAATTTGGTATCATTCTACTGGTTTCGGTCATACTTAAATGAATTTGTGGACAAATTCTTTTAAGGGGTGGTGAGCACATGTGTGTGCGTCATCGTTATAACATAAAAAAGAACCCATGAATGTCTACTTAGAAATGAAAATACACGTGTTTGAGGAACCTGCGTGTTCCTATAATTGCTTTTTGCAATATTGTTCGGTCACTTAATGGTGTTTTGAATGACTATAGGTGACCAGGATTGGTGCAGGGCCATCAGAACCCCCGATTTCTGAGGCAAGTAGTGCACCGAATGATGTACCTGCAACACCTCCCTCGGCAGAAACCATAAGATTGGTGGCTGAAGTGGTGTTTGCTATGATAAATGCCCAGCCTGCAATACAAATGCAGCAGCCTGCCCCTACAGTGGAGCAGGTACCGCTTCAAGCGGCAGAACCGAGAAGGGTGGAGCAAGTGGTGGGGGAGCCATTGGTACCTAGGAGAGCATCTGAAAAGCAGCTCAAGCATGTTATGGGCTTCATCCTCCGGTGTTCTCGGGGACTGGAACCCCATCCCAAGCTGAGGATTGGCTCTCCCGAGTAAAGAGAGTCTTGACAGCTATGGAAACGGAGGAGTGACAGAAGACCACCATAACTACTTTCCTGTTGGACGGAGATGCAAGGCTGTGGTGGGAAGGTTTAGAGCTACATCAACTGAGGGGAAGGCAACTCACGGATGACTCGATGGAAGAATTTTTGAGACTATTATTGGCAATGTACCTTCCCTCGGCTCAGAGGATCGTGATGGAGAATGAATTCCAGAAGTTGGCGCAAGGAGAGAGTAGCGTGGACGAGTACCTCCACGAATTTACACGGTTGGGTCGGTAAGCTAGCTCTACATTTGCTGATGAGGAGTGTAAGAAAAAACGTTTCTATGAGGGTTTGAGGGATGACCTAAGGCTATTGCACTCGGGGCCTATGACGCAGGGCTTCTTGACCCTGGTCAATACGGCCCGGTCTTTGGAGAAGGATCTGAGGAATGTGCAAGCGAAGAAAGACTCTGGTTCTAAGAAGATAGAGTTCAAGGTGCCGACTACCTCAAAGTCTGAGTTTCATAAGTTCTATAAGAAGGCTAGGAGTTAGGGTCCAGCCCCTTCTTCTAGTGCATCTGGGGCGACTACGGGCCGAACCCCGGGCGCATGCTATAACTATGGAAAGTCGGGACATTTTGCCCGAGACTATTGGAGCGGACATCCAAAGTCCAAGAGGAAGCCGGGAGCAACCTATGAGGAGAAGGGCAAGCCGGTGGAGTCAACCGCATCCAACTATGCTCCAGCTCAATCTAGAGTCTATAACCTTGGCCAGCAGGAGTCCATAAAGCAAGCTGATGTGGTAACAAGTATGGTTTAAATTTATAGTAAGTTAGCTATAAATACTTGTTACCCTGCACGTGCTAGCTTATTATTGTTTGTACTAGGCTTCGTTTTGATTTTCGATAATCCGGCGAGAGCACTCTTTGATACATGAGCTTCACACTCCTTTTTGTCCAAAAGATTTATATCGCGCATCGGAGTACCTTCTTCGATGGCAAAGGACAAACTGGATGTGTTGTTGCGAAATGGGTGTTCAATGCACGCGGATAGAGTCTGTGGCGTAAAGATACGGATTGGGAGTCAGGAGTTCGACTTGCAAGCGTTCTTACTACCGCTAGTGGAATTCAACGTGATATTTGGTATGGACTAGCTCTCAGAGCAGCAAGAATACATTGATTGCTATCCCAAGGAGGTCAAATTAGGAACTAGTCGTGAGACGACATTTGCAGGCTTGAAAGGGTCGAGCAAGACTTTGATGTCTGCTCTTCAGGTGGTTAAGGCGGTTTGTGCTGGTGTAGAGCTGTTCTTCACGCTAGTGGAGGCTTCGAAGCCTAAGCCTTCTTTGGACAGCATCCCAGTTGTATCCGAGTACCCTGACATGTTCCCTAGCGATCTCCCTAGAGCCCCACCTCAGCAGGAGATTGACTTTTCTATTGAGCTAGTGTCAGGTGCTAAACCTGTGTCACACTCTCCATATCGGTTAGCGCCTAAGGAGATGGCAGAGCTGAAGGTTCAACTTCAAGAGCTGTTGGAACAGGGTTATGTGCATCCAGGTTCGTCGCCTTGGAGCGCACCTGTCCTTTTTATTAAGAAGAAAGACGAAACCTTGCGACTCTGTATCGATTATCGAGAGCTGAACAAGTTAACGGAGAAGAACAAGTACCCGATCCCAAGGATTGATGATCTGTTCGATCAGTTAGTCGGGTCATTGGTGTACTCGAAATTGGATCTTAAATCCGGATATTATCAGCTAAGGATAATAGAAAGTGATATCACGAAGACAGCTTTCAGCACGAGATACGTGCATTATGAGTTTACTGTCATGCCATTTGGGCTGACTAATGCGCCATCAATGTTCATGGATCTGATGAACAGAACTTTCAGAGAGTACCTAACCACTTTGTGATCGCCTTTTCGACGATATATTGGTGTACTTGCAGTATGAGGAGGATCACTTTAAGCATCTGCATTTGGTGTTGGAGATGCTGAGGAGGAACCAACTATACGCCAAGTTCTCCAAATGCAAGTTTTGGTTGTCCTCAGTTGCTTTCCTTGGTCACATAGTTAGTGGAGAGGGAATTGCGGTGGATCCGACGAAGATAGTTGCTATACAAGAGTGGCCTGTGCTGTCTACGGTAGCGGAAGTCCGGAGTTTTCTGGGGCTTGCCGGCTATTATAGGCGCTTCGTGGAGAACTTCTCGCGGATAGCGTTACCCCTCACGACTCTGACGAGGAAAGAGCAGAAGTTTGTTTAGACGCCTGAGTGCGCACAAGCTTTCGAAGTGTTGAAAAGTCGGTTGACCACGACGCCTATTCTAAGTTCACAGAGTGGGACTGAAGGCTTTGAGATCTACAGTGACGCTTCGAGCAATGGATTGGGTTGTGTTCTACTGCAACATGGAAATGTAATAGCTTATGTCTCGCGTCAGATGAAGGTACATGCAAGGAATTATCCGGTCCATGACTTGGAGTTAGCGGCCGTGATATTTTCCCTGAAGCTGTGGAGGCATTACCTGTACGGTGTGAAGGTCGATATCTATATTGACCACAAGAGCCTGAAGTACTTGTTGGATCAAAAGGATCTAAACATGCGGCATCGAAGATGGATGGAGTTCCTGGGGGACTATACATTCAAGATTCATTATGTGACTGGGAAAGACAATGTGGTTGCAGATGCGTTGAGTCGCAGGGCCCCTGCGCAAGCCAACTGGTTGTCGGTTCATGACGAGCATTTGATTCGGGAGTTGGAAGCATTAAAGATCTCTTGTGTCGACAAGCAGACTAGTGCCGAAGCATAATTGAACTAGATAGAAGTTCAGTATGACCTGGCTGATCGGATTTGGCAGGATCTGGATTTTGATAGCAACATGAAGCAAATCATGGATAAGGCTTTGGATGGGTCAAATTCCCAATTTGATGTTATGGATGGATTGTTATGGAAGGACAGTCGTCTGTGCGTCCCAAATATGGGTAAACTGTGGGTGGAATTGATGTACGAGGCTCATCATACCAAGTACTCGATTCACCCAGGGAGCATAAAGATGTACCGTGATATGAAGAAGTTGTTCTAGTGGCCAGGACTTAAGAAGGACGTGACACTTTATGTGGCGAAGTGTCAAATGTGCGCCTTAGTGAAGGCAAAGTGCCAGAAGCCTGGAGGTTTCTTGAAGTCCTTGCCTATCCCGGAGTGGAAGTTCGACAATATTTCAATGGACTTTGTGCATGAGTTGCCAAGGTCGCAGAAGGGAAATGACGCCATCTGTGTGATCGTAGATCGATTGACGAAAGTGTCGCACTTCATTCCGAATAGGAAGGATGATTCGATGGAGAAATTGACAAAACTCTATGTGGATAATATTGTTCGACTTCACGGTGTGCCCCGTAGCATTGTGAGTGACCGAGATGGGCGGTTCACGTCCAATGACTGGAGGTTGGTGCAACAAATGTTGGGAACCAAGCTGAGTTTCAGCACAGTCTTTCATCCGCAGATGGATGTTCAGACCGAGAGAGTCAACAGGATGATGAAAGATATTCTTCGCCTATGTGTCTTGGATTTCAGGAAGTAGTGGGAAGATCACCTGTACTTGGTGGAATTTGCTTATAATAATAGCTACCAAGCAAGCATTCAAATGACGTCCTTCGAGACCCTTTATGATAGGAGATGTCGCACGTCATTGTAATGGTTGGAAACGGGTGAGTCGAAGCTATACAAGTGGCAAGAAGTGGAAGATGCAACTTCGTTGGTGCGAACTATACGAGAATGATGGCTAATCACTCAAGACCAGCAAGCTAAATACTATAATGCTAAGCATAGGAATGTTGAGTTCACTGTTGGCGACTAGGTGTATTTGAAGATTAAGCCGTTCAAGGGCGTCTCATGGGTATGACGCTTGAAGAAGCTAATCCCGAGGTACCTTGGACCGTTTGAGGTTCTGGAGCGAATTGGCGAAGCAGCTTATCGATTAAAGCTATCAGTGGAACTGAGTGGTCTACACGATGTATTCCATATATCGATGTTATGGAAGGCGGTACAAGAGCCTTCGCAAGTGATTGCGATCGATCAAGTACCGGTTGATAATGGGCTGAAGACAAAGGTCAAGCCCTTTTGCATTGAGGACTCGAAAGTCAAGCGAATGCGTAACAATGACATCAGGATCGTCAAGGTCCATTGGGACAACTGCGGTCGGGAGGAGCTCTCGTGGGAGCGAGAGCACACCATGCTTGAGGAGTACCCTGAGTTATTCCACTCAGGTACCATTTAAGTTTTGTGTATCTCTTCCTTTCTGTAATTTTGGGACGAAATTCTTTTTAGAGGGAGAGAATTGTAATGCCCCGAAACTCAAAAGAGGGACAGAGAACGTTTAGAGGCAAGTTTGGTGCCTGGTAAGGGTCACACAGCCTGGGACATGGGCGTGTCCAGGGCCGTGTCGTGCTCGGGTTCGACGAACTTTCCGAGTGATTGACGAAATGCAGTCAGCGATCATCGAGGCAGTGAACACGGCCTGAGACATGGGCGTGTCTAGGGCTGTGTCCTGCTCAGGCTGTTAGCCGGGCTGTTTCGGGTGAGGAACACGATATAGATCACAGGCGTGTTCTGGTTGACACGGGCGTGTTCTGGTTGACACGGGTGTGTTAAAATTGACATGGGCATGTCAAAATTGACACGGGTGTGTCGATAACCCGTGTCCTCTTCAGGATGTTTTTGGTCCTTTGTCGATTGAGGAATACGCCCCGCAACACGGGCGTGTACTGATTGACACGGGTGTGTCAAGGTTAACACGGGCATGTATAAGCTCGTGTCCTGGTCGGGATGCGATAGTTTCGGCGTTGATTGAGGCACATGGCCTTGGACACGGGCCTGTCACAAGCCGTGCTCGGCCTAGGAGTTTGGTTTTAAGTTCGAATCATGTCCGTTCGTTTCCTTCTTTTGGGATCCAAGGGCCCAGGGCTATTCTTGCAGAGTTTCGTGTGGGAATAGGGTTTGAAACCCTCATACCACTTGGAGCTTTCTCTTTCTAAAGTTTTAGAGAGAGGGGAGAGCAAGGAAGAAGGAGAAGGAGAGATCCGGCCGCCGGAGGAGCTTCGGAGACCCAAATCGCAAGCCGAATTCAGATCTACGGAGGAGAGGCCTTTGCGGTGCTTTTCATCCGTCTAGATCTTCATGGCGCCAAAGAGAAACACAAGTGTAATGATTCTCTTCTTGGACATGTGAAGTCCTCTTTCCTTTTTCCATAGGAAGCCCGCTCTTGCGAGTATGCGGTGAGTGTGAGGTATTCCTTTGGGTAGACATGAATAGTCCCCGTTGTTTTGCATGTATAGTCCGAATCGAAGAACAGACATAGGCATGGTGTGTGAAGCCTACCCGGACAAGTTGGTCTGGATCAGTGATGTTTCATTATGCATGAATGGCTAGAGAAGACTCCGCGCCGATGGTTGTTTTCGGCTTTTCTATGCGGTTGATTGCAACATGGAATCTTGGGGTCTAACTCCAAGGTACAACCGAAAAACTGTGCAGAAGTGTGATTCTGCCATCTTGTGGGCCTGTGAGCCAACTTGCACATAACTGGGATATGTAAAATTTGTGTGATCGATTTGGGACTCCGGGAAGCTTGACCCGCTCATCTGGCTTAAGTTGATGTTGCAGTGTGAGCAACGGGTTAGGTGGAGTCGTACCCGCTCTATGTCGTTCGGTTAAAGCGACATAAGGTACGTGGTACTTGTCGTTAGCATAGATGGATGGTCTTAGGCTTAGGCCGGAAAGACTAAAATGCTCACGAGATTTGCCGTCCAAGGGGCGGTGGTGAGACCACAAATTTGACCAGGTTCGCCGAGAATGTGCCCTGAGAGCACGGGGTGTGTGGCCGTGCGTGCGTACGCCTGTGATTAAGTGTTATTTCACTACTGTTTGGCTATGCTAATAAAGTGCAGGAAAGGAGCATCGCCGCCCCGAGTTAAGGGGTGGGGTTATTATAATTTGGTCAGCTTTAGTTGACCGTTGCTTTTGTTTGCCACCGCTGCGGTGGATTGTTGATTTCAGGTGCTGCAGAGCCTAGTGGCAAATTGCGGGCAAAAGCCCTTGTTGCTGAGCCGACCCTCGAAGGCCAATGCAAATGTTTACTTGTTATACTCATATGTCACCAGCCTGCGTGCCGATGTTTGGAAGACACTATTTATTTAAGTAAACTCTTGTAAGGCCATAAGGCCAAGTATTTTGTGTATTTTGTACGCTCATTCCTAATTTGGGTATTTTAGTGGAGATTCATGCTGTTGGATTGGGTTCTTTTCTTTGCAACTCTTAAAATGCTTCCGCTAGAATATACTCTATGTAGGATGTGTGTTATTGGAAGGATGGTTTCATTTCGTAACCCTTCGGTCTGTCTATGGTATATGGCATCGGGCCCCGGCCGGACCTACTGTTATATGCTATGTAACAGATAGAGGTGTTACATGAAGGACCCACAGGTCTTGATTATCATTAATACTCTCCCCTTTCTAACTTCTTTAATTATCTTGTTTTCAAGATCAATTGTGCATGCAACAACTCTATTTGAGAGAGTCTGAAAGGTGTTTTCATTTTCATCCAGAAGGACCTCTATCATCTCAGCAACCTCTTTCATGACTTGAACTTCAGTCGCATACAAATAATTTTCTATATGGTTTACATCTTGTTCAACAATTTCAACTATTTTACTGACAAACTGCTTGATTCCAGTTAAGTCTTGAGAGCAGAGCTTGAGATTTTCATCCATTGTTCTCATTACTTTGACATTGTTATCCATAACTCCTACAGCCTTGAGAAACCATTTTGAGATTTCACAGTTCATATGGCATAAATCTTCCTTGATGATCTTAATTTCTCCCATAACTTTTTCTCTCACTCCTTGAACTGATATATCTATGTGAGCCTTGAGAGAATTACTTTTGCTCATCCAGCATTAACAACATAGCAGCTAAGATTAAAGTTGTAGAAACAGTAAGGGAGGATGTAGAGGTGAAAGTCCACCTAGTGTCAACTATCTTCACCTATGGGGGGGGGGGGGGATAGGTGACGTGCAGCGTTTTTGCGGAATTTAAAATTGAACCTGCACAAGAAAATAAAACACCACATCAAAGAAGGTACACAAGCAATTTATAGTGGTTCCCCGATTTGGGTACATCCACTTTCCCCCTTCGACCTATCTCCCAACAAGGGACGACTCGGTCTCTTCACCAACAGGATTGAAATCCAATCCTTGCACTATCGGAAGGAACCCTTCCACACGTAGGAGTCAACACTCCCACAACACGGGTTGCACCCAACCCTTACAACTAGGAACCTACGTTCCTTTACAACAAAAATAAACTAGAATGTACAAGAAATACAAACTATATTTGGAGACTAAGGTGTCCCTCTTCGTTCGACGTGTTCTTGAAGTCCACAAAGAGTCCACAACCCTAGATCTCTCTTGGAGAGAATCTCCCCGGAACCGGCGGCAGCAAAGATGGGCGGCGGCTTGGTTCACGGGATCGGCGGCGACAACAGTGTGTGGCTGCTGTACTTTGGAGATCCAAACTTCGTAGCAAAGCTAGCTAGGTCTTCCAATGGTCACACTAGGATCAGTCGTCTCGATCGATTCGGACGGGGAAGGTTTTCCTGATCAACAAATCAAGAGACAAGGGATCTCCGCTTAGACACGTGAGACTCTAAGCTTGGCTAAGCTTCTGTCGACGGGAGATCTGGAAGAAACCACGATCAAAACCGACGATCAACTTGCTTGAGCGGCGACGGCGGTGGCGGCGGAGCGGAACTCGCGATCTAGGTCACGTCGCGGCTCGTCTTTTTCAAATCTTCTTCGCTACTTTTCTGTTCAAAAATACGCGTGTATTTATACAGTAAAATACTCTTTTATGACCGTTATGGGTCCCACCAGAAGAAACCCTAATTCCGGTTCAAAACGGTGCCAGCGGCAGAATCCGGTCCAGCTGTTTCCAGAAAATTGCCCAAGTCAAAATCGGCGAGAATCAAAGGTGATTCTCGTCGAATCGACGAGAATCAAAGGTGATTCTCGTCGATTCGGCGAGAATCAAATATGATTCTCATCGATGTTGACTTGATTGCACACTCTGATTAAGCTGGGTCGAGTCGGCGAGAATCAGCCAGTGATTCTCGCCGATTCGGCGAGAATCACTAGTGATTCTCGCCGAATCGTCGAGAATCACTTGGTGATTCTCGTCGATTATAACTTAGCATCAGAGTTGCTCGATTTGAAGTAGCTGGATCGAGTCGGCGAGAATCAAGCCAATGATTCTCGACGATTCGGCGAGAATCACTAGTGATTCTCGCCGAATCGGCGAGAATCACTTGGTGATTCTCGTCGATTTACACTTAGACGGATTTTCGTCTTTCCACCCATGAGCTACTCTTTGACCCATCCTTGCTCCTTGTCTGCTCTTGCCTTGACACAGCCCTGTACTTGAAAATAAGTACACTCCAATAGAGAGAGTACACGTAGGCCAACACACTGATCTGCTCAACGAGGGATTACGTCGTGCAGACCCGTGTATATTGACCTACTGCACCCTGACATTGGTGTGCACTTAGCGTGGAATAACTGCAAGCACAACTTGAAAGATTTTATCAAATACATTGTGAATTCATCTTAGCTTGACAGGTGGCTTCCTCAAATCCAGGTAATTGTGGATACAATACCCAACAATCTCCCCCTATTTGATGAAGCCATAATCCTACTAGCTAAGATGAATACCACCAACCAGATAATATATACAACATAGAGAATATAAAGATGCGACACAAGAAAATATAGGCACACAGATCAAGGCTTGAGTCAATCATAAATTCATATACATATATATATATATAAATATAATCAGGATTGTTCATATATCAATAAGACAAGACAAAAGTGTTCAAGAGACAATGATAATCTATGAATTTCTGTCTATGGATTTTTGGCTAGGTCATCCTTATGTTTCTGAGCCAAAAACTTCTTTCTTTGCCTTTCAACATATTCCTTGGGCTTTGGATAGTATCTGGGTGGAGGAGCTTTATCTGCTGCAGTGTTGGTCCTGAAGAAGATGTTTCGTTTAGCTTCATACGTCTTGTGCAGCTCCCACTCATGCTGGCTGTATACGTCGTTTCGATTGATTTCTCCTTTTTATTGTAGCCAGAATGTGTCCAAGATGATACTCTTTGAAACCGGACTCCACTTTTCGTTTCTTACTTCCTCCTCCTTCAGTCTGATTCTCTTTTCAGCTTGTGTTTCCTTAGATGTACCTTCTTGCGATTTCCTCTTGTCCCTGGCTTTTGCTAGGGCTCCTTGGTCAAACATTGCCATCAGTTTTGCCTTGGAGGAGGCGCTAGCAGCCCTATGAACATCAGCTTCACTTATAGGAGCTTCTTCAGCATTGGCTCCCTCATCAGCCGCAGTATTAATTTCAGGAGCAGGAGTACCTTCGGGATTTTCAGGGATATTAACGCCTAACGCTTGTTGGAGCATCCACCAGCAACTGTCATAAACATATTTGTTTGACTGCTCAAAGTTTGTGATGATGATTTCTTGAAGCTCGGCCATCTTAGCTATATATTCTTTCTCCCCCTTTTTGGCTTCGACTGCAATGGATTTTGCATAAGAATGCAGTGACTCATCAATGTGCTTTGTAGTCCTGGAGAATTCAGTGACCAAGGCTTGTTGATTTGTGTTAAGAGTTACCATATTGCCATCAAACTTTTGAATGTTGTTTGCTACGACATGAGCATTCTGATTTACGATTGCGAGAGTATCGGTGTTCCTTTTTAATCCGTCTATATGAAGAGTAACAGCTTGGTCGGCCGCTGTATACTTATCTTCAAACTTCTTTTCCATCACGTCTAGTTTGTGATTGATCTCCACCATGTTCCTGAGCATGAGATTCCCCGATTTCTTAATTCTTTTCAACAGTTTATTTTGAGCTTTCTCAAAAGATGCTTTAAGCTCATCCACTATACCCTGAATGACATTCACGGTGTGATTGGCTAGATCATCTCGTAGTGGATGATACAGAGGCACTCCTAGGCCTTGCTCTTCAGCAGATGCACCTGTAGAGCTGGACACGAGCACAGTCTCTAAGAGGGGAATGCTTGCGGCCTCTGTAGATTTCTCGGACTCCCCCTCCACTATTGCACCAATGATCTCAAGAACGATCTCAGGAGCGTGCTTGTCAGATGGAACTTCAGTGATATCCTGAGTCTCCAAAGCTTCCTGTCCCTCATTGCCTTCTTCCTCACCTTCATCATCCAGGAGATCATTCTCATCAGCATCATCTTCCAACCCTTCGTCAGCAGTCTCCTCTACAGCACCTCCGGCTCCTAGATCGTTCAGGTTCAGGGCCTCCTCATTCTCCAGCACAGCTTCACTTTCTTCTTGTATATCTGCCACTGCATCTCTGGCTATCTGGGAGATGTCAGATACGATATTAGCATCAGTGGGTAGAGGATCCCCCTCAATTCCTGCAGTCAAAGCATCAGGAATTTCACTGGGGATAACTAAGGAATCAGCCACAGTTCCGTCCTCGGCTGGAGATACTTCCTGTTGTTCTACCACGGCAGCCTGCCCAATGCGCCTCTCCCATCTGTCAAAAACACTCGAGTCCATTTTCTTCAAGTAATGTAGAGGAACACCTTTACTCATGTCGTACTTATCTCCGTTCAACTGATTGAGATACAGACTGATGATTCGGCCAAAGCTAGGAGATCTGAGGGTGTCCTTTATCTTCTCAAAAAGCAATGCCCCAAAGTTGAATCCTTTTCTGCAGACAATTGCCACCAGGATCTTGAACATGTCCGCAGAGATGTGATCATGAGAACCCGGTTTGCATATGAGTACCTTCCCAATGATGTCTGAGAGAAGTTTCCCTTCTTCATTCATATCCTTTCGCTTTATCGACTGAGTTCCTCAAGCGAGTCCACAACATAATAAAGTCCTGGTTTTGTCTTCTTCGTCAAGATAGTCCTCGTGCTCCGAACTAGTGAGCTGCAAGTATTGGGTTAGCTTGTTTGCAGACATCTTGATCGTTGCCCCTGCAACCTTGCTCTTGATGAGAGAGTCTTCATTTCGGAGTTTGGCAGTAGCGAAGAACTCCAGCACTTCCTTGTCCAAGATTTTACACGGGTGCTCCAACACGAATGAGAGTCCAGCCTCTTCCAGCATAATAATGATGTTTCTGAATTCGTCAGAGGCATGTGAGAACCCTGTTCGAACCAGCTCACATCCAGTGATCAGTCCAGCGGTTGTCCTTGGAGCCATCACAAACCTAGGGAGAGAATCCCTACTCTACGCTTAATCAAAAGTCAAAAGGGAAGCGACACTAGTAATAAAGTTCTTGTAAGGATGAGGATGTGGTTACCTAACAGCATAGACAATGAGTTAGTTTGATAAAGACGACGAACACCCGGGAGGTGCACCCGATTGTGAGTGATCGAAACTGTGGAGAAATCCCTGGACGAGAGAGAGGAGAGATCCACGGAAGGCAATCGGCGAGATCGACGAATCGGGAAGAGTCGGCGAGGGTCCTTCGTGAGAGATCTTGCGTGATGTCGACGGAAGGGGAAGAATCACGGGTCCTTCGGTGAGAGTCCTTCAGTGAGAGTCCTATGGGAAGAAGCTTGCGGGAATCTTGTGGGAATGCTTCACGAATCGGCGAGAGTCCTGCTGTTGTCGATTCCTGCTGTTGTCGACGAAAGAGACGATCGGCGAGTTTAAAAAAGATTTCCTGCGAAATATGAAGGGTCGGCGGGATACTATGCGATATCGACGAGTTTAAAAAGGATTTCCGTGTGAAGAGTGAAACGCTAAGGTTCGAGCCCCGCCGGATTCTCGAAGTCTTCTGATATCAAGACAATTTACAAAATCCTCTAAATATATATATATATTTCTTAAAGCCAATCTATTTAGGGTTTGAACGTGGCGTTTCCATACACTTCTGGATGTCAATTGTAAGTTGTCGAGATTTCCAATGGCGTATCTTCGTTAGTTTTCAGTGAACTGAATTACGCCTGTAGATGTTAGTTCTCGAATCTACCAGTGGAACTTCCGATAAATCTTTATTGATGTATCTAAGGTTTATATTTATCGAGTTAACCTATCCTTAGGTGTACACTCATATATGTGTATATAGGTATATATAAATATATATATGGAAATGTCGATACAATGTAACTCAAGTCTTGGAGCTGATTAAGAGTACCTGAGATTATGAGAGTTATCTTTTAGCCCCTCTGGTTGAAACATACCAGGTGCTCAATGTGAGTATGCCCAGGTAGATATCACTTCTGTTATTCCATATATTTGTTCCAATATAGTCTTGAAACATCTACTGTCTAGTTCCCATTATATTTACGGGAACCTAGACTACCCTGCAAAAGAGAGTTACTTTACCTTAGGAACCCAATACATATTGGGTCCTAGGTTCTTGTTAGCATAAACACTCGACTGCCTTCCTTCAGAAATCCTGACAGGAAGACTACCTCTGCCCTGGAGATGTGGATAGGCCCTTGCCCTTGACATAGAGGGGTTGTGCCAACAGTCTATGACAAAGTGTCCCACCTTGCCACAGCACCAACACTCGTGAATGTTGTATCTCCGTTTCTGACCTGATCTAGTGACTGAGGTAGTCATGAGCCTAGGTCCAAACGGGATAGATCTGGATCTGCTCCCAGAACTGCCTCTTCCACCGTGACACGTGGAGGGGTGGAATGAATACATGCAGCGAGCGTCACGAGGTCTGGGAGGTGGTGCCTTCCTTTCAGACAACTCCCTTCCTGAGGCCCCATGAGAACTTACAGCATGACTTCTAACCCCCCCCTTTCCTGTGTCCTTGGGTGGAGATAAGAGTTCTGAGAGCTGATACCAGCCGATTCATGCCGAGTATGGGCAGTGGCCGAGAATACAAAGGGCTCAGAAGGAGCCTTAGGTATTCTCTCATGGGTGGCCATGACGGCCCTTGCACTATGGGTGTCTCCACATGAGGACAGATCACCATTGCAGTGATCATGATTATTCCTGTGATCGTACCTGAAGGCATGATGAGTAGCCTTCCTACTTGGAGTGGGGGGTCGGAATACCGTTTCTCCATTTCTCCACGAATTGATAATTCGGGAGATCCACCCATTTTCTACCTTTCTCTTCATAGCATCAACTTTGGAAAAGTTAGATACTACCCTTTTCTCATTCTCTAGACTACTCTCTAGATCAGAGATTTTAGAGTCCTTGACCTTGTTGGATGCCAATTGGAGAACCAACAAGATCTTCAGCCGAGCAATCTCCTGAGCTTGTTCTTCAATAAGTAGGTTGCTTTTCTGAAGGGCTCTCTTCAGAGAATCAGGATTTTCTGAAGGGAAATAGTTCCTATCTTCAGAAACTTCATGAGAGACGGGGCAAGATGAAGAAATTACTTGCTCTTCAGTGTTATTGTCATTAGAGCCAGTGACCATTGTGTCGTCCTCATCAGAGCTGCTTTCCTCACTGGCCTCTTCACTCTCTGACACGGACACTGGAGCTCTGATGCTGTCCGATTGATCCTTGCCTTCATCTTCAGAGGCGAGGACCCCCACATAGGCTTCATCCTCTAGTTGACAGCAGATTCCAGCTTTCTTTGATCCCCCCATCAGCTCTGAGATCATCACCTACATAGATTTGGCCGTCCCACATTTTTCCAATCTGGAGCGAGAAGGTCCAGACCAGATATCCATGATAATCTGACGAATCATCTTGTCCATATTAAATAATGAGAGTTCCGTCTCTGACATCTCAGCAATGCACTTGGGCACTTGGATATTCTTTCCAGAGGCGGAGGTCTTCATAGGAATAAAAGGACCCTCTTCCAGGATGAAAGATGCTCGAGGATCGATAGCCTCCAAGTGATACGACACTCTCATCTTACAGACGGGATAATACTCCTTTGTGTATGTGGGAAGTCTTAGTGGCGATATCTCATGATCCAGCTCCATGCTTCTGACACTGGTGGCAGGATTCTACTCAAGGTGTAAACTTTTTTGATGAGTAACCTGGCTTTGATACCACTTGAAAGTCCACCTAGTGTCAACTATCTTCACCTATGGGGGGGGGGGAATAGGAGACGTACAACATTTTTGCGGAATTTAAAATTGAACCTGCACAAGAAAATAAAACACCACAGCAAAGAAGGTACACAAGCAATTTATAGTGGTTCCCCGATTTGGGTACATCCACTTTCCCCCTTCGACCTATCTCCCAACAAGGGACGACTCGGTCTCTTCACCAACAGGATTGAAATCCAATCCTTGCACTATCGGAAGGAACCCTTCCACACGTAAGAGTCAACACTCCCACAACACGGGTTGCACCCAACTCTTACAACTAGGAACCTATGTTCCTTTACAACAAAAATAAACTAGAATGTACAATAAATACAAACTACGTTTGGATACTAAGGTGTCCCTCTTCGTTCGACGTGTTCTTGAAGTCCACGAAGAGTCCACAACCCTAGATCTCTCTTGGAGAGAATCTCCCCGGAACCGGCGGCGGCAAAGATGGGCGGCGGCTTGGTTCACGGGATCGGCGAAGACAACGGTGTGTGGCTGCTGTACTTTGGAGATCCAAACTTCGTAGCAAAGCTAGCTAGGTCTTCCAACGGTCACACTAGGATCGGTCGTCTCGATCGATTCAGACGGGGAAGGTTTTCCCGATCAACAAATCAAGAGACAAGGGATCTCCGGTTAGACACGTGAGACTCTAAGCTTGACTAAGCTTCTGTCGACGGGATATCTGGAAGAAACCACGATCAAAACCGGCGATCAACTTGCTTGAGCGGCGACGGCGGCGGCGGCGGAGCGGAACTCGCGATCTAGGTCACGTCGCGGCTCGTCTTTTTCAAATCTTCTTCGCTACTTTTCTGTTCAAAAATACGCGTGTATTTATACAGTAAAATACTCTTTTATGACCGTTATGGGTCCCACCAGAAGAAACCCTAATTCCGGTTCAAAACGGTGCCAGCGGCAGAATCCGGTCCAGCTGTTTCCAGAAAATTGCCCAAGTCAAAATCGGCGAGAATCGAAGGTGATTCTCGTCGAATCGACGAGAATCAAAGGTGATTCTCGTCGATTCGGCGAGAATCAAATATGATTCTCATCGATGTTGACTTGATTGCACACTCTGATTAAGCCGGGTCGAGTCGGCGAGAATCAGCCAGTGATTCTCGCCGATTCGGCGAGAATCACTAGTGATTCTTGCCGAATCGTCGAGAATCACTTGGTGATTCTCGTCGATTATAACTTAGCATCAGAGTTGCTCGCTTTGAAGTACCTGGATCGAATCGGCGAGAATCACTTGGTGATTCTCGTCGATTTACACTTAGACGGATTTTCGTCTTTCCACCCATGAGCTACTCTTTGACCCATCCTTGCTCCTTGTCTGCTCTTGCCTTGACACAACCCTATACTTGAAAATAAGTACACTCCAATAGAGAGAGTACACGTAGGCCAACACACTGATCTGCTCAACGAGGGATTACGTCGTGCAGACCCGTGTATATTGACCTACTGCACCCTGACATTGGTGTGCACTTAGAGTGGAATAACTGCAAGCACAACTTGAAAGATTTTATTAAATACATTGTGAATTCATCTTAGCTTGACAGGTGGCTTCCTCAAATCCAGGTAATTTTGGATACAATACCCAACAAGAGGGCCCTGAGAGGTGAGCAACATCTTTAGAAGGAGGCTGTAACTTTGTCCTCAGCAGACTTAGGTCCTCTTGGATTGCCAACTCAGGGTGAGTGGCATCCTCAAACTCTTTGGATACAAGCAATCGATCATATAGAGTACAGAACTCAGTGTTAGTCTCCCCCTCAGTTTCAACATCCATCTCCAACAAATCACCTGCTTCATTATCCAAGAACCTGTCAAGGGTATTTTTAGGTTCCTTTTTTATCATCTCTACATTAACTGTTGAGACTAATTGCGAAAGTACTTTATCTGCCTCCCCCTCAACTGAGACATGCTTCTCCAAGTCAGTTATGATGTCAGCAACTTGGGTGCTGACATCTTGGTGAATAACCTCCATATATTCAGGGGATGACATGTATCACAACCCACATTTTCTCAAGGTTTAATGCATTATCAGAGTAAGAGAAAATACATGTCAAAATACCATGCCGTGTTGGGGACAATTACAGGCGCTCCGGCAAGAACAAACTTATAATCATTTTCATAGAAGACGTATATCTTTACGATTGAAAAATATGATTTGAGTTTTAAAGTTTTAAGACAGTGTTTCTCGGTGTAGTAGATCAACTAGTGCGCAAAAGAGGAAAATATAGCTTGCAACGGAAAACTGTTAATTTAATGCATTTATTTATCCTACATGAACGTGAAAATCAAACAAACATGCTAATAATATACACTCTCTAAATTTAGTATAAGTAAAGGAAAATAGTTTTATATTCATTAAAGTAGGTTGATATTAAGTTAAAATAGATGCGATGAATCTAAGTGAAATGCAGATTTGTTTACTTGTAAAAATAACTAACATACAACCTAACATAAAACATTCACAGAGAAAGAAACACTTTAATACACAAGAGACTATGCTATGGGTGCTAACAAACTGATACGAACCCATAACATTAACATCAAAAGTTTGAACTTCTGAAGTGAAGGAAAGAAACACCAACCACTCAGTTAGGAGAGGGAAAGAAACAATTGCAGAAGACTGGCCAAACAAGCTCGGTCAACCCTACATACCACTGACCCAAACCTAAGGCATTCAAAAGAAAAGAATGCCTCAGCACAAAGAGTGCAAAAGGCAGCTCAAACATAAATCAAAAGGGTTATAAGATAAGAGGGTCACCAACCCAACTGATAGAAAACTATAAAACTACAGAAATCAATAACATACCTTGTCTATTCCCAATTAAACAAGTTTGTTTTTCCTTATTAGCAATAGTGCAAGAAGATGAGTTAAAGTGTACCTGATAACCTTTATCACATAACTGACTTATGGAGATGAGATTATGCTTGAGTCCTCTGACATATGTCACTTTCTTGAAAGTGACTGCTCCAATCTTCACTTCTCCAAAACCTTCAGACTGGCCACATTTTGAATCACCAAAGATAACCTTTGGTCCTAGCTTGGACTTATAGTTGGTTAAGATGTTCTTGCTGCCAGTCATATGTTTGGAGCATCCACTGTCCAGGTACCATATTTGATTATTTACTGGACAGCTCTTCTCCTGCAATGAAAAACAATTAATTGTTCTTGACACAGGTTATCTTGGGTCTTTTGTATTGTTGATATGAAAAACTAGATATAACAGAGAATTCTGGTTGAGATTTATATCCTAGAGGGTGATATCTTCTAGGTGGTATTACCCAATCAGCTACATGGTTAAATGGTTTTCTAGAATTATTAGAGTTGCTATTATAATTAACATTCCTATTAAGTCTTTTTTAGGTTTGACAAATTTCTATAAGTTCGTCGACAAGAGTTCGACGAATTGGGTTGAGATCGTTGATCTCTGCCCAGAGAATGAACATATTCATTTTTTGTGCCCCACGTTCGTCGACCTCTGCTCGACGAACCATACAGAGTTCGTCGATTGCAGTTAGACGAATAATTATATCTATTATTTGGGTTCAGCGTTCGTCGAGTGGGGTTTGACGAACTGGCTACATTTCGTCCATCTGAGTTCGATAAATTCTGCTGAACCTTGTTTTTACTTGTGGTTTTCTGATTTTTGTTATTTTGACCTATTGATTTTGGAATATGTTCTTTGGTTTGTTTATAGTTTATAATTTCTTTCCCTTTTGTAGAAACAAATTTAATGGGGGTAGTCAGAATATTTTTCTTGAGGATGGGGGGCAAACTTGATGAGGCACCCAAGCACAGCTTACCATTAAGCCTGACATTTACAGTGCTTGTGATGTCCATCAACTTGAGGCTTCTCCCATTGAGAGTTTCCTCAAGTTGTTTAGCCTCACATAACTCAGTTTTTAACAATATGATTTGTTCATTAGCTAAGGTTAATTCATCCTTTAACTTATTGTTTTCAGAATTAACATTTTCTAGGTTTGCTAATTTTTCCCTAAGAGTCTTGATTTCCTTTTTTGAGTTAATTAAATCTATGCACATGGTTTTGAATTCAGATTTAAATGAATCAGAACTGTAATCAAAAGAAGATAATACCTGGTCAGCTTCAGATTCTGAAGCTTCTTCATTGTCTGAATCTTCTTCTTCTGAATGGCTTCTGGAGGCATCAATGGCCATTAGGCAGACTTATTTGGCCCTTGCCTCTTCTTCATCTTCACTGGAGCTGGAAGATGTTGATTCATCATCAGTCTCACTCTAGGATTCAGCCACAAAGCCTTTCTCCTTCTTCTTGTATTTGCTGGAGGAAGGCCTGCTGTTGTGCTGTCTTCTTGTGTCCTTCTCTCTTCTCTTCTCCTTATTCTGATTCTCCGGACACTCAGAGATGAAGTGTCCAGGTTTCTTGCAACCAAAACACACCACTTCTTTAGTTGGTGTTTTATCATACCTTGGTTTGTTATCCTTCCTTGATGACTTTCTCCTGAAGTCTTTCCTTGCCATTTTGTAGAACTTTTGGCAAAAAGACTCATCAACTCTTCATTTATGGTTGAAGTCTCTGTCTCCTCAGCAGCTTTGAATGTAATGCTTTGTTCTTTTCTTGCTGGAGGAGGTGTTCTTTGCTCAGCTGCCTCTCTGGATTTGATCAGCTGTTCATAAGACTTAAGCTTGCCTACGAGAGATTCAGTGGAAATCTCATTTAAGCTTCTAGCCTCCTTGATGGGCCAGATCCTTGAATCCCATGAGCTTGGGAAGCACATAAGCATCTTATCATTCACCTCAGTGAGGGTGATGTCCTTGTCCAGGGTCTTTAGCTCATTGATGATTGAGCTTAACCTATTGTACATATCAGTCACTGACTCAGCTTCTTTTTTCTTGAAATTCTCATACAGGGATATGAGATTGGATCTCCTGTCCTTTCTTTCATCTGCTGATCCAGCCACCATTTGATTTAGGGAGTCCCAAATGGCTTTGGCTGAGGTGCATTCAACCACTTTTTGAAATATATCATCTGACATTGTTTGTGCCAGTATATTCATTGTCTTGGCATCAACAATCTTTGCCTTCTTTTGGGTTTCAGTCCACTCAGGTGGTGGGACTGCAGTTGTGCTTGAAGATGTTGCAGAAGTAGATGCTTGAGGGGGACCTGTCAAAATAGAGTTGTAGATATCTTCATCAATAGAGTTCATGTACAACCTAATTCTTGCATTCCAGATGGCAAACTTATTCAGATTGCATACTAGAGGTCTGGTGCTTGCATAGTCCTTGTTCTGTGCCATGCTGTGTGACTATAAATCTAATGGAAATGAAAAGACAAATCTAACTCGGGATCTTTGGTTCAAGTGTTAGCTTGTACAACCAAGGGAATCCTGCTCTGATACCAATTGAAAGTGATGTGTTACATCTGAAATACTCTAGAGGAGGGGGGGGGGGGGGTGAATAGAGTATTCTTGAATCCTCATAATCTTTTACAGCTTTTGCTGTAATTATGATAGTGCATAAACAACTTAATAAAATATAAACACAGCAATCCTAGAAAGCACAAACACACCAAGAACAAAAAGAAGGGGCAACCAGACAACACAAGAAATTTATAGTGGTTCCCCAACCTGGGTACATCCACTCTTTTACCACCCCTGTAGGAATCCACTCAGATTTTTGATCAGGTGCCTGACACCTATGAGCTTTTGATCAGGTGCTCAAAAACCAAACCTCAAGTCTTTTGGTCAGGTGAATTGCAACCAAGAATAACTTTTGAAGGGAGTTATAACCCTTTATACAGTTGGGGGGGTGAGAGATGATATTGTATTCTCTTTCTCAATATACAACTGAGAAGACTTGTGGATATGATTTTAGCAAATGGCTCCCCCTGTGATGTAGAACGGTTCAGGGAAATCTGGAGCTTTACTTCAGGGTGATAGGTCTTCAATCTTTAAGTCTAGACCAGAAAGATCTTCAGGAACTTCTTGATAGATGGAATAGTTGTTGTCCTTTGAAGTGTCCTGGAGAGTTGAAGAATGAAGACTCTTGATTTTGATTGATTGTTCTTCTTCTTCAGGTAGCAGATGTTCTTTTTGTCTAGGGTTTCTTGAGTTGCTGTATCAGAGTTCTGAGAGAGAGAGAGCAGAGAGTTTCTTATTACAGACTGACTGTGATTTTTTTGTCTGTGTATCTATATTCTATTCTTCTCTGTAGGAAAAGAGAGAAAATCTCTTTTATATTTCCTGTCAAAATTGTCTTTCGAAATTTGAATTCCTCTGCAATCAATGCTGGCGGTCTTGAGAATAAGCTGCATTGATTTATTTCCCAAACGGTCCCATGGAAAAACGACAAGCAATAATCCTAGAGAAGACCATAATTAATGCTTTGTCTAACGGTTATGTTCAGAGAATATTGAAGCATTAATTACTCAGGAATTATTGCATTAGGAAAGGGACAGAAGAATGGAAATAATTAAGTCTGGATTCGTCGAACAGAGAATAGAAATCGTCGAGCTGAGTCCATAGTTCGTCGAGCTGAGAAGCTGTGTTCGTCGACCAGATGGCTTCTGTTCGTCGAGCTGAGTTCCAAGATCATCGAGCAGAGGGTAGAACTGCATTGATTAGAAACTCTGATAATTCTGTATATGGAGTTCGTCGAGTTGATAACTTGTTGACAAAACTTCTGGGGAATGTGTCGACATGGTTGTTGTGTTGACAGAAATCTGGAGTGTGTTGATATAAGTCCCGTGTGTCGACACAATTGTTGTTGGTATCGACATAAGACTTGCTTCTGGTGTCGACACACACTTCTGGTGTGAAGTGTTGAAGTATCCAAAAATCGTCGACCTGAGAATCTGTTTCGTCGAGCTGAGGACCACTAAATATTGCTGGATAACTTTAGCCAAAGTGGTCAAAGTTCGTCGAGCTGAGAATCTTGAATTCGTCGACTGAAGGTGATTCTGGACTTAGAAAACTGAGAAACTTCTGGAATAATAAGTTGAAGTAGAGAACCCAGAAATCGTCGTGCAGAGAACTATGTTCGTCGACCTGAGTCTAGAGAACAAAGTCTGGACTTGGAATGCAGAAGGTAGAGTCCAAAGATCATTGACCTGAGAATCAAGTTCGTCGAGCTCAGCTCAGAGAATTTTCTCTGAGATCGTCGAGCTGAGCACGATAATCGTCGACCTGAGTTCGACGAACATTGAACTCATTTTACTGAGTCTTTGGAAAATCTCCAAGTCTTTAGTCTCTGGCAGTCTGATGATGGCTGGTCCATGTGATGTTGAAACTAAGGACTTGGCCTAGAACCTAGGACACAACTATGACCCTGGCTATACATAATGGGTCACAAGATCCTAACTTAGTGAACCTAGCCCAAATCAAACTAGGGATCCAATAGTTTTCTTCTATTCACTCGAGTAGTCTTATCTAGTACTCGAGTAGGTTAATCTTCACTCGAGTATGTCAGTCATTCTTTTTCAGAAAATTTGTTAAGTCTAGTTTTGACAGAAATTTCAAACAACCTTGACGTGATTGGTCCACATGTACGTCATTAAGACTAATTATGACGATTATTAAAGATCTTATATAAAGTCTTGTCAGAAACCGACAAAACCCTAACCAAGACTGTCAAATATTATTCTAATGAAACCTGAATCTCATTCTCTCTCTCAAAAATCGGAAGCCGTCGCCGCCGACCTTCATCGTGAACATCCGGCTAGGGTTTTTGATTCCAGAAGATTCAGATCAAGAAGATTCACAGATCGAGATCGTCGTTCAATTCTTCATCATCTTTCCGATCGTGTGAAGCCAAGAAAGTTCAGATCTAGCCTTTGCCGAGATTCTTATTCAACTTCTCTGATAAAGCCGCAAATATTAAAGAAGAAGATCCAGGCCGACTGATTGTAGATCTGATAAAGTTGTACTGTTTGTATTTCTATATACTTTCAATATCATTCTTGTAGGAGAATTCTGTCCGAGTGTAGGTGCTTTTGCCTACGAGTTATAGGAAGTTTTATCTTCCGAGTGTAGATCCGTTTTGTGGATCGAGATTGTAGGAACCTTGTTCCGAGGCGTAGGATTGGTTTTCAATCAGAGATAGTGGAGTAATTGAGTGTAGTGGATTGCTAGATCGGTGAGGGAAAGTGGATGTACCCAAGGTTGGGGAACCACTATAAATCTTTTATCGTCTGTAATTGCTTGGTAGATAGTCGTGTGCATAGATCTTAACTTTTTATTCCACAAAAAGACGCACAACTCACCTATTCACCCCCTCTAGTGATTTAGGTAGACAACTGAACATTTTCAATTGGTATCAGAGCCAGGTTGATCAATAAAAGGTTAACACCTTGATCAGATCTGATTAGTTGTCTTTTGAGATCTACCAAGCATGGACAAGGATAAAGATTTTGCCAAGCTTCCTTTGTGCACCAAGAATAATTTTCCCATGTGGAAAGAAAGAATTAGATTCTTCATGGAAGCTGTGGATCCAAGGATCTTCATGATCGTTGAAGAAGGTCCTTACATTCCCATGACCGTCTCCACAATAGATCCAACTAAGAAAGTTCCAAAGAAATTAATGGATCTAGACAAAGACGAGATTGCACTTATATCTTTAGATAAGAAGGCCAAGAACATAATAGCAAGTGCAGTCGATGACTCCATGCTGTAAAACTTGATTCACTGCTAGTCTGCAAAGGAGATGTGGCAGTCCCTAGTCACTTTGATGGAAGGTATAGAAAAAGTTAGGGATGATAGAAGATCCCTTCTGAATCAAAAGTATGAAGCCTTCCGACAAGGGCACAAGGACACCATTACTGACACTTTTGAGAATTTACTCAAGATAGTCAATGGCCTAAGGGTCTTTGGCCGAGTCTTCAGAAACGGAGAACTAAATGATAAGTTCTTGAGATCCCTAACCAAGGAATGAGATAACAAGGTCTGTGCCATTAGGGAATTTGGAAAGCTAGCTGAGACAGACCCGCAGAATCTCTTCGGGAAGCTTATGTCATATGAGCTTCAACTCAACACCAGAAAGGCTGTAGAAGAGAAGAACATGTCTGTATCCAAAGAGAGGTCTGTTGCTTTAAAGGAAAACACCTCAAGGAAGTCAAAGGCTGCCTCTCCTTCCCCAGCACAAGAAGTGAGTGAAGAAGAAACTTCGGAGCCAAGTACCTTGGGTTCTGAGCTATCTGAAGGAGAGTTCTCACTCCTCTCACATCAGTTCAAGAAATTCTTGAACAAAAAAAGCAATGGAAAGGCAAGGATGCCTCCTATAGAAGATCACGACATGGATGGCGATCGACAAAGAAAAGGCTCAAGCAGCCACGACATGTATACTCCTAAACAGAACAGACATATTTCTACTGACATCATTTGTTACTGCTGTAATGAGCTAGGTCATGTCATTGCTGACTGCCCCCATAAGAAGGAGGGTGGACGAAGAGAGGAAAAGAAGTCCTCATACAATAAGAAGAGGACAGAGAAGAGCCTGATAGCGAAGAAGGGCAAATCTCTTAGTGAATCTGACTCATCTGAGTCGAGTGAAGAAGAAAAAGCCTACTTCGGGCTTATGGCTCTGACGGATGAGGAACAAGAGCCCCAGTTCACTGGGAAGTTAAACTCTCACACTGCTCTTTCAGAATCTAAAGCTTCTGAGCATGATCGTGAGGACAGCTCTTCTGATAATGAGTCTGAACTCATGGCCCAGTACAAGGAGTTGATCATGGCTTACGACAAATGTCGTTGAGTCGTGAAAACTCAGGCTAAAGAGATAAAGTCTCTAAAAGCTGAAGAGAGCAACTTGAGAGAGGAAGTGTAACACCCCAAATCCCAGGATTGGGAAAAAGGTGGGTGACACGGCCTGGGAAACAGGCGTATCCCAGGGTGTGTCTTGCTCGGGTGAGTAGCCGGCGAGTGTTCGATGAAAAATCCGTTTTGCGAAAATGAGGGAACACGCCCTCTGACACGGGCGTGTCAGAGGCCGTGTCCTCCTTTGCTCGACGAACTTCGTTCGACAAAGTTAAGCTAGGGCCGTGTCTGCTGTCGTGTAACGACACACGATCGGTGACACGAGCATGTCACAGGCTGTGTCCTTTGCTGGACGTGCCTGTGGTATTTGAGGCCTGGTAAACACGGGCACGACACGGTCATGTCTTGGGGTACACGGACTATGATACAGGCGTGTCACTAGCCATGTCCCAATCAGGTTGATTTGGTTTTTTACAGCCTGAAGTACACAGCCACAGACATGGGTGTGTTTGAAGGCGTGTTAGGTGACACGTCCCGTGACACGGGCGTGTCACATGGCCGTGTACTGGTCTGGAAGAGTCGGTTGTGTGCCGCTTAAAGTACACGGCCTGTGACACGGGCGTGTCACAGGCCATGTCAGGAAAAATTTAGCCTTTTGTGGCAAAATCATGGCCGTCCATTTTCTCAGCTGGGATCTGATGGCTCAGAGTCCTCCCTATTTCCTTAAGGCCGAGTATGAGAAATAAATCCTCATTTGCCTTTGGACATCCTCTTTCTAAAAATCTAGAGAGGGAGAGAGGAAGAAGGAGGAGGAGGAGGAGAGCCAGCCACCGGTAGAGCTGCAGAGTTCCGTTTCGAGATCGGAGGCTAGCGTTGTGGAGGTAAAGCCGCTGCGGTCCTTTCCAGACGGCTAAAAGTCCATGGCTCCGAAGCGATCTTCAAGGGTAACGATCTTTCTTCTTTGCCATATGAAGGCTTCCATTTTGGCATATGCATGGGATTTCCCCACCAGAGGGTGTCTTGTGAAGAAATTCCTTTGGGTTGATTCATGGAATCCCCAATGGTTTGACATATAGATCCGGAAATGGAGTACAGAATAGGCATGTTATGTGAAGCCCATCTAGACAGGTTGGTCTGGATTGGTGATGTTGCATATACGCACCGGAGAAGACTCCGTGATTAAACGTGTATTTTTAAGAGTCGACGGGTTGACCTGTGAAGGGCAGTAACATGAAGTACTGGAGTGGTAGTCCAGGAAAATACCCTTGTGATGCTTGTGATGCTGACTGGGTTGTACCTGTGAAGGATAGTAGCAGGAAGTAATGGATTGGAAGTCCAGGAAATACCATTGTAATGTTTGGTGTTCATGGGTTATGCCTGTGAAGGGTAGTAGCAGGAAGTACTGGATTTGAGATCCAAGAAAATACCCGTGATACTTGTGATGTTTACTGGGCTGTGCCTGTGAAGGGTAGTCACAGGAAGTACTGGTACGGAAGTCCAGGAAAGACCCTCTGATGCTTGTGATACTGAATGGGTGGTGTCTGTGAAGGGTAGTAACAATAAGTACTGGTGTGCCCAGGAAAACTCCCAGGCTTTATGCCAAACAGGTAAGGTTAAACCAACCCGCACCTTTTGAGCCGCGAGTATGCTGTAATCGGTGATGGTAAGGCAACTTGAGCAATGGAGGGTGGATGATCCGACCTGCGTTATGTTCGTCCGACGTGAGACCTGAAAGTGCGGTATATTGGAGCGTATAGCGAATGTCTTAGGCCTACGCGCCACGACACCATGGGGGGCTACGGGCCAATCCCTGGTCATTAAGACTAAAATCTCCGGCTGCACACCATGGAGTAAATGCTCAACTTTTACCATTGGGTTTCGGCCCTGATATGGTGGTGGGACCCTGGTTCGCCGGTACACCAAGAATGTGCCCTGAGTGCACGGATCGTCGGGCCGGCTGACGGTTGTGATGGAATTTTTGTGCGTGAGTGCACAATATGTGATGAATATATATATGCATATGAATTGCTATGCCTGCAGGGAAGGAATGCCACTGCCCCGAAAAAGGGGTAGGGTCGTTATAATTTAGTCAGCTGAATGCTGACCGTTGCCTTGTTTGCCACCGTTGGGTGGGTTGTCCCTATGCAGGTGCTGGAGAACCAAGCGGGGCACATAAGGGTTGAAGTCACTGCTGTTGTTGTTACTGCTACTGCTAGCCCTTGAAGGCTAAGCTTAAAATCCCGTGTCTTGTTATATGTGGCCGGCCTGTGCTCCAATGTTTGGGAGCCACTGTTGTAAAAGGACTTGTAAGGCCATAAGGCCAACTAACTTTCTATTTGATGAACATTCCTATTTATATATAAGTGTGGAACTTTATATGGTGGACATTCA
Source organism: Platanthera guangdongensis (assembly GCA_039583875.1). Lineage (NCBI taxonomy): Eukaryota > Viridiplantae > Streptophyta > Magnoliopsida > Asparagales > Orchidaceae > Platanthera > Platanthera guangdongensis. The sequence goes on from CM077154.1 coordinate 56,250,567, forward strand.
TGTTTAGAGTTCTGTTTAGTGTTATAGGATTCCGCTAGAATGTAATGAGTTAGGATGCGCAACTCTGGTATCACTCCGTGACTTCGCCGCATGTTTTGTGGTATATGCTGTGGGGCCCCGGCCGGACCTTCTAGTATATACTATATGAACGGATGGAGTCGTTACATTTTTCATCTCAGCTATCTCGGTCTTTCCCTTTTGAATTCATGGTCAAATTATTTTGTGGGGTGGCGACACGTGTGTACGTGTGAACCATATTAACACTAATGAACTCTTGAATGTACACTTAGGAATGCAAATACATGTTTTTGAGGAACATGTGCGTTCCTATTTTGTTGTTATTGCTTATGTGAGGTCGCTAATGTGCGTGTCTTGTTCACCTATAGGTGACTCGAAGTGGTGCTGGGAAGTCGGAGCCCCAGCATTCTGATTATAGTACGACACCAGATGAGGTGCCTACACCTCCCCCTTCTGCGGAAAATGTTCGATTAGTTTCTGAGGCCCTGTTTGCGATGATTCAAGAGCAGCTTACTAGGCAGGCGCAAGGGCAGGCACAGCCGACATTGAGGCCAGAACAGGTTGCGGCGAGGACAGAACCTGTTGCGACTGTGGCTCCTCGAGCAGCTGAGAGATAGTTTTAGCAGTTTATGAGTTTCAATCCGCCTACGTTTACGGGCATGGGATACCCTACACAGGTAGAGGACTGGTTGTCATGCATCAAGCGAATAATGACGGCAATCGGGACAGAGGAAGATCAGAAGGTCACCTTAGCCACCTTCTTACTGGAATGAGAGGCTCGTCTATAGTGGGACGAGATGGAACTACACCACTTAGCGGGCAGACCGTTAGCACAAGTGTCAATTGAGGAGTTCTCGTGACTCTTTCTGGCAAAGCACCTACCTGCGGCACAACGCATTGCCATGGAAAATGAGTTCCAAAGGCAGACACAAGGAGAAGGCAGTGTTGAAACTTACCTGCATGAGTTCACGAGGTTGGGACGGTATACATGTTCAATCTTCGCCGACGAGCAGCAGAAAACCAATCGGTTCTATGAAGGCTTGCAGGAAGAGTTGCGATTCCTACTTTCAATTTCAGTGAACCATGGATTCCAGGTGTTGGTTGACACTGCGTGTGCGCTGGAAAAGGACATGAAAAGGGTGCAAGGGAAGCGGGCCTTGGCTATAACAAAGCCAGAGTTCAAGGCTCCCCGACCTGGGAAATCTTATTATAAGAAGAACTGGGGCAAGAGGTCCAAGTCGTCAGGGAAAGCTCCTTCTTCGATTGCATCAGGTGCAACGTCGGGGGCCATGTCAAGGCCAGAAACTCATACGTGTTTTACTTGTGGACGAGTGGGGCATATAGCCCGTGACTGCCGGGTTGTTCCGCCGAAAGGAGAAAAGAAGGCGGGTGCGTCATATGCTAAGAAGGGAAAGGTAGTGGTGGAGTCCTCTACATCCCAGGCGCAGCCCCGAGTCTACAACCTTGGCCTGCAGGAGGCCATTAAGCAGAGTGAAGTATTCACAGGTACATGTTAAGTTATTGCATTGGTTTGCTTATTGCATGCTTTGTTTATTATATGCTTTGTATGTGGCTTGTGTGTGATACAATTGCCACTAGCTTTGTTATGATTCGGAACATGCTGGCGCGAGTACTGTTTGATACGGGTGCTTCGCAGTCATTTCTGTCTCAATACTTTGTAGCTCGAATTGGAGTACCTAGTCATGCGAAGACAGAGAGCGTCAGGGTGGTGTTACTGAATGGTTGTTTGATGCTCGCGGATTGAGCTTGCGATGTGGCGGTTCAAATTGTAAGTCGGGAGTTCTATTTGACTGCATCTGTACTGCCAATATCGGAATTCGACGTGATCTTTGGTATGGACTGGCTCGTGGAGCAGCATGCCTATATTGATTGTAATGACAAAGAGCTCACATTGGGCCAGAATACCGAGGAGGAGACTAAGTTCGCAGGGATGCGAGGAGTGGGCGGGTCCTTGATGTCTGCACTCCAAGTCGTTAAGGCTGTTCGGAAGGGCGCGGAGGTATTCTTCACGCTAATCCAGGCTGTTGAGCCAAAGGCCAGTGTGAGCGATTTTCTAGTTGTCTCAGAGTTTGCAGATGTATTCCCTAAGGATCTTCCTGGGCTACCACCCCGGCGGGAGATCGACTTCACGATCGAATTGGTGCCAGTTGCGAAACCTGTTGCCCGCTCGCTATATCGTGTCACGCCAAAGGAAATGGATGAGTGGAAAATCAAATTGCAAGAGTTGTTGGAGCAGGGATATATACGCCCCAGTCTCTCACCTTGGAGCGCACCTGTTCTGTTTGTGCAAAAGAAAGGCGACAACTTGCGGTTATGTATTGACTACCGCGAACTGAATAAGCTGACCGAGAAGAATAAGTATCCGCTTCTACGGATTGATGAGTTGTTCGATCGGCTGGTGGGATCAACCGTCTACTCGAAATTGGATTTGAAGTCTCATTATTACCAGTTGAGGATGAGGGAAGGAGATATTCGCATGACCGCATTTGGAACACGTTACGGTCATTATGAGTTCACGGTAATGCCGTTTGGGCTCTACAATGCGCCATCGGTATTCATGGATCTGATGCACCGAATGTTCCGAGAGTACCTGGACATGTTCGTGATTGTGTTCATTGACGATATCTTGGTATACTCGAAATCTGAAGCTGATCACACAAACCACTTGCGGTTGGTGTTGCATACTTTGCGAAGTAATAAGCTCTATGCCAAGTTCTCAAAGTGCGAGTTTTGGCTATCGTCGGTGGCTTTCCTAGGCGATGTGGTAAGTGGAGAGGGCATCACAGTGGATCCGTCGAAGATAAGGACCATACAGGAGTGGCTGGTGTTGTCTTCATTGGTCGAGGTCCGAAGCTTCCTTGGACTGGCGGGCTACTACAGACGGTTTGTTGAAAACTTCTCGCGGATTGCTTTGCATCTGACCACACTAATGAGAAAAGATCAAAAGTTCATTTGGACGCCGGAGTATGCGCGAGCTTTTGAAGAGCTGAAGAGTCGGTTGACCATGGTACCTGTGTTGACATCGCCATATGGTACCGATGGATACGAGATCTATAGTGATGCTTCAGGAAGTGGCTTAGGCTGCGTTCTTCTGCAAAATGGGAAAGTAATTGCTTATGGCTCACGCCAGTTGAAGGTGCATGAGCAAAATTATCCCGTCCACGACTTAAAGTTGGCGGCGGTGATCTTTGCACTAAAGTTATGGCGGCATTATCTCTATGGCGTGAAAGTGGATATTTATACGGACCACAAGAGACTAAAGTACTTGTTGGTGCAGAAGGACCTGAATATGCGACAACGAAGGTGGCTGGAGTTCCTTGGGGACTACACCTTTGTGATTCATTATACTCCCGGGAAGGAAAATGTGGTCACTGATGCCTTGAGTCGGAGGGCTCCGGCAAGGGCAAATTGGTTGCAGAGCCACGATGAACGTCTAATCCAGGAGTTGGAAGCGTTGGAGATTTCTTGTGTTGACAAGAATTCCTCGGCCAATGCATGTCTGAACTGGACTGTGCAATATGACCTTACGGATAGGATTCGACGAACAACAGAGCTGGATGAAAGTCTCCAACGCTATACAAAGGACGGGCCAGAGGGCAAATTCTCCTGGGATGACAGACTTTTGGGGAAAGAGGGCCGGTTGTGCGTCCCGAGTATGGGTAAATTACGAGAAGAGTTGATGTACGAAGCACACTTTACAAAGTACTCAATTCACCCTGGGAGAACAAAAATGTTTAGAGATATGAAAAAGCTGTTCTGGTGGCCAGGACTGAAGAATGATATCGCTCATTACGTAGACAAATGCCAGACTTGTGCTTTGGTAAAGGAAGAATGCCAGAAGCCTGGCGGTTTCTGATGATTTTTCTTACTAACAAGTAATAACTCAATGTGATTTCATTCTACATTCTAATACAATTATGTAGATGGACTTAAACTAGATTGAATTAGCATTCAGGCAAGCGCACCTATCAATCGTAATATATGAGAAATCTACATCTCGTGTCGTATTCCACAGGGTCGTTTCAACTATTCGTACTCACCCTCCCTTTATTATCATACCTCTAAACAAAAGTGATATTTAAACTACATTAACCTAACTATGACAAATTGGATGATTCAGTATTGGAGAAGTAAAAACGATAAAAACATGAAGCTTTTAAATAATTACATGAACAAATTCAGTTATTAGTTCAATTCTAAGCGATCATGACATGAAAAGACTGTTAAATTTGTGCAATGTAAAGACTAATTTTTCATCAAAATTCTCTCTCGAGCAATTCCAAATCTAAACCTAAGATAGTAAATTTTCTCTCGAACAATTCACAACACTCAAGTTCGCATTAAGTAAAGTACCTTTATTACTACATAAATTCATAAATTTTATCTCTAAATTAACATGAATCCTTTTATTCGTGTTCTAATTTTCCAAAAAAAATATCTCTCGATCATAAAGTTTGAATTACAAAGGGAATTATCATCACAATATGAACATACCAAAATCATTGCAAAGAACCAATTTCTCAATCTAGCCAATTGCAAATTTTGTAAAACAAATAAATAATTCATAAGGAGAATTAAACTCTTTGTTTGCAAGCATAAACACAAATAAAATACTACAAATGTAACATAAACAAGGTGATACATGATTACTAGAATGTTCAAAGAGAAGTTCATGCAAATTAAAACATAAATTGAAGATGAATCATCAAGATAAAGGAAGGATTCAAAGGGGTTAATGATTAAATAAAACTACATATGAAATACCCTTCAATCCTCCTTGTCTTGGATGCTCCTCTTCGGCCTCCAGCAGTTCTCCAATCCAGAAAAGATCCAAAAGTTCTAAACAAATTTTTCTACAGGAAATTTATAGTTCCCTTGCAAACAGGTCGGACACGGGGTCGCACACGGCCGTGTGGCAGGCCGTGTGGACGGTTCCTAGGCGGTTCCTGGGCGGTTCCCCACGAGAAGGCGTGTCTGGTCGTGGGCCGTGTCAGATGACATGGGTAGGGACACGGCCGTGTGTTCAGCCGTGTTCCTCAGACACGGGTTGGTCTGCAGTCGTGTGCAAAGATGACACAGGTAGGCACACGGGCGTGTGCCATACCCGTGTGAGGTTCCATCGTCTGTGCCCAAATTCTTCAGCTCCAGGTGCATAGGACACGGGTAGGCACACGGCCGTGTGTCTGGCCATGTGCACCAAATTTTCGTCCTGTCATCAGCCATGTAGACTCCGTGAACTCCTCTGTTTGCTCCGAGACTTTTAGGTCCATTGGTTGGCATTACCTGCAATAGAAAAATGATAGACTCAGTAAATAGTTTATTACAAGAACTGCCAAAGACTTCTAAATACGCTCTTCTATCTATGATACGACAATTTCTTTACTATTATCATGAAATCAACACAAAAATGGGTAGGAAATAGTAGACATGATTACAATTATGATAGTAAAAAGCCTATCATAATCGTACTCATCAAATACCCCCAGACTTAGATGTTTGCTTATCCCTAAGCAAACTAATTCAAACAGCTGGGTTACCATTAAATAATTTTGCCTCCGCACACTGGTTGCTATGAATTTAAGAGAACTTTGATGATGTAATCGCGTAGGAAATAATTTAGCAGACTTTTCTAAATATAGATTTATCTTAAAATTCCTCTAATATATCATTTTAACTATCTCTCACTCGCTTTTAGAAATAAAAGTATAGTCATCTTTAACAAATATGAGGAGAAAATAAAAATCTCTATAAGATACGTATTAGTGTTTCAAAACTTATAAGTACTCTTACTGATAATCATGAGCTTACCCTTTTTACACCCTCATCACAGCACAATTTAGAATTAGTAAGGTTGGATCCTTAGGACTTGAATTTTGGTGGAGCCTTTTTGGCTTAGGATAGAAGATTAAAGGTGAGGTAATGAAGGATAAGTTCGATGAATTTTTCACACCTAAATCTTGATTGAGCCTTATGTTGGAAGATACCTTAACATATTTCAATTTTATGTAAACACCCCCCAGGCTTTGCAATTTGTATATTTCCCACATTTTGAAGGGCACTCTATATATATATATATATATATATATATATATATATATATATATATATATATATATATATATATATATATATATATATATATATATATATATATATATATATATATATATATATATATATATATATATATATATATATATATATATATATATATATATTTAACCAAGGGACCATAGTAGGGATCATTCCAAGTGGGTGCTGGTATACACGCACTCAGGCCACATATCACTATGTCTTTTTTTGGTTCAAAGTAGGGATCATTCCAAGTGTGTGCAAGGATACACGCACTCAGGCCACATATCACAATGAACAAATCATTCCAAGCAGGCATCAATGATAGGTGTGCTAATAGGTAAGGATTTGGCCTTGGCGAATTTTAATAGTAGAGCATCAAAAGGATGGGGATTAGGGTCAAATTGGGTGTGCAAGGGTATCATGTTAAAGGTGTTGGGATAACAAGGCTCAAGCTATCCAATAGGAGGCCTAAGTCATTTCCGCCCTTACTAATTAACTTATGTAATGTTTTGAGGAATGCTAGAGGGTGAGTCCTAGACATCAATAGGGAGTAATTTTTAATTTTAAAGCCCTAATACCAAATTATAAAAATGTTACACTCATCGACTCACTTTATTATAGATAAGTATATTTTCTAAAATAGAGTGTTGGATAGTTACTAATATAGAGGAGTAATCTTAAAATTAAATTATATAGAGAAAATTAAGCTAAAAAAATTTCTATGCTTAATTACGAAATCAACAAAGTTGAATACTCTATGAGTCTACATCAATTCATTTTAATCAGTGTGCGAAGTTAAATTAAATATTTATAATCCCAAATGAAAGAATAATGAGAGCTTAAACGATCAAACAAAAATTTGTAAGGGGGGTATAACAACTTGAGTATTATGATAAGCAGATTAGAATCAATTGTAACCACATGAATAACCATTCTACCCCCAGACTTAAGATTTGCAATGTCCTCAGTGCAAAGTAAAAAGCGAACATAGAGTGATTTCATGATGATATAAGAAAAAAAAACTGCTATCATAATAAGTAGAAGAGTACTTTAAAGAAACAGGAGCTAAAATGGAATGCACTGATATATAATAGCTGACAGAACTGAATACACTGATATGTAAAAAAAAAATACAAGATACGATACATGAAGATAGCACTACATCGATACATATCAGATGTAATCATGGTGGCCTGTCGAATCGTCCGGGAAGGAAGGCGGTGCTGGAGCTAGCAGCTGGCGAGGGGCGATCCCAAGGTGGTCTCTGATCTGTGTGAGGAGGTCCTCGGTCCACTGCTGTGACTCCTTAATGTCCTGTAAGCGCGGTGAGAGCTCGGTCTCGAAAAACTGTCGGAACTCGCGCGAGTACCGTGAACGAGGTGGAGGAGGTGCAGTAGTTGACTCGCCATGAGCGTAGGTGGAATGGGGTGGAGGCACCAACGGCACATCGAGGTCAGGATCTACCTCATCATCACTATCATCCTGTACATGGGGTCCACATCGGGCAATAGAATATATAACCGCTCCCCAGCCCTGACGGGCGGTGATGAGGCGGAGGGCGCGAAGACTAGCCATCGTGATAGGCACGGTCTTTGCGACCACTGTCATCTGGGGGAGGGCTAAAAAGATGCCCATATTCTTCACGAGGCGAGTAATGTAGGGTGCTACACAAATAGACCCTATACGAGGGGTGTCAGCCTGATGGAGAATGAACTGGGCTAGAAGATAATCGAGATGTAGAGGATATCATGAAGTCATGTTGTAGAGGTATAACAGGTCCTGCCTACTGACAACTCCGGAGCTTTCGCCCCGGCCGCTCAACGTGTGGCTGAGGAGATGGTGGATGTAATGGAGGGCGAGAGGAATCAATTTAGATGCCTTAGATCTCTTGGCCTCGTAGGCGCCAGTGTCAAAAGAAATCTGGCGCCAGATACCACCGGCCATATCGCGGTTGGGGAGTTCGAAGTGGAGCTCGGGGTAGGCAGCACTGAAAAGGAACGACTCTTCATACACCCCTAAATATTGGGTGAATTGGAGCATGGTGAGTGTATAAAATATGCCACCCACTCGAAATGAAACTATCCCCTCGGGCGCGTGCGGCGCATTGATGAAGTTAGGCCGAAAGCTGGAATAAAACGAAGATAGGAACTCTAAAGGGAGTTCCCTAAAGCCTAACTCCTCTATGGCAAAAAATTGACCCCACCCCGTTACAGAAATTAACCCCCTGACATCTTCAGCTAAGTTTATCTCCTCAAGCACGCTCCAATCAATTATACGTATATCTTGAAATTTTTTTGATTGCAAGCGGTTGAAGCGGGCGGTGTGCGACGCATCTGTGAAAATTAGCGGAGCAACGACATCCCGCCTCTCCGTTGAGACTTGTAATTCCGGTCGGCGACGGCGACCTCCACTTCTTCCGGAAGACATAATGTAGAAGGGGAAAATATGAGTGAAGGGGGATGAGAATTGGAAAAGGAGGCGCCTTGAGGATCAGGCTATGGAAGAACTGGTGCTGGGAGAGAATTGGAATGAGCACAAAAGAAATCCACACGGCCTTATTTATAGGGGGTGCACACGGGTTCGCACACGGGAGTGTGTGAACCCGTGTTAGGGAATCAGCAGCCTCGTGGAACACGGGGTGCATCTGTCCGTGTAAAAAAATGGAACACGGGTGCGCACACGGCCGTGTGTGCACCCGTGTTAGGGGATCCGAAGCCTCGTGGAACACGGGGCTGCGTCGGTCCGTGTGGTCAAACTGGCTGGGGACAGCGCGTCAGGTGGACACGGGCTGCAACACGGCCGTGTGTTGCCCCGTGTCGCAGCTGGTACGGTACACAAACACGGGTAGGATGGTGACACGGCCGTGTGTTATCCGACACGCCCGTGTCCGGTGTCTCGACACATCAGTCTTGACGATCATCGAGCGATAGACACGGCTATGAACACAGGTTGGTGCGAACCCGTGTTGTGCTCGGGATGAAATTGGCCTTTTTCCGGAATTAATCCACACGGCTGGGCCTGAGCCTGTGTCATGTACACGGCTACCCACACGGGCGTATGGGGAGCCGTGTGCCACTCCCATTTTGAAAAAAAAATTTTACAGAATTTTTTTTTTATCTCATTAAAATTTGATAGAAATTTCTTTTCATTAAAATTTTTTTTTCTTTAATTTTTCATTGCAACTAATTAGATTTATACTAAAACAAGAATACTTAAAAACACCTACTATAGTTAATATGAAACTAATCTAGACGGAGGCAAGTCTTTAGACGAGCGAAGTCCATAGGGATTTCACCATAATAAGGCTTAAGTCGGTGACAATTAACCTTAAAATCTCCCTTCTCAGGGTGAGTTAACTCGACGGTACCGTAGGGAAAGACTTCTTTAACCTTGAAGGGTCCGGACCACTTAGACCATAACTTCCCTGGGAATAAACGTAATCTGGAGTTATCAGGAGGACTTGGTCACCTTTCTGGAATACCTTGGGTTTGCGAAGGTGACGGTCATGAAATAGTTTGGTTTTCTCCTTATAAATCCAGGAGTTCTCATAGGCCATAGTTCTCCACTCATCTAATTCGTTAAGTTGAAGTTTACGCTTCTCTCCTATAGAACTAGCATCAAAATTTAGGGAGTGTATTGCCCAATATGATTTGTGTTCTAATTCTATAGGTAGGTGGCAAGATTTACCGTAGACTAATCTAAAGGGGGTGGTCCCTATAGGTGTTTTGTAGGCGGTCCTATAAGCCCATAAAGAGTCGTTAAGTTTCCTAGACCACTGCTTCCTATTCCCTTCTATAGATTTTTCTAAGATTCTCTTAAGCTCTCTATTGGAAACTTCAACTTGCCCACTAGTTTGAGGATGATACGGAGTGGCTATCCTATGTGTAACTCCATATTTTTCTAATACTTTATCTAGTTGTAGATTACAAAAGTGTGAACCCCTATCGCTAATAAGTGCACGTGGTGTGCCAAATCGTGCGAATAAGGATTTCAAAAATCTAATTACAACCCTACTATCATTAGTAGGCAAAGCTTGTGCTTCAACCCACCTTGATACATAATCTACAGCTACCAAAATATATTTATTCCCAAAAGAAACTGGGAATGGTCCCATAAAATCTATACCCCACACATCGAATACTTCACATTCAAGGATAATTTTTTGAGGCATTTCATGTAATTTAGAAATATTACCTGCTTTTTGGCAAGAATCACATGAAAGCACATACCTTTGGGCATCCCTGAATAGAAGGGGCCAATAAAAACCGGAATCAAGAACCTTTTTAGCGGAGCGATTCACTCCATAGTGACCACCAGCAGGACCTGAATGGCACTGCTACAAAATCTTCCAACCTTCCTCCGCTGATACACACCTTCTTATAACAGAATTTGCACATATCCGAAAAAGAAAAGGGTCCTCCCAAAAGTAATATTTCAAGTCAGAGAAAAATTTCTTTTTCTGCTGATATGAAAAGTCTTTTGGAAGGACCTTAGCCACAAGATAGTTTGCATAATCTACAAACCATGGATAATCTAGATGTATATTGGTAGATATGGCAAATAATGATTCCTCAGGAAATGTATCAGAAATTTCAGATTCATCTAACATTGATCGTAGTGGGTTTTCTAAACGTGAAAGATGATCTGCTGCTAAGTTTTCCGCTCCTCGTTTATCCCTAATTTCTAGATCAAATTCTTGTAGAAGAAGAACCCATCGGATTAAACGAGGCTTTGCTTCCGCTTTGGCTAGCAAATATCTAAGTGCAGAGTGATCCGTATAAACTACCACTTTGGACAATGTTAAATATGGTCTAAATTTATCAAAGGCGAATAACACTGCTAGGAGTTCTTTTTCAGTAGTTGTATAATTCTCCTGTGCATTATTAAGTGTTTTACTAGCATAATATATTGGGTGAAAATGTTTGTTTCGGCGTTGTCCTAAAACAGCCCCTACCGCAAAACTACTAGCGTCACACATGATCTCAAATGGTTGACTAAAATCAGGTGCGATCATAATAGGAGAATTAATTAATTTTTCTTTTAAGAACTCAAAGGCATGTAGACACTCTTGTTCAAAAATAAAAGGTGTGTCTTTTTCTAAAAGCCTTGTAAGTGGTTTAGCTATTTTAGAGAAGTCTTTAATAAAACGGCGGTAAAATCCCGCGTGTCCTACGAAACTTCTCACTGCCTTTACGGAGGTTGGTGGTGGTAATTTTTCTATGGTCTCTATTTTTGCTCTATCTACTTGAATTCCTTGGCTTGAAATTTTATGGCCAAGTACTAACCCTCCTTGTACCATGAAATGGCACTTCTCCCAACTAAGCGCTAAGTTCGTCTCCTCACACCTCCTAAGAACTTTCTCTAAATTATTCAAACGCAACTCAAAAGAGTCACCAAAAACCGAAAAATCATCCATGAACACTTCCATGATATCTTCAACATACTCATTAAAGATGGCTAACATGCACCTTTGAAATATGGCAGGCGCATTACATAACCCGAAAGGCATACGTCTATAGGCAAAGGTACCAAATGGGCAAGTAAATGTTGTTTTCTCTTGGTCTTCTGGTGCTATAGGAATTTGAAAGTATCCAGAAAGTCCATCTAGAAAACAATAATAAGAGTGTCCTGATAAGCGTTCTAATATCTGGTCAATGAAAGGAAGAGGGAAATGGTCTTTCCTAGTGGCATCGTTTAATTTCCTATAGTCTATACAGACACGCCAACCTGTTACTGTTCGCGTTGGAATTAATTCATTTCTATCATTTGCTACTACAGTCAGGCCACCTTTCTTAGGAACTACTTGGACAGGACTAACCCATGAACTATCCGAAATAGGATATATAATACCAACATCTAATAACTTCACAATCTCAGCCTTAACTACCTCTTTCATATTAGGATTTAGCCTACGTTGCGGTTGAATAGACGACTTATAGTTTTCTTCCAAAAGAATTTTATGAGTGCAAAAACTAGGATTAATACCCTTTATATCAGATATTTGCCACGCTATTGCACCTTTACATTTCTTCAATACAGTTATCAATTTTTCTTTTTCAAGTTTGGAAAGATTTGAAGATATGATAACAGGGTATGAAGAATTTGTTCCTAAGAATGCATACTCAAGATGATCCGGTAATTTTTTTAATTCTACTATTGGTGGATCCTTAGTATTATTCTTAAGAATTTCATGATCTCCTTCAGTAATTAAACTATATTCCGTTGTTCTATTCATAGCAACACAATTTTCTAGAAAAAAATAAATGTTCAATAATGTCATCATTTTTATCATCTTCTAGATAGTTGTTAGTTATGCAAATTTCTAAAGGATCTTTATAATAAAAATTTGAATTTATAAAAGACATAAAGTCATCAATACCATGAGAAAAATAGCAATAATAATCGTTATCTATGGATTGTTTCATAGTATTGCCAATTTGAAAAGTGACTTCATCTTCTCCTACTCGTAATACTAATTTACCATCAAAAACATCAATAAGTGCTCTAGATGTAGCTAGAAATGGACGACTGATGATTTTTCTTGCTAACAAGTAATAACTCAATGTGATTTCATTCTACATTCTGATACAATTATGTAGATGGACTTAACTAGATTGAATTAGCATTCAGGCAAGCGCACCTATCAATCGTAATATATGAGAAATCTACATCTCGTGTCGTATTCCACAGGGTCGTTTCAACTATTCGTACTCACCCACCCTTTAATATCATACCTCTAAACAAAAGTGATATTTAAACTACATTAACCTAACTATGACCAATTGGATAATTCAGTATTGGAGAAATAAATGCGATAAAAACATGAAGCTTCTAAAAAATTACATGAACAATTTCATTTATCAGTTCAATTCTAAGCGATCATGACATGAAAAGATTGTTACATTCGTGTAATGTGAAAGTTAATTTTTCATTAAAATTCTCTCTCGAGCAATTCCAAATCTAAACCTAAGATAGTAAATTTTCTCTCGAACAATTCACAACACTCAAGTTCGCATTAAGTAAAATACCTTTATTACTACATAAATTCATGGATTTTATTTCTAAATTAACATGAATCCTTTTATTCGTGTTCTAATTTTCCAAACAGAATATCTCTCGATCATAAAGTTTGAATTACAAAGGGAATTATCATCACAATATGAACATACCAAAAGCATTGCAAATAACCAATTTCTCAATCTAGCCAATTGCAAATTATGTAAGACAAATAAGAAGTTCATAAGGAGGATTAAACTCTTTGTTTGATTACATAAACACAAATAAAATACTACAAATGTAACATAAACAAGATGATACATGATTACTATAATGTTCAAAGAGAAATTCATGCAAATTAAAACATAAATTGAAGATGAATCATCAAGATAAGGGAAGGATTAAAAGGGATTAATGATTAAATGAAAATACATAGGAATACCCTTCAATCCTCCTTGTCTTGGATGCTCCCCTTCGGCCTCCAGCAGTTCTCCAATCCAGAAAAAATCTAAAAGTTCTAAACAAATTTTTCTACAGGAAATTTATAGTTCCCTTGCAAACAGGTCGGACACGGGGTCGCACACGGCCGTGTGGCAGGCCGTGTGGACGGTTCCTAGGCAGTTCCTGGGTGGTTCCCCACGAGCAGGCGTGTCTGGTAGTGGGCCGTGTCAGATGACACGGGTATGGACACGGCCGTGTGTGCGGCCGTGTTCTTCAGACACGGGTTGGTTGGCAGTCGTGTGCAAAGATGACACGGGCAGGCACACGGGCGTGTGCCATACCCGTGTGAGGTTCCATCGTCTATGCCCAAATTCTTCAGCTCCAGGTGCATAGGACACGGGTAGGCACACGACCGTGTGTCTGGCCGTGTGCACCAAATTTTCGTCCTGTCATCAGCCATGTAGACTCCGTGAACTCCTCTGTTTGCTCCGAGACTTTTAGGTCCATTGGTTGACATTACCTGCAATAGAAAATGATAGACTCAGTAAATGGTTTATTATAAGAACTGCCAAAGACTTCTAAATACGCTCTTCTATCTATGATACGACAGTTTCTTTGCTATTATCATGAAATCAACACAAAAGGGGTAGGAAATGGTAGATATGATTACAATTATGATAGTAAAAAGCCTATCATAATCGTACTCATCAAATACCCCCAGACTTAGATGTTTGCTTGTCCCTAAGCAAACTAATTCAAACACCTGGGTTACCATTAAATAATTTTGCCTCCGCACACTGGTTGCTATGAATTTAAGAGAACTTTGATGATGTAATCGCATAGGAAATAATTTAGCAGACTTTTCTAAATATAAATTTATCTTAAAATTCCTCTAATATATCATTTTAACTATCTCTCACTCGCTTTTAGAAATAAAAGTATAGTCATCTTTAACAAATATGAGGAGAAAATAACAATCTCTATAAGATACATATTAGTGTTTCAAAACTTATAAGTACTCTTACTGATAATCATGAGCTTACCCTTTTTACACCCTCATCACAGCACAATTTAGAATTAGTAAGGTTGGATCCTTAGGACTTGAATTTTGGTGTAGCCTTTTTGGCTTAGGATAGAAGATTAAAGGTGAGGTAATCAAGGGTAATTTCGATGAATTTTTCACACCTAAATCTTGATTGAGCCTTATGTTGGAGGATACCTTAACATATTTCAATTTTTTGTAAACACCCCCAGGCTTTGTAATTTGTATATTTCCCATATTTTGGAGGGTACTCTATTTTTATATATATATATATATATATTTTAACCAAGGGACCATAGTAGGGATCATTCCAAGTGGGTGCACGTATACACGCACTCAGGCCACATATCACTATGTCTTTTTTTTGGTTCAAAGTAGGGATCATTCCAAGTGGGTGCACGTATACACGCACTCAGACCACATATCACAATGAACAAATCATTCCAAGCAGGCATCAATGATATGTGTGCTAATAGGTAAGGATTTAGCCTTGGTGAATTTTAATAGTAGAGCATCAAAAGGATGGGGATTAGGTTCAAATTGGGTGTGCAAGGGTATCATGTTAAAGGTGTTGGGATAACAAGGCTCAAGCTATCCAATAGGAGGCCTAAGTCATTTCCGCCCTTACTAATTAACTTATGTAATGTTTTGAGGAATGCTAGAGGGTGAGTCCTAGCCATCAATAGGGAGTAATTTTTAATTTTAAAGCCCTAATACCAAATTATAAAAATGTTACACTCATCGACTCACTTTATTATAGATAAATATATTTTCTAAAATAGAGTGTTGGATAGTTACTAATATAGAGGAGTAATCTTAAAATTAAATTATATAGAGAAAATTAAGCTAAAAAAAAATTTCTATGCTTAATTACAAAATCAACAAAGTTGAATACTCTATGAGTCTACATCAATTCATTTTAATCAGTGTGCGAAGTTAAATTAGATATTTATAATCCCAAATGAAATAAAAATGAGAGCTTAAAAGGTCAAACAACAATTTGTAAGGGGGGTATAACAACTTGAGTATTATGATAAGCAGATTAGAATCAATTGTAACCACATGAATAACCATTCTACCCCCAGACTTAAGATTTGCAATGTCCTCAGTGCAATGTAAAAGGCGGACATAGAGTGATTTCATGATGATATAAGAGAAAAAAAAACTGCTAGTATAATAAGTAGGAGAGCACAATAAAGAAACAGGAGTTGTACTAGAATGCACTGATATATAAGAGCTGCCAGAACTGAATACACTGATTCAAAAAAATACAAGATACGATACATGAAGATAGAACTACATCGATACATATCAGAAGTAATCATGGTGGCCTGTCGAATCGTCCGGGAAGGAAGGCGGTGCTGGAGCTGGCGGCTGGCGAGGGGCGATCCCGAGGTGGTCTTTGATCTGTACGAGGAGATCCTCGGTCCGCTGATGTGCCTCCTTAATGTCCTGTAAGCGCGGCGAGAGCTCGGTCTCGAAAAACTGTCTGAACTCACGCGAGTACCACGACTGAGGTGGAGGGGGTGCAGTAGACGACTCGCCATGAGCGTAGGTGGAATGGGGTGGAGGCACCAATGACACGTCGAGGTCAGGATCTATCTCATCATCACTGTCATCATGTATATGCGGTCCACGTCGAGCAATAGAATATATAACCCCTCTCCGGCCCCGACGGGTGGTGACGAGGCGGAGGGCGTGAAGACTAGCCATCATGATAGGCACGGTCTTTGCGACCACTGTCATCTGGGGGAGGGCTAAAAAGATGCCCATATTCTTCACGAGGCGAGTAATATAGGGTGCTACGCAAATAGACCCTATACGAGGGGTGTCAACCTGATGGAGAATGAACTGGGCTAGAAGATAACCGAGATGTAGAGGATATCGTGATGTCATGCTGTAGAGGTATAACAGATCCTGCCTACTGACAACTACGGAGCTTTCGCACCGACCGCTCAACGTGTGGCTGAGTAGATGGTGGATATAATGGAGTGCGGGGGAAATCAATTTAGATGCCTTAGATCTTTTGGCCTCGTAGGCGCCAGTATCAAAGGAAATCTGGCGCCAGATACCACCAGCCATATCGCGGTTGGGGAGATCGAAGTGGAGTTCGGGGTAGGTCGCACTAAAAAGGAACGACTCCTCATACACCCCTAAGTATTGGGTGAATTGGAGCATGGTGAGTGTATAAAATGTGCCACCCACTCGAAATGAAACTATCCCCTCGGGCGCGTGCGGTGCGTCGATGAAATTAGGCCTAAAGCTGGAATAAAATGAAGATAGGAACTCTAAGGTGAGTTCCCTAAAGCCTAATTCCTCTATGGCAAAAAATTGATTCCACCCTGTTACAAAAATTAGCCCCCTGACATCTCCAGCTAAGTTTATCTCCTCAAGTACGCTCCAATCAATCATACGTATATCTTGAAATTTTTTTGATTGCAAGCGGTTGAAGCGGGCGGTGTGCGACGCATCTGTGAAAATTAGCGGAGCAGCGGCATCCTGCCTCTCCGTTGAGACTTGTAATTCCGGTCGGCGACGGCGACCTCCACTTCTTCCGGAAGACATAATGTAGAAGGGGAGAATACGAGTGAAGGGGGGCGAGAATTGGAGAAAATGGAGCCTTTGAGTTCAGGCCACGGGATGACTGGTGCTGGGAGAGGGTTTGGAGTGAGCACAAAAGAAAATCCACACGGCCTTATTTATAGGGGGTGCACACGGGTTCGCACACGGGCGTGTGTGAACCCGTGTTAGGGAATCTGCAACCTCGTGGAACACGGGGTGCGTCGGTCCGTGTAAAAAATGGGAACACGGGTGCGCACACGGCCGTGTGTGCACCCGTGTTAGGGGATCCGAGGCCTCGTGGAACACGGGGCTGCCTCGGTCCGTGTGGTCAAACCGGCTGGGGTCAGTGCGTCAGGTGGACACGGGCTGCCACACGGCCGTGTGTCGCCCCGTGTCGCAGCTGGCACGGTACACAAACACGGGTAGGTAGGTGACACGACCGTGTGGACTCCGACACGCCCGTGTTCGGCGTCTCGACACATCGGTCTCGACGATCGTCGAGACCGATGAACACGACTATGAACACGGGTTGGTGCGAACCCGTGTTGTGCTCGGGATGAAATTGGCCTTTTGCGGAATTAATTCCACACGGCTGGGCCTGAGCCTGTGTCACGTACACGGCTACGCACACGGCCGTGTGGTGAGCCGTGTGCCTCTCCATTTTGAAAATATTTTTACAGAATTTTTTTTTCTTTTTCTCATTAAAGTTTGATGGAATTTTTTTTTTTTCATTAACATTTTCTTTTCTTCAATTTTTCATTGCAACTAATTAGATTTATACTAAAACAAGAATACTTAGAAACACCTACTATACTTAATATTAAATTAATCTAGCCGGAGGCAGGTTTCTAGACGAGGGAAGTCCATAGGGATTTCACCATAATAAGGTTTAAGTCGGTGACCATTAACCTTAAAATCTCCCTTCTCTGGGTGAGTTAACTCGACGGTACCGTAGGGAAAGACTTCTTTAACTTTAAAGGGTCCGGACCACTTAGACCTTAACTTCCCTGGGAATAATCGTAATCTGGAGTTATAAAGGAGGACTTGGTCACCTTTTTGGAATAGCTTGGGTTTGCGAAGGTGACGGTCATGAAATAGTTTGGTTTTCTCCTTATAAATTCGGGAGTTCTCATAGGCTATAGTTCTCCACTCATCTAATTCGTTAAGTTGAAGTTTACGCTTCTCTCCTATAGAACTAGTGTCAAAATTTAAGGAGCGTATTGCCCAATACGATTTGTGTTCTAATTCTATAGGTAGGTGGCAAGATTTACCGTAGACTAATCTAAAGGGGGTGGTCCCTATAGGTGTTTTGTAGGCGGTCCTATAAGCCCATAAACAGTCGTTAAGTTTCCTAGACCACTGCTTCCTATTCCCTTCTATAGATTTTTCTAAGATTCTCTTAAGCTCTCTATTGGAAACTTCAACTTGTCCACTAGTTTGAGGATGATACGGAGTGGCTATCCTATGTGTAACTCCATATTTTTCTAATACTTTGTCTAGTTGTCGATTACAAAAGTGTGAACCCCTATCGCTAATAAGTGCACGTGGTGTACCAAATCGTGCGAATAAGGATTTCAAAAATCTAATTACAACCCTACTATCATTAGTAGGCAAAGCTTGCGCTTCAACCCACCTTGATACGTAATCTACAGCTACCAAAATATATTTATTCCCAAAAGAAACTGGGAATGGTCCCATAAAATCTATACCCCACACATCGAATACTTCACATTCAAGGATAAATATTTGAGGCATTTCATGTATTTTAGAAATATTACCTGCTTTTTGACAAGAATCACATGAAAGCACATACCTTTGGGCATCCCTGAATAGAAGGGGCCAATAAAAACCGGAATCAAGAACCTTTTTAGCGGAGCGATTCACTCCATAGTGACCACCAGCAGGACCTGAATGACACTGCTCCAAAATCCTCCAACCTTCCTCCGCTGATACACACCTTCTTATAACAGAATCTGCACATATCCGAAAAAGAAAAGGGTCCTCCCAAAAGTAATATTTCAAGTCAGAGAAAAATTTCTTTTTCTGCTGATATGAAAAGTCTTTTGGAAGGACCTTAGCCACAAGATAGTTTGCATAATCTGCAAACCATGGATAATCTAGATGTATATTGGTAGATATGACAAATAATGATTCCTCAGGAAATGTATCAGAAATTTCAGATTCATCTAACATTGATCGTAGTGGGTTTTCTAAACGTGAAAGATGATCTGCCGCTAAGTTTTCCGCTGCTCGTTTATCCCTAATTTCTAGATCAAATTCTTGTAGAAGAAGAACCCATCGGATTAAACGAGGCTTTGCTTCCGCTTTGGCTAGCAAATATCTAAGTGTAGAGTGATCCGTATAAACTACCACTTTGGACAATGTTAAATATGGTCTAAATTTATCAAAAGCAAATACCACTGCTAGGAGTTCTTTTTCAGTAGTTGTATAATTCTCCTGTGCATTATTAAGTGTTTTACTAGCATAATATATTGGGTGAAAATGTTTGTTTCGGCGTTGTCCTAAAACAGCCCCTACCGCAAAACTACTAGCGTCACACATGATCTCAAATGGTTGACTAAAGTCAGGTGCGATCATAATAGGAGAATTAATTAATTTTTCTTTTAAGAACTCAAAGGCATGTAGACATTCTTGTTCAAAAATAAAAGGTGTGTTTTTTTCTAAAAGCCTTGTAAGTGGTTTAGCTATTTTAGAGAAGTCTTTAATAAAACGACGGTAAAATCCCGCGTGTCCTAAGAAACTTCTCACTGCCTTTACGGAGGTTGGTGGTGGTAATTTTTCTATGGTCTCTATTTTTGCTCTATCTACTTGAATTCCTTGGCTTGAAATTTTATGGCCAAGTACTAACCCCTCTTGTACCATGAAATGACACTTCTCCCAACTAAGCGCTAGGTTCGTCTCCTCACACCTCCTAAGAACTTTCTCTAAATTATTCAAACACAACTCAAAAGAGTCGCCAAAAATCGAAAAATCATCCATGAACACTTCCATAATATCTTCAACATACTCGTTAAAGATGGCTAGCATGAACCTTTGAAATGTGGCGGGCGCATTACATAACCCGAAAGGCATACGTCTATAGGCAAAGGTACCAAATGGGCAAGTAAATGTTGTTTTCTCTTGGTCTTCTGGTGCTATAGGAATTTAAAAGTATCCAGAAAGTCGATCTAGAAAACAATAATAAGAGTGTCCTGATAAGCGTTCTAATATCTGGTCAATGAAAGGAAGAGGGAAATGGTCTTTCCTAGTGGCATCGTTTAATTTCCCATAGTCTATACAGACACGCCAACCTGTTACCGTTCGCGTTGGAATTAATTCATTTTTATCATTTGCTACTACGGTCAGGCCACCCTTCTTAGGAACTACTTGGACAGGACTAACCCATGAACTATCCGAAATAGGATATATAATACCAGCATATTATAACTTTACAATTTCAGCCTTAACTACCTCTTTCATATTAGGATTTAGCCTACGTTGCGGTTGAATAGACGACTTATAGTTTTCTTCCAAAAGAATTTTATGAGTGCAAAAACTAGGATTAATACCCTTTATATCAGATATTTGCCACGCTATTGCACCTCTACATTTCTTCAATACGGTTATCAATTTTTCTTTTTCAAGTTTGGAAAAATTTGAAGATATGATAACTGGGTACGAAGAATTTGCTCCTAAGAACACATACTCAAGATGATCCGGTAATTTTTTAAATTTTACTATTGGTGGATCCTTAGTATTATTCTTAAGAATTTCATGATCTCCTTTAGTAATTAAACTATATTCCGTTGTTCTATTCATAGCAACACAATTTTCTAGAAAGAATAAATGTTCAATAATGTCATCATTTTTATCATCTTCTAGATAATTGTTAGTTATGCAAATTTCTAAAGGATCTTTATAATAAAAATTAGAATTTATAGAAGACATAAAATCATCAATACCATGAGAAAAATAGCAATAATCATCGTTATCTAAGGATTGTTTCATAGTTTTGCCAATTTGAAAAGTGACTTCATCTTCTCCTACTCGCAATACTAATTGACCATCAAAAACATCAATAAGTGCTCTAGATGTAGCTAGAAATGGACGACCTAGTATGAGTGGTACTTCAATATTTTCATCCATATCTAAAATAACAAAATCAGCAGGAAATATAAATTTATCTACCTTAACTAATACATCTTCTACTATTCCTTTAGGATACTTAACCGATCGATCTGCTAATTGAATACTCATTATTGTTGGGCTAAGTTCTCCTAGGCCTAGTTTCAGATATAATTTATAAGGCATTAAATTTATACTTGCTCCTAGATCTGCTAAAGCCTTATTTACTTGTAAATCACCGATTAAGCATGGAATTGAAAATGAACCGGGATCCTTAAGTTTTTGTGGTAATTTATTTTGCAAAATAGCAGAACATTCTTCACTTAATGTTACCAATGATAATTCTTCTATTTTCTTTTTATTAGAAATCAAATCCTTAAGAAATTTTGCATATTTAGGCATTTGAATAATTTCAGAAAAAGGTAAATTAACATGTAATTGCTTAAACATAGATAAAAATTTACCATACTGCGCATCCATGCGCTCCTTGCTATGCTTTGCTGGGTATGGTAATGCTGGTTGGTACTCCATCGGTTGTACATTCATCTCGCTTGGTCCTTCGCAGCTAGACTCCATTTTGGGTGCTTCCTTTGCAGGCCTTGGGTCTTGTAACTCCTTTCCGCTCCTCAATTGAACGGCTTTTGCATGCTCCCTTGGATTTATCTCTGTATTCCCTGGAAGTGTTCCTTGTTGCCTTTCAGAAACCATCCTTGCAAGCTGACCAATCTGATTTTCCAAGTTCCGAATTGAACCCTCTTGATTTCGGAAGGCTACATCGGTAGTTTGCATGAATTTGGTAATCACATCTTCCAATGTAGGCTTCCTTGGTTCCAACTGTGGTTGTTGTCCAAACATGGGCTGCTTCCCTTGATTTCCTTGTCCTCCCCAAGAGAAATTGGGGTGGTTTCGCCATCCAGGATTATATGTAGAGCTATATGGGTTGTTGGCTTGATTGAAAGGTGGCCTAGTATTGTTACCCATATAGTCAACATGCTCTTGAACTTGCGATTCACATCCAGGCATTCCAGTGCATGAAGGGTCCCATTGTTGAGGTGCCATGGAAGGTGATGCTAAGGCAAGGTTGTCCATCTTTTGGTGAAGTTTCTCCACTTGAATTGCTAAGGCGGTGACGACATCTACTTCATAAATTCCTGCAGGCTTGCTAGGCTTTTGTCTTACTGTAGTCCATTGGTAATTGTTCATTGCCATGTCCTCTATCAACTGCTGAGCCGCTTCAGGTGTCTTGTTGTTCAAAGTTCCTCCACTAGCCGCATCAATCATTTGTTTGGTGGCTGGATTTAGACCATTATAGAAGGTCTGAATCTGAAGCCATGAAGGTAGAGCATGGTGGGGACATCTCCTTAACAACTCCTTGAATCGTTCCCATGTGTCGTACAACGATTCAGACTCCAATTGAATGTACGTAGAGATGTCATTCCTTAACTTCGCAGTCTTCGCAGGTGGAAAATACTTCATCAGAAACTTCTCAACCATCATGTCCCAAGTAGTGATCGACCCTCTAGGTAAGGAATTCAACCACTGCTTCACCTTATGCCTTAAAGAAAATGGAAACAATCTCAATCGAATGGCGTCGTTGGAAACACCATTGATCTTGAATGTGTCACATATCTCTAAGAATCCGGCCAAGTGGGTGTTAGGATCCTCATCTTGCAAGCCATCATACTGGACATACTGTTGCACCATTTGTATCACACTAGGCTTCAATTCAAAATTATTGGTAGCTATCGGTGGTCTAACGATGCTCGACCCGGTTCCTTGGAGATTAGGTCTAGCAAAGTCAGACATGGTTTGCTCATTTTGGTTGGCCATGATATCTAAGTTTTCAAGATGATTCTCTCCTTGGTTTACTGTCTCCTCTTCTGATAGTCCGTTTGAAATATCTGTGCTATTAATTCCCATGTCCCTTAAGTTAGTGTTATGGAGAATTCGTTCTGGGTCAGGATGAAATGGTGCTAGCCCAGAATTTCTGCCCCTGGTCATAGACTAACAGACTACAAAAAAAATATTATGCAATATAATTATTCAAATACTAATTTACAACTATAAAAATGAAAATTGGTAGATCAATAAAGATTGGGATTTCAAAATATTGAAAACGAGTCCCCGGCAACGGCGCCAAAAACTTGATGATTTTTCTTGCTAACAAGTAATAACTCAATGTGATTTCATTCTACATTCTGATACAATTATGTAGATGGACTTAACTAGATTGAATTAGCATTCAGGCAAGCGCACCTATCAATCGTAATATATGAGAAATCTACATCTCGTGTCGTATTCCACAGGGTCGTTTCAACTATTCGTACTCACCCACCCTTTATTATCATACCTCTAAACAAAAGTGATATTTAAACTACATTAACCTAACTATGACCAATTGGATAATTCAGTATTGGAGAAATAAATGCGATAAAAACATGAAGCTTCTAAATAATTACATGAACAATTTCATTTATCAGTTCAATTCTAAGCGATCATGACATGAAAAGATTGTTACATTCGTGTAATGTGAAAGTTAATTTTTCATTAAAATTCTCTCTCGAGCAATTACAAATCTAAACCTAAGATAGTAAATTTTCTCTCGAACAATTCACAACACTCAAGTTCGCATTAAGTAAAATACCTTTATTACTACATAAATTCATGGATTTTATTTCTAAATTAACATGAATCCTTTTATTCGTGTTCTAATTTTCCAAACAGAATATCTCTCGATCATAAAGTTTGAATTACAAAGGGAATTATCATCACAATATGAACATACCAAAAGCATTGCAAATAACCAATTTCTCAATCTAGCCAATTGCAAATTGTGTAAGACAAATAAGAAGTTCATAAGGAGGATTAAACTCTTTGTTTGATTACATAAACACAAATAAAATACTACAAATGTAACATAAACAAGATGATACATGATTACTAGAATGTTCAAAGAGAAATTCATGCAAATTAAAACATAAATTGAAGATGAATCATCAAGATAAGGGAAGGATTAAAAGGGATTAATGATTAAATGAAAATACATAGGAATACCCTTCAATCCTCCTTGTCTTGGATGCTCCCCTTCGGCCTCCAGCAGTTCTCCAATCCAGAAAAAATCCAAAAGTTCTAAACAAATTTTTCTACAGGAAATTTATAGTTCCCTTGCAAACAGGTCGGACACGGGGTCGCACACGGCCATTTGCCAGGCTGTGTGGACGGTTCCTAGGCGGTTCCTGGGCGGTTCCCCACAAGAAGGCGTGTCTGGTAGTGGGCCATGTCAGATGACACAGGTATGGACGCGGCCGTGTTCTTCAGACACGGGTTGGTTGGCAGTCGTGTGCAAAGATGACACGGGCAGGCACACGGGCGTGTGCCATACCCGTGTGTGGTTCCATCGTCTGCGCCCAAATTTTTCAGCTCCAGGTGCATAGGACACGGGTAGGCACATGACCGTGTGTCTGGCCGTGTGCACCAAATTTTCGTCCTGTCATCAGCCATGTAGACTTCTAAATACGCTCTTCTATCTATGATGCGACAGTTTCTTTGCTATTATCATGAAATCAACACAAAAGGGGCAGGAAATGGTAGATATGATTACAATTATGATAGTAAAAAGCCTATCATAATCGTACTCATCAACGACCTAGTATGAGTGGTACTTCGACATTTTCATCCATATCTAAAATAACAAAATCAGCAGGAAATATAAATTTATCTACCTTAACTAATACATCTTCTACTATTCCTTTAGGATACTTAACCGATCGATCTGCTAATTGAATACTCATTCTTGTTGGGCTAAGTTCTCCTAGGCCTAGTTTCAGATATAGTTTATAAGACATTAAATTTATACTTGCTCCTAGATCTGCTAAAGCCTTATTTACTTGTAAATCACCGATTAAGCATGGAATTGAAAATGAACCGGGATCCTTAAGTTTTTGTGGCAATTTATTTTGCAAAATAGTAGAACATTCTTCACTTAATGTTACTAATGATAATTCTTCTATTTTCTTTTTATTAGAAATCAAATCCTTAAGAAATTTTGCATATTTAGGCATTTGAATAATTTCAGAAAAAGGTAAATTAACATGTAATTGCTTAAACATAGATAAAAATTTACCATACTGCGCATCCATGCGCTCCTTGTTAAGCTTTGCTGGGTATGGTAATGCTGGTTGGTACTCCATCGGTTGTACGTTCATCTCGCTTGGTCCTTCGCCGCTAGACTCCATTTGGGGTGCTTCTTTTGCAGGACTTGGGTCTTGTAACTCCTTTCCGCTCCTCAATTGAATGGCTTTTGCATGCTCCCTTGGATTTATCTCTGTATTCCCTGGAAGTGTTCCTTGCTGCCTTTCAGAAACCATCCTTGCAAGCTGACCAATCTGATTTTCCAAGTTCCGAATTGAACCCTCTTGATTTCGGAAGGCTACATCGGTAGTTTGCATGAATTTGGTAAGCACATCTTCCAATGTAGGCTTCCTTGGTTCCAACTGTGGTTGTTGACCAAACATGGGCTGCTTCCCTTGATTTCCTTGTCCTCCCCAAGAGAAATTGGGGTGGTTTCGCCATCCAGGATTATATGTAGAGCTATATGGGTTGTTGGCTTGATTGAAAGGTGGTCTAATATTGTTACCCATATAGTCAACATGCTCTTGAACTTGCGGTTCACATCCAGGCATTCCAGTGTATGAAGGGTCCCATTGTTGAGGTGCCATGGAAGGTGATGCTAAGGCAAGGTTGTCCATCTTTTGGTGAAGTTTCTCCACTTGAATAGCTAAGGCGGTGACGACATCTACTTCATAAATTCCTGCGGGCTTGCTAGGCTTTTGTCTTACTGTAGTCCATTGGTAATTGTTCATTGCCATGTCCTCTATCAACTGCTGAGCCGCTTCAGGTGTCTTGTTGTTCAAAGTTCCTCCACTAGCCGCATCAATCATTTGTTTGGTGGCTGGATTTAGACCATTATAGAAGGTCTGAATCTGAAGCCATGAAGGTAGAGCATGGTGGGGACATCTCCTTAACAACTCCTTGAATCGTTCCCATGTGTCGTACAACGATTCAGACTCCAATTGAATGTACGTAGAGATGTCATTCCTTAACTTCGCAGTCTTCGCAGGTGGAAAATACTTCATCAGAAACTTCTCAACCATCATGTACCAAGTAGTGATCGACCCTCTAGGTAAGGAATTCAACCACTGCTTCGCCTTATGCCTTAAAGAAAATGGAAACAATCTCAATCGAATGGCGTCGTTGGAAACACCATTGATCTTGAATGTGTCACATATCTCTAAGAATCCGACCAAGTGGGTGTTAGGATCCTCATCTTGCAAGCCATCATATTGGACATACTGTTGAACCATTTGTATCACACTAGGCTTCAATTCAAAGTTATTGGTAGCTATCGGTGGTCTAACGATGCTCGACCCGGTTCCTTGGAGATTAGGTCTAGCAAAGTCAGACATGGTTTACTCATTTTGGTTGGCCATGGTATCTAAGTTTTCAAGATGATTCTCTCCTTGGTTTACTGTCTCCTCTTCTGATAGTCCGTTTGAATTATCTGTGGTATTAATTCCCACGTCCCTTAAGTTAGTGTTATGGAGAATTCATTCTGGGTCAGGATGAAATGGTGCTAGCCCAGAATTTCTGCCCCTGGTCATAGACTAACAGACTACAAAAAAATATTACGCAATATAATTATTCAAATACTAATTTACAACTATATAAATGAAAATTGGTAGATCAATAAAGATTAGGATTTCAAAATATTGAAAACGATCCCCGGCAACGGCGCCAAAAACTTGATGATTTTTCTTGCTAACAAGTAATAACTCAATGTGATTTCATTCTACATTCTAATACAATTATGTAGATGGACTTAAACTAGATTGAATTACCATTCAGGCAAGCGCACCTATCAATCATAATATATGAGAAATCTACATCTCGTGTCGTATTCCACAGGGTCGTTTCAACTATTCGTACTCACCCTCCCTTTATTATCATACCTCTAAACAAAAGTGATATTTAGACTACATTAACCTAACTATGACCAATTGGATGATTCAGTATTGGAGAAGTAAAAACGATAAAAACATGAAGCTTTTAAATAATTACATGAACAAATTCAGTTATTAGTTCAATTCTAAGCGATCATGACATGAAAAGACTGTTAAATTTGTGCAATGTAAAGGCTAATTTTTCATCAAAATTCTCTCTCGAGCAATTCCAAATCTAAACCTAAGATAGTAAATTTTCTCTCGAATAATTCACAACACTCAAGTTCGCATTAAGTAAAGTACCTTTATTACTACATAAATTCATAAATTTTATCTCTAAATTAACATGAATCCTTTTATTCGTGTTCTAATTTTCCAAACAAAATATCTCTCGATCATAAAGTTTGAATTACAAAGGGAATTATCATCACAATATGAACATACCAAAATCATTGCAAAGAACCAATTTCTCAATCTAGTCAATTGCAAATTTTGTAAAACAAATAAATAATTCATAAGGAGAATTAAACTCTTTGTTTGCAAGCATAAACACAAATAAAATACTACAAATGTAACATAAACAAGGTGATACATGATTACTAGAATGTTCAAAGAGAAGTTCATGCAAATTAAAACATAAATTGAAGATGAATCATCAAGATAAAGGAAGGATTCAAAGGGGTTAATGATTAAATAAAACTACATATGAAATACCCTTCAATCCTCCTTGTCTTGGATGCTCCTCTTCGGCCTCCAGCAGTTCTCCAATCCAGAAAAGATCCAAAAGTTCTAAACAAATTTTTCTACAGGAAATTTATAGTTCCCTTGCAAACAGGTCGGACACGGGGTCGCACAAGGCCATGTGGCAGGCCGTGTGGACGGTTCCTAGGCGGTTCCTGGGCGGTTCCCCACGAGAAGGCGTGTCTGGTCGTGGGCCGTGTCAGATGACACGGGTAGGGACACGGCCGTGTGTTCAGCCGTGTTCCTCAGACACGGGTTGGTCTGCAGTCGTGTGCAAAGATGACACGGGTAGGCACACGGGCGTGTGCCATACCCGTGTGAGGTTCCATCGTCTGTGCCCAAATTCTTCAGCTCCAGGTGCATAGGACACGGGTAGGCACACGGCCGTGTGTCTGGCCATGTGCACCAAATTTTAGTTCTGTCATCAGCCATGTAGACTCCGTGAACTCCTCTGTTTGCTCCGAGACTTTTAGGTCCATTGGTTGGCATTACCGGCAATAGAAAAATGATAGACTTAGTAAATAGTTTATTACAAGAACTGCCAAAGACTTCTAAATACGCTCTTCTATCTATGATACGACAATTTCTTTACTATTATCATGAAATCAACACAAAAAGGGGTAGGAAATAGTAGACATGATTACAATTATGATAGTAAAAAGCCTATCATAATCGTACTCATCAGTTTCTTGAAGTCGTTGCCGATTCCGGAATGGAAGTTTGATGATATTTCAATGGATTTAGTGCACGGGTTGCCGAGATCTCAGCACGGGAATGATTCAACCTGGGTGATTGTAGACCGGTTGATAAAAGTGGCGCACTTCGTTCTGAACAAACGGGACGATTCAGTGGAGAGTTTGGCAAAGCTCTATATGGAGCAGATCGTATGGCTACATGGTGTTCCTCGTAGCATTGTGAGCGATCGGGATGAGCGCTTTACGTCGAATGATTGGAGGCTAATCCATCTGCTGTTGGGTACAAAATTGACGTTCAGTACGACCTTTCATCCTCAAACAGATGGACAAACTGAGAGGACCAATATAACTATGGAAGATATGCTCCGAATGTGCGCCCTGGACTTTGGAAAGAGATGGGAAGATAATCTCTATCTGGTGGAGTTTTCCTACAACAACAGCTACCAAGCGAGCATCAGTATGTCACCGTTTGAAGCTCTGTATGGTCGGAAGTGCCGTACGTCGTTAGCTTAGGCAGAAGCAGGCGAGTCCAAAGTGTATAGGCGTAACGAAGTCGAGGAAGCTAACTCGACGATACTCACTATCCGAGAGAGGCTACTAATAGCCAAGGATCGACAAGCGAAATACTACAATGCCAAGAACCAGAATGTGGAGTTCGCGGGGGGCGACTGAGTCTATTTGAAGATCAAACCCTTCAAAGGCGTGTCCAGGATTCGGCGACTGAAGAAATTAAGTCCGAGATATCTTGGGCCGTTTGAAGTGGTGGAGTGCATTGGGGAAGCTGCATATCGGCTAGCTCTTTCGGCAGACTTGGGTGGATTACATGATGTGTTTCACATCTCGGTACTGCGGAAAGCCGTCAAAGATCCATCTCAAGTGATCGAGACAGATCGTGTGCCGGTGGAGTATGGGATAATGACGAAAGTTTGACCCATTCGGATCGAGGATCGCGTTGATAAACAGTTAAGGAACAAGACAATTGGGGTGGTCAAAGTTCGGTGGGACAATTGCGGCCGTGAAGAGCTAACATGGGAGCGAGAGTAGACCATGCGAGCGGAATTTCCCGAGCTCTTTGTGTAACTGTTATGCAGTGCATGTCAAGTTATATAAATGTTTATGGAATAAAATATGTGTTTGATTTCCTTCCTGTGTGTAAATTTCGAGGACAAAATTTTATAAGGAGGGGAGGGTTGTAACACCACAAATCCCAGGATTGGGAAAAAGGTAGGTGACACGGCCTGGTACACGAGCGTATCCCAGGGCGTGTCCTTCTCGGGTGAGCAGCCGGTGAGTGTTCAACGAAAAATCCGTTTTGCGAAAAATGAGGGAACATGACCTCTGACACGGGTGTGTCAGAGGCCGTGTCCTCCTTTGCTCGATGAACTTGGTTCGACGAAGTTAAGCTGGGGGCGTGTCTGCTGCCGTGTAAGGGCACACGGCCGGTGACACGGGTGTGTCACAGGCCGTGTCCTTTACTGGACGTGCCCATGGAATTTTAGCCCTGGTAAACATGGGCAGGACACGGTCGTGTCTTGGGGTACATGGCCTGTGACACGGGCATGTCACTGGCCGTGTCCCAATCGGTTTTATTTGGTTTTGTGCATCCTGAAGTACACGGCCACAGACATGGGCGTGTCTGAAGGCGTGTCGGGTGACACAGCCTGTGACACGGGCGTGTCACATGGCCGTGTACTAGTCTAGATGAGTCGGTTGTGTGCCTCTTAAGGTACACGGCCTGTGACACGGGTGTGTCACAGGCCGTGTTAGGCAAAATTTAGCCTTTTGTTGCAAAATCGTGGCTGTCCATTTTCTCAGCTGGGATTTGATGGCTCAGAGTCCTCCCTGTTTCCTTAAGGCCGAGGATGAGAATGAAATCCTCATTTGCCTTTGGCCATCCTCTTTCTAAAAATCTAGAGAGAGAGAGAGAGGAATAAGGAGGAGGAGGAGAGCCGGCCACCGGTGGAGCTGCAGAGTTCCATTTCGAGATCCGAGGCTAGCATTGTGGATGCAAAGACGCTGCGGTCCTTTCCAGCCGGCTAAAAGTCCATGGCTCCGAAGCAATCTTCAAGGGTAATGATCTTTATTCGTAGCAATGTGAAGGCTTCTGTTTTGGCATATGCATGGGATACCCACACCAGAGGGTGGCTTGTGAAGGAATTCCTTTGGGTTGATTCATGGAATCCCCAATAGTTTGGCATATAGATCCGAAAATGGAGTACGGGATACGCATGTTGTCTGAAGCCCATCTGGACAGGTTGGTCTGGATTGGTGACGTTGCACATACACACCAGAGAATACTCCGTGATTAAACGTGTAGTTTTAGGAGTCGACGGGTTGACCTGTGAAGGGCAGTAGCAGGAAGTATTGGAGTGGTAGTCCAGAAAAATACCCTTGTGATGCTTGTGATGCTGACTGGGTTGTACCTGTGAAGGATAGTAGCAGGAAGTACTTGATTGGAAGTCTAGGAAATACCCTTGTAATGTTTGGTTTTCATGGGTTGTGCCTGTGAAGGGTAGTAGCAGGAAGTACTGGATTTGAGATCCAGGAAAATACACATGATACTTGTGATGTTTACTGGGTTGTGCTTGTTAAGGGTAGTCGTAGGAAGTACTGGTACGAAAGTCCAGGAAAGACACACTAATGCTTATGATACTGAATGGGTGGTGTCTGTGAAGGGTAGTAACAGCAAGTACTGGTGTACATAGGAAAACACCCAGGCTTTATGCCAAATAGGTAAGGTGAAACCGACCCGCGCCTTTTGAGCCACGAGTACGCTGTACTCGGTGATGGTAAGGCGACTTGAGCAATGGGGGGTGGATGATCCGACCTGCATTATGTCCGTCCGACGTGAGACCTGAAAGTGTGGACTATTGGAGCGCATAGCGAGAGTCTTAGGCCTGCGCGCCACGATACCATGGGGGGCCACGGGCCAATCCCGGGTCATTAAGACTAAAATCTCCAACTGCACGCCATGGAGTAAATGCTCAACTTTTACCGTTGGGTTTCAGCCCTGATACAGTGGTGTGACCCTGGTTCGTCGGTATACCAAGAATGTGTCGTGAGTGCACGGATCGTCGAGCCGCGTGCCTGACAGTTGTGATGGAATGTTTGTGCGTGAGTGCACAATATGTGATGAATATATATATGCATATGAATTGCTATGCCTGCAGGGAAGGAATGCCACTGCCCCGAAAAAGGGGTAGGGTCGTTATAATTTGGTCAGTTGAATGCTGACCGTTGCCTTGTTTTCCACCGTTGGGTGGGCTGTCCCTATGCAGGTGCTGGAGAACCAAGCGGGGCATATAAAGATTGAAGTCCATGTTGTTGTTGTTGTTGTTGCTGCTACTAGCCCTTGAAGGCTAAGCTTAAAATGCTGTCTTCTTATATGTGGCCGGCCTGTGCGCCAATGTTTGGGAGCCACTGTTATAAAAGGACTTGGCAGTATTAGAAGGACCACTCATAATGTTAATACTCATACGGGGAGTGTTCTAATACGAGACCAAGGACCCAAACGTGTTTGGGTTCCTAAGGCAAACTGATTATGATTACAGGTATATCCAAAGGCCACCAAAACGCCTATCTGGTATTTGGACAGTGGATGCTCTCGACACATGACCGGGGCAAGAAGCCTACTTCAGAATTACTCTCCAGTCTTGAAGGGACCAAAGGTCATATTTGGAGGTTTAGACCAAGGAATCACGATAGGCTATGGTACGATCACTAACGGTAGTGTATCCTTCTTAGATGTAGCTTATGTTGAAGGATTGGAACACAATCTTATAAGTATAATCCAACTCTGCGATAAAGGATACATAGTTGAATTTCATGCTGATAAGTGCTTGATAAAATCCGTTAACAATATGAAAACGATTCTATCCGGCACTCGAAGCAGAAAAATATTTTGTTTAAATTTCATTTGTATAGAATCTTCTACACCAGCGTGCTTTTTAGAAAAAGATAGTGCATCTCTTGGTGACCAATGACACAAGAGATTAGCACATATTAATTCCAAAACTATTAATAAATTATTTTCACTGAATTTAGTATGTGATGCCCTAAATGTCAACTACGTCAAAAATAGGCCTTGTCATGCATGCGTAAAAGGCAAGCAAACAAGAGCTACCTTTAAAAGCGTTATTGGCAAAGATTCTAATAGATGTCTCCATCTACTCCATATGGAGTTGTTTGGTCCACTGCAAGTTAGAAGCTTGGGAGGTAAGGATTATACGTTGGTAATTGTTGATGATTACTCGCACTTTGCGTGGGTGTTCTTTCTGAAACACAAGTTAGATACCTTCGACATCTCTACTAATTTTTTCAGGCAAGTCCAGAATGAATACAACTGTTCTGTAATCAAAATTAGAAGTGACAATGGAACATAATTCAAGTCTGGGGCCATGACAGAACTCTGTGAAAGCTTGGGTATCTTTCATAAGTTTTCCTCGCCTCGTACTCCACAACAGAACGTAGTGGCTGAGAGAAGGAATAGAACACTCATAGAGGCCTGTAGGACCATGTTGAGTGATGCCTCACTTCCAGAATACTTTTGGGCTGAAGCCATCAACACTGCATGTCACGTGCAAAATCGAGCACTAATTAACAAATACCACAATAAGACATCTTACGAACTTCTAAAGGGCAGGAAACCGACTGTTTCATATTTTGGAATTTTTGGTTGTAAGTGCTTCGTGCTTAACAATGGCAAGTATCATACTACCAAGTTTAGCGAAAAGAGTTTTGAATGTATTTTTGTAGGATACAGTAGCCACAGTAAGACATACAAAATATTTAATAGAAAAACTCTGGTTGTATAAGAATCAATACATGTTGTATTTGATGAGACGAGCTTGCTGTAAGGCAACTCTTCTAGTGTGCTCATTGAAGATGTAGGTACAAAGTTGAAAGAACTTAGCTTGGATGAACCGTCTGAAGAAAAAGGCGAAAAGTTCATCAAGATCACCACTCCAACCCCTATTGGAGAGGATAATGATCAATATAAAGAAAGTGTCCAAGTTGATGAAGTCACTCCTGTGATTGAAGACAATCCAGATGCAAGGACCCTAGAGCTCAGACATCTGAAGGATCACCCCATGGACCAGATCATTGGAGATCCCCAGGAAGGTGTCAGAACTCATAGAGGTACAACTAACGAGAATTTATACTTGAGTTTTCTCTAACAGGTTGAACCAAAGAAGTTTGAGGAAGCAAACTCAGACGCATCTTGGATAATGACGATGGAAGAAGATATAAATCAGTTCAAGCGCTGCCAAGTATGGAAACTTATTCCAAGACCCAAAGGTAAGAATGTCATTGAGACAAAATGGGTCTACCGAAACAATATGGATGAGGATGGAACAATCATAAAGAACAAGGCCAGACTCATCGCCAAAGGATATCGTCAAGAAGAAGGAATCAACTTCGACCAGACGTACGCTCCAGTGGTAAGGCTGGAGGCAATAAGGTTATTCCTAGCATATGCTGCTCTTAAGGGCTTCATCGTCTATCAAATGGACGTGAAGTCTGCCTTCCTTAATGGTGACATAAAGGAAGAGGTGTATGTGGAACAACCTCCAGGTTTCGTTGATTCTAACTTTCCTGATTACGTTTACTTATTGTATAAACCTTTATATGGTCTGAAACAAGCTCCTTGAGCTTGGTATGAGATGCTATCTAGCTTTCTACTTGAGAACAAGTTCACAAGTGAAAAGATAGATAACACATTATTTCTTAGGGAAATAAAAGGCAAGAGTTTGCTAGTGCAAATCTATGTCGACGACATTATTTTTGGCTCTACTGACGACAACCTCTGTAAGAAGTTTTCAAAACTTATGCAAGGGAAGTTTGAAATGAGCATTATGGGCGAGCTTAAGTATTTATTAGGGCTTCAAGTGAAAAAAATCTGAAGATGGAATTTTCATCTCGTAGACTAAGTTCACCAAAGAGCTAATTAAGAAATTCAGAATGGAGAATGCAACCTCGATGAGGACTCCAATGGGTTCATCTATGTCTCTGGACAAGGATGAAAAAGGGAAACCTTTTGATGAAACCAAGTACAAAAGAATAATTGGATCCTTGCTCTACCTTACTTCCAGTAGACCTGACATAATGTTTTCAGCATGTGTATGTGATAGATTTCAGGTGAACTCTAAGGAATCTCACTACGCTACTGCCAAGATGATTTTGAGATACCTTAAAGGTACACCAAATCTTGGCTTATGGTACCCAAGAAGTAATGATAGCGAGCTAATTGGTTTTTCAGATGCAGATTTTGCAGGTAGCAAGGACGACAGGAAAAGCACTTCCGGGAGTTGCCAATTCCTTGGAAGAAGGCTTATCTCATAGAGTTGCAAGAAGCAGAACTGTGTTGCAATCTGAACAGCTGAGTCAGATTATATCTTTGCAGGCAGTTGTTGTGCACAACTACTATGGATAAAGAATCAATTTGAAGATTACAATATGAAGTTTCAGAACATTCCATTGTTTTGCGACTCTTCCAGCGCAATTGCAATAGCCAACAACCCAGTCTCGCACAGTCGGACAAAGAACATAGAGCTGAGGTATCATTTCATCCGGGAGCATGTGGAGCATGGGGACATATATCTACAATATGTCTCTACAAACAGGCATATTGCAGACATTTTCACGAAGCCGCTGGACGAGACCAAGTTCTCGTTCTTCAAAACAGAACTTGGAATGCTCAACAAAGAAGATTAGAGAAGATGGACTCACAAGAAGGCTCAGAGATCAAGAAACCAATCAAAAGTTTGGATAATACAAATTTCTAACTTTTTGACTCGAGTAAGAAGCAAACTACACGAGTAAGAAAATGACCTACTCGAGTAATCCACTTGACCTACTCGAGTACCTTATCAGCCACTAGAGTAACCTACTCGACTAGCAGAATGACTTACTCGAGTAATAAAACTTCACTCAAGTACTTCAGCATAACTACTCGAGTACTTCCAGACATCTACTCGAGTACTTCCCGACATCACTCGAGTACTTCTAGCTGTATCTACTCGAGTACCTCCATATCTTCACTCGAGTACTATCAAGTCTCTCGAGTATCTGGCAGAATTTTTTGTTGGATCCCTTGTTTGATTTGGGCTAGAATCACTAATTATGATGTTTGACCCACCTTATATAGCCAGGGTCATGTCTTTGTGTCTTAGAGTTTAGGCTAAGTCCGTAGAAACAACCACACAAGGACTAGCCAACAGAAGACAGCAGAAGACTCAAAACTTAGAAGAAAATCAAGTTCAGAAAAGTGAGTTCGACGTTCGTTGAACTCAGCTCGACGAAAGTCGTGCTCCGCTCGACGAACTCAGAGTAAATTATCTGAGTTTAGCTCGATGATATTCGAGCTCATGTCAATGATTTCTGGAAGCTCAACTTCAACACATTAAGGCTCTGTTTGGGAGGACTTATTTTCACCGGTCAAGCGGTCATGACCGCATGAACGAGGACTTAATTAAGGTCCGATTCATGCGGTCGTGACCGCTTGACCGGTAAAAATAAGTCCCCCCAAACGGAGCCTAAGTCCAGAATCCTTGCTCTGAACTCAGGTCAACGAATTTGCATTATCAGCCCGACGAACTTAGAGCACAGAAATGGGAAGTTCTTTACAGAAAGCAGTTAGCTGATCTCATGTCGACGAACTTAGTTCTCAGCTCGACGAACATGGATCCCTAGGTCGACGAACAAGATTTCTCAGCTCGACGAACTTTGGACTCAGTTCGACAAAATCTGTTTTTTGCTCGACGAATTCTATGCAGTTCCAGACTTGGATTTTTCCTTCTTTTGTCCTTATTTTATTGCAGTAATTCCTGAATAATCAGTGCTTAATATTCTCTGAATATAACTGTTAGAAGAAACATTGATTATGATATTCATCAGGATTATTGCTTGCCACTTTTCAATAAGACAGTTGGGGAAATCCATTAATGCAGATATTCTATCCAGCCGTATTACATTCTCCAGGCCATCAGCAATTAATGCAAAAAAGAATTCAAAAATTCAAAGGAGAAATTCGACTGATCATATAAAAGAGATTTTCTCTCTTTTCAACAACAAGACAGTCCAGATCAAAAAGAGAATACAAGGCACACCGAGAAGATTAATAATAATAACATTCTAATCCTTCTCTGTGCAGAAAACAATCTTGTTTTTCACCTTGACATTGCTGAAGAAGAAGACGAACATTCATTCTAAATCAAGAGTCTTCTTCAATCTTCACTCCAGGATTCTTCAAGGACAACAAACTTCTATCAGTCAAGAAGTTCCTGGATCTGTTCAAATCAAGGCTGAAGATAGATGACCTACATCCTGAACAAAGCTCCAATCTTCCTAAACAATTCAATATCTCAGGGGGAGCTTTGACAACATCAAGATCCACTTATCTTCTTAGTTGTTTTGAGAAAGAGAAAACACCATAAATCTCTCACCCCCTCACTTTACAAAGGGTTCTTTAACTCCCTTCAAAAGTTATTCTTTGGTCGCAAGTCTCCTGATCAAAAGACTTGGGTTGGTTTTGAGCACTTGATCAAAAGCTCATTGGTAGCAGTCACCTGATCAAACCCTGCTAGTGGATTCCAATAGGGTGGTAGAAGAGTGGATGTACCCAGGTTGGGGAACCACTATAAAAGTTCTTGTGTTGTCTGCTTGCCCTATTTCTTTTTGTTCTTGTTGTGCCTGTGTTAGTTTAGTTTTGTTATGACTGTGTTAGATTAGTTTACCTTAGGCTGTCCTTTTTCTTATAGTAAATATTAGTATCTATTATTTGCTCTACTATGAAAAGTTATAAATAGCAAAAAGTTTTTAAGATATACTCTATTCACCCCTCTAGAGTATATCAGGTCTAACCCTCACTTTCAATTAATATCAGAGCAGTGTTTCTTTGGTTGTACAAGCTAACCCTTGAACCAAAAGATCCTGTGTTAGATTTGACCATTTATTTCTCTTAGGATTATTGTCACAGCATGACACAGAACAAGGATTATACAAGCACCAGACCTCTAGTGTGCAACTTGAATTAGTTTGCCATCTGGATGGCAAGAATTAAACTTTATATAATTCCATTGATGAGGACATCTACAACTATATTTTGACAGCTACTCCTCAACCAACTGCATCTACATCTACATTAACATCAAGCACACATGTTGTTCCACCACCTGAGTGGACATATGCTCAGAAAAAGGCCAAGATTGCTGATGCAAAGGCCATGAATATTCTGGCTCAGACTATGTCTGATGACATCTTCCAAAAGGTGGCTGAATGCACATCAGCCAAGGCTATTTGGGACTCTCCTAACCAGATGGTAGCTGGCTCTGCTGATGAGAGGAAAGATAGAAGATCAACTCTCATCTCCCAGTATGAGAACTTGAAGAAGGATGAGTCAGAGTTTGTTGCTGACATGTACAACAGATTGAGCTCAATAATCAATGAGCTGAAGACTTTAGACAAGGACATCACTCTTACTGAAGTGAATGATAAGATTCTCATGTGCTTCCCAAGCTCATGGGATTCCAGGATCTGGACAATCAAGGAGGCCAGGAGTTTAAATGAGATTTCCATAGAATCTCTATTGGGAAAGCTCAAATCTTATGAGCAGCTGATAAAGTCTAGAGAAGCTGCAGAACAAAGGACTCCTCTACTAGCAAGAAAGGAGCAAAATATAACATTCAAGGCTACTGAAGGGACAGAAGCTTCAACAGTTAATGAAGAACTAATGAGTCTCTTTGCCAAGAGATTCTACAAAATGGCAAGAAAAGACTTCAGGAGAAAATCATCCAGGCAGGATGATAAGCCCAGGTATGATAAAACTCCTACTAAAGATGTAGTGTGTTTTGGGTGCAGGAAACCTAGACACTTTATCTTAGAGTGTCCAGAGAATCAGAAGAAAGAAAGAAGAAGAGAGAAGGACTACAGAAGACAACAATCCAACATGCCATCCTCCAGCAAACAAAAAAAAAGGAGAAGGGCTTTTTTGCTGATACCTGGAGTGACACAGAAGATGAATCCACATCTTCCAGTTCCTGTGAAGAGGAAGAATAGGCAAAGGCCAAGGAAGTCTGCCTCATGGCCATCAATGCCTCTAGCAGCCCATCAGATGATGAAGAAGAATTTGATAATGAAGAAGCTTCAGAATTAGAAGCTGATCAGGTACTATCATCATTTGACTATAATTCTGATAGTTTCAAAATTGAATTTAAAACCATGTGTATTGACTTAATTAAATATGAAAAAGAAATCAAAATGCTTAGGGAAAGACTAACTAATCTAGAAAATTTAATTTCTGAAAATACTAAATTAAAAGTTAAGCTAACCCTAGCAAATGAACAAATTATGTCTTTAAGATCTGAACTGACTGAGGCAAGGAAACTTGAAGAATCCCTGAATGGGAGAAGCATCAAGTTGATGGACATCACTAGCACATTGAATGCCAGACTTAATGGCAAGCTGGGCTTAGGTGCTTCATCAAGCCTACCCCCACTCATTCAGAAAAACATATTAACCACCCCAATAAAATTTGTGTCTGAAAAGGATAAGGAGAGAGTAGAAGATAACAATCTTAATCAAACTAAAATTACACACAAGAATAAGAAAAGAAGAAAGAATAGAAAAAATGATAATCAGAATAATGTTCAGCAGTTTTCGTCGAACTCTGGTTGATGAAACATGTACAGTTCATCGAACTCTGGTTGACGAAACATGTACAGTTCATCGAACTCAAGTCGACAAACTCCAAACGCAGATTTATATTATAATAATTCGTTGAACTGCGATCAACAAAACCAGTATGGTTCGTCGACCAGAGATCGACGATTTTGGGGCTCAGAAAATGACATCTTTCATTCTCTGAATGAAGTTTGACGAACTCATCCCAATTCGTCGACCTCAGTTCGATGAACATACTAGAGTTCGTCGATCCTAGGTCATTATTACAGAAACTCTAACAGAAACTTTAATAACGATCTTAACCAACCTAGGGAGAATATCAACCCACTCACCCAATGGATAATTCCTCCCAGAAGATTTCACCCCTTAGGATATAAAAGTCAACCTGAATGTTA
This sequence comes from Platanthera guangdongensis, assembly GCA_039583875.1. Classification (NCBI taxonomy): domain Eukaryota; kingdom Viridiplantae; phylum Streptophyta; class Magnoliopsida; order Asparagales; family Orchidaceae; genus Platanthera; species Platanthera guangdongensis. Next base: position 56,290,357 of record CM077154.1, read on the forward strand.
TTACATTTCAAGTTTTTCTTATAAAAAGAAACAAGGACCCAAGGTGACCTGAGTCAAAAACATCTAACTTATTTCCTTGCAGGTGAAGAACTATCCTATCAATCAAAATAAGTGGTATCTGGATAGTGGGTGCTCAAAGCACATGACTGGATGCAAGGATAGCCTAATCAATTTCAAGGCAAAGCTTGGTCCAAGAGTGATCCTTGGAGACTCCAGTTTTGGACAAACTGAAGGCTATGGAGACTTTAATGGTAGAGCTGTCACTTTCAGAAAAGTGGCATATGTAAATGGTCTCAAATATAACCTAATATCCATAAGTCAGTTATGTGATGCATGTTATCGGGTTTGCTTTACTAATTCAAAATGTATTATTTCTTCAAACAACCAAACTGTTTTAACAGGTTGTAGACAAGAGAATATATATCTAGTAAACTTTAACTCTGCTAGCTCAGAACTATGCTTATTCAACCAAGTTAGTAATAACAATATTCTTTGGCATAAGAGACTAGATCATGTTAACCTTAAGAACATTACTAAGCTATCTAGGGACAACCTTGTCAGAGGATTGCCTTCTGGACCCTACAATAAGGAAAGCCTATGCAAGGCTTGTCAAGAAGGCAAGCAAACTAAAAATATCTTTAAGTCAATTAATAAGAGTGACTCACCTAAGATTCTGTACTTGCTACATATGGATATCTTTGGACCCATTGCTGTACAAAGCTTAGGAGGGAAGTCTTACACTCTAGTTATTGTAGATGACTTCTCTAGATTCTCTTGGGTGTTCTTCTTGAGACACAAGTCAGATAACTTTAAAGTCCTTACAGACTTTCTTAAGAGCATAAGGATTGAGTATTCTACTCCAGTTGTATTGATCAGAAGTGATCATGGTACTAAGTTTGAATCTCTTCCCATGCAAAGATTCTGTGAGGAGGAATGTATCAGATATTGTTTCTATGCTCCTAGAACTCCTCAACAAAATAGAGTAGCAGAAAGGAAAAATAGGACCCTTATTGAATCCGCAGGAACATTGCTTGCAGATGCACACATGCCCCTATCATTTTGGGTAGAGGCTATGAGCACAGCAAACTATGTGCTGAATAGGAGTTTGATACACAAACTTAAGGGTAAGACCCCCTATGAATTACTCAAATGGAAGAAACCTAAAATTGATTACTTTAGAATTTTTGGGTGTAGATGTTTCATTCATAACAACAATAAGAAACACATTAGAAAATTTGAAGCTAAAGCTGCAGAGAGAATTTTTCTTGGATATTCCCAAGTTAGCAAGACTTATAGGGTTTTCAATAAATCATCCTTAAAAATGGAAGAATCTGTACATATTTCTTTTGATGAAGCGAACATGTATTATAAGGAGAAGGACTCTTCTACCTCAGATCTTTTGTAGGTACTCACTTGTGTAAGAAAATGGATGAACTAAACCTTACACCAAAGGTCATATCACATCCTCCTCCACAAGCTGATAAGGACAGTGAATAAGAATTTTTCGAAGTGATTGAACCTCCTCCAACAGAAGATATTACTCCACAAGAGGAGTTAACTCTAAATACTGTTACTGAACCAACTCCACCCACTGAACTTGTGACACTGAGGGATCACCATAGATCTCAAGTGATTGGGGACATGTCAGTTGGTGTACAGACAAGGCATCAACTCAATCAAGATGTGATGCATGCTTGTTTTCTCTCTCAAGTAGAGCCTTAATCCATAAATGATGCAGAGCAAGAAACCCACTAGTTCATTGCAATGCAAGAGGAGCTCAATCAATTTGAGAGATGCAGAATTTGGTACTTAGTTCCAAGGCCCAAGGGCTATCCAGTAATTGGAAGCAAATGGGTATTCAGAAACAAACTTGATTCCCATGGTGTAATTGTGAGAAACAAGGCTAGGCTTGTTGCTTAAGGTTATATGCAAGTGGAAGGAATTGACTATGATCAAACTTTTGCACCAGTTGCAAGACTGGAGACAATCAGGATTTTTCTTGCATATACTGCCTACAAGAAGTTTAAAGTCTATCAAATGGATGTCAAGAGTGCCTTTCTGAATGGAGAACTTAAAGAAGAGGTTTATGTTGAACAACCTCCAGGTTTCATCTCTCCAACTTATCCTTCATATGTCTTTAGATTACATAAAGCTCTTTATGGTTTAAAGCAAGCTCCAAGAGCTTGGTATGAGACCTTAGCTAGCTTCTTGATAGAGCATAAATTTACTAGTGGTATTGTAGATAAGACATTATTCACTAGGCGCCATAAGGATGAAATATTGTTAGTACAAATTTATGTAGATGATATTATATTTGGGTCTACAGATTCCAAACTATGCAAGAGATTTTCTGACCTCATGCATTCAAAGTTTGAAATGAGTAGCATGGGTGAGCTCTCCTACTTCCTTGGTCTCCAAGTGAAGCAGCTACCTGATAGCATCTTCATATACCAGGCTAAGTATGCTAAGGAGCTTCTCAAAAAGTTTGGGATGGCTGATGCCTCAGCAAAGAAAACACCCATGGCCACTAATGCTGTAATAGACTCTGATGAACATGGGAAACCTGTTGATCAGAGATTATATAGGGGCATTGTTGGATCCCTACTGTACCTTACAGCAAGCAGACCTGACATAATGTTTGCTACATGTCTTTGTGCTAGGTTCCAAGTAAACCTTAAAGAATCTCATCTAGTTTTCTTAAAAAAAAATTTGAGGTATATAAAAAGTTATCCTAGTCTAGGACTCTGGTATCCTACTGAGTCAGAGTTTGAGTTAACTGGATACTCAGATGCTGACTTTGCTGGATACAGAGTAGACATAAAAAGTACCTCAGGAACAAATCAGTTCCTTGGTATGAGATTAGACTCATGATTTATCAAGAAGCAGTCATCTATGTCTACATCAACTGCTGAAGCAGAATATATAGCTGCTGGCAGTTGCTATTCCCAGATGTTGTGGATTCAGAAATAACTCCAGGACTATGGGTTTAACTTAAATAATTCAACTCTATTATGTGACAACACAAGTGTTATATTCATAGTACAAAATCCAGTCCATCACAGTAGGACCAAGCATATAGACAGTAGACATCATTTAATAAGAGAGTGTGTAGACAAAAATAAAATTAATCTTGTCTATATCTACACTGATTTACAAAGGGCAGATATCTTCACCAAACCTTTGGATGAAAGGAATCATCTGTTCTTCATAAATCAGCTTGGTATGATAAATGGAGAAGACTTAATTTGATTTCTGTCTATGGTCGACGAATTTTTCAAAGTTCGTCGAACGGAGATCGACGAACTGTGAAAAGTTCTAGAGACATTCATCGAACAGAGTTCGATGAACTCTTTGTGAGTGAAGCTATTTTCGTCGAACTGAGATCGCCGAATTTGCTTCAGAAATCTTTCGTCGAACGGAGCTTGACAAAATGTTTTCATATCTTCTGACAGAGATCGACGAATTCTTTTGACCATCAAATATTTTGTCGACCTCAGCTCGAAGAATTTTTAATTTCTCGCCGAGCGGAGTTTATCGATTCATATTCTGAAAAATAGACCTTATATCTAGGTTTTTCTACAACCTCCGTCCCGCGCTTTTAGTTCCCTTTGCACTTGATCTCTGTTTTTCTCTTGCAGGCGAACTCATGGCGATTCCAGCAGGCGTTCTTGGAGCGATGAAATTTGATACAGGCTTTGATATCGACTTCGAGTTGTTCCAACACTCTGATCCCATCTTCCTGGAAATTCTGCAATTGCTTGAAGATCAACATTTGAAGCATCTGATGACCATAAGAATAAAGATAGCTGGTGCAGAAATACGAGAATGGGTTTACACCTCCTCCTCCCCAGATGAGAATACCATGACGGGAACCATATCGGGTAATGAAATATCCCATACCCCCGCTGTCTTAACAGATATTTTCAGATTGGTTAATGGTGAATAAGAACTAGAGACCGACAGTGATGAATTTGACGAGATGTTGACTAAGGTGGGCTATTCTGGAAACACACCCAACAAACTGCTAAAGAAACATTTGTCTGCTGAATACAAGTTTCTAGCAGATGTCGTTGGCAAGGTACTGCTAGGAAAACACACAGCCCAATGACTACATCACTAGGCATCAATTCCTGGTGATGTGTGCTGTTGTACATAAGAAGCCTGTGAACTGGGCTAGGATTCTGTTTGAGATGATCAGGAAGAGAAACACCAAGAAAGAGGTGTGCTTTGGATGGATTCTGGGAATCTTCCTTCAAGCCAAGGCTGCTGAATCTCTGGTCACACCGACCTTATTCATTAATGCCTCCAAGAGGATTACTTGTGCCCTCTTTGGCAGGTGGGAGAGGACTATCACCAAGCCATCCAAGGCTCCCTCCTCTTCCTCCAGAACGTCTGAGAGTACAAGGGCTGTTCCAGACACTCCCCACCCTATTGAAGATGTTCCACCTCCACCTCCTCCAGCCTCCCCAATTCATCTCTCCTCACCAGCTCAGACCACAGTCCATACTCCTACACCTCCATCATATCTAGTGTGTAACGCCCCAAAAATCGTAATCGAGCTGGTCACGTCCTAAGAAATCTTTGGTGTCTGTATAGGGTACACGACCTGGTATACGGGCATGTCCAAGGCCGTGTGGTTCTCTGTGTTGACCGGAGATGTCCAGAGACAGACATGACAGGAAACATGGTAGAGTGGCACGAGAGTGTCAACTGACACGGGCGTGTGCCTACCCGTGTCACCACCCGTGTTCCCAAGAGTCGTGTCGGTTGGCGTGGCGGTGATGCGCTCGCGAACAGACTCTTACTGTGGTTGGTTCGGTGAGTCGATCGCCGCGGGCGTGCTACATGAGGCAAGTGCACCTATCGCAAGAAGTACTCGATATTCGGGGGAATACCGAGGTCATATTGTTCTCGGGGTCATGTTGACTATTCTTACTGCTCCGGGAGGACTATTAATTTACTGAAAGTAAGGTGGATTTTTTTAATTAAGTAAAGACAAAAAAAGTAAAGGAGCGAAAAAATGATTTAGAAAATGTTCGATGAAGGGTTAACGCTCGACATCGAATCAGATTAAAACTAAAATAATTTTTAATAATTATAGGACTTGGTTTTCAAATTAATAAAAGGCAACTTGGCCGTGGAGGTTCCACAAATGTGAGCTCACCTAGCTATAGGGATATCACTCACCTGAACGTTAAAACTATTCGACAGAACGTTAGTCCGACGAAGGATTCCTCTTAACGCCCGCTTTATGCTAAGAACCCCGCTATTGGGTGGGGAACCCAATCCGGTAGAATTACGCTTGTCCTCTCTCGAGGGTATGCACGCAACTCTATTTACCCAGGGGTGATCTGTCCATACGCACGGCCTCTCGGCTAGCTAGTGTATGAATAACGGAAATAGGGCCCACACATCGATTTGTGGTCCTACGCGTCGTTAACCCAGGGTAAACCTTAAGTGCTAAAATTAAAATGAAAATAAAGAGCTTCAATTATTACAAATCATTTTAAATGTCCCAATGCTCTTCGATGCCGAGGCTAATAGCGATTAGGCACACATCGGTATGGGGATGGCTTTATAATTTAATGAGGCGCGAGTTCGAAATTAAACGCTAAATGATTATAAGAAGAGGACATAAAAAACAAACATTTAGAAAGCTGAAAAGTTAGCTAAAACAAGAACTCACGCACACTCCAAATTATAAATAAAACAGAAACTAAGTTACACATAAAAGAAATTTGCATAATTGAAATTGCAAGTCCCACTCAAACGAGTGGGGGCGGGAAATAAAAGCTAAAAATTGCAAGTCCTACTCAAACGAGTGAGACTAAAATGAAAGCGAGTCCTACTCAAACGAGTAGGCGAAAATAAATGCGAGTACAAGTCCTACTCAAACGAGTAGTAGGGAAATAAAGTCCGTCCATTTAACTCAAGTGAGTAGGCGGAAAAATAAAGAAAGAAAATTACAAGTCCTACTCAAACGAGTAGGCGGGAAATGAAAATGATGTGCCATTTAACTCTTAACGAGTAGGCGGAAATAAATGCACACAAACACACACACTCTATATGAATTGAAGGAAAGCAATAAAACTAACTCCTACACACACACACTCTACATAATTAAAGAAAACGATAAAATAAAGCACGAAAAATTAAGCATGAAAAACTAACACCTACACTCACACACTCTACATAATTTGAACAAAGCATCAAAACATTATTCTCATACACTCACACACACAAATTAAAAGCAAAATGAAAGTTACCTAAAAAGTAAAACATTTACTTTTTCATGCTTAGGTTTTGCCAAAAACAAATAAAAAGAACAAAATGAAATTTTTAGAGAACAAAAGTTTTTTCAAAATAAATTAAAAACCAAAGTTCTTGGAAAATTAAAATTACAAGATTTTCATTCTTATGTTTTCATAAAAGTGATAAAAAAAGTGAAGAAGAAAATAAAAAGAACAAAAAAAAGGTTTTACAATCCTACAAAAAAAACTAAGAAAAGAAAATAAAATTAACTTTCAAATCTCTTTTATAAATACATAAGTATGAAATAATTAAAAAAAACATTAAGGAAGAACATGTTGAAGATGAGATAACCACATCATACAATGCTTGGAAATGAAATCTACTACAAAACCTATCATGGAGTCAAGTTAAAAACATGACTATTAAACATGTTACACTCATACACACACACACACACACTTTTCATAAAAAGAAAAACAAAGGTGAAACTAAGGATAAAATGAGAAGAAAAGTGGGCACAAGAGTTCATTCCAAAGCCAAATAAGAAGAGAAAAAAAAACATTTTTATTGATTAAAGGAAACTATTACAAGCTATTACAAAGCTAAAGCTAAAGCAAAAACAAACATGAAAGAAAAGGGGGAGAAATCTCCTTACATAGCAAGGGAATCACGGATGCAACCCACAAAACACATAAAAAGTGGCTCAAAAATGTGAACCCTTGGACCTTACAGAAATGGGCAATTTATAGGCAAAAAATTCTAAGTACATGCCCTCCGACACGGGCATGTCTGGGGGGCGTGTCACTACTATTCATGATGGCAGCCGACGATTTGACAGGAAAGTTGACTTCGGGCTGAGTTCGAGGATGTCATGCCCCAGGTCACGGGTGTGACGCTGGGCGTGTTGGGGAGGTAGAACCGGGCGCGGGTTGCGTCAAAAGTCTTCGACATCATCTTGTCGGGCCAGTTGGTGAAGTCATGCCCACGATCACGGGCGTGACGCTGGGCGTGTTGGTTGGTGTCGACACTCGACAATCGTCGAGCGGAAAGTGTCGAGATGAAATCATCGAGCTGAGATTGAGTCACGCCCTAGGTCACGGGCGTGACTTTGGGCGTGTCTCGGGTTCGACGATCGTTGAACTGAATTCATCGAGTGGAGGGGACACGGGCTTGTGTCACGCCCCGTGTCGGGTGACACGGGCGTGACTCCAGGCGTGTCGAGCTTTTTACTTCAGAAATTTGCAACTTCTCGGGATTTTGAGCTATCACGCCCCGGTCACGGGCGTGATCCAAATGACACGGGCGTGTACTGCCCAAATTTGGCAGATTTTGGAATTTTTCTGAAAAATAAAATAAAACAAGTTAGTAGTAAATTTACAAGAATAGGAGCATTTTATTGAACAAAAATAAGTAAAAACGACAAAAATAAATGAAAATGACTAAATTAATGTGCACAAAAATACGTATATTTACAATTCATCAAATACCCCAATACTTAAGCTTTTGCTATTCCAGAGCAAAAGTTTGAGGTGAATTTATATGGAATAGAAAAAACTCTAAGTTTAGCTACCGCTTAATCAATTATAAGAGAGATCGAAATAAATATACGGGGTGTAAGAGTTTAGTCCTAAAATTATGTAGATGATTTAAATAGCGCAAAAGTTTTGCCCAAAAGACTTCTTGATGTAATCAAATAGAAGGCAATATTTGTAATGGTTAGATTAACGAAAATAGTTTGAAATTATATGAACTCTAGCTTATAGGAGTGTTACTGGAAATAATACAATTTACTAATTATGCTCTCAAATAGATTTTTGAATTAATACTAGAATCGTGTAATTGGCTAAGGGGGTAGTGGGTTTATGAAGAGAGTTTTGATTTTGAGGTGAGGTAATTTTTTCTCGAACCTCCATTTTTTTTCTTTTGGATTATTAGGAAAACGAAATCTTATTTTCCTAATATGATTTTTGTTTTTCAACTTCATAAGAATAAAATTAACGCAATGTATATTTGTAGGAGTAATGAATTTTATCCTCTTACTCCATATATAATATTTTTAAATTATTGGGTGGCTATGTTTACGGAACGAAATCTTATTCCCATTGACATAGGATATTTTAAGGATAAAAAATTTTATCATGCCAAGTAGGTCATGATAAGGTAAGGGGAGAAAGGAAAACTAGATTTTTAATCCTAAAAATGTTTGAGAGCAACCTTAATAATTTGTACGTTCCAGTTTTTCAGAAAGCTAAAAGTAAGTATAATTGAATTCTATAGTCGTTATTTCCTAACATAATACACGTGCTCCTATCAATGAAAAATTAGAAGTAGTGCCTAAAACGAGTTCGCTATTTTTAACAAAGTATAATGAATTCTTTAAAACTTAACCCCAGCTATTTAAATTTTTCACTCAATAATTAACAAACGAATAGAAAACAGAGAATTAATAGTATTCACATATAAATGAACTCAAAACAGAATTTTTGGATAGCAGGAAAGTTTAAGGATGGAATGTTTGATTTTTTGTTTCAAAACATTTTTTTTGATTTTTATAGTTTTTATCATCATCATTTTTTTTGTTTTTTCATTTATGATCTTTTTTTGTATTTTTATTTTTCTCAATTTTTTTGAATTTGTTTTTGAACTATTATCTTTTTTTGTTTTTTTAAGTTTATGTCATTAATATATAAATAAAAAGTTTTTTTTTTTGTTTGTATTTTTTTAAGAAAATTTTCATTCTATTTACAAAGATTTGGAGAAAAAGAAAAGTTATTTACAAGAATGAGAGGGAAGCGGAAGGGAAAGAGAGAAGATTATTTACATAAAAATATTTACAAAGAAAAATATTTACAAAGTGAAACTAAATATTATTATTATTTTTTTGTTTTATAATTTTTTGTTTTTGTTTTTGTTTGTTTTTTTGTTTTTTTTATTTTACAGTTTTTTTGGAGTTTTTGGAAAAAAGAAAGAAAAAGAAAACTAAATTTTTTTTTGGATTTTTTATTTTAAGATTTTTTTGTTTTTGTTTTGTTGTTATATGTATTTTTTTTTGTATTTTTGAAATGCAGAAGAATTGAAGTGCAGAAAGTAAAGTACGAAAATAACCTCATACTTAAGTCCAACATTGTCCCTAATGTTGTAACATAAGTATGCGGAACAAGAGGAAAAAATAATATATACAATATATAAAGAGAGGGGGGGGGGGTAGAAACTTCCCTGAAACGCGTAGGGGGAGGCCGATCAGAAACCCTGCGTTTATTAGAAAAAACAGCAAAAATAATGAGGAAAGAGCAAAAAGATAAGCGAGGGGTGCCTTCCAGGAGCGCTTTATTTATTGTCGTGTAGCTTGACTTTTTTGGCGGGTTTATAATGTGGAGGAAAGTTATGGTTTCGCTAAAACCAATCACTGGATCGCCTGCTATATAAGGCTTTAACCGATGACCGTTTACTTTAAACGAACATTTTTCCGGGTGGGAGACGAGTACGGTCCCATATGGAAAAACTTCTTCAACTAGGAAGGGACCGGACCATCTAGATTTTAGTTTACCCGGAAAAAGCCTAAGACGTGAATTGTAAAGAAGGTCAAGATCGCCCGGAGAAAATAATTTTTGGGACTTGATTTTTCGATCGTGATATAACTTAGAGCGCTCCTTATAGAATTTATTGCTCTCGTAAGCATTCGCACGCCATTCATCGAGCTCGTTTAGTTGCAGTTTTCTATTCTGAGCGGCTAAGTTGCAGTCGAGGTTTAAGAGTTTTAAAGCCCAAAGAGCGCGATGCTCTAATTCTACGGGTAAATGGCACGCTTTGCCGTAGACTAACCGGAACAGCGTACAACCAATTGCGGTTTTGTGTGCCGTCCGATACGCCCATAATGCGTCATCGAGTTTAACGGACCAATCTTTCCTATTTAGTGAAACGGTTTTTCTAAAATTCGCTTAATCTCTCGATTTACTACCTCAACTTGGCCACTTGTTTGCGGGTGGTAGGGGTGGCAAGCTTGTGCGTGACTCCGTATTTAGCTAACGTCTTAGCCATAAGAGCGTTGCAGAAATGCATTCCCCTATCACCAACAATTGCGCGAGGCGTGCCGAAGTGAGAAAATAGTTTTTTAAGAAATGTAACGACGACTAGCACATCGTTGGTGGGGAGAGCTTGCGCTTCCGCCCACCTCGATACGTAGTCGACCGCCACTAAAATATACATATTTTTGAAAGATGGAGGTAGGGGGCCAACAAAATCTATGCCCCACAAATCGAAGACTTCGCACTCTAAAAACATATTTTGGAGCATCTCGTCGCGACGAGAGATGCTACCCGACCGCTGACAGCTATCGCATGTGCGCACAAAATTATGCGCGTCTTTGAAGAGAGTGGGCCAAAAGTAGCCCACCTCTAGCGCCTTCTGAGCAGTCCGGTTGGCTTGATAATGCCCACCGGTTGGACCCTCGTGGCAGTGCTTAAGAATTTGCAAGCACTCCACACCCGCAACGCATCTTCGGACCGCTTGGTCCGCGCAGATACGAAAAAGAAATGGGTCCTCCCAAAAGACATTTTTCAAGTCAAAAAAGAATTTCTTCTTTTGATGACTTGAAAACTCTTTTGGAAGCACCCGCGCTACTAAGAAATTTGCAAAATCTGCGAACCAAGGAGAAGATGACGAAGAATTAATAATGGCAAGGAGGCGTTCCTCGGGGAATCTGTCATTTGTTTTAGATTCGACGGCGCTTCCGCACCCGGATTTTCTAAACGGGAGAGGTGGTCTGCCGCTAGATTTTCCGCTCCCCGCTTATATCAGATCTCCAAATCAAACTCTTGTAGGAGGAGAATCCATCGAAGAAGGCGGGGCTTCGCATCATTTTTAGCTAATAAATATTTAAGCGTGGAGTGATCGGTAAAAACGATAACTTTAGATAGCGTTATATACGAGCGAAACTTATCAAAAGCGAAAACGACGGCTAAGAGTTCCTTTTCCCGTTGTCGTGTAATTTACTTGTGCGGAAGTGAGCGTCTTGCTAGCGTAATAAATAGGATGAAAATGTTTTTCTACGCGTTGGCCAAGAACGGCACCTAAGGCAATATCACTAGCATCGCACATAATTTCGAACGGAAGGGACCAATTAGGGGCCACTAAAATTGGTGAAGTGATAAGTTTTTGTTTTATTAAATTAAAGGCGGACTCGCATTCACTACTAAAGATGAAACATGATTCCTTTTCCAAGAGGTGAGTAAGCGGTTTTGTTATTTTTGAAAAGTCTTGAATGTAGCGTCGATAAAAGCCCGCATGGCCTAAGAAACTCCTAATATATTTTACGTTTGTTGGTTGCGGAAGTTTTTCTATGATTTCTATCTTGCCCTTATCCACCTCTATCCCCTTAGACGAAATCATATGGCCGAGGACCAAACCTCCTCGAACCATAAAGTTGCATTTTTCCCAATTTATTACAAGGCTTGTGTCCTCGCACCGTTGAAGGACACGATCTAAATTGTGAAGGCAATCGGGAAAAGAGCGTCCGAAAACCGAAAAGTCATCCATAAAGACTTCCATAATGTATTTTACTAGCTCGCCAAAGATTGCTAACATACATCTTTGGAATGTAGCCGGCGCATTACAGAGTCCAAATGGCATTCTTCAATATGCGAAGGTGCCAAATGGGCAAGTAAAAGTTGTTTTCTCTTGATCATCGGGGGAAATGGGGATTTGGAAAAACCCTGATAAACCATCATGAAAATAGTAATACGAATGATCGGATAAACGCTCTAAAATCTGGTCCAGAAAAGGCAGAGGGAAATGGTCCTTGCGGGTGGCATCATTAAGTTTTCTATAATCGATGAACATTCGCCAACCCGTAACAGTACGAGTTGGGACGAGCTCGTTATGCTCATTCGCCACTACGGTAAGACCGCCCTTCTTGGGCACGACATGCACGGGACTAACCCATGTACTGTCCGAAATAGGGTAGATAATCCCCGCATCTAATAACTTAATAATTTTGACTTTAACGACGTCTTTCATGTTTGGGTTAAGACGACGCTGCGGCTGAATCGTTTTGCGGCAATTATCGTTAAGAAATATCTTATGGGTGCAAAAGGAGGGGCTAATCCCCTTTAAGTCAGAGATTTGCCACGCAATTGCGTGGCGATGTTTAAATAAAACTTCCAATAAATCAGAAGTCTCCGAATCACTCAATTCCAAAGAAATAATAACGGGAAGCGTATCGCCTTTTCCCAAAAATGCGTATTTGAGCGATGCGGGTAAGGGTTTGAGGTCTAGGATGGGCGGTTCTTCTAGGGAGGTTTTAATGCCTATGTCTTTCTTACCAATTGGTTCGAAAGGCAAGTCTAAAGAAGTATCCTCATCGCATTTAAAATTTTCGAGCGCATAAATATCATCGTTTAAAAATACCGACTCGAAAACGGGAGAAGAACGATCTCCGAAAAAGGTATCTAAAGAGTAGCAGAAATCGTCGCTCGATGACAAATTGTCCATCGAGGGATTAATAGAGAAAGTAACTTGGTCATCGCCTACTCGGAGCAGAAGACTACCATTACTAACATCTATTAGTGCGCGGGAGGTGGCGAGAAAAGGGAGACCGAGTATTATTGGTACCTCGGCGTCCTCCTCGATGTCTAAGATGACGAAGTCTACCGGGAAGGTAAACTTATTTACTCGGACAAGGACGTCCTCCACAACCCCGATAGGGAACTTAACCGAGCGATCCGCTAATTGGATGCGCATATTAGTAGGACTAGGAGTACCCAAACCTAAACGCGAAAAGAGCGAGAACGACATTAGATTAATGCTAGCCCCTAAATCAGCTAAGGCGTACTTTACTAATATATCGCCAAAAAGGCACGGGATGGAAAACCGTCCCGGGTCGTTTTGTTTTGTGGGCAATTTATTAGTAAGGGCCGTCGAGCAGACAGCGTTGAGAGATACATGTGAAATATCATCTAATTTACATTTAATAGAAAGTAATTCTTTTAAAAATTTCGCATATTTGGGCATTTGCGAGATAGCCTCGCAAAAAGGAACATTAATGTGAATTTGTTTTAATAATAAAATAAATTTTTCATATTGCGCGTCCTGACGCTCGTTATCTAACTTATGCGGATATGAAAGGGCCTTGTTTAAAATAATTTTTTCTTTTATAATTGGTAAAGGCGGCGTAAGCGAAGAAATGGGAAGAGGGGTCGGAGGTGAAATATGTACCTGAGGGTCGGTCCGTTTTGGATCGACCACCTCCTTTCCGCTACGGAGGGTTATAGCGTTGGCGTTCTCCCGCGGATTGGGCTCCGTGTTTCCCGGCAGTGCCCCGAGCGTGCGCTCGGACATCATCCTCGCCAGCTGTCCAACCTGTTGTTCGAGAGTTTTTAGTTATCCGGTGATGTTCTGGATATTTGACTCGTTGGACGCAATATACTTCGAAAAATTTTCCTCCATCGGGGAGGGTTTTGGAAGAGGAGGAGGAGGCAGAAATCCGGGCGCATAAGAAATAGGGGGACGCTGAGCATTATTCGGGTTGCTCCAAGAGAAATTGGGGTGATTCCTCCAACCAGGATTATAGTTATTACTATAAGGGTTGTTGTTGGGGTTGAAGGGAGGATGACCCAAATTTCCCATGAAGTCCACGAACTCTTCAGCCACGCAGACGTTAGGGGGAATAAAACAAGGCGGAGTGGAGGAGGTAGCAGACATCTCCGCCACCTGCTTTGTTAACCTTTCAACTTGAAGGGTTAAGAGAGCAGTGACATCCACTTCAAAAAGACCAGCCGCCGGCTTTGGGTGTCCCCGCGGGACGTTCCATTGATAGGCGTTCATAGTCATCTCTTCGAATAAAGCCTGGGCGGCCTCGGGAGTTTTGTTGTTTAGCTTACCCCCGGCAGCCGCGTCAATCATTTGACGCGTCTGAAAATTCAGCCCATTATAAAAAATTTGAACTTGCAACCACGTTGGCAGCGCGTGGTGCGAGCCCCGACGAAGGAATTCCTTAAACCGTTCCCAAGTCTCGTATAGAGACTCGGGATCGTTTTGCACAAACAAAGAAATATCCGCCCGCAACTTTGCAGTTTTTGCGGGCGGAAAGTACTTCATTAGGAACCGTTCCGTCAACTCAGCCCACGTGGTGATACATCCTCGCGGGAGGGAATTCAACCACGCCTTGGCTTTGGACTTAAGGGAAAAAGGAAATAAGCGCAAGCGAATGGCGTCATCAGTGACGCCATTAATCTTGAAGGTGTCGCATATCTCCAAGAAATTGGACAAGTGGACATTCGGGTCCTCATCCGACATTCCATCGAACTGCACGACGTTTTGGACCATTTGAATGACACTCGACTTTATTTCAAAATTATTATTCGCCACCGCAGGGCGAACAATACTCGACCCAGTATCATCCAGGTTAGGCCAGGCGTAATAAGACATAGTACGCTCGGCCGCCGGGGCAGGGTTAGGCGCGGCCATAACTACAACAGAGGGTTCTCCGATAGATTCTTCGGGGTCTAAAGAAGGAATTCGGCATTGAGATCGAATACGCGCAAGAGAGCGTTCGATCTCAGGGTCGAAGTCAAAATCTTCAGACTCGGAGGGTTGTCCATGGGTCATACACCCAAACAAAAATAAAACAAAATAAACTCCTTTTTTTGTTTTTGATTTTATTTAAAATAAAGTTTTTAGTTAGTTTTTTTTAGTTTATAGAAAATAAGTAAAAGTAATAGACTCCGGAATTCGAAATAGCAACTCGAAGAGAGTCCCCGGCAACGGCGCCAAAAACTTGATGCGCCCGCGAACAGACTCTTACTGTGGTTGGTTCGGTGAGTCGATCGCCGCGGGTGTGCTACATGAGGCAAGTGCACCTATCGCAAGTAATACTCGATATTCGGGGGAATATCGAGGTCGTATTGTTCTCGGGGTCGTGTTGACTATTCTTACTGCTCCGAGAGGACTATTATTTTACTGAAAGTAAGGTGGATTTTTTAATTTAGTAAAGACGGAAAAAGTAAAGGAGCGAAAAAATGATTTAGAAAATATTCGATGAAGGGTTAACGCTCGGCATCGAATCGGATTAAGACTAAAATAATTTTTAATAATTATAGGACTTGGTTTTCAAATTAATAAAAGGCAACTTGGCCGTGGAGGTTTCACAAATGTGAGCTCACCTAGCTATAGGGATATCACTCACCTGAACGTTAAGACTATTCGACCGAACATTAGTCCGACGAAGGATTCCTCTTAACGCCCACTTTACGCTAAGAACCCCTCTATTGGGTGGGGAACCCAATCCGGTAGAATTACGCTTGTCCTCTCTCGAGGGTATGCACACAACTCTATTTACCCAGGGGTGATCTGTCCATACGCACGACCTCTTGGATAGCTAGTGTATGGATAACGGAAATAGGGCCCACATATCGATTTGTGGTCCTACGCGTCGTTAACCCGGGGTAAACCTTAAGTTCTAAAATGAAAATGAAAATAAAGAGCTTCAATTATTACAAATCATTTTAAATGTCCCAATGCTCTTCGATGCCGAGGCTAATAGCGATTAGCCACACATCGGTATGGGGACGGCTTTATAATTTAATGAGGCGCGAGTTCGAAATTAAACGCTAAATGATTATAAGAATAGGACATAGAAAAATAACAAACATTTAGAAAGCTGAAAAGTTAGCTAAAACAAGAACTCACGCACACTCCAAATTATAAATAAAACAGAAACTAAGTTACACATAAAAGAAATTTGCATAATTGAAATTGCAAGTCCCACTCAAACGAGTGGGGGAGGGAAATAAAAGCTGAAAATTGCAAGTCCTACTCAAACGAGTGAGACTAAAATGAAAGCGAGTCCTACTCAAACGAGTAGGCGAAAATAAATGCGAGTACAAGTCCTACTCAAATGAGTAGGCGGGAAATAAAGTCCGTCCATTTAACTCAAGTGAGTAGGCGGAAAAATAAAGAAAGAAAATTACAAGTCCTACTCAAACGAGTAGGCGGAAAATGAAAACGATGCGCCATTTAACTCTTAACGAGTAGGCGGAAATAAATGCACACAAACACACACACTCTATATGAATTGAAGGAAAGCAATAAAACTAACTCCTACACACACACACTCTACATAATTAAAGAAAACGATAAAATAAAGCATGAAAAATTAAGCATGAAAAACTAACACCTACACTCACACACTCTACATAATTTGAACAAAGCATCAAAACATTATTCTCATACACTCACACACACAAATTAAAAGCAAAATGAAAGTTACCTAAAAATTAAAACATTTACTTTTTCATGCTTAGGTTTTACCAAAAACAAATAAAAAGAACAAAATGAAATTTTTAGAGAACAAAAGTTTTTTCAAAACAAATTAAAAAACAAAGTTCTTGGAAAATTAAAATTACAAGATTTTCATTCTTATATTTTCATAAAAGTGATAAAAAAAGTGAAGAAGAAAATAAAAAGAACAAAAAAAAAGGTTTTACAATCCTACAAAAAAAAACTAAGAAAAGAAAATAAAATTCACTTTCAAATCTCTTTTATAAATACATAAGTATGAAATAATAAAAAAAACATTAAGGAAGAACATGTTGAAGATGAGATAACCACATCATACAATGCTTGGAAATGAAATCTACTACAAAACCTATCATGAAGACAAGTTAAAAACATGACTATTAAACATGTTACACTCATACACACACACACACACTTTTTATAAAGAGAAAAACAAAGGTGAAACTAAAGATAAAATGAGAAGAAAAGTGGGCACAAGAGTTCATTCCAAAGCCAAATAAGAAGAGAAAAACTAACATTTTTTATTGATTAAAGGAAACTATTACAAGCTATTACAGAGCTAAAGCTAAAGCAAAAACAAACATGAAAGAAAAGGGGGGAGAAATCTCCTTACATAGCAAGGGAATCACGGATGCAGCCCACAAAACACATAAAAAGTGGCTCAAAAATGTGAACCCTTGGACCTTACAGAAATGGGCAATTTATAGGCAAAACATTCTAAGTACACGCCCTCCGACACGGGCGTGTCTGGGGGGCGTGTCACTACTATTCATGATGGCGGCCGACGATTTGACAGGAAAGTTGACTTCGAGCTGAGTTCGAGGATGTCACACCCCAGGTCACGGGCGTGACGCTAGGCGTGTCGGGGAGGTAGAACCGGGCGCGGGTTGCGTCAAAAGTCTTCGGTAGCATCTTGTCGGGCCAGTTGGTGAAGTCACGCCCACGGTCACGGGCGTGACGCTGGGCGTGTTGGTTGGTGTCGACACTCGACAATCGTCGAGCAGAAAGTGTCGAGATGAAATCGTCGAGCTGAGATTGAGTCACGCCCTAGGTCACGAGCATGACTCTGGGCGTGTCTCGGGTTCGACGATCGTTGAACTGAATTCGTCGAGTGGAGGGGACACGGGCTTGTGTCAAACCCCGTGTCGGGTGACACGGGTGTGACTCCAGGCATGTCGAGCCTTTTACTTCAGAAATTTGCAACTTCTCGGGATTTTGAGCTATCACGCCCCGGTCACGGACGTGATCCAAATGACACGGGCGTGTACTGCCCAAATTTGGCAGATTTTGGAATTTTTCTGAAAAATAAAATAAAACAAGTTAGTAGTAAATTTACAAGAATAGGAGCATTTTATTGAACAAAAAAAAGTAAAAATGACGAAAATAAATGAAAACGACTAAATTAATGTGCACAAAAATACGTATATTTACAATTCATCAGACGATTACTGGTAACACGCCCCAGGGACACGGGCATGTCGTAAACCGACACGGGTGTGTCAGGTTGAGATACGGGCGTGTCTTGACCCGTGTCCATTTCTGTGCTCGACGATCGTGTCTGGATCGAGGCACACGGCCTGGGACACGGCCGTGTGCGAGGCCGTGTTTGGCCCATGTTTGAGGATTTTTGGGCGGATCTGAGCCGTTTGTTTTCTTTAATTAAGATCTAATGGCCCAGATGTGTTCCTGCTCTGTTAAGATTGGGAATGGATATTGTATTCCTCATTTTCTCTTCAACATTCTGTTCCTAAGAAGTTAGAGAGAGGAGAGAGCAAGGATGAAGAAAGGGGAGGTTTCCGGCCGCCGGCGGAGCATCGGAGCACCGAATCGAGAATTGAGAGCGGATCCGCTGAGGAAATTCCATTGCGAAGCCTTCTATCCGTATAGTTTTTCCATGGCGCAAAAGCGTACTACAAGGGTAACGATTATCTACTTGAGCATGTGAAGCTCTCCTTCTTTTGCATAAGGAAACCCGCTCTCGCGAGTGTGTGGTGAGTGTGTGGTGTTCCTTGGGGTTGACGGGAATAGTCCCTCTTGTGTTGCGTATAGAGTCCGGAATCGAAGTACAGACATAGGCATTGTGTGTGAAGCCTACCTGGACGTGTTGGTCTGGATCGGTGATGTTGTATTTTGTATGGTTTACCAGAGAAGACTTTGTGCTTTGTGTTTTTCGGATTTCTACGCGGTAGATTGCAGCAGGGATCCTTGGGGATTAACTCCAAGGCGCACCCGGAAAACTGAGCGGAAACGTGATTCTGCTAACTTGGTGGCCAGGGAGCCGGCCTTGTACACCATCCGAGAGAAGTTTGGCTCGTGCGTACGTCTTAAGGTGACTACGTGGTGTGAGCAACGGGCAAGTGGAATCGGACCTAGGCTATGTGGTTCAGTGTGAGAGACCCAAAGAGGGACTGGCCGTTGGCATAGTCGGGAGCCTTAGATGGAGGTCAGAAAGGCTAAAATGCTCACATTGTTTCCATCCTGGGGATGGTGGTGAAGCCACTGAATTGACAGGATTCACCGATAATGTGCCCTGAGTGCACTAGGTGTTTGGCCGTGCGAGCCTACACCTGTGGCGAAGTATGTTTATACGTTATTGTTTAGCTGGGCTAATGAAATGTAGGGAAGGAGAACCACCGTCCCGAGTAAGGGGCGGGGTCGTTATAATTTGGTCGGCTTTGGCTGATCGTTACTTTGTTTGCCACCGTGCGGTGGAATGTTGCTTGCAGGTGTTGCATAGCCGAGTATCAAATAGCGGGATGAAGCCCATGTTTCTGAGCTGGCCCTCGAAGGCCAAAACGAATAGTTGTATTTTATTTTTGTCATGTGTGGTCGGCCTGCGAGCCGATGTATATAAGACACTATTTTGTTAAGTGAACTCTTGTAAGTCCATAAGGCCAAATTCTTTCAATGTATTCGTTGTTTCATTCCTGTGGTATTTTGTGGACATTCATGTTAGTTGTTTATTCAACTATGGGTTCTTTCCAACTGTTTAAAAGCTTTCGCTAGAATGCTCTGTGTTATAGCGAGTAGTCGTAGTTGGATTGTTTTGATATTCTTAAGTAACCCTTCCGACTGTCCGTGGTATATGGCGTCGGGTTCCAGCTGGACCTTCTGTTATATTCCAAACGACTGATGGGGGTATTACAATTTATTATCAGAGTTCTGGTTTCAGTCAACTTAAATGAATTCGTGGACAAATTCTTTTTAAGGCGTGGTGAGTACATGTGTGCGTCATCGTTATAACATCAAAAAGAACCAATTAATGTCCACTTAGGAATGAAAAATACACTTGTTTTGAGGAATCTGAGTGTTCCAATGATTGCTTTTTGCAATCTATTTGTCGTCTAATCAAGGGTTTTTGCTATTATAGGCAGCTAGAAGCGGTGCTGGGCAATCAGAATGCCCGCAATCGACGGAAAGTAGTGCACTGAGGGACGTGCCTACAACACCTCCTTCAGCGGAAACCATCAGATTGGTTGCTGAAGCAGTCTTTGCTATGACAAATGCCCAACCTTTAGGGCAAATGCACCATGCACCACCTATAAATGAGCAAGAACCGATTAGGGCTGTAGTGCCAGGAGTGGTAGAGCGCGCGGTAGTTGATCAGGTAGCACCAAGGAGAGCTACAGAGAAGCAGCTCAAGCATGTAATGAGCTTTAATCCTCCGAGGTTCGACGGGATTGGAACGCCAACTCAAGTTGAGGATTGGCTCTCTATGATAAAGAGGGTCTTGACGGCCACAGAAACTGTTTAGTGGCAGAAGACCACCATATCGACCTTCCTTTTGGCTGGTGAGGCGAGGCTGTGGTGGGACGAGCTGGAGGTTCACCTCTTAGTGGGAAGGCAACTTGCGGATGTGCCTACGGAGGAATTCTTAAGGTTGTTCTTGGCCAGATATCTACCCTCTGCTCAGGAGCTTGAGATGGAGAATCAGTACTTTGGTTTTACTCAGGGAGACAGAAGCGTGGATGAGTATCTCCATGAGTTTACGCGGTTGGCTCGTTATGCTGGTGCTATGTTTACTGAAGAGGAGCGAAAGACCAACCGATTTTATGAGGGTCTACGTGGTGACCTACAGCTACTCCTTTCTAGGCCTAAGGAACAGGGCTTCCTAGACTTGGTTAATTCGGCCCGATCGTTGGAAAAGGTCGTGAAGAAAGTGCAAGAGAAGAAGGACCCAGGGGAAAATAAGTCAGAGTTCAAAGTGCCAAATTCAAAGTCGGGCTTCCGCAGATGGAACAAGAAGCCGAAGACTTCGAGCTCAGCCCCTTCATTTGGTGCAGCGGGGGCAACCATAAGTCGAGTCCCAGGAGCGTGTTGTAACTGCGGAAAGATGGGGCATTTTGCTCGTGAGTGTTGGAGTGGACGTGCAAAGTCCGAGAGGAAGCCTGGAGCAACCTATGAAGAGAAAGGGAAGGCGGTGGAGTCAACCGCATCCCACCATGCTCCAGCCCAGCCTAGAGTTTATAACCTTGGTCTGTAAGAGGCCATAAAACAAGCTGACGTGGTGACAGGTATGAGTTAAATTATAGCAGTTTAATTTTATGTAGTTGTTACCTTTTTTATATGTTAGATTACACTTGTTGGTGCTAGGCTTCGTGTTGATTTTTGATAGTCCGGCGAGAGCCCTGTTTGATATGGGAGCTACGCATTCCTTCTTGTCCGATCGATTCGTATCGTGCATCAGAGTCCCTTCCTCAATGGATAAAGACAAGTTTGATGTGTTTTTGCCCAATGGGTGCTCAATGCACGTGGATAGAGTCTGTGAGGTAAACATATGGATTGAGGATCAGGAGTTTGTCTTGCAAGCGTCGGTACTGCCATTAGCGGAGTTCGATGTAATCTTTGGTATGGACTGGCTCTCGGAGCAACGATCATGTATTGATTGCAACCGAAAGGAGGTTAAGTTGGGACTGAACACTGATCGGGAGACTACGTTTGCTGGCATGAAGGGGTCGGGTAAAATTTTGATGTCAGCCCTTCAGGTGATTAAGGCAGTTCAGTATAGGGTAGAGGTGTTTGTCACATTAGTGCAGGCTTCAACGCCTAAGCCGAGTCTGGGCAGTATTCCAGTTGTGTCCGAGTATCCTGATGTGTTCCCAGATGATCTCCCAGGAGCCCCTCCTCAGCGGGAGATTGATTTTACTATTGAGCTGGTGCCGGGTGCCAAACCGGTGTCACGCTCTCCATATCGGATAGCGCCAAGAGAGATGGCGGAGCTGAAGGTGCAACTGCAAGAGTTGTTGGAGCAAGGGTATGTGCGTCCAAGTTCGTTGCCTTGGAGCGCACCGGTCCTTTTCGTTAAGAAGAAGGATGGGAGCTTGCGACTCTGTATTGACTATCGGGAGTTGAACAAGCTTACGGAGAAGAATAAGTATCTGATCCCAAGGATTGACGATTTGTTTGATCAGTTGGTTGGGTATACAGTATATTCGAAGTTGGATCTGAAATTTGGTTACTACCAATTAAGGATAAGGGAAAGAGACATCCCAAAGACAGCGTTCAACACGCGGTTTGGGCATTACGAGTTCACGGTCATGCCGTTTGGGTTGACCAATGCGCCATCCGTGTTTATGGATCTGATGAACAGGACGTTCAGAGAGTACCTGTATCGTTTCGTGATAGTATTTATCGATGATATCTTGGTGTACTCGCAGTGTGAGGATGATCACTACAAGCATATGCATATGGTGTTGGATATGTTGAGAAGGAATCAGTTGTATGCTAAGTTCTCCAAGTGTGAGTTCTGGTTATCCTTGGTAGTGTTCCTTGGTCATGTTGTTAGTGGAGAAGGGATATCGGTGGATCTGGCGAAGATAGTGTCGATACAGGAGTGGCATGTATTGACTACAATGGCGGAAGTCTGGAGCTTTCTGGGGCTTGCCGGTTACTACAAGCGCTTCATAGAAAACGTCTCACGGATAGCACTACCACTCACGTCATTGACAAGGAAGGATCAAAATTTTGTGTGATCGCTGGAGTTCGAGCAGGCTTTTGAAGAGTTGAAGAGGTGGTTGACCACGACTCCTATTTTATGTTCGCCGAGTGGAACCGAAGGGTTTGAAATTTATAGTGATGATTCGGGTAGTGGTTTGGGCTGTGTTATGCTACAACATGGGAGTGTGATAGCCTATGGTTCACGATAATTGAAGGTTCATGAGCGGAATTATCTGGTGCATGACTTAGAGTTAGCGGCCGTGATATTTGCTCTAAAGTTATGGAGGCACTATCTGTACGGTGTGAAGGTCGATATCTACACTGATCATAAGAGCCTGAAATACTTGTTAGATCAGAAGGACCTGAACATGAGGCATCGAAGGTTGATGGAGTTCTTGGGGGACAACACATTCGCGATACATTATGTGCCTGGGAAAGGAAATGCAGTGGCGGATGCGTTGAGTCGCAGGGTTCCTGCGTGAGCCAGCTGGTTGTCGGTACATGATGAGAGTTTGGTCCGTGAATTGGAGGCATTGGAGATAACTTGCGTGGACAAGCAGTCTAGTGCCGAGGCGAAATTATTTTGGACAGAGTTGCAGTATGACATAGCTAATAGAGTTCGGCGGGCATTGGTTCAGGATAGCAGCATGAAGCAGATCTTAGATGAATCTTTGGATGGGTCAAATTCCCAATTTACTGTTGAGGATGGACTGCTAAGGAGGGACGGTCGCCTATGCGTTCCTAGTGCGGGTAATCTTCTAGAGGAGTTGATGTACGAGGCTCATCATACCAAGTACTCAATCCACCCGGGGAGCACGAAGTTGTATAAAGACTTGAAGAAGTTGTTCTGGTGGCCAGGACTAAAGAAGGATGTAGCACTTTTTGTGGCCAAGTGCTAGACGTGTGCCTTGGTGAAGGCAGAGTGCCAGAAGCCCGGAGGTTTCTTGAAGTCCCATCCTATCCCGGAGCTGAAGTTTGACGACAATTCTATAGATTTTGTGCATGGTTTGCCAAAGTCGCAGAAGGGAAACGACGTCATCTTGGTGGTCGTGGATAGATTGACAAAGGTCGCATTTTATCTCGAACAGGAAGGAAGATCCGGTGGAAATGTTAGCCAAACTCTATGTGGATAATATTATGCGATTGCTTGGTGTGCCCCGTAGTATTGTTAGTGACCGAGATGGACGCTTCACGTCGAACGACTGGAGGTTGGTGCATATTCTGTTGGGAACTAAGTTGAGTTTCAGCACAGCCTTTCATCCGCAGATGGATGGTCAGACCGAGAAGGTCAACCGGACGATGGAGGACATGCTTCGTATGTGCGTCTTGGATTTCAGAAAGCAGTGGGAAGATCACTTGTACATAGTGGAGTTTGCATATAACAACAGTTATCAGGCTAGTATTGGAATGGCTCCTTTCGAGGCCTTATATGGGAGAAGGTGTCGCATGCCGTTGTCTTGGTTGGAGACAGGCGAGACGAAGTTATACAAACGTCAAGCGGTGGAAGACGCCACTTCAATGATACATACAGTTCAGGAAAGGATGAAGATCGCTCAGGACAGGCAGGCAAAATACTATAACGCCAAGCATAGGAACGTGGAGTTCGGTGTTGGCGACTGAGTGTATTTGAAAATCAAGCTGTTCAAGGGTGTCTTGCGGGATCAACGCTTGAAGAAGCTGAGTCCGAGATACCTTGGACCATTTGAAATCCTGGAGCGTGTTGGAGAAGTGGCGTACCGATTGAAGTTGTCAGTGGAGTTGAGTGGGCTACATGATGTGTTCCACGTATCGGTGTTGCGGAAGGCAGTGCAAGAGCCTTCGCAGGTCGTTGCGGTCGATCAAGTGCCGGTTGAATACGGGTTGACGACAAAGGTCAAGCCGGTATGCATTGAAGACTTTGAGGTTTAATGACTCCACAACAAGGAAATCTGAATGGTTAAAGTCCGTTGGGATAACTACAGACGTGAGGAGCTTTCTTGGGAGCGAAAGCAGACTATGATGGAAGAATACCCCGAGTTATTCCACTCAGGTAACATTTAAATTTTTGTGTACCTTTACATAATTTCGGGACGAAATATTTTAAGTGGGGGAGATTCATAATGCCCCGAAAATCATAATCGAGCTATTCGCATCCTAAGAAATCTTTGGTGTCTGTACAAGGGTGCACAGCCTGGGACACGGGCGTGTCCAAGGCCGTGTGGTTCTCTATATTGACCGGAGGTATCCAGAGAAGGACACGACAGCAAACACGACAGAGTGGCACGGGCGTGTCAACTGACACGGGCGTGTGCCTACCCGTGTCACCACCCGTGTTCCCAAGAGTTGTGTCGGTTGGCGTGGTGGTTACTGGTAACACGCCCCAGGGATACGGGCATGTCGTAAACCGACACGTGCATGTCAGGTTGAGACATGGGCGTGTCTTGACCCGTGTCCATTTCTGTGCTCGACGTTCATGTTTGGATCGAGGCACACGACCTGGGACACGGCCGTGTGCGAGGCCGTGTTCGGCCCAGGTTTGAGGATGTTTGGGCGGATCTGAGCCGTTCGTTTTCTTCAATTAAGATCTGACGGCCCAGATGTGTTCCTGCTCTGTTAAGGTCGGGAATGGAGTTTATATTCCTCATTTGCTCTTTAACATTCTCTTTCTAAGAAGTTTGAGAGAGGAGAGAGCAAGGAGGAAGAAAGGGGAGGTTTCCAGTCACAGGCGGAGCATCAGAGCACCAAATCGAGAACCTAGAGCGAATCCACGGAGGAAATTCCATTGCGAAGCCTTCTATCCGTATAGTTTTTCCATGGCGCAAAAGCGTACAATAAGGGTAACGATTCTCTACTTGAGCATGTGAATCTCTCCTTCTTTTGCATAAGGAAATCCGCTCCCGCGAGTGTGCGGTGAGTGTGCGGTGTTCCTTGGGGTTGACGGGAATAGTCCCCCTTGTGTTGCATATAGAGTCTGGAAACAAAGTACGGACATAGGCATTGTGTGTGAAGCCTACCCGGACGTGTTGGTCTGGATCAGTGATGTTGCATTTTGTATGGTCTGCTGGAGAAGACTCCGTGCTTTGTGTTTTTCGGGTTTCTACGCGGTAGATTGCAGCAGGGATCCTTGGGGATGAACTTCAAGGTGCACCCAAAAAACTGAGCGGAAACGTGATTCTGCTAACTTGGTGGCCGGGGAGCCGGCCTTGTGCATAACTGGGTTATGTGATGTTTGGAATTGATGCGGGATCCGAGAGAAGCATTGTAAGACCCCCCCTCCCGGATCCCAAAACACGGCACGAAGGGGGAGTCTTATGCCCGGAACAGCCGCCTTGCGGTAGCATTAGCACACGGGCTAACCTGTACCACAAGACGCCTATTTCGCCGGCTACAACAATATCAATATATCATGTCAACCCAACCAAATAAAAAGCAAGAGAAGTCAAAATCCACACTAAGTAATATAGTCCAAATACATCAATAAAGAGAAGCTAAACATACTTCTACAATATATCAGAGTACAGCTAATCATTGCCCAAACAGGCTACATCAGAGTAATCAAAATACTAACATTAGTAACCGACGGTATCGACGGCACCGTCACATCAGGCCCTGTCGTCCTGGCCTGGCTGTCCTGCTGTGTAGTCTGCGGCTGCTCTACCTGCGGTGTGACCTCCTAAAAAGGAAGACGTAGCAACCGTTAGTCGAAACAACTAAGTGATTTCACATCCGCTCCCCCGGCGACTCCTCGGCACCGGGCGGGGAAGAGGAACAAGAGTACAGTATATAATAAGTATGCAAGTAAAGGAGTATAAGCAGGTGGCAGTAGTGTAAGAGTAACAGTATCAGGTTCTAGCAAATATTTAAGAGCTATAGCAAACTAGCAAGTATAAGTAATAGCAGGAAAGTAACTTAACTTATAAGAATGCCCATACAAACTTATAAGTTAATGATCGGGTTACATAAAAGTAACTCATCGTATAAGAGTGCCCATACAAACTTATACGATGAGGATCTTGTTGTGCAATGTTATGAAATGCTATGAATGCTATGCAATGACTCACCCATGAACACACCCATGCAATTGCTATGTCGACACAGGCTATAGTTCCCACTTTTCGAGCAGGTAGCTAACCTCTCAGGCATCAGCCGCCGTGGCCAGGCGGTGATAGTAGAACAGACACTTCTACTACTAGGTGGGTATCCACACTACTTCACCTAGGCCTCCGTATGCCTCAACGCTAAGAACACAACAGCGGAGCCCATGCGTACTATGGCCCAACGGGAGCCTCGGGTAGATGTGCACCGAGGACCAAGCCCCGAACTGAAGTTGTGTGACCCGGAAGGAGCCTCGGAGTGGGCACGAGGACCAAGCCCAACCGTTCACCTGGCACGTAAGGAGCCCCGGGACGTGAACACCGAGGACCAAGCCCAACCGCCCAAAGTCTAACTGTCGACTCCCGTCGTGTGACGACTGGCGAGCCCGTAGACCTGCCACACTATCCTTAACCCAGGATTACGACACTGCATGTCGACTCACACCACATGAAAATACCAAATCAACATAACATGGAAGGGGACTCAGAAGTAAGCACGAGGACACATCCCAACCATCCATCCATACCTTATCTCAAAACAACCAAAACAAGTGACGGTCAACACCGCACTTACATCCCTTCACAATACTACCCGTAGGGAGTCGACTCTCTAAATATTGGACTACTAGACTCATTCCAAAATCAAACATACTCCTGGCCATAATCTATTCATCTATATGACTTTCCAAATGATGACAACGTAATATAAACATGATGCGCATATAAAGATCTATCACACTTTCCATTTTATAATGTTATAATATAAACCTGAAGTGCACAATTATCAATCTTTCAATTCCTACCAATTCAATTCGTTTAAATAAGATTGCTTCATAATTTTATAATATGAAATCTGATTAATAAGCTACATCAATCATGCAACAAATGATTAATCATAAGGGTTCAACCAAGCCAAGTATCTTGCAATATTAATTCCACCGAATCCAAATCCATCTTCCATTAAAGCCCAGAATTTAGGTACAGGTTGAATCTGGAAAGCAACGTCGACCGGAGATTCCTGAAGCTACAGGAATCCGGTGAAGACGTGTAACCCCATGATGGAAAGGTCATTCCGCGGTCTACAACTCTCGTATTTAGACCTCAACCCAGATTTGAAATTATCCTATCTGAAATCGGACTTGAAGTCCGCTATGTACAGAACACAATTTCTGCATGCATGATTTATTGAACACCATTTTCATTTAGACTTTCCTGTGGCTACAGACTTCGACAGAAGTCGTGCAATCATTCGTTGGAAAGGTATTTTCAAGGGCTTCAACTTTCGTGTTTAGCCGAAAGCCCAGATCTGAAAATATCATGCTTAAAAATGGCCACGAAGTTCGCTGTGCGCAGAACACAGATTCTGCACGCATCTTAAGGCAGAATGAATGACATCGGTTCATCTTCCTCCTCAAGGCTATCTTCCCAAATCATTCCAGAAAATCTCCTCCCTTATTCAACCTCAAGAGGCCTTTGCACTTCACGAAACCATCCCCCATCTCCACATAGAAGATCGGAGAGGTTGAAGACACCACTAACCAAGAGCACAAGACCCAGATTGGCCTCACCCTAGAGAAAACATCTTATCACATGTCAAGACTCTTTTGAGTCGACGACTCGCCTAAATATCTACAGATCTAGCACCAAGGGAGAGGGTAGGAAACTCACATCGATTCCAGCGGTTCCTCCATTTCCGGCCATGGATCTCGTGATTCTCCTTGTCGGCATCTTCTCCTTCACAGTGATGGCAGATTTTCTCCTGTAGAACTTGCTCCAGCAGTTTTCTCTCTCACCAGGAGTTCTCACAGGAAATAGGGAAAAAATGAGCATGAAAACGGCTAGGGTTTTCTCTCACCCTTATATATGAAAAGTGACACGGGTAGGGACACGACCGTATCCTTACCCGTGTCCTGCCTGGGCGAAGCGGCAACGACAGTTTCCATGTCGGTTCAATATTTGACACAGGTAGGAACATGCCGTGTCTGAACCCGTGTCCCAGCGCGTGTCCATATGACACGGCCGTGTGCCCGGGCCGTGTCCTTCTCGGGATGCATTTTGACGATCTCAACATTTCGTCGATCTCGATCAAAATCGTCGACTGGAGAACACGGGTAGGGACATGCCCGTGTCTCTACCCATGTCATGTTAATTCGTCGAAGTCGACGCGCAGTTCGTCGATCTCGACACCTCTCGTCGAGTGTAACTCGACACACACGGGTAGGGACACGCCCGTGTCACTACCCGTGTCACCTCATGTCGACACAGCTCATCAGTCTCGACACGCCCTGTCGAGTGTAACTCGACACACACACGGGTAGGGACACGCCCGTGTCTCTACCCGTGTCACATGATGTCGACACAGCTCGCCGATCTCGACATGCCTCGTCGAGTTCAGCTCTACGCACAAGTGCACACGGGTAGGGACACGCCCGTGTATCTACCCTTATCCCTTCACAGCATTGATTTCTCTACTCCTCCACAAGTGCAGTCCAATTCCCTGCACGTCCCAGGACTTGAGTCAACCATCCTGACTCAAAAACACACACTAGGGGCCTAAAGCGATTCGGGACGTCACAAATCCTATAAACAAAATAAAAGATTTCGTCCCCGAAATCAGGCTTAGGCTGTGGGAAGAAAAGCATAACAGACAATTTAACATATGCTTTTAAATAAAATTACCTTGAGCAAACAACTCCGGGTAGCGTTGCTGCATCAAATCCATTGGCTCCCATGTGTACTCCTCCTTCCAATGGTTGGACCATAGCACCTTCACCAGGGGTACACTTTTGCGGCGCAAAGTTCTTGTCTCGCTGTCAACAATCCGCACCGGCTCTAGTCGCACAGACCTATCTGACGCCACTGCACCATCAATAGTGGGAATATATTGGTCGGGCCGCAACAGTGATTTTCGAAGAGACGACACATGGAACACGTCGTGGAGATTCTCTAGTTCTGGTGGCAACTCCAACCGATAGGCCAACGTGCAAATCCTTTCTAGTATAGTATAAGGCCCAACATACCTTGTGCTGAGCTTTTTCACTCCACGCACCCGCGACACTCCATGCATTGGCCGAATCTTGAGGAACACTTTATCGCCCACTTGAAACTCCACCATCCGGTGCGTTTTATTGTAATATTTCACCTGTCACTTTGAGCCTCCAACATGCGATCCCGTATCAATCTGACCGCCGCATCAGTATCAACTATATATTCATTTCCCAATACCTTCGGATCTTCGTCCTGCACCCAAGACAAGGGAGTCCTGCACCTTCTTCCGTAAAAGGGCTTCAAGGGACGCCATACCGATGCTCGCCTGATGGCTATTATTGTAGGAAAATTCCACCAGAGGCAAGAGCCTTTCCCACGGCTCTCCTCTATCCAACACACATAATCTCAGCAGATCCTCCAATGACCTAATGGTCCTTTCAGACTGCCCGTCCGTCTGATGATGAAATGCAGTGCTGAAGGTAAGGCGTGAGCCCAAATATGCCTGCACTGCCTTCGACTCCTTGGAAGTAAACCGACCATCCTGATCCGAAACAATTGTCTTGGGCACGCCATGATACCGTACGAATTGCTCCACAAAAAGGCGTACCAAAACATCCACATGTGCTTCCTTCTTTATTTGAATGAACCGGGCCACCTTTGTTAGTCGATCGACAATAACCCACACTGAATCATCCCCGGAGCGGGAACGAGGTAGCCTATGGACAAAGTCCATGGAGATATCCTCGAACTTCCATTCGTGGATGGGCAACGACTGCAATAAACCACCGGGACTCCTGCATTCAGCCTTCACTCTTTGACAAGCTTCGCAATGTGTAACATAGTAACGAACATCCTTCTTCATTCCTAGCCAGCACATGGTCTTCCGTAAGCTGGCGTACATCTTGGCAATACCAGGGTGTACAAAATATTGAGAGGAATGTGCCTCTCTCAAGATATCCTCCCGGATTTTGCCACCCTTGGGAATATAGAGCCGGCCACAAAAATAAACGAGGCCGTCTTTTAGTGTGTACTCATCGGTGGTCCCATCTTCAATTGCCTTGATTGCAGGGGCCAAGGCCGCATCCATTCCTTGCTCCACCCGAATCCGGTCCCGGATATCACAAACTATGCTCATGTTGGCCAAATACTCTGCATACCCTGCCGAAGGAGCCTTGAATACCAGAGTAATTTCCATCTCCTCAATCATCCGAGCCAACTCCATACTCATCAACCAAGACTCTGGCTAGAGCCTGGCACTTTTCTACTCAAGGCATCGGCTACCGAGTTCGCTTTCCCGGGGTGGTAGTTCATGGTGAACTCATAGTCGCATAGAAATTCCAACCACCACCGTTGTCTCAGGTTCAACTCCATCTGAGTGTGGACATACTTCAAGTTTTTGTGATCGGAAAAGATCTCGCAATGGACGCCATATAATAATGCCTCCAGACCTTCAAACCGAACACCACTGCTCCCAACTCCAAATCATGAACCGGGTAATTAATTTCATGTTTCTTTAACTGTCTTGAAGCATATGCGATCACGTGCCCGTGCTGCATCAGTACCGCTCCCATCCCTTGATACGATGCGTCAGTGTAAACCTGAAATCCTTCCTTCCCAGATGGAAGTGCAAGGATGGGGGCGGAGGCAAGCCTATCCTTCAGCTCTTGGAATGCCGCTTCACATTGTGGTGTCCACTCAAATGGCACACCCTTCTTCGTCAAGGACGTAAGAGGAAGGGCAATCTTGGAAAATCCTTTCACGAACTTGCGGTAGTACCCGACAAGTCCAAGAAAACTCCTCATATCGGCCGCCGACTTCAAAGGCGACCACTCCTTCATGGCTCGCACCTTTGCTGGATCCACTGCTAATCCTGCTCCACTGATCACATGCCCCCAAGAAGGCAACCTCCTTAAGCCAGAATTCACACTTGCTAAACTTGGCGTACATGGCGTGCTCCTTCAATTTCTTCAAAACCAAGGTCAGGTGCTCGACATGCTCCTCCTCCGTATTTGAGTAGACTAAGATGTCATCGATGAAAACAATGATGAAGATGTCCAAATATGGTTCAAACACCTTGTTCATCAGGCTCATGAAGGTCGAAGGGGCATTCGTGAGCCAAAACGGCATTACCATGAACTCATACAAACCATATCTTGAACTGAAGGCTGTTTTCTGAATGTCCCCTTCTTGTATCCTCAATTGATAGTATCCAGAGCGCAAATCCAATTTAGAGAACCAATGTGCTCCCACTAGCTGATCGAACAACTCGTCGATCCGAGGTAGTGGATAAGTGTTCTGCACCGTCAACCGATTGAGTTCGCGATAATCTATGCACAAACACAGGGTTCCATCCTTCTTCTTCACGAACACCACAGGGGCTCCCCAGGGTGATGAACCGGGGCGAACGAACCCTGACTCCACCAGTTCTTGCAATTGAACTCTAAACTCCGCGAGTTCTTTCGGGGCCATTCTGTACGGAGCCTTGGATACAGGCTTGGCACCTGGTACTAGATTAATCTGGAAGTCAACCTCTCTATGCCTTTAATGAAATCCTCGAACACAATCGAGTGTAGGCCAGTTTCTCATTAACCATTATGCCTAAGCATCAAAATTGTGAAGGCTCAAGATAGATTCCTAGAAAAACTTAGGCAGACTAAGGACGAAGGCTTAATTTCTTCCTCGTAGTCCTCGTCCTCGAGCTGGGTCCTGCTTCAATTACTCCTTCAGCGAGTCTCTTAACACTTGTCTTAACACCCAAAAGACCCGCTTCCAACCACTTTACCATATCCATTATCTCCACCAAGCTCAAGTCTCCTATAAACAAAAGTTATTACCATAGGAAATCTGCCATGTCTATTATCTCCGTTAGATTCAAAATCTGCTATAAACAAAAGTGCTTGCCCTAGGGGATCTCGCAAGACTTTATACCATAGTTTTACATACTTGGGGTCATCCAAACTTGGAAGATCGACGTATAAAGGTGTGTACCTAAGGTCAGGTTGGCTAATCTTAAGATCAAAGTTGGACATACTTAGCGTGAATTACATATGGCCACACTACTGCTTCCGCTAAGTCAGTTTGTCCCCACACTGACTAATCAAACGGGGGTGGCACCATTGTTGAATGACTTCTTTAGTTGAGGATTGTGGCCCTCTGATACCATTTGTAAGACCCCCCCTCCTGGATCCCAAAACACGGCACGAAAGGGGAGTCTTATGACCGGAACAGCTGCCTTGTGGTAGCATTAGCACACGGGCTAACCTGTACCACAAGACGCCTATTCCGCCGGCTACAACAATATCAATATATCATGCCAACCCAACCAAATAAAAAGCAAGAGAATTCAAAATCCACACTAAGTATATAATGTCAAAATACATCAATAAAGAGAAGCTAAACATGCTTCTACAATATATCAGAGTACAACTAATCATTGCCCAAACGAGCTACATCAGAGTAATCAAAATACTAACATCAGTAACCGATGGTATCGACGACACCGTCACTTCAGGCCCTGTCGTCCTAGCTTGGCTGTCTTGCTGCGTAGTCTGCGGCTGCTCTACCTGTGGCGTGACCTCCTAAAAAGGAAGACGTAGCAACCGTTAGTCAAAATGACTAAGTGGTTTCACATCCGCTCTCCCGGCGACTCCTCGGCACCGGGCGAGGAAGAGGAACAAGAGTACAATATATAATAAGTATGCAAGTAAAGGAGTATAAGCAGGTGGAAGTAGTGTAAGAGTAACAGTATCAGGTTCTAGCAAATATTTAAGAGCTACAACAAACTAGCAAGTATAAGTAACAACAGGAAAGTAACTTAACTTATAAGAATGCCCATACAAACTTATAAGTTAAGGATCGGGTTACATAAAAGTAACTCATCGTATAAGAGTGCCCATACAAACTTATACGATGATCTTGTTGTGCAATGTTATAAAATGCTATGAATGCTATGCAATGACTCACCCATGAACACACCCATGCAATTGCAATGTCGACACAGGCTATAGTTCCCACTTTTCGAGCAGGTAGCTAACCTCTCAGGCATCAGCCGCCGTGGTCAGGCGGTGACAGTAGAACAAGCACTTCTACTACTAGGCGGGTATACACACTACTTCACCTAGGCCTCCGTACGCCTCAACGCTAAGAACACAACACCGGAGCCCATGCGTACTATGGCCCAGCGGGAGCCTCGGGTAGATGTGCACCGAGGACCAAGCCCCGAACTGACCTTGTGTGACCCGGAAGGAGCCTCGGAGTGAGCACGAGGACCAAGCCCAACCGTTCACCTGGCACATAAGGAGCCCCGGGACGTGAACACCGAGGACCAAGCCCAACCGCCCAAAGTCTAACTGTCGACTCCCGTCGGTGTGACGACTGGCGAGCCCGTAGACCTGCCACACTATCCTTAACCCAGGATTACGACACCGCGTGTCGACTCACACCACATGCAAATACCACATCAACATAACATGGAAGGGGCCTCGGAAGTAAGCACGAGGACACAACCCAACCATCCATCCATACTTTATCTCAACACAACCAAAACAAGTGACGGTCAACACCGCACTTACATCCCTTCACAATACTACCCGTAGGGAGACGACTCTCTAAGTATTGGACTACTAGACTCATTCCAAAATCAAACATACTTCTGGCCATAATCTATTCATCTATATGACTTTCCAAATGATGACAACGTAATATAAACATGATGCGCATATAAAGATCTATCACACTTTCCATTTGATAATGTCATAATATAAACATGAAGTGCACAATTATCAATCTTTCAATTCCTACCAATTCAATTCGTTTAAATAAGATTGCTTCACAATTTGAAAATATGAAATCTGATTAATAATCTACATCAATCATGCAACAAATGATTAATCATAAGGGTTCATCCAAGCTAAGTATCTTGCAATAGTAATTCCACCGAATCCAAATCCATCTTCCATTAAAGCCCAGAATTTAGGTGCAGGATGAATCTGGACAGCAACTTTGACCGGAGATTCCTGAAGCTACATGAATCCGGTGAAGACGTGTAACCTCACGATGGAAAGGTCTTTCCGTGGTCTACAACTCTCGTATTCAGACCTCAACCCAGATTTGATATTATCCTATTTGAAATCGGACTTGAAGTCCGCTGCGTACAGAACACAATTTTTGCATGCAGGATTTATTGAAAACCAATTTCGTTTAGACTTTCCTGTGGCTACAGACTTCGCCAGAAGTCGTACAACCATTCGTTGAAATGGTATTTTCAAGGGCTTCAACTTTCGTGTTTAGCTGAAAGCCCAGATCTGGCCATATCATGCTTAAACATGGCCACGAAGTTCGCTGCGCGCAGAACACAAATTCTGCACGCATCTTAAGGCGGGATGAACGACATCGGTTCATCTTCCTCCTCAAGGCGATCTTCCCAAATCATTCTAGAAAATCTCCTCCCTTATTCAACCTCAAGAGGCCTTTGCTCTTCACAAAACCATCCCCCATCTCCACATAGAAGATCGGAGAGGTTGAAGACACCACTAACCAAGAGCACAAGCCCCGGATTGGCCTCACCCTAGAGAAAGCATCTTCTCACTTGTCAAGACTCTTTTGAGTCGACGTCTCGCCTAAATATCTACAATCTAGCACCAAGAGAGAGGGTAGGAAAATCACATCGATTCCAGCGGTTCCTCCATTTCCGGCCATGGATCTCGTGATTCTCCTTGGCGGCATCTTCTCCTTCACGGTGATGGCGGATTTTCTCCTGTAGAACTTGATCCAGCAGTTTTCTCTCTCACCAGGAGTTCTCACAGGAAATAGGGAATGAAATGAGCATGAAAACGGCTAGGGGTTTTCTCTCACCCTTATATATGAAAAGTGACACGGGTAGGGACACGACCGTGTCCTTACCCGTGTCCTGCCTGGGCGAAGCGGCAACGACAGTTTCCATGTCGGTTCAATATTTGAAACGGGTAGGGACACGCCCGTGTACCAACCCGTGTCCCGACCCGTGTCCATATGACACGGCCGTGTGCCCTGGCCGTGTCCTTCTCGGGATGCATTTCGACGATCTCAACATTTCATCGATCTTGATCAAAATCGTCGACTGGAGAACACGGGTAGGGACACGCCAGTGTCTCTACCCGTGTCATGTTAATTCGTCAAAGTCGATGCGCAGTTCGTCGATCTCAACACCTCTCGTTGAGTGTAACTCGACACATACGGGTAGGGACACGCCCGTGTCACTACCCGTGTCACCTCATGTCGACACAGCTCATCAGTCTCGACATGCCCTGTCGAGCATAACTCGAAACACACACGGGTAGGGACACGCCCGTGTCTCTACCCGTGTCACATGCTGCGACACAGTTCGCCGATCTCGACATGCCTCGTCGAGTTCAGCTCGACGCACACGCGCACACGGGTAGGGACACGCCCGTGTCTCTACCCGTGTCCCTTCACAACACTGATTTCTCTAACTCCTCCACATGTGCAGTCCAATCCCTGCACGTCCCAGGACTTGAGTCAACCTCCTGACTCAAAAAAACACACACTAGGGGCCTAGAGCGATTCAGGACGATACAAGCATGGGCTCGTGCGTATGTCTTAAGGTGACTACGTGGTGTGAGCAACGGGCAAGTGGAATCGGACCTGGGCTATATGGTTCGGTGCTGAGAGACCCAAAGAGGGACTGGCCATTGGCATAGTCGGGAGCCTTAGACGGATGTCAGAAAGGCTAAAATGCTCACACGTTGTTGCCATCCCGGGGATGGTGGTGAAGCCACTGAATTTACAAGATTCACCGATAATGTGCCCCGTGAGTGCACGGGGTGTTTGGTCGTGCGAGTCTATACACCTTTGGCGAAGTGTTATGGGCTTACTGAACCACACAGAGGAGCATACCAGAGAAACTCCATGTAATCTCTGCAACGGAACTGAATCCATACATCCTTTTTGATTTTGGAATGTTTCCCCTCTTTTATTTTTCCTGCTGCTTGTCAGTTGTGCCCTCCCCGACACCCTCCTCTCCTTATTTCTCTTTTTTATTTTCTTATCTTTCTTCCCGCTCCACTCCTCCCGAGCCCCTCCTCCTCTTTTTCTTTTTTTTTTCTTCCTACTTTTTCCCCACCCCCCAATGTAAGTATATATATATATAATATATATATATATTGATATTAATGTATAATATAATTGTAATATATTATAATATTAATCCAATACTAATAAAATGCCTATACATATAAATTCTCCGCACGCATGTACGACTACTGTATGTTCTCGAACGGGGCTGCACCAAATCATCGCCCATAGCATATCCCGAGCCTGCTACTGGGTAGGATCCCACTCGGCCGGATACGGGGTTGTACACTCGCAAATCGAGGGTGATTATACGGCCAAGAATGACCACCTAGCTCAGTACTTTCACTTGTGAAATCTCTTCTGGCCAAGGTGCCATAATATCAAATTGTTCATATTCCTAGAGAACAAAATTCTAGGACTGACACATACTCTAAGCTCGCCACATCTCCTTCCCAATATCTGTTTAGGAGGTGCCAAGTAGAAGAGATCGCCATCCCTAGTATTCAAGGTCCTTGGGAAATCGTAGAAATTGAGGAACAAGAGTCATCATGGATAATCCCACTAATATCCTACCTTGAACTTCAATAGCTGCCAGAAGACCCAGGGGAAGCTAGAAGTTTAAGGATGCAAGCAACAACCTTTACCATCATTAATGGAGAGTTGCACAAGCGGTCCTTTTTCAGGTCCTACTTAAAGTGTTTGTCAGAATCATACGCGGAATAAATGTTACGAGAAGTCCACAGAGGAATTTATGGAGAGCATTTTGGCAGCAGAGCGTTGGCCCATAATATCTTATTTCAAGGATTCTACTGGCCTACCATGAAGAAAGATACGGCCAAGTTTGTCCAAAAATGTAAGAGCTGCCAAATGCACTTAAAAATTCCCCGAAAACATCCAGTCACTCTTACGACATTACAGAGAGCCTGATAATTTGCGCAATGGGGAATTGAATATCTCGGTCCCCTTCCCCAAGTCTCAAGGTAAAGGAAATTCATCATCATGACCATTGATTACTTTACTAAGTGGGTAGAGGCAAAATCCTTATCCAAAATCACTGAGGAAAGTGCTAAAAAAATTTGTTTGGAAGAACATTATATGTTTCTTAGGCATTCCCACAACTATCATTGTTGATAATGGGACACAATTCATAGGAAAATCCTTTACAAAGATGTCTAAAGATCTGAAAATTAATCTGCGACATACCGCTATGGCACACCCACACACCAACGGACAAATAGAAGTGACAAATTGTAACATCCATATGGGCTTAAAGACTCAACTACATGAGGTTGTGGGCAATGGGTTGATGCACTCCTCAATATATTACGGGCTTACTGAACCACAGAGAGGACCATACCAGAGAAACTCCATGTAATCTCTGCAACGGAACTGAAGCCATCATCCTTGTTGATATTGGCATCCTAAGTGCCCGAGTCTTGAACTTCATGCCAATTTTACAATCTTGACTTAGTCCCAGAAGTCATTTCCCCTCCCTCATAAATTCCTTCCTAAATCGAAAAGATACCCTTCGAAGCTCATTCCAAAATCATACCATATTCTCCCTCCTCTTACCATAACCAAAATATCACCTACCATAAATTCCCTTAACCCTCCATATTGGGAATATCTCTTTCCATTAATATCTCCAATCCACCACCTTTTTTTCTCTCTTGCCATACTTGAAGATATTTATTTCCATATTAAGAAGATTTCGACGGGACTTTCCATTTCCAGCGTAACGCGACGAAGGCGGACGAATTTCACTCCTACCGGCGTGATTCCGGTGGAGCCGTTGAAGAACGATCCTCGCCGAGTGAATCAGAATCATCCATTCTGGTTAGGTAACGAACCTTTCCACTTTCGTGTGATTATTTCCTTAAATAATCTTGTGGTGGAATTTCTGGCATTAAATTTTGAAATCATTTGAAATTTCGTGATTAGCTTTAATTGTTTTGCATTGTTTTCTTGATCAACTTAATTTTCGTAAAGGGTTTGGCAAACCCTCGTTTTCTTTTGTTGGGAGAGATCTACCTTTTCCAAATTCGTGATTATTTTCGGTAGATCTCTTTGGGTACAACCTTCGCTCGTCCGGATCCAATATTGGTCCTTTTACCTCGATCGGATACCGGCCTATCGCCCTTATTTGATCTCGAAATGGTTTGGCTACCCATACGCTAGCGTGAAATTGAATGAATGTAATAGCGTGGAGCGGCGTAGAACAATTGTGTGAGCGTAGAATTAGTCATGAAGAGATAGTCGTGCGCGTCCGTAGTTATAATTCGGCTCTAATGCATACGTCTACATCATCGAGTACGCATGGTTTGTGTAGAAATAGTATAGATTTACTTTTTCTTTATGCTCGTAGATTTATACTTTTTCTGTAGATTGAAATATTATTTGTACTACTCAAAAATGTGAATCTGGAGTAATCGAACGGTAGTGTAGGAATGTGTGTAGTCGTCACTAGACTCGTATTGCTCGAGTCGGGGGAAGGATCATCTTTCTCGGTGGCTAAGAACTTGCCCCAAGCTACTCTCGAAGCATTGGTGCCTGGTTAGTCAAGAGTGAGCGTGACATTGGCCATCATTTGGCTAGTTTGAGCTTTACTTATCATTTCCTAGCCGCTAAGAGTTGCATGCCAAGTTTGTGCCGACCCCTCCTTTGATTCAGCTCCACCTTCATTCACGAAAGCCTAAAGCCAACCTCCTATCACAACCAAATCCATGAGCTTGATTGAATTTAATATTATGATGAGTTGTGATATTTGGAATTCGTGTGATGTGGTGGTGAATTCATAAAATTTATACTTGCTAAACTTGGGGATGACAAAAGAAGAAAAGAAAAAAAAATTGAAAAGAAAAAATCTAAAAGAATTACAA
The DNA here is from genome assembly GCA_039583875.1 of Platanthera guangdongensis. NCBI lineage: Eukaryota > Viridiplantae > Streptophyta > Magnoliopsida > Asparagales > Orchidaceae > Platanthera > Platanthera guangdongensis. The sequence goes on from CM077154.1 coordinate 56,329,850, forward strand.
TGAGAATTATATCCCCATCATGTTTATTGATATTGGTCAGGTTAGGCCGTGCACACGCCCAATTTTCAAGCTAAGTCTGGGGGTGTCACTCGTGCATCTCTATGTGGCTGTATTGGTTTAGCTTATTGTTTGCTCGCTTTGGTTGCATGTAGCCTTCATGTTTATCATTGACTACCAAACCTTAGCATAAGCCTCATTCTATCCTACAAGTCCTACTGATTCACGTTTGAGTCTAACTCGCGCCATGGAGAGAGGGTGAACGGGCAAGCATTTGGTCCCCGATAATGATGGATATCTTTGAAGGTAATCACGATCCCTAGTCTTTGGCAATGCTCATCTTAGTGGTCTGCCTAGTTTCTTCCTACACATGACCAGACGATTCTCCAGAATTCTAATTTTAAGTAGATACAATATTTATTTACCCCTATCGAATAGTTTAAACTCTGTAGTATAATTAAAAAGTTTTTCTATTCTATTTTCTATGCACATGATGTATTTGATTTCTTGTTGTACTTTATTTTGAAATTTCTGAGCCAGCTAGCTGATTTCAAGTCCACAGAGTGATTATTTACTCGGGACGCGCAAATGGGTATGTCTGGGGGTGTGTTGAGTCCAATTTATACACATATTTTTGCACTCATCTGGGCTAGTATTATCGTTGATGCACTATACTTTAGAGACATATTTGTTCATATTTGTTATTATGTCCATTCCATGATTAGTGCACTTTTGGCCCCCTTTCAGTGTGATTTTCTTAGTTATTATTTGTGTATCATAGTTTGTGTTTTGCTACGTTTGGAGACTTTAGTAAGCCCGTTTCGGTAGCTCTGTTGTTTTTGCTGCAGGTATAACGGTCGCGTGCATGATCTGGGATTGTTTTGGGAAGTTTTCTGCCTAAGGGCCACTGGTCGTGCATTTTAACACGCGCACGATCACTGTAATCCTTAGCGCATGACCACTGGTTATGCGCGGCCTTCTCATCAAATTACCAAACAGTCCAGTACACTGCACACGACCATTAGACCTATAGCGCGCATCCACTGGTCGTAAGCCACTGATCATGTGCACTACTACCCGTTTTTCCAAGTTCTGTCGGGGGCATACACACGAGAATGGGACATATAGTGCCCAACCACCGGTCGTGCGCCACAGCCCGTGCGAGCTATACCAGCTTTTTCTTCAGTTCTATCTATTCTAATCGCACGATCATGGGATCTAGTGCGCACGACCACTGATCGTGCGTCACTGATTGTGCGCATATATATTGATTTTCTGTCAAGGTACAGGTTTCTCTGGGAACAATACGCATGACCACTGGTCGTGCGCCATTGATCGTGCACTCTGATTATTCTGCTTTCGTATTTAAGGCCCTGCTCCGCAAATTAGGGCATGTTTTGCCATATTTCCACCCCATAGCTGCGAGCGAAGTGCTGTTCCTCTCCTCCACAGGTCCTCCAGTCATCTCCACCCTTCGGGAAGCATTCTCCGGCCATCTGAAGTCATCTTCAACCTTCGGAGAGCTCCTGGCCACTAGCAGCGAGCAATGAGAACTTTCAGTGTTATTCCTCCAGACAAAAGGAAGAAGGGATTAAAGGAAAGGAAAGAAGACGGAGAAGAGAAAGTGGATTGATGACCCATTTGCATCCGGTAGCAAGCACGGTCAGAGTCGTGAAGTGGATTGATAACCCACCACTCTGGGCAAGAACCATGGCTACGCTTTCCCTCTTTCGGTTTACTCTACCTCTTCTCTTTGTCGAATGTACTCTTAAGCTTGTAATAAAACTAAACATGCATTTAATTTGTCTATGAATGAAGTTTGTTTGGTTAGTTACTTGCTCTGTTGTTAGCTGTGATGCACTCGCCTCTGCTCACATCCACTCACTCAAGCACTTGAACCACTCTAGCAAAGGCTAGAGTTGGTGGATGGAGAGGTGATTACGACCCTCACTCTCCGCACAAGCTCTCCGCCCATTCGCCTAACGAAGCACGACATAGTGGCCTGCACTCACTCCTTCCTCCAAGCGAAGCGGTGCCGACGCTATCACGTACCCTTCCTGCATTCCCTCGAGATCGACATTCGGGGAAGCTATTCCCAAATTATTACTTGACAGCGACTGGTACACATGCCGACGATGCATCATTAGCTAGTTAGAATTTGGTTTTTTGCTCCTGCAGTTTTGTATTTAGACTATAAAAAGGTTATAAGGATATTTTAGTGGTCTGTGTTTTTGGTTTTTTTAATGTATGTAAAGTCAATAGTGTTTCTTCTCAAGCAAGAAGCAGAAACAAAAAAAAACTTCCTCTTCTCCACATCGCTTCCAAAGTTTCAGATTTTTCAAGATTTCGAGCTTCGGAAATGGCTGCAAGTGCGCCTTTCATGGGGGTGACCTAGAGTTTTGATCTAAGCAAGTTTATTTCTCGTTGATCTCTTGTGTTCTTGATTTATTTCGTGAATGGGATTTCTAGATCTACAAGTTTGCTTGGGTTGAAATGGATCCATGGGAAAAGCTGGTGTGGACAGCATCTACAAAAGTGGTATCAGAGGATATCATTTCAACCTTATTCGTTTATGAAATCCTCTGTTAAGATCCTCGGTGGTTTGTGAATCAACTTGTAGTTTTCATAAATATCGATCATGGATACAGTACTTGGAGTTGCACCGTTAACTATCAAACTGAAGAGAGACAATTTCACGAGATGGAGATGGGAAGTCGAGAACACACTCAGGATGCATGGAGTGTGGGATATTATTCCACATCCACCTAAGGTTGTGTCAGAAGAAGGAAGAGTGCAGTGGGCTAATGCTAAGAGGAAGACATATGAAGAAAGTCTTACAAAAGACTACACCACCACGTCTATCACATTAAGGACTTTGGAGGATGGAAATGTGGAGAAGGTTATTGGAGCAGCCAATGGCCATGCTTTATGGGAGATACTTCAGAACTCATACCAAGGAGGAGTTAGAGTTAAAGATATGAAGTTGCAGGTGTTGAGAGGCGAGTTTGAGTAGCTTAACATGTAGGACCAAGAGTCCATTGAGGAGTATTTCCATAGAGTTTTGAAGGTGAGCAACAGGATGAAGCTAAATGGTGAGGAGTTAGCTGAGATCAGGTCAGTGCAGAAAGTCCTGAGGTGATACCCACAGAGTTTTGGCAATGTAGTTGCTTCTGTTGAGGAGTACAAGGATTTGTCCAAGCTTTCAGTGGAAGAGATTAGGACTTCATTACAGGTTCATGAGCAGGTCATGAACAGAAGAAAGGAGACCAGTATAGGAGGTACTACTACTACTGAGGTGTTGAACTACACGAAAAGCACACCTGCTAAAGCCCACTACATGCCTAGAGCGAGAGGCACATTTAGAGGTAGGAGCAGAGGAGGAAGAGTTTATATAGGAGAAGAGCACCAGCACTTTATGTAGAATAGCCAGCTAGTCAAGGTGGAGGACAGTGGCAATGTTGTAGTTTCTTTCCCTCTGATTTCTTCAAGAATTCTTCTTAACCATATGCACTCACAGCTTGTAGATCTGAAAAACATGTACTCAACTTCTCTTGTAGACAGTATGGTAGAAGGTTGTTTACGAACACCCCAAGCAACGGGCTTTGATCATAACAAGAATAGAAAACCGCTCGTACTTTCTCTATCATCGGTATTGGATTGCCAATCGGAATCTGCATAGCCAATGAGATCCGATGTCCATTATTGCTTGTAAAATAGGCCAAGGAGTGTAGTCCCTTTGATGTAGCAGAGCATTTTATGGACAACAAGAAGGCAGGATTATTTTGGTACTTGCGTAAATCGTGCCACAATATTTACAAGGGCTATGTCCGGTGTAGTATTTGTCAAATATACGAGTGATCCGACTATAGAGCTGTACTTGGATGCATTTACTTGTTCTTCCTTACTATCCTTTTTAACATTTCACCAGTGGGTATGGGGGTAAGAGATGAGTTATAAAGTTCAAATTTGGCCTTCCTTAATATCACTGATTAAAATTTATATTGTGATAGAATATACCCGAAGGAGATTAATATAATTGAATTCCTAAGAAGTATTTCATTTCATCTGGATATGATTTTTACCATTCCATTTTAAATATAGAGAAGGATCATTTGTACATCTCTTGAACCTCTTTTGCAGGAAATATGCTTCAATGTTGGCATTCCAAGCCTTTGGACTTGTTTCAAGCCAAAGAGGGCTTTATGTGCTTATATACCTTTTGACTATTTATACCTTCTTGTATATATTCTTTGGGCTGGTCAACTTAGTTGTCATCACTAATTGTACCATTTAAGAAAGCTGCTTGAACATTAGGTGAGAGATAGGATATTGTTGTTGAGAGCAGCAGTAGCAAGGACCAGTTAATGGAATCAATCTTGACACGGGAACAAAGGTATCAATTAGTCCTCTCCTAGATTTTGTGAATATCCTTTAGCTACTAATCGAGATTTGTGTTTAACAATGGCACACATTTTCATTATATTTTGTTTCTTAAAACCATTTAATCCCAAGTGCAACATTGTTGGAAGGTAAGTGAAAGTCCACCTAGTGTCAACTATGTGCACCTATGGGGGGGGGGGGGGGAATAGGTGACGAGTAGCACTTTTGCGGATTTACGAATGTACCTGCACAATAAAAATAAAAAGCACAGCACACAGAATTACACAGGCAATTTATAGTGGTTCCCGACTTGGGTACATCCACTTTCCCCTTCGACCTATCTCCTAACAAGGGACGACTCGGTCTCTTCTCCAACAGGATTGAAATCCAATCCCTGCACTATCGGAAGGAAACCCTTCCACAAGTGAGAGTCAACACTCCCACAAAACGGGTTGCACCCAACCTTACAACAACGGAACAATCGTTCCTTTACAACAAAAGTAAATATAGAATGTACACGAGATACAAACTTCGTTTGGAGACTACGGTGTTCCTCTTCGTTCGACGACGTGTTCGTGAGTCAACGAAGAGTCTACAACCTTGGTCTCTCTTGGAGAGGATCTCCGGAACCGGAACCGGCGGCGGCAACACGAGCGGCGGCTAGCTTCGGGATCGGCGGCTATGATGATGAGCGGTTGCTGAAATTGGAGATCCAAACTTCGTAGCGAAGCTAGCTTGGTCTTCCAACGGTCACACGAGGATCGGTCGTCTCGATCGATTCAGACGGGGGAGTTTTTCCCGGTCAACAAATCGAGAGACAAGAGATCTCTGGATAGACACGTGAGACTCAAGCTTTGCTAAGCTTCTGTCGCCGGAGATCACGAAGGATTCCCGATTGTTGACGGCGACCAACTTGCCCGAGCGCGACGGCGGCGGCGTAGTGGAATCACGATTTTAGGGTTACGTCGCGGCTCGGTTTCTGATTCTCTCACTTTTTACTGTTCAAAATACTCATGTATTTATACACCGTAGCTAACTCCAATATGACCGTTTGTGGGACCCACAATAGAAATCCCTAAATCCCGGTCCAGAAAATTGACAGCTGCAGAATCCGGTTCAGGAACATCACGAGAAATCGCTAAGTGAAAATCGGCGAGAATCGCTGGTGATTCTCGACGAATCGGCGAGAATCACCAAGTGATTCTCGACGATTCGTCGAGAATCGCTAGTGATTCTCGCCGAATCACTTATTGATTCTCAGCGATTTTCACTTGGTATTCATGAGCTGCTTAACCAAGGTTCGGCAAGAATCACTAGTGATTCTCGCCGAATCTTACTTGGCACCGTTTTGAGGTAGCCAGAAGGGGTCGGCGAGAATCACTAATGATTTTCGTCGATTCGGCGAGAATCACTAGTGATTCTCTCCGAATCGGCGAGAATCACTAGTGATTCTCGCCGAATCGGCGAGAATCACTTGGCGATTCTCGTCGAATTTTCCTTGGACGAATTTTCGTTTTCCACCCAGGTGCTGCTCCTTGACCCATCCATGCTCCTTGTCTTCTCTTGCATATGAACGGCCCTGTACTTGAAAGTAAGTGCACTCCAATAGAGAGAGTACACGTAGGTCAACACACTGATCTGCTCAACGACTGATTACGTCTTGCAGACCCGTGTATATTGACCTACTGCACCCTGACATTGGTGTGCACTTAGCGTGGAGGAGCTGCAAGTACAACTTAAGATGTTTCATCAAATACATTGTGAATTCATCTTAGCTTGACAGGTGGCTTCCTCAAATCCAGGTAATTGTGGATACAATACCCAACAATCTCCCCCTATTTGACGAAGCCAAAACCCTACTAGCTAAGATGAATAACACCTATCAAATAATAAACATAGCATTCAGAAATTAAACATGCAGCACAAGAGAGTATGAGCAAACAGATCAGGACTTGAGTCATTCACAAATTCTAATATATATACCAATATAAATATATACACATATAATCTCAGAATTGTTTATACGATAACAATAATCATTAAATGTTCTTAAGACAAAGTGACAAGCTATAAATGATTGACTATTTTTCCTTAGCTAAGTCACCCTTAAAATTTGAGCCAAGTACTTCTTGCTTTGCCTCTCCATGTATTCTTTGGGCTTCGGATAATACCTAGGAGGAGGAACTTTATCTGCATCCTTGTTGTTTCTGAAAAAGATGTTGCGTTTCGCTTCAAACGTTTTGTGCGTTTCCCACTCATACTGGCTATATACTTCGTTTCGATTGATCTCTCCTCTTTCTTGCAGCCAGAAGGTGTCTAAGATGATGTTCCTTGAAACTGGACTCCACCTTTCGTTTCGTACATCCTCCTCACTCATTCTGATTCTCGTCTCAGCTAGAGTCTCCTTGGAGGTCCCTTCCTGAACTTTTCTCTTTCCCCTGGCTTTTGCTAAGGCCTCTTGGTCAAACATGCTCCTCAGTTTAGCTTTGGAGAGAGCCCTAGCATCAGCGTCATTTGTGGGAACATCTGCAGCACTTGTACTAAAATCCTCAGCAGCACATACTCCCTTAGCGGCCGTAGATGTCTCAGGAACATGAATACCTGCAGGATTGTCAGGCAGAATGATGCCTAACGTACCTAACGCCTGTTGGAGCATCCACCAGCAGCTCTCATAGACATATTTGCTTGATTGTGCGAAGTTTGTGCTCATGCTTTCTTGAAGCTCGGCCAACTTAGCTATATACTCTTTCTCCCCCTTTTTAACTTCGACAGCGATGCAGTTGGCATAGGAATGTAGGGAGTCATCAATATGCTTCGTGGTTTTGGAGAATTCAGAGACCAAGGCCTGCTGATTGGCGTTAAGAGTGACCATATTACCGTCAAACTTTTGAATGTTGTTGGCGACAACATGTGCATTCTGATTTACGATAGCAAGAGTATCAGTGTTCTTTTTCAATCCGGCCATAAGGAGTGTGACAGCTTCGCCGGCCGCGGTATACTTTTCTTCGAATTTCTTCTCCATCACGTCCAGTTTATGGTTGATTTCCACCATATTCTTGAGCATCAGATTTTCAGAAGTCTTAATCCTTTTCAGCAGTTTATTCTGAGCGTTAGCAAAGGAGTCTTTGAGTTCATTCACAATTCCCTGAATGACATTTACTGTGAGTGGCTAGCTTATCTCGTAACGGAATAGTCGGAGGCACTTCGTGGCCTTGCTCTTCAGCAGACGCATCTGTAGAGCTGGATACAATCACAGTATCTAATGGAGGAATGCTGGCGGCCTCTTTAGATGTTTCAGTCTCCCCCTCCACTGGTGCAGGCTTGTTAGATGGAGGTTCAACGGGATCTGGAGCCTCAAATACTTCATGTCCCTTGTGCCCTTCATCTTCTTCGTCATCATCCATGACTCATCTTCATCAGCAGCCTCTTCCAATTCTTTGTCAGCGGGCTCCAATACAGTGTCACTTTCTTCTTGAATTTCGGCCACCGCATCCCTGGCCACCTGGGAGATGTCAGATACTACATCGGTATGCGAGGGTAGAGGCTCCCCCTCGATTCCTGCAGACAGGGTATCAGGAACTTCACTGGGGTTGACTGCTGGAGATACTCCTGTTGTTCTTCCACTGCAGTCTGCCCAATACGCCTCTCCCATCGATCAAACACACTTGAGTCCATCTTCTTCAGGTAGTGGAGAGGGACACCTTTACTCATGTCGAATTTGTCTCCATTTAGCTGGTTTAGATATAGACTTAAGATGCGGCCAAAACTTGGAGAGCCCAAGGTGTCCTTGATCTTCTCGAACAACAACTCCCCCCAGTTAAACCTCTTGCGGTAGACGACAGCTATCAGGATCTTGAACATATCCCCTGAGATATGGTCATGAGAGCCTGGCTTGCAGATGAGCACCTTTCCAATAATGTCAGACAGGAGCTTCCCTTCTTCATTAATCTCTTTTCTCTTTATTGACCGAGTTCCCCGTGGGAGACCGCAGAATGAGAGAGTTCTGGATTTGTCCTCGTCCTCCAGATAGTCCTCATGCTCCGAGCTAGAAAGCTGCAGGTAGCGAGTCAGCTTGCTGGCAGACAGCTTGACCTTTGCCCCAGCCACCTTGCTTTTGATTACGGAGTCGCCATTTCGGAGTCTTGCGGTAGCGAAGAACTCCAGCACCTCTTTGTCCAGGATTTTGCAAGGGTGCTCCAGGATGAAGGTTAGCCCAGCCTCTTCCAGCATCAGAATGATGTTGCGGAATTCGTCCGAGGCGTGAGAAAACCCAGTTCGAACCAGCTCGCAACCAGAGACCAACCCAGCAGTTGTCCTTGGGGTCATTGCAGATCTAGAGAGAGAATCCCTACTCTAAGCGTTAATGAACATTCAAAAAGAAAGCGTCACTAGTGAGAGCGTCCAAGTACGGGTGAGGAAGAGGTTACCTAAGGGCTTATATGGAAGTGAGTTGGTGAGCTTCCTGCGAGAACTCTTCCTCGAGAGTCCTTTGGGAAGACCTTCGGTGGATAGGAGAGTTTCCTGCGGGGTTCGGCCTTGCTAGAACTTTGCGAGAACCTTCTCGATTTGACGATGGACCTTGCGAGAACCTTGCGGTCACAGAGACACTTCGCGATTCGACGAGAACCTTGCGAAAACTTACGGGAAGAAGATGGAGAGCCGGATTCGTGTAGCGATGAGCTTCCTGCAGGGTTAGGCGGGAATCAACGGGAGTTTGCGAAGGTGGTGCGACGAGCTTCCTGCGGGTCTCTGCGAGTCGGCGGGAGAGCTCTTGTGGGTTTCGGCAAGTCTGCGAGTTTCGGCGAGTCGGCGGAAGACCTCTTACGGGATATCTGCTGCGACGTGAGGCGGGATTCGTGTGGCTTGCTCCTTCGGCGGGATACTTAAGGAAGTTGAACGGTCGGCGAGCGCCTTCGGCGGGATTCGGCAGGATTCTTCGTATATAAAGGGTCGGCGGGATTTGTCTAAGTCGAAATTGAATGGTTTCTTAACTAGGAATTTTCACGTTAGGAAGCATTGCAGCATTTTCGAATTCTTCTGATGTCAAGTCAATATGAGAACGATAAATACATATTTATTGTAAAGACAATCTATTTGGATTTCAGCGAGGCTTCTCCAAACACTTCTTGATGTCAATTGTGAGTTGTCGAGATTCACAATGACATATCTTTGTTAACTTTGTATTGATGTATAAGGGGTTGCATGTATCGAGTTAACCTATCCTCAGATGTGCATACATAGACTAATATACAAAGATGTATTTGTATATAAGGATATATATATATATATATATATATATATATATATAGGTAATTGTCAATTGAAAACAACTCAAGTCTTGAAACTGATCATGAGTACCTGGGATTTTGAGAGTCATCGTTTTAGTCCCTTAGGTAGAACATATCAGAAGCTCAATGTGAGTATGCTCAAATTGATATCACATCTGTTATTGCAGATGATTGTTCCAATTTAGTCTTGAGCCACCTACTGTCTAGTTCCCATCATATTCACGGGAACCTAGACTACCCTGCAAGAAAGAACTACTTTACCTTAGGAACCCAAATCATATTGGGTCCTAGGTTCCTGTTAGCATAAGCACGCCACTGCCTTCCTTCAGAAAACCTGTCTAGAAGACTACCGCTGTCCCGAGAATGTGGATAAGCCCTTGCCGTGGGCACAGAGGGGTTGTGCCAACAATCGATGGCAAAGTGCCCCACTTTGCCGCAGCACCAACATGGGTGAATGTTGTATCGCCGTTTCCGACCTGATCTAGTGACTGATGTAGTCACAGTCCTAGGTCTAAACGGGATAGGGCATGATCTTGTCACAAAAATTCCTCTTCCATCGTGACACGTGGAAGGGTGGAAAGAATGCATGTTGTGAGCGTTATGAGGCCGGGAAGATGGTGCCATTCTTTCAGGCATCTCCCTTACAGAGGCCCCATGGAACCTGACATCATGGCTTCTATCCTCTCTATCCCGTGTCCTCGAGTGGTGAGAAGTCTTCTGTGAGCTGGGACATGCAGATCCACACTGTGTTGAGGCAGTGGCAGTGAATACGAAGGGCTCAGAATGAGCCATAGGTATTTCCTCATGGGTGGCCATGACGGCCCTTACACTATGGACGTTTCCACATGGGGACAGATCACCCTTGCAGTGACCACGACTATTCCTGTGGTCATACCTGAAGGCATGATGAGTTGCCTTCCTGCCTGGAGTGGGGGGTCGGAATACCGTTTCCCCATTTCTCCATGCCTGGATAATCCGGGAGATCCACCCAGTTTCTTGCTTTCTCTTTATAGCATCAACTTTGGAAAAGTTTGATACTATACGTTTCTCATTATCTAGACTACTTTCTAGAGCTAAGATCTTAGAGTCCTTGACCTTGTTGGATGCCAATTGGAGAACCAACAAGATCTTCAGTCGAGCAATCTCTCGAGCTTGCTCCTCAGCAAGTAGGTTGCTTTCCTGAAGGGCTCTCTTCAGGGAATCAGAATTTTCTGGAGGAGAGCAGTTTCTGTCTTCAGAAAGGTCAAAAGATATAGGGCAGGATGAAGACGTTACCTGCTCTGCTGTGTTATTATCATTAGAATCAGTGACCATTGTTTTATCCTCGTCAGAGCTGCTTTCTTCACTGGTCTCGTCAGTCTCTGATACGAACACTGGAGCTCTGATGTTGTCCGAGTGATGCTTGCCTTCATCTTCAGAGGTGAGGACCCCCATATAGGCTTCCTCGTCTGGTTGACAACATATTCCAGCTTTCTCTGACTCCCCCATCAACTCTGATATCATCACCCACATGGATTTAGCCGTCCTGCATTTTTCCAATCTAGAGTGAGAGGCTCCAGACCAGATATCCATAATGATTTGACGAATCCTCTCATCCAAGTGAAATAGTGATAGTTCCGTCTCTGACATCTCAGCAATGCCCATGGGCACTTGGATCCCAGAGTCGGAGGTCTTCATGGGAATAAACGGACCCTCTTCCAGGATGAAGGATGCTCGAGGATCGATAACATCAAGGTGAAATGACACTCTCATTCTCCAGATGGGATAATAATCCTTTGTGCATGCGGGGAGTTTGAGTGGCGGTATCTCATAATCCAGATCCATGCTTCTGACACTGGTGGCAGGATTCTACTCAAGGTGTTAACCTTTTTGAAGAGCAACCTCCCTCTGATACCACTTGAAAGTCCACCTAGTGTCAACTATGTGCACCTATGGGGGGGGGGGGGAATAGGTGACGAGTAGCACTTTTGCGGAATTTACGAATGTACCTGCACAATAAAAATAAAAAGCACAGCACACAGAATACACAGACAATTTATAGTGGTTCCCCGACTTGGGTACATCCACTTTCCCCCTTCGACCTATCTCCCAACAAGGGACGACTCGGTCTCTTCTCCAACAGGATTGAAATCCAATCCCTGCACTATCAGAAGGAACCCTTCCATACGTGAGAGTCAACACTCCCACAAAACGGGTTGCACCCAACCCTTACAACACGGAACAATCGTTCCTTTACAACAAAAGTAAATATAGAATGTACACGAGATACAAACTTCGTTTGGAGACTACGGTGTTCCTCTTCGTTCGACGACGTGTTCGTGAAGTCAATGAAGAGTCTACAACCTTGGTCTCTCTTGGAGATGATCTCCCCGGAACTGGCGGCGGCAACACGAGCGGCGGCTAGCTTCGGGATCGGCGGCTATGATGATGAGCGGCTGCTGAACTTGGAGATCCAAACTTCGTAGCGAAGCTAGCTTGGTCTTCCAACGGTCACACGAGGATCGGTCGTCTCGATCGATTCAGACGGGGGAGTTTTTCCCGGTCAACAAATCGAGAGACAAGAGATCTCTGGATAGACACGTGAGACTCAAGCTTTGCTAAGCTTCTGTCGCCGGAGATCACGAAGGATTCCCGAATGTTGACGGCGACCAACTTGCCCGAGCGCGACGGCGGCGGCGGAGTGGAATCGCGATTTTAGGGTTACGTCGCGGCTCGGTTTCTGATTCTCTCACTTTTTACTGTTCAAAATACTCATGTATTTATACACCGTAGCTAACTCCAATATGACCATTTGTGGGACCCACAATAGAAATCCCTAAATCCCGGTCCAAAAAATTGACAGCTGCAGAATCCGGTTCAGGAACATCACGAGAAATCGCTAAGTGAAAATCGGCGAGAATCGCTGGTGATTCTCGAAATCGGAATCACCAAGTGATTCTCGAATCGCTGGTGATTCTCGCCGAATCACTTATTGATTCTCGCCGAATCACTTATTGATTCTCAGCGATTTTCACTTGGTATTCATGAGCTGCTTAACCACAGGTTTGGCGAGAATCACTAGTGATTCTCGCCGAATCTTACTTGGCACCGTTTTGAGGTAGCCAGAAGGGGTCGGCGAGAATCACTAATGATTCTCGTCGATTCGGCGAGAATCACTAGTGATTCTCGCCGAATCGGCGAGAATCACTTGGTGATTCTCGTCGAATTTTCCTTGGACGAATTTTCGTTTTCCACCCAGGAGCTGCTCCTTGACCCATCCATGCTCCTTGTCTTCTCTTGCATATGAACGGCCCTGTACTTGAAAGTAAGTGCACTCCAATAGAGAGAGTACACGTAGGTCAACACACTGATCTGCTCAACGAGGGATTACGTCTTGCAGACCCGTGTATATGACCTACTGCAACCTGACATTGGTGTGCACTTAGCGTGGAGGAGCTGCAAGTACAACTTAAGATGTTTCATCAAATACATTGTGAATTCATCTTAGCTTGACAGGTGGCTTCCTCAAATCCAGGTAATTGTGGATACAATACCCAACAGTAAGTTTGCAAGGATCCATGTTTTATTATTCTGAATTGTTGTCCATTCTTCTTCCATATCCTTTTATCATACGATATCATCTTTAGCATCTTCTTAATAAGTGGGAGAAGAAATCAACAAAACCATTTTTGTTTCCTGATAGATATCTTGGAGAGTCCTGTTTCTTGCTTGCGGTGAAACAGGGGAGGCAGGACCTGGATGTACAGGTTCCGTCCTACTCTCCTTAATTTCAAGATATTGAATGGATTGCTCTAGAGAATGAAACTGTTGAGGCACAATTGTGGGAGGTGTAGGAGGTTGCATCAAATCCTCAGGTTTCCAATGTTAAATTTTCAATCAAGATGATCAACGAGATATTCTGACGCCAAATTAATATTCTCAAAGCTATCAGGATCACACATTGATCAAGCGGAAACTGGGAAAGCAAGCTCAAACACCAGAAGCAACCAGAAAGAACAAGCAAGTCATATTTTATTTACTTCTTTACAGGGCGAGGTATACGTGGAGAGTGTTGAAAATTATGAAGTGAAAGTGGGTGATGGAGCAGACCATGCGGTCTAGGCGGTCTGAGTCCGCGACCTGGGCGGACTGTTGTTGCGGCCTGGGTCGTCTGTGGCCAGGATAGACTTGGCGGTTTGGGCATCTTGTGGAGCTGCATGGGCGGACTATTGTTGTGGTCTGGGTGGTCTGCGGCAAGAGTATACTTGGCGGCTTGGGCATCTAGTGGAGCGGCCTAGGCAGTCTGTCTTTGGCAGTCTGGTGGCGGTGCTCAGCTTGGTCGGCGGTTCTGCAGTTCTTGCTCTTGAAGTAATCGGGCAGTTTGGAGTTTTAATCCGCGGAGATATGGCGGACTCGGTTAGAGTCTGAGGAGTCCGTTTTGTTAGACTGGTTTTGGAGATCGGCTTTGTTCCTTGCCGAGATCTCTGGTGATGCAGTGGGTGTTAGCTGCATTCTTGGTGGAGGACTGTCATGGAGTTGGTGGTCTGGGTTTCATGTCCGCCAAGCTCGCACCAGTTGTTTGGTGGTTGTCGGACTTGGTCACACTCTGTGACAAGTTCAGGGTGTTCGCAGTGTCCGCGGAGTATGGTGTTGACCGGGGATCTGCCTCTTGGTCGTGGACTTGTGCGGCGGGCTGATGTAGTGTCCACAGAGTCTGTTATTGACCGGGCAGTCTACCTGTTGGTCGTGGACTCATGTGGCGAGCTGAGGCGTTGCTCTCGAGCTATGCGGACTGTCTCCATGTCCGCGTATGGCATGCAAACTGATACAATATGGGCTGTGGTTGTGACTGTGTGCTGTGCAGTGTGGCGGACTGGTGCTGTGCTTGTGGGGTGTACGTATTGTTGCCTTGTCCACATGTAGCGTACGGATTGACACGAAGAATGGGATGTTACTGTGTCCGTGTGATGCATGTGTGCGGGCTGGCATGGTGTCCGCCTGGTGGTGGACTGATATTAACTTGGTGCCTGGCGAGTTTTTTGAAGTCCGACCAAGTCCTTGCGGACTCGACGGTCTGGGATTTTTTAGCTGCGAGCTGGGGTGGTGACTCTATTCAATAGGTTGGTGACCACACTCCTCACCCTGCCTATAAATAGACCCCCCCCCCCCAACATGTCTACAGAAACAGAGTGAATAGTAAGTTGAGTGCAGATCAATTGTTACGGACTTGGTTATCCAGGTCGTGCGGGTTGAGATTTAACTGGTTGCTGTTTGCAGGTTGTGCGGCTAGTACTGTGAAGCCGGGCATCTGGTTTTGATCAAGGTCAGGAAGCAGTGAATCTTGCGGTTTACAGTCAGCAGTTGCAGTAGGGTTCAGGTGGCGACCAACCAGTTTCTCTCCTTCAATTGGTCTAAGTTCAATAACCAGGTCGCCGTCTAGGCGGACTTGGCAGTTTGTTCTTCTATTCGGTGGCAGCTGGTAGGAGTCAGCGGATAACGGTGTGTCCGCGCGACCTCGCAGTCTCGGCGGACTCCATGTTCTATTCTTCATCTAGCAGCAGTTTGATCTGTCTCGGTGGTCTCTGGATCTGTCTGCTCGGATTGATTCTTGTAACCTTTTCTGTTTTCCATTGTGTACTGGCAATCATGTATCGCCATATATACCTCGCCCTGTAAAGATGTTAATAAAATATGATCTGCTTGTTCTTTCTGGTTGCTTCTGATGTTTGAGCTTGCTTTCCCAGTTTTTGCTTGATCAAGGTGTGATCTTGATAGCTCTGAGAATATTAATTTGGCATCAGACTATCTCGTTGATCATCTTGAGTAAAATTTTAACATGGTATCAGAGCAAGGTTCAGTTGCTTGAGCTGTGGTCAACTTGTGTTGTGCTCTGTGCTTCTGAAAGCTTAAACCAAGGTTGTTGTAATGGAAGGGAGTTATGTAAGAGGTCTGGGTATTGAACTCTTAACGCCGACTAACTTTAAGAAGTGGAAGTCGTGCATGAAGAGTTTTCTTCTGGGCGAGGAGCTATGGGAGGTCGTCGGTGGTGACGACAGGTAGGAAGTTACAGCTGCATTTGGGACTGCTAAGCAAGTGAGGGTCTGGAGGAAAACTAATGCAATGACTGAGTTTAAACTCAAGCGGGCTATTTCACCGGAGCTGTTTGATCACATCATTGGATGTGAGTCAGCTGTTGATATTTGGACAACAATTGATGAGTTAATCAGCAGGAAGAATGTGTCAAGACTATGGTTCCTGGAGAATGAGTTGGCAAGGACAACTCAAGGAGACCTGACCATCTCTAAGTTGTTTCTGAAGATGAAGTGTCTGTGTGCTGGGTTATCAGCGCTTGATCCTGATGAGCCCATCTCTGAGGCTAAGTTGAAAAAGCACATAATCAGTGCCTTGCGGAAAGAGTATTTGGCCTTTGTAACCTCTGTTCAAGGCTGGGCAACTTAGCCATCTCTGCTGGAACTTGAGAACCTGCTTTCTTCGCAGGAAAGTTTGGCCAGACAGATGGCTATTGTCATTATTTCTGAAGAAGGTAGTGAAACACTTTTTATAGGCAAGAAGTAGAAGAGATGGGAACGAAAGAAGAAGAAGATTGATGTTGAAGATGAGCCTTCAACATCTTATCAGCAAGAGAGGAGTGATGCTCCTAAGAAAAACTGGAAGAAGAATTTGAAGTGCTACAAATATCATCAGTCGGGTCACTTCAAGGGTGACTACAAGGTCAAGCTGCAGCCTAGGCATGCTGCGGGTAAGGAGGAAGCTTACTCTAGTACTGAGGAAGCTGGATGGGGTGGAGCTTTCATGACAGACACTTGTGTTCGTGCCTTGTCGGCCATCGACTTCAAAGACGAATGGATCGTGGACTCCGGGTGTGGTCATCACCTCACTAAAAACAAGTCGAAGTTCTCCTCACTGCAAACTTACTCAGGTAATGAAGTTATTATTAATGCTGATAATACTGCTAATGCAGTTGAAAAGGATGGAGTTGTGTCATTGGATAGTGATAAGGGGCCACTCACATTAAGGAGTGTGTATCATGTACCAGGAATGAAGAAGAACCTCTTCTCTGTGACCCATGTGCTAGACGCAGGTTATCATGTTCTATTTGGGGCAACAGAAGTAAAGTTTCTTCGCAACGTATCAGTGGTGAAGGCTGATGTTGCTCACATTGGGAGCAGAGTAAATAACCTATTTGTTCTTGCAACAAACTCCAATGTTGATCGAATGAGGACCAATGATAGCGCAGCCATATGACATAAGAAGTTGGGGCATGTAGGGATGGATAAGATGAAAGCTTTGGCGAATAGGAGCCTTGTGAAAGGTTTGCCTAAGCTATCATCCTTTGGCGATGGTCATGTTTTTGCAGGATGTCAGTATGGTAAGGTTCATCACCTTCCTTTTGACAAGTCACAAATAAGGAGCAAAGCACCATTTGAGTGCATCCATGTTGATCTGATGGGGCCAACTATCACAACTAGCCTTCGTGGGAGCAGATACATGTTTGTTATGATTGATGATTAATCAAGATACACTTGGGTATATTTCTTTAAGGAGAAGTCAGAAGCTTTTCTTTTGTTTGTGGAGTTCAAAGAGCTGGTGGAGTCCAGGCTTGGCCTTCGGATAAAGAAGTTTAGATCAGACAACGGTGGTGAGTTTGTCTCTTCCGAATTCTCTAACTTCTGTAGGAAGCATGGGATCCATAGAGAGCTGACTTGTGCTCATACTCCACAACAAAATGGAGTAGCAGAGCGGAAGATCCGTCATCTGACGGAAACCTGCAAGTGTTGGCTTCATGCAAAAGACATTCCTAGGTCTTTCTTGGCAGAGGGAATGTCTTGTGCTTCTTATTTCATCAATCGGATGTCTTTTAGTCCGATCAACATGAAGTCTCCCGTCGAGATGCTGTTGAAGGAGAAGCCAAGTGTGGAACACCTTTGGGTGTTTGGAACAACTTACTATGTGTAAATCTCAGATGCTTCAAGGACAAAGTTTGATGCAAAGGAAATGAAGATTGTCTTTGTCGTCTTTGATAAGCGGAAGACGGGATGGAAGTACATGGATTCTGCGATGAAGAAGTTTGTAGTATCAAGAGACATGGTCTTTGATGAACTGATGTCGTATGGAGGAGACTCGGTTGAGCTATCTGAGAGCAAGGTTGATGAAGAGCAGAAGGTGGCTGCTGAAGTTCTTCAAGAGGAGCTTGTTGTATCACCAGCAGCTCATGTTGCTTCAAGCTCTGGGGTAGAGGCATCTAGTTTAGGAAGTAGGGGGAGGATTGCTCAAAGTTTGCCTGGAAATGGAGCTGAGCCTGATGAAGCAACGGTGGTGGTGAGCAAGGAGCAGACCCTTCAGAGGTCAAAGAGGACTATCAAGCCACCAGCTCGATACTATGAAGGGAATGCAGTGAGCTTTTTCTCCAATTTCTTTGTAGGCCCTCTGGATAAGCAAGAGCCTGAAAACTTCAATGAGGCCACTAGAGTCAAGGAGCGGGAAGATTCCATGGAAAAGGAGATGAATGCTCTCAAGAAGAATGAAACCTGGGACTTTGTGCCCAGGGTTGATGGTATTAATCCAGTGAATTGCAAGTGGGTGTATAAGTTGAAGAAGAAGGATGATGGGAGCATCGAGATAAACAAGGTTCGCCTTGTTGCTTGAGGATTCTCACAACAGTATGTAGAGGACAATGATGAGAC
Source organism: Platanthera guangdongensis (assembly GCA_039583875.1). NCBI lineage: Eukaryota > Viridiplantae > Streptophyta > Magnoliopsida > Asparagales > Orchidaceae > Platanthera > Platanthera guangdongensis. Next base: position 56,348,199 of record CM077154.1, read on the forward strand.
GTTTGGTCCAGTTGCAAGGTTGACTTTGTTTTGGGTGGTGATCGCATTGGATGCTTGCCAATGATGGATGTTGTGGCACCTTGACGTAAAGAATGCTTTTCTTTATGGGGAGATTGATAAGAACATCTTTATGGATTAGCCTCTTGGATTTGTCTCTGAAGTTCATTCAGACTATATTTGAAAACTCAGGAAGACTCTATATAGGTTGAAGCAGGCTCCAAGAGCTTGGTATGGGAAGATAGCAGAATACCTCTAATTCTACGGTTATCTTGCTTCCAACTCAAATTCAAAGCATGTTCATCAAGAAGAAGCAGGGGGAGCTTCAGGTCTTTGTCATGTTGTATGTTGACTATATGATCTCACAGGGAATTCTGAGGTGGAGGTAGCTAGGCTCAGGGCTGAGCTAGCTATTAGCTTCGAGATAAAAGACTTGGGAGAGCTTCATCACTTTCTCGGTCTCTAAGTGGAGAGGAAGGAGAGTGGGATACTCATTTCCCAGAAAGGATATGCGGTTCACATTATAGATCGATTCAACATGAAGGGATGAAAGAGTTGCTCTACTCCTCTAGATCATGGGCTGAAGCTTCAATGAGATGAAGGAAGGATTCTTCCTGATGCCTTGGTGTTCGGAGCTTTAGTAGGGAGCTTGATCTACCTAAAGATTACAAGGTCACACATTACTTACACTGTTGGCTGAGTAAGTCGATTTATGACAGAGCCAAGGAAGTCTCATCTGGTTGCGGCAAAGAATATCTTTTAGTATGTCAAGCCCACTTCTGATATTGGTCTCCTTTATAGGAGGGACACAGACTTTTCATTTCTAGGATACACAGATGCCGATTATGGTGGTGACTCGGATGATCGAAGATCAACATAGGGTTATGTTTTTACTTATGGATCAGCTAGCATCTCGTGGTGTATCAAGAAGCTGGACTCAATATCCGTCTCGACTATGAAAGCAGAGTAGAAGGCTTCAGATTTGGCTGCTCGAGAAACCATCTGGTTAAGGAGGCTAGTTAAGGAAATCCATGAGGAAGTGCAAGGTCCTACTCTGCTCTGAGGTGCCAATGAGAGTGCTCTCAAACTGGTGAACAATCTAGCTTGTCACACAAGGACGAAGCATATAGAGATCGAGCAACACTTCATAATGGAGAAGGTGTTGGAGGGATCTCTTATGGTCGGGCATGTTCGGAGTGAAGACAACCTTGCTAACATCTTCTTGAAGCCGTTATTGAAGGGGCCATTCCAATGACTACAGGGACTATTGGTCTTCATCACCACTTCTCACTTCAAGGGGGAGTGTTGAAAATTATGAAGTTAAAGTGGGTGATGGAGCAGACCTTACGGTGTGGGCGGTCTAAGTCCGCGGCCTGGGCGGACTGTTGTTGAGGCCTGGGTGGTCTGTGGCCATGATAGACTTGGCAGTTTGGGCATCTTGTGGAGTGGCCTGGGCGTACTATTGTTGCGGCCTGGGTGGTTTGCGGCCAAAGTAGACTTGGAGGCTTGGGCGTCTAGTGGAGTGGCCTCTGCGGTCTGTCTTTGGCAGTCTGGTGGCGGTGCTCAGCTTGGCCTGCGGTTCTGCAGTTCTTGCTCTTGAAGTAACCAGGTGGTTTCGAGTTTTAATCTGCAGAGATGTGGAAGACTCGGTTAGAGTCTGCGGAGTCTGTTTTGGCGGACTGGTTTTGGAGATCGGCTTTGGTCCTTGCCGAGTTCTATGGTGATGTGGTGGGTGTTAGCCGCATTCTTGGTGGCGGACTGTCCATGGAGTTGGCAGTCTGGGTTTCGTGTCAGCCAAGATCGCACCAGTTGTTTGGTGGTTGCTGGACTTGGTCATACTCTGTGATAAGTTTAGGGTGTTCGTAGTGTACGTAGAGTCTACTGTTAACTGGGAGATCTGCTTGTTGGTCGTGGACTTATGCGGCGTACTGATGCATTGTCCGCAGAGTCCGCTGTTGACCGGGCGGTCTGCCTATTGGTCGTGGACTCATGTGGAAAGCTGAGGCATTGCTCTCGAGCTATGTGGACTGTCGTCATGTCCGCATATGGCGTGCAGACTGATACAGTATGGGTTGTGGTTGTGTCCGTGTGATGTGCAATGTGGCGGACTGGTGCTGTGCTTGCGGGCTGTGCGTGCTGTTGCGTTGTCCATATGTAGCGTGCTGACTAACACATCGAATGGGATGTTTCTGTGTCTGCGTGCTGCATGTGTGCGGGCTAGTGCGGTGTCCGCCTGGTGGTGGACTGATCTTGACTTGGTGCCTGGCGAGTTGTTTGAAGTCCGGCCAAGTCCTTGCAGACTCGACAGACTGGGTTTTGCTAGCTGTAAGCTAGGGCCGTGACTCTATTCACTAGGCCGGTAACCACACTCCTCACACCGCCTATAAATAGACCCCCATGGCACGTCTATTGTAACAGAGGGAATAGTAAGTTTAACGCAGATCTATTATTGCGGACTCGGTTTTCCAGGTCGCGCAGGTTGAGATTTAACTGGTTGATGTTTGCAGGTTGTGCGGCTAGCACTATGAAGCCGGGTGTCTGGTTCTAATCAAGGTCAGGAAGCAGTGAAGTTTGTGGTTTACAATTAGCAGTTGCAGCAGGTCGCAGGTGGCAGCCAACCAGTTTCTCTCCTTCAATTGGTCTAAGTTCAATAACCAGGTCGCCGTCTAGGTGGACTTGGCGGTTTGTTCTTCTGTTCGGCAGCAGCTTGCAGTAGTCAGCGAATAACGGTGTGTCTGCGTGACCTCGCGGTCTTGGCGGACTCCGTGTTCTATTCGTCATCTAGCAGCAGTTCGACGGTCTTGGCGGTCTCTGGTTCTGTCCGCTCGGATTGACTTTTGTAACCTTTTTTTTTCCACTGTATACTGGCAATCATGTCTCGCCACGTATACCTCGCCCCGTAAAGAAGTTAATAAAATATGATCTGCTTGTTCTTTCTGGTTGCTTTTGATGTTTGAGCTTGCTTTACCAGTTTTCGCTTGAACAAGGTGTGATCTCGATAGCTCTGAGAATATTAATTTGGCGTCAGACTATCTCGTTGATCATCTTGAGTGAAAATTTAACAGCGAGACATGATTGCTAGTACACAATGGTAAACAGAAAAGATTACAAGTGTCAATCCGAGCTGACAAAATCGTAGAACGCCGAGATAACTCGAACTGCTGCTAGATGACGAATAGAACACGGAGTCTGCCGAGACCGTGAGGTCGCACGGACACACCGTTATTCACTGACTGCTGCAAGCTGCCACCGAACAGAAGAACAAACCGCCAACTCTGCCTAGACAGTAACCTGGTTATTGAACTTAGAAAAATTGAAGGAGAGAAACTGGTTGGCCACCACATGTGTTGGATCCCTAGTTGGATTTTGGCTAGGTTCACTAAACTAGGATGTTTGACATAACATGTATAGCTAGGGTCATGTATGTGTCCTAGAGTCTAGGCCATGTCCCTAGAGTCAACACTATATGGACCAGACATCAACAGACTACAAAAGACTCAGGACTTATAGAAATTTCAAAGACTCAGAAAATGAGTTCGACGTTCGTCGAACTTAGGTCGACGAAAGTCGTGCTTAGCTTGACGAACTTAAAGAAAATTCTCTGAGCTGAGTTCGACGAACTTGAATCTCAGGTCGACGATTTCTAGAGTATACTTCAACATTCCAAGTCCAGAATTCTTCACACTTAACTCCAGTCGACGAACTTAGTTCTCAGGATGACGAACTTAGTTCTCAGGTCGACGATTGCTGGGTATTCTACTTCAACATGTTATTCCAGAAACATCTAAGTATTCTAAGTCCAGGATTACACTCCTGTCGACAAACTTATTTCTCAGCTCGACAAACTTAGACCACAGTCTTAACAAGATTTATCAAGTAGCAGTTATAAGCTCTCAGCTCGATGAAACTAGTTCTCAGGTCGATGAACCCAGTTCTAGGTCGACGATTTCTGGACACGTTACTTCAACATTCTTAAGTCCAAGAAACTAAGTCCAAGAAACATGGAATTCTGTTATTCAGTCGACGAAGTAATATTCTCAGCTCAACGATCTTGATGCACAGAGTTGGCAAGATTCCAGAGAAAGCAGTTCTGTCCTCAGGTCGATGATCGTGGATCTCAGCTCGACGAACAACTGTTATCTGGTCGACGAACTTGACTTCTCAGCTCGTCGAACTCTGGATCCAGCTCGATGAATTCTGTTCTCTGCTCAACGAATTCTGTAAAGTTCTAGACTTAGAAATTTCCCTCCCTCTGCCCCTTTTCTATTGCAATAATTCCCGAGTAATCAATGCATAAATATTCTCTGAATATTACCGTTAGAAGCAAGCATTGATTACGGTCTTCATCAGGATTATTACTTGCCGATTTTCAATGGGACAGTTGGGGAAATCAATCAATGCAAATATTCTCCAGGCCGTCAACATTGAATGAAGGAGGAAATTCAAAATTCAGAAGAAAGATTTCACAGGAAATATAAAAAGAATGTTTTTCCTTTTCTTCCAAAAAGCAAAACAAACAACAACACAGTAAAAAGACTTTTCTTCTTCCTTCTCGTCAAAACACAGAACAAAATACACAGGCCAATAACACAGCAAAATCAGAAGCCCCGGAGCAGAGAAAGAACAGCAAGCTGAAGAAGAAGAAGAACAACCCTTTAAATCAAGAGTTTTCTTCTGTCTTCATCCCAGGATTCTTCAAAGGACAACAATTACTATATCAGTCAAGAAGCACCTAGATATTTGATGGTCAAGGCTGAAACATTGAAGACCTACTCACCCTGAAGCAAAGCTCCATCCTTCCTGAACAAATCTAGATCTCAGGGGGAGATTTGTCAAAATCAAGATCCACTAATGTCTTCTCAGTTATATTTGAGAAAGAGAAGAAATAATCACTCTGTCATCCCCCACTATATAAAGGGTTCTTAACTCACTTCAAAAGTTATTCCTGGTTGCAACTCACCTGATCAAAAGACTTGAGGATTTGTTTTTGAGCACCTGATCAAAAGCTCACTGGTGGCAGTCACTTTATCAAAAACCTGAGTGGATTCCTACCAGGATGGTAGAAGAGTGGATGTACCCAAGTTTAGGGGAACCACTATAAAATTCTTATGTTGTATGGTTGCTCTTTTTCTTTTATTCTTGTTGTGGCTGTGCTAGCTAGGTTGCTGTGTTTGTGATATGATGTGCTAGATTAATTTATCTTAGGTTTGTTTTTATTTACAGCAAAAAGTTTTAAGTTTTCAAGATACTATATTCACCCCCCTCTAGAGTATTTCAGATCTAAACCTTACTTTCAAATTGCAACTTGCTACAACTGCTGATTGTAAACCGCAAGCTTCACTGCTTCCTGACCTTGATCAGAACCCGACACCCGACTTCACAGTGCTAGCCGCATAACCTGCAAACAGCAACCAGTTCAATCTCAACCCGCGCAACCTGGAAAACTGAGTCCACAACAATAGATTTGCGCTCAACTTACTATTCAATCTGTTACAATAGACTTACCGGGGGGTCTATTTATATGCGGGGTGAGGAATGTGGCACCGTCCTAGTGAATAGTGTCACCACCCCAGCTCGCAGCTAGCAAAACCCAGTTTGCCGAGTCCGCAAGGACTTGTCCGGACTTCAAATAACTCGCCAGGTGCCAAGTCAATGTTAGTCCACCACCAGGCGGTCACCGCGCCAGTCCGCACACAAGAAGCACGCGGATACATCAACATCCCATTCACTGGTCAGTCCGCACGATACATGCGGACAAGGCAACAACCCGCACAACCCGCAAGCACAGCACCAGTCAGCTACACTGCACAGTACACGGATATAGCCACAGCCTATACTGCATCTGTCCATACGCCATATGCGGCAAGACGACAGTCCGCATAGCTCGAGAGCAACCTCAGCTCGCCACATGTGTCGACAACCAAAAGGCAGACCGCCTGGTCAACAACGGACTCTACAGACACTGCATCAGCCCACCGCACAAGTCCACAACCAACAAGCAGATCGCCCGATCAACAAGCGACTCTGCGGACACTGCGAACACCCTGAACTTGACACAGAGTATGATGAAGTCCAGCAACCACCAAACAACTGGTGCGATCTTGGCGGACATGAAACCCAGATTGCTAACTCTATGGACAGTCTGCCACCAATAATGCGGCCAACAGCCACCGCATCACCGGAGAACTCGGCAAGGACCAAAGCCGATCTCCAAAACCAGTCCGCCAAAACGGACTCCGCAGACTCTAACCGAGTCTGCCACATCTCTGCAGATTAAATCTCCAAACCGCCCAGTTACTTCAAGAGCAAGAACTGCAGAACCGCAGGCCGAGCTGAGCACCGCCACCAGACCTCCAAAGACAGACCACCCAGGCCGCTGCACTAGACGCCCAAGCCGCCAAGTCTACTCTAGCAGTAGACCACCCAGGCCACAATAATAGTCCACCCAGGACGCTCCACAAGACTCCCAAACCGCCAAGTCTATCAGGGCCATAGACCACCTAGGCCGCAACAACAGTCCGCCCAGGCCCCGGACTCAGACCGCCCAGACCGCACGGTCTGCTCCATCATCCACTTTCACTTCATAATTTTCAATACTCCCCCGTGAAGTGAGAAGTTGTGATAAAGCCCAATAGTCCCAGTAGTCGTTGAAATGGACCCTTCGACAGCAGCTTTGTGAAGATGTCAGTAAGGTTATCTTCACTCTTAACATGTCCGACCATAAGAGATCCCTCCAACAACTTCTCACTTAAAAAGTGGTGCTCGATCTCTATATGTTTGGTTCTTGCGTGACACACTAGATTGTTCACCAGTTTGAGAGCACTCTAATTGTCACCTCGGAGCAGAGTAGGTCCTTGTACTTCCTCATGGATGTCATCTACTAGCCTCCTTAACCAGATGGATTCTCGAGCAGCCAAAGCCAAAGCCTTGTACTCTGCTTCAGTAGTTGAGAAGGACACAGATTCCTGCTTCTTACTACACCACGAGATGCTAGTTGATCCACAAGTGAAAACATAACCCGATGTTGATCTTCAATCATCCGAGTCACCACCATAATCAGCATCTATGTATCCTAGCAATGAAAAGTCTGTGTCCCTCCTATAAAGGAGACCTATATCAGAAGTAGTCTTGATATAATTCAAGATATTCATGACCGCCACCAGATGAGACTTCTTTAGCTCTACAATAAACCGACTTACTCGGCCAACAGCGTAAGCAATGTCTGGCCTTATAATTATTAGGTAGAATAGGCTCCCCACTAGAGCTCTGAAAACTAAGGGATCAGGAACCTGTATGAAGCTGGAATGCAGGCTCCCCACTCGCCTGCATGAAGTTGGAATCGCTAGTAATCGCCGGTCAGCCATACGGCGGTGAATTCGTTCCCGGGCCTTGTACACACCGCCCGTCACACTATGGGAGCTGACCATGCCCGAAGTCGTTACCTTAACCGCAAGGAAGGGGATGCCGAAGGCAGGGCTAGTGACTGGAGTGAAGTCGTAACAAGGTAGCCATACTAGAAGGTGCGGCTGGATCACCTCCTTTTCAGGGAGAGCTAATGTTTATGCTTGTTGGGTATTTTGGTTTGACACTGCTTGACACCCAAAAAGAATCGAGCTACGTCTGAGCTAAGCTTGGATATAGAAGTCTTCTTTCGTTTCTCGATGGTGAAGTAAGACCAAGCCCATGAGCTTATTATCCTAGGTCGTAATAAGTTGATAGGATCTCTTTTGTACGTCCCCATGTCGCCACACGGGAGGAACATGGGGACGTACAAACGCTTTTGGCATAGTAGGCCTCCCCCAGGGAGGCCCATCCTTCCTTCATATCGTCGAAGCTTCAGCCCATGATCCAGAGGAGTAGAGCAACTCTTCCCTTCCTTCATGCTCAATCGATTTATAATGCGAACCACATATCCATTCTGAGAAATGAGTATCACACTCTCCTTCCTCCCTACTTCAAGACTGAGAAAGTGATGAAGCTCTCCAAAGTCTTTCATCTCGAAGCGAATAGCTAGCTCAGCTCTAAGCTTATCTACCTCCTCCTCAGAATTCCCTGTGATGATCATGTCATCAACATATAGCAGGACCAAGACCTGAAGCTCCCCCTTCTTCTTGATGAACAGGCTTGAATCTGAGTTAGAAGCAAGGTAACCGCAGAATTGGAGGTATTCTACTATCTGCCCATACCAAGCTTTTGGAGCCTGTTTCAACCCGTATAGAGCTTTCCTGAGTTTGTAGACGTAGTCCGGATGAACTTCAGAGACAAATCCAGGCGGCTGATACATGAAGATGTCCTTATCAATATCCCCGTAAAGAAAAGCGTTCTTTACGTTAAGCTGCCACAACCTCCATCCTTGGCAAGCAGGCAAGGCGATCACGACCCAAACCAAAGTCATCTTTGCAACTGGACTAAACGTCTCCTTATAGTCCTATCAATACTGTTGTGAGAATCCTCGAGCAACAAGGCGAGCCTTGTATCTTTCAATACTCCCATCAGCCTTCTTCTTCAACTTGTACACCCACTTGCAAGTCACTGGAGTAATACCATCAACCCTGGGCACAAGATCCCAGGTTTCATTCTTCTTGAGAGCATTCATCTCCTCTTCCATGACATCTTCCCACTCCTTGACTCTAGTGGCCTCATTGAAGTTTGAAGTCTCTCGCTCATCCAGAGGGCCTACAGAGAAGCAGGAGATAAAGCTCACTACATTCCATTCACAGTATCGAGCTGGTGGCTTGATAGTCCTCTTTGATCTCCGAAGGGTCTGCTTCTTGTAGCGCCCCAAATTCTAGTGGTGACTGGGCTGAGGAGAGTGGGTCACACATCCTGGGACACGGGCGTGTCCCCAAGCCATGTCATATTCTATGTGAGGTACACGGCCGGGGACACGGGCATGTCCATGGTCGTGTCCTGCGCTTGAGTGCTGCCAGGGTGTTCTCGAGTGAGCTCGATGAAATACAGTCGACGTTCCTCTAGTTGGGTACACGGCCTATGACACGGGCGTGTCTAGGGCCGTGTCCTGTTATGTGCTCGACGTTTACTCGAGTGGGCTCAACAAAATGCACTCGACGATCCTTGAGTGGGGCACACGGCCTGTGACACGGGCGTGTCAAGGGCTGTGTCCTTCTCTATGCTTGATAAGGATATTAAACACGGGCTGGACACGGGCGTGTCCGAAGCCGTGTCTGGCACACGGGCGTGTCATACAGTCGTGTCCTGGTCTGGTTAAGTCGGTTTCTTTGCCGCTTAAAGTACACGACATGTGATACGGGAGTGTCACAGGCCGTGTTCAGCTTGGGAAAATGAGTTTCAGGGCTTTCCGTCGCCATCTATTCCTTTCAAAGGGGATCCAACACCCAGAATTCTCTATGCTGCTGATAAGGCCAAGAGTTGAGGATAAACTCTCTCATTTTCTCAAGGCCTTTCTCTTTCTTCAAGTGTTAGAGAGTGGGTAAAGCAAGGGAGAAGGAGGAAGAATCCAGTTGCCGGTGGAGCTGCAGAGCCCAGAATCGCGTGCCGAGTCCAAATTTGTGGAGGCAAGGCCGTTGCGGTGCCTTTCATCTGGCTAGTTTTCCATGGCTCCAAAGCGATTGTCATGTAACGTCCCAATTCGCGATAGGCCCCTTGTGCATACTTTTAAGTCAGGAGAGTTGACTTGGGCTCAGGGAGTGCTAGCAGTTAGGCTTGCACTTGAGTAAGGGAGGTGAAGTGGTCCAGAGTAGGACACGTGTAGTAACAAGGGTGTGTCCATACCCGTGTGGTTCTCTGGTGTCTTCGTGTCTTCTTCGTGAAATATCCAGAGAAGGACACGGGTAGTGACACTGGCGTGTCACTACCCCTGTGTATGTATTCATTGAGTAGAGCTCGACTAACACTGTAGACAGTGTTCCTCCCGAGCAGGACACGGGTAGCGACACGGGCGTGTCCCTACCCGTGTGTGTCCAAGCAGCAGCTCGACAACTCATCGAGCAGAGCTCGACGAATCGTCGACCGTGTTCCTCCCAAGCAGGACACGGGTAGCGACACAGGTGTGTCCCTACCTATGTGTGTCCCTACCTATGTGCGTCCAAGCAGCTCGACGTTTCCTCGAGAAGAGCTCGACGAATCGTCGACCACATTCTTCCCGAGCAGGACATGGGTAGTTACACGAGCGTGTCCCTACCCGTGTAGTTCAATTTCGGGTTTTGACGAATTTTCCGGCCGCATCGTTTCGAAGGGACTCATTTACTGAGTTAATTGGCGGTCCAATAATAGGCCGACACGTGTCTATGCAGTTGCCAAACTTTTCACATGAAAAGGGGAGAAAACCCTAGCCGTTTCTAGTCTTCCTTCCAAATCCATTACTGTAAGAAACTGCTGGAGAGGAAGAAGTTACTGGATCCGATCTTCTCCCCGTGAAGAACTAACACCGACAAAAGAGGAGAAGATGCCGCCAAGAAGGGTGACAAGATCCATGGCCGGAAACACCGGAAATGAGGTGAGCTTCCTACCCTCTCTCTTGGTGCTAGATCTTTAGTTATTTCTAAGAGAGATATCGACTCAAAAGTGTCTGATTTGTGAGAAGACGGTTTCTAGGAAAACTCCATGCTAGGACTTGTGTCATAGGAGTTAGAGTCTTCAAACTTTCCCTCACTTCAAATGCAGTTTGTGGACTGGTTTCGTGAAGATAAGTGGCCTTATGAGGGTGAATAAGGGAGGAGAAATTCTGGATGTTATTTGAAAGTTTGGTTGAAGGAAGAAGACGAACTGATGTCGTCTGATCTGCTTTAAGATGCACACAAAAATCTGCTTTCTGCACGCACCAGCCTTCGAGGCCGTTTTCAGACATGATGTGGCCAGATCTGTGCTTTCGACTAAACACGAAAGTCGCATCCCTTGGAAATACCTTTTCATCGAGGGGTTGAACGCCTTCCCCGGATTCCTGTAGCCTCGAGAATCCCCGTTCGACGTTGTTGTACAGTAATTATTCCTGCACATGTGATTCTCGTGTTTGTTTTGTATGGGTAGAGAGATCATGGTACAGTAATGTTTAGATTTGTGGAATTTTAGACTATAAATGATTGGGTTTAAATATGTTAATAACATTTGTTGGATTGATTCCCTAAGGAACAGATGATGAAGAAATGTGTCCTTGATCGAGGTGATTTGGCGGAGGTTAGAGAGAGATTTAAATATGTGAAATATTGAGATCGTGCTTGACAGTGGTAATGAGTTGAATAATGATGAGTTTGGCTTGAATATGTTGTATATAATTGGCATTGACTGTCACGAACAAATGGTTATGGTCTTGGAGGATGGATGTGTGAAGTATCCTTATACAGATAATGAACCCATAAGTATCTTGGGCACGGGGTTGTGAAAGTGTGTAAGTGCGGTGGTTTATCCGTACTGGGTTAGAAACGCTGAGAAGAGACAAAAGTGGACCGTTAGGCTTGGTACTCGATGTTCATTCCAGAGGATCATTCCGTGCCAAGTGGGCGGTTGGGCTTGGTCCTCGGTGTTCATTCCCGAGTCTCCTTCCGTGCCACGATGATGTGAAATTGCATGCGGTGTGAGTCGACGCGCGGTGTCGTAATCCTGGGTTAAGGATAGTGTGGCAGGTCTACGGGCTCGCCAGTCATCACACCGATGTGAGTTGACAGATAGACTTTAGGTGGTTGGGCTTGGTCCTCGGTGCCCTTTCCCGGGGCTCCTTCCGTGCCAAGTGAACGGTTGGGCTTGGTCCTCGTGCTTCTTCCGAGGCTCCTTCCGGGTCACAACATAGGCCAGTTCGGGACTTGGTTCTCGGTGCACATCTACCCGAGACTCCCACTGAGCCGTAGTACATAGGTGAGCTCCGGTGTTGTGTTCTTAGCATTGAGGCGCACGGAGGCCTAGGCTTGGTATTGTGGATGCCTGCCTAGTGGTGGAGAAGCCCGCTCCACTGTCACCGCTTGGCCACGACAGTTGACGCCTGAGAGGTTAGCTATCTGCTCGAAAAGTGGGAACTACAAGTCTGTGTCGACATAGTAGTTGCATGTGCATGATCATGGGTGAGTCATTGCATTGCATTCATATCATTACATCGCATTGCATACACAAGATCTGTTGGGTATTGTATCCACGATTACCTGGATTTGAGGAAGCCCCCTGTCAAGCTAAGATGAATTCACAATGTATTTGATAAACTTTTTCAAGTTGTACTTGCAGTTTCTCCACGCTAAGTGCACACCAATATCAGGGTGCAGTAGGTCAATATACACGGGTCTGCACGACGTAATCCCTCGTTGAGCAGATCAGTGTGTTGGCCTATGTGTACTCTCTCTATTGGAGTGCACTTACTTTCAAGTACAGGGTCGTTCATATGCAAGAGAAGACAAGGAGCATGGAGGATCAAGGAGCAGCTCCTAGGTGGAAGACGAAAAATCGTCCAAGGCAAATTCGACGAGAATCACCAAGTGATTCTCGCCGAATCGGCGAGAATCACTAGTGATTCTCGCCGAATCGACGAGAATCATCAGTGATTCTCGCCGACTCCTTTTGGCCATCTCAAAATGGTGCCAAGTAAGATTCGGCGAGAATCACTTGTGATTCCCGCCGAACCAGTGGTCAAGCAGCCCATGTATAAAGTAAAATTCGTTGAGAATCGACAAGTGATTCGACGAGAATCACAAACGATTCTCGACGAATCGTCGAGAATCACTTGGTGATTCTCGCCGATTCGTCGAGAATCGTATGCGATTCTCGCCAATTTTGACTTGGCGTTTTCTCAGAATGCTGCTGGACCAGATTCTGCTTCTGGACTTGTTTGAACCGGATTTTGGGGATTTCTTTTGTGGGTCCCACAACGGTCAAATGTGCTGTATCTACAGGGTATAAATACATGGGTATTTTGAACAGTAAAGGAGGGAAAAAAAGAAAAAGGAACCGAGTCGCAACAAAACCCTAAATCAGCGACTCATCTCCGCCGCCGCCGTCGCGCTCGGGAACGTCTGTCGCCGCCACTGATCGATCTTCTTCCCGATCTCCGGCGACAGTAGCTTAGCAAGGCTTGAGTCTCACGCGTCCATCCAGAGATCCTTTGTCTCTCGATTTGTTGATCGGAAACACTTCCCATCCGAATCGATCGAGACGACCGATCCTCATGTGACCGTTGGTAGACCGAGCTTGCTTCGCAACGAAGTTTGGATCTCCAAGTTCAGCAGCTGCTCTTCACCGTAGCCGCCGATCCCGAAGCTAGCCGCCGCTTGTGTGCCGCCGCCGGTTCCGGGGAAATCCTCTCCAAGAGAGACCAAGGTCGTAGACTCTTCATCGACTTCAAGAACACGTCGTCGAACAAAGAGGAACACCGTAGTCTCCAAGAGAAGTTTGTATCACGTGTACATTCTACATTTATTTTATTGTAAAGGAACTTTTGTTCCGTGTTGTAAGGGTTGGGTGCAACCCGTTTTGTGGGAGTGTTGACTCTCACGTGTGGAAGGACTCCTTCCGTTAGTGCAGGGATTGGATTTCAATCCCGTTGGAGAAGTGACCGAGTCGTCCCTTGTTGGGGAGATAGGTCGTAGGGGGAAAGTGGATGTACCCAAGTCGGGGAACCACTATAAATTTGCTGTGTATTCTGTGTGCTGTGGTTTTTGTTTTTATTGTGCAGGTGCATCCGTAAATTCTGCAAAAGAATCACACGTCACCTATCCCCCCCCCATAGGTGCACATAACTGACACTAGGTGGACTTTCAAGTGGTATCAGAGGGAGGTTCCTCAACAAAAAGGCTAACACCTTGAGGTGAATCCTGCCACCAGTGTCAGAAGCATGGATCTGGATTATGACGTATTGCCACTCAAACTCCCTGCATGCACAAAGGATTATTATCCTATCTGGAGGATGAGAGTGTTATTTCACCTGGATGCCATCGATCCACGAGCATCCCTCATCCTGGAAGAGGGTCCGTTTATCCCCATGAAGACCACCGACTCGGGGATCCAAATGCCCATGTGCATTGCTGAGATGACAGAGTTGGAACTCTCATTTTTCCAACTGGACCAGAGGATTCGACAAATTATTATGGATGTCTGGTCTGGAGCCTCTCGCTCCAGGTTGGAAAAATGTAAAACGGCTAAATCTCTGTGGATGATGATCTCAGAGCTGATGGGGGGGTCAGAGAAAGCTGAAATATGCTGCCAATCAGAGGATGAAGCGTATGTGGGGGTCCTCACTTCTGAAGATGAATGCAAGGATCCTTCGGATTGCATCAGAGCTCCAGTATCCTTGTCAGAGACTGAAGAAGATAGTGAGGAAAGCAGCTCCGACGAGGACGAAACATTGGTCACTGATTCTAATGACAATAACCCAGATGAGCAGGTATCTTCTTCATCCTGTCCCACATCTTTTGACTTTTCTGAAGACAGAAACTGCTCTCCTCCAGAAAATACTGATTCCCTGAAGAGAGCCCTTCAGGAAAGCAATCTACTTGCTGAGGAGCAAGCTCGAGAAATTGCTCGACTGAAGATCTTGTTGGTTCTCCAATTGGCGTCCAACAAGGTCAAAGACTCTAAGATCTCAGCTCTAGAGAATAGTCTAGATAATGAGAAACGTATAGTATCTAACTTTTCCAAAGTTGATGCTATAAAGAGAAAACAAGAAACCGGGTGGATCTCCCGGATTATCCAGGGATGGAGAAATGGGGAAACGGTGTTCCGACCTCCCACTCCAAGCGGGAAGGCAACTCATCATGCCTTCAGGTATGACCACAGGAATAATCGTGGTCACTGCAAGGGTGAATTGTCCCCATGTGGAAACGTCCATAGTGCAAGAGGCGTCATGGCCACCCATGAGGAAATACCTAAGGCTCATTCTGAGCCCTTTGTATTCACGGCCACTGCCACAACAAAGTGTGGATCTGCATGTCCTAGTCCACAGAAGAATTCTCTCCATTCGAGGACACGGGATAGGGAGAATAGAAGTCATGATGTCAGGCTTCATGGAGCCTCAGCAAGGAAGATGCCTGAAAGAATGGCACCACCTTCTCGGCCTCATAACGCTCACATCATGCATTCGTTTCACCCTTCCTCATGCCTCGATGGAAGAGGAATTTGTGCGACAAGAACATGCCCTATCCCTTTTAGACCTAGGACCGTGACTACATCCGTCACTAGATCAGGTCGAAAACGGCGATACAACATTCACTCTTGTTGGTGCTGCGGCAAAGTGGGACACTTTGCCATTGACTGTTGGCACAACCCCTCAGTGCCCACAGCAAGGGCTTATCCACATTCTAGGGACAGGGGTAGTCTTCCAGACAGGTTTTCTGAAGGAAGGCAGTTGCATGCTTATGCTAATAGAAACCTAGGACCCAATATGATTTGGGTTCCTAAGGTAAAGTAATTCTGTCTTGCAGGGTAGTCTAGGTCCCCGTGAATACTTTGGGAACTAGACAGTAGGTGGCTCAAGGCTAACTTGGAACAAGCGTCTGCAATAACAGATGTGCTACCTGTTGAGCATACTCACTTTAAGCTACTAATATGTTCTACCTGTGGGACTAAGACGATGACTCTCCAAATCCCAGGTAATTTTGATCAGTTCAAGGACTTGTGTCATGATGCATCCTCATTCAAAGTAAATATATATATATTTCTATCCTTGTGTATACGTATACTTATGCTTATCACGAGGCATGCAAACCATTACACATCAATAAAAGGTTAACAAAGATATGTCATTGCGAATTTTGACACATCACAATTGACATCAAGAAGTGTCTGGAGAAGTCTCGCTCAAATCCGAATAGATTGTCGTTATAATAAACATGTATTTATTAATCTTGTAATAACTTGACATTCGAAGACATGTCGTTGTAAATCTCGACAACATACAATTGACATTTAGAAGACTTTGCAAAAACCTCAATAAAATTCAAATAGATTGACTTTAGAATATACTTGTATTTATCATTCTTTTTATTGACTTGACATCGGAAAATCTCTAAAATGGTGCAATGCTTCCCAAAGTAGTCAAGAAAAACATCAATATATACTCCGAATCCCGCCGACCCATTTTATATCTCGCCGAATTAGACAAACAGTATTAGAAACCAAATTAGACAAATCCCGTCGAATCCCGCCGAAGAAGCTCGCCGACCGCTCGGCTTCCTTAAGTATCCCGCGGCATCAGAAATCTTCTTCTCCCCGAATCCCGACGACTTATATAAATCCCGCCGAAAGACTATCTCCGCCTGTTCGCCTTCCTCACGACTCGCGCAAGAGAACACCCGACGACCCTCGCGCAAGAGAACTCCCGACGACTCGCGCAAGTGCACTTCCGCGGATTCGCTGAAACCCGCAGCCCTCCGACGCTTTCATCGAGGTGAGCGAATCGCCGCTGTGTCTCCACCCGTGAGACTCTAGCAAGGCCGAACCCCACAGGATACTCTTCCATCCACCGAAGATCTTCCCGAAGCTCATCAACTCACTTGCGTGTAAGCCCTTAGGTAACCTCCTCCTCAATGGCTCCAAGGCCGAACCCCAAGTGATGCTTTCCTTTTGAATGTTCACTAATGCTTAGAGTCGGGCTTCTTTCTAGATCCTCAATGGCTCCAAGGACGACTGCAGGCTTGATTTCTGGCTGCGAGCTGGTTCGCACTGGATTTTCTCATGCCTCGGACGAGTTCCGGAATATCATTCTCATGCTGGAAGAGGCCGGGCTAACCTTCGTATTGGAGCACCCTTGCAAAGTCCTAGATAAAGAGGTGCTGGAGTTCTTCTCTTCCGCAAGACTCCGAGATAGAGACTCCATCATCAAAAGCAAGGTTGCTGGGACAAAAGTAAAGATGTCTGCCAGTAAGCTAACTCGCTACCTGCAGCTTTCCAGTTCAGAGGAGGAGGACTATCTGGAGGATGAGGACAAAGCCAGAACCCTCTTGTTCTGCGGTCTACCAAGAGGCACTCGATCAGTTAAGAGAAAAGAGATGAATGAAGAAGGGAAGCTCCTATCTGACATCATAGGAAAAGTACTCATCTGCAAGCCAGGCTCCCATGATCATATCTCCGGAGATATGTTCAAAATTCTCATAGCTGTGGTCTGCAGAAAGAGGTTCAACTGGGGAGAGTTGCTGTTCCAAAAGATCAAGGACACTCTGGGCACTCCAAGCTTCGGCCGCATCATCAGTCTATATCTCAACCAGCTCAACGGAGACAAATTCGACATGAGCAAAGGAGTCCCTCTCCATTACTTGAAAAAGATGGATGCTACTGTGTTTGATCGATGGGAGCGGCGCATCGGGCAGCCGGCTGTGGAAGAGCAAGAGGAAGTATCTCCAGCAGCCTCCCCCGGTGAAATTCCTGATACTGTGACTGTAGGAATCGAGGGGGAGACTCTACCCACTCATATGGATATAATATCTGAAATCGCCCAGGTGGCCAAGGATGCGGTGGCCGAAATTCATGAAGTAAGTGAACCTGAGTTGGAGGATGAGGAGGGCTTGAACAGAAACACTCAAAGAACTGAAGCTGAAGCACTGGACACTGCTAATCAAGAAGTGGAAGAAGCTGCTGATATGGATGAATTTTTGGATGAGGACGGAGAGGACGATGAGAATGAGGACCATGAAGTGTTGGAGACTCCGGATCCCGTTGAACCTCCATCTGATAGGTCTGCACCAGTGGAGGGGGAGTTTGATAAGCCTCAAGAGGCCGCCAACATTCCTTCTATAGAGGCTGTGATTGTATCCAGCTCCACCGATGCGTCTGCTGACGAGCAAGAGCAAGGCCAAGGAGTGCCTCCGGCTATTCCATTACGAGATGACCTAGCCATTCACACCGTACATATAATTCAGGGCATCGTGAATGAGCTTAAAACCTATTTTGATAAAGCTTAGAAAACAATGCTGCAAGAGATTAAGACTTCTGAAGATCTCATGCTGAAGAATATGGTGGAAATCAACCACAAGCTGGACGTGATGGAGAAGAAGTTCGAAGAAAAGTATACTGCGGCCGGCAAAGCTGTCACACTCTTAATGGCCGGCTTGAAAAAGAATATTGATACTCTGGCTGTTGTAAATCAGAATGCACACGTTGTAGCCAACAATATTCAGAAATTTGATGGTAATATGGTCATTTTAAATGCAAATCAGCATGCCCTGATCACTGAATTCACCAAGACAACTAAGCATATTGATGCCTCCCTGCACTCAAATGCCAACTGCATAGCTGACGAAGCCAAAAAGGGGGAGAAAGAGTATATAGCTAAGCTGGCCGAGCTCCAAGAAAGCATGGATGCAAACTTTGCCCAATCAAGCAAATACGTCTATGAGAGTTGCTGGTGGATGCTACAACAGGCACTGGGCACGTTGGGCGTCGTCCTACCTGACCAACCTGCCGGTATTCAGGTTCCAGAGACTTCTAAGGCTGCTGAGGAAGTAAATATTGCTGAGGCTGTAAGTACAAGTGCTGCAGAAATTTTCACTGATGAAGCTGACGCTAGGGCCATCTCCAAATCCAAGCTGAGGAGTATGTTTGACCAGGAGGCTTTAGCTAAAGCCAGGGGAAAGAGGAAAGTTCAGGAAGGGACATCCAAGGAGACACAGGCTGCAAAGAGAATTCGAATGAATGAGGAGGATGTACGAAATGAAAGGTGGAGTCCAGTCTCAAGGAACATCATCTTAGACACCTTCCGGCTGCAAGAAAGAGGAGAGATCAATCAAAATGAAGCATATAGCCAGTATGAATGGGAAATGCACAAAGCATTTGAAGCGAAACGCAACATCTTCTTCAGAAACAACAAGGATCCTGACAAAGTTGCTCCTCCTAGGTACTACCCGAAGCCCAAGGAATACATGGAAAGGCAAAGCAAAAAGTACTTGGCTCAAACTCTTAAGGGTGACGTAGCTAAGGACAAATAGTCATTATTTTATAGCTGGTCACTGTGTCTTAAGAACGTTTAATGATTATTACTGTCATATGAACAATTCTGAATTATATGTGAATATATTTCTCTTGGTATATATATATATTCTTGAATGTGTGGATGACTCAAGTCCTGTTCTGATTGCATATATTCCCTTGTGTTGCATATTTAATTTTTAAATGCTATAATTATTATTTAATAGGTGTTATTCATCTTAGCTAGTAGGGTTTTGGCTTCGTCAAATAGGGGGAGATTGTTGGGTATTGTATCCACGATTACCTGGATTTGAGGAAGCCCCCTGTCAAGCTAAGATGAATTCACAATGTATTTGATAAACTTTTTCAAGTTGTACTTGCAGTTTCTCCATGCTAAGTGCACACCAATGTCAGGGTGCAGTAGGTCAATATACACGGGTCTGCACGACGTAATCCCTCGTTGAGCAGATCAGTGTGTTGGCCTATGTGTACTCTCTCTATTGGAGTGCACTTACTTTCAAGTACAGGGTCGTTCATATGCAAGAGAAGACAAGGAGCATGGAGGATCAAGGAGCAGCTCCTAGGTGGAAGACGAAAAATCGTCCAAGGCAAATTCGACGAGAATCACCAAGTGATTCTCGCCGAATCGGCGAGAATCACTAGCGATTCTCGCCGAATCGACGAGAATCATCAGTGATTCTCGCCGACTCCTTTTGGCCATCTCAAAATGGTGCCAAGTAAGATTCGGCGAGAATCACTTGTGATTCCCGCCGAACCAGTGGTCAAGCAGCCCATGTATAAAGTAAAATTCGTTGAGAATCGACAAGTGATTCGACGAGAATCACAAACGATTCTCGACGAATCGTCGAGAATCACTTGGTGATTCTCGCCGATTCGTCGAGAATCGTCTGCGATTCTCGCCGATTTTGACTTGGCGTTTTCTCAGAATGCTGCTGGACCGGATTCTGCTTCTGGACTTGTTTGTACCGGATTTTGGGGATTTCTTTTGTGGGTCCCACAACGGTCAAATGTGCTGTATCTACAGGGTATAAATACATGGGTATTTTGAACAGTAAAGGAGGGAAAAAAAAGAAAAAGGAACCGAGTCGCAACAAAACCCTAAATCAGCGACTCATCTCCGCCGCCGCCGTCGCGCTCGGGAACGTCTGTCGCCGCCACTGATCGATCTTCTTCCCGATCTCCGGCGACAGTAGCTTAGCAAGGCTTGAGTCTCACGCGTCCATCCAGAGATCCTTTGTCTCTCGATTTGTTGATCAGAAACACTTCCCATCCGAATCGATCGAGACGACCGATCCTCATATGACCGTTGGTAGACCGAGCTTGCTTCGCAACGAAGTTTGGATCTCCAAGTTCAGCAGCTGCTCTTCACCGTAGCCGCCGATCCCGAAGCTAGCCGCCGCTTGTGTGCCGCCGCCGGTTCCGGGGAAATCCTCTCCAAGAGAGACCAAGGTCGTAGACTCTTCATCGACTTCAAGAACACGTCGTCGAACAAAGAGGAACACCGTAGTCTCCAAGAGAAGTTTGTATCACGTGTACATTCTACATTTATTTTATTGTAAAGGAACTTTTGTTCCGTGTTGTAAGGGTTGGGTGCAACCCGTTTTGTGGGAGTGTTGACTCTCACGTGTGGAAGGGCTCCTTCCGTTAGTGCAGGGATTGGATTTCAATCCCGTTGGAGAAGTGACCGAGTCGTCCCTTGTTGGGGAGATAGGTCGTAGGGGGAAAGTGGATGTACCCAAGTCGGGGAACCACTATAAATTTGTTGTGTATTCTGTGTGCTGTGGTTTTTGTTTTTATTGTGCAGGTGCATCCGTAAATTCCGCAAAAGAATCACACGTCACCTATTCCCCCCCCCCCCCATAGGTGCACATAGCTGACACTAGGTGGACTTTCAAGATCCTCATCGTATAAGTTTGTATGGGCACTCTTATACGATGAGTTACTTTACTGTTGAGCCAATCCTTAACTTATAAGTTTGTATGAGCATCCTTATAATTTAAGTTACTTTTCTGTTGAAGATATATATGCTTCGATGGATTGATATAGCTTGAGTAGAATTGCTAATTTAGAATGCTGATCATATTATTTTACTTCTGTTGTACTCATGTCATATATACTTACTCCACTTGCTTGTTCTACTGCTTATATAAATATATTGTACCCTTGTTCCTTTCTCCGCCCGGTGTCGAGGAGTCACCGAGGGAGCGGATGTGATAGCCACTTAGTCTTTTTGACTAATGGTTGCTACGTCATCCTTTTAGGAGGAAACCCCGCAGTCAGAGCAGCCACAGCTTTTACAGTAGGACAGCCAGGCCAGGACGACATGGCCTGAAGGGACGGTGCCGTCGCTATCGTCAGTCACCGAAGTGAGTTTGAGAGACTTTTGATGTAGCCATGTTGGGAACGTTTTACCCATACACTGATATTTTAGAAGCTTGTTGTAGCTTCTTCTCTTGATGTATTTTGGACTAATTTACTTATGTGTGGATTGACTTCTGTATTATATTCTCGGTTAGGTTGGCATTGGATGATATTGTATATGGCCGGCAGAATAGACATATTGTGGTGCAGACCAACACGTGCGATGGTGCCACCGCAAGGAAGCTGTTCTGGGCATAAGACTCCCCACGTGCCGTGTGTTTTGTTCCGGGAAGGGGGTCTCACACGTCAAGGGTAACGATCTTTCTTTCTTGGACATGCGAAGTCCTTAATTTGCCATATGCATAGGTTTCCCACACCACAGGGTGGATTGTTGAGGGATTCCCCTTGGGTTGATTTTAGATGTCCCCAAGATGTCTTGCATGTAGATCCGGAAACGTGAAGTACTGAATAGGCATACTGTGTGAAGACCATTTGGACAGATTGGTCTGGATTGGTGATGTTTTATTTTGCACACCGGAGAAAACTCCGCGTATAAATGAATATGTTTGTGAATTTGGTGGGTTGTGCCTGTAAAGGGTAGTAGCAGGAAGTACTAGAGTGAAAGTCCAGGAAAATACCCGCAAAGTGCCAGTGTTGTATGCTTTAAAAGACCAGTGTTTCTGTTACTGCAGGTGGGTGCAGGTACTGCTAGATGGTTGATCCAGATAAGGTCAGGGCTAGGGATGGAAAGTGAGTTCTGTCTCTAACACCGGGCAAGAGTGACTGTTGTTGGAGATGGCACCTAGCTAACCTGTGATTGTGAAGGCAGTCCTTCGGGGACAGAGTAGCTATTTGTGAGCTTTGTGAGTTCGTGCTGAACGGAAAAGGGGTTGCCGACCCGCGTTAGTCTAGTCATTGAACTAACGATTTGAGAAACGGGCAAGGACTGAACTGTATCCGCATTATGGTTGTCTGCCATGAGTACCTGGGCGCCTGACATTCGGCAGAAATGCATAGAGAGAGTCTTAAGCCTGCACACCATTAAGACTAAAGTCTGCGGCTGAAAGCCGTGGAATGAAATGATCAAGTTTACAGCTGGGCTTCGGGCCTTGAATGGTATTGGGCGACTGGTATATTCGGTACACCAAGAATGTGCCCTGAGTGCACGGAGTGTCGGGCCGTGTGGGCGACGTTTGTGATATGTTGATTGTGTGGGAATGCACATTATGTGATATATCTGCTTGTGAAATGCTATGCCTGCAGGGAAGGAATGCCACTGCCCCGAGTAAGGGGTAGGGTCGTTATAATCTGGTCAGCTGAATGCTGACCGTTGCCTTGTTTACCACCGTGTAGTGGGTTGTCCCGTGCAGGTGCAGGAGAGCCGAGCGGAAAATATGGGGCTGAAGCACTTTTTGTTGTTGTTGCTGCTGCTGTTAAGCTGGCCCTCGAAGGTCAAAGAAGTTCATATGATAGTATTTTCATGTGTGGCCGGCCTGTGTGCCGATGTATGAAAGCCATATGTATAAAGCTTAACTGTAAGGCCATAAGGCCAGACTTGCGATGTATTTGCAGTACATTCCTTCGGGTTATTATATATATAAATGATGGTTTATATATTGTGGACATTCAGATAAGTTGAGTTCAACCAACGTAAAAACTTCCGCTAGAATGCTCTGAGTTAGGATGCACAACTCTGACATTAACCTGTAACTTCGCCGCCTGTTTGTGGCATATGGTCTAGGGCCCCGACCGGACCTTCTATTATATGTCATACAACGGATGAAGGTGTTACAATTTTGGTATCAGCTTGTCTCGATCTTTCCCTTTCGAATTCGTGGTCGAATTCTTTTGTCGGGTGGCGAGCACGTGCAAGTGCGACCCACTATAACATTAATGAACTCAAGGATGTCCACTAAGGAATGCAAATACACCTGTTTGAGGAACCTACATGTTCCTATTTTGTTGTTATTGCTTGTGCGAGGTCACTAATGTGTGTCTTGTCAACCTATAGGTGACTCGTATTGGTGCTGGGCAGTCTGATCCCCAGCATTCTGATGAGAGTGAGGCACCAGCTGAGGTGCCTACTCCGCCTCCTTCTGCGGAAATAGTACGTTTAGTTGTTGAGGCGCTGTTTGGAATGATTCATGCACAGCCTATTGGGCAGGCGCAGCCGACATTGGTGCCAGAATGGGTTAGTGTAAGGCCGGAACCTGTTGAGGCTGTTGATCCTCGAGCAGCTGAACGGCAGTTAAAGAAGTTTATGAGATTCAATCCTCCTACGTTTACGGGTGTGGGATCCCCAACGCAGGTGGAAGATTGGTTGGGGCGCGTCAAGCAAATATTGACGGCGATAAGGACGAAGGAAAATCAGAAGGTCACCTTGGCCACCTTCTTGTTGGAAGGAGAGGCTCGGCTATGGTGGGACGAGATAGAGTTACACCATTTAGCGGGTAGACAATTAACAGAAGTCTCGATTGAGGAATTTTCGCGACTATTCATGGCAAAACACTTGCCAGCGGCTCAACACATCGCTATGGAAAATGAGTTCCAGCGTCTATGTAACGCCCCGAAACTCAAAAGAGCGACGGGAGGCATTTTGGGCCAAATCTGGAATTTGGCAGGAGCACACGACCTGGGACACGGTCGTGTCCCAGGGCGTGTCAGGCTCGAGTCGACGATTTGGCCGCGATGTCGACGAAATTTGGAGTCGACCATCGTCGAGCAGCAAACACGGCCTGAGATACGGTCGTGTATCAGGGCGTGTCGAGCCCGTATTGACGATCGGCTCGGGAGTCGACATTTTTGCTCGACGATGTGTCGAGACAAGGCACACGGCCTAGGACACGGGCGTGTCCAAGGCCGTGTCGGGTGGTCGACAAACTTCGCTCGACGAAGTGTCGAGTCAGTGAACACGGCCTGGAGCCCAGGCGTGTTCGGGTTTGACACGGGCGTGTCAAATAGGACACGGGCGTGTCCAGGACCCGTGTGAGTCTCGGGTTGTTTTCAGGGCTGTGTCGATGGAGGCACACGACCGATCACACGGCCGTGTCAGGTGGAACACAGGCGTGTCAGGTCGAACACGGGCGTGTCGTATGCCCGTGTGTTGTTCCAGACACGTCGATTTTGATGGCGAATGAGGGACACGGCCCTGGACACGAGCATGTTGCAGGCCGTGTTCGGCCCAGTTTTAGCATTTCAGGCCCAAATCAAGGCCGTTCATTTCTTTAATTTGGGATCCAACGACTGGGGGTTGTTCCTGATGGGATATACCCGGGATTGGACCCTTCAAACCCTTATTTCACTTGAGAGGTTCTCTTTCTAAAGTATAGAGAGAGATAGGAGAGCAAAGGAGGAAGAAGACGCTTAGATCTGGTCTTTGGAGGAGCTTCGGAGCTCCAAATCGCGAACTGATTTCCGATCTACGGAGGCAAAGAGAGTGCGGTGCTTTTCATTGGCTTACATTTCCATGGCGCCAAGGAAGAACGCTAAGGTAACGATTCTCTTCTTGAGCATGTGAAGCTCTACTTCTTTGCATAGGAAGCCCGCTCTCGCGAGTTTGCGGAGAGTTGGAGGCGTTCCTTCGGGTAGATATGTAAAGTCCCTATTTTTTAGAGTCCGTATTCGAGAACGGACATAGGCATGATGTGTGAAGCCTACCCGAACATGTTGGTCCGGATCGATGATGTTGCATTGCATAAATGCCGGAGAAGACTACGTGCAATTGTTTGTTTTTTGGGTTTTCTACGTAGTAGATTGCAACAGGGAGCCTTGGGGATTAACCCTAAGGTGCACCCGAAAAAGTGGGCGGATGCGTGATCTTGCCAACTTGGTGGTCTGGGAGCCAACTTGAACATAACCGGGTTATGTGAAGTGTAATGGAAACTGGACTCGGGAGAAGTTTGACCCGCGCATATGGCTTAAATTGTCGTTGCGATGTGAGCACGGGTTAGATGGAACTGTACCTGTTCTATATCGTTCGGTTAGAGCCGTTGGCATAGATGAGGGTCTTCGGCGGTCTATGGCTTAAATTGACAGGACCCATGCCGGGAAGACAAATTACTCATATATTTGGCCGTCAAAGTGGCGGTGGTGAGTCCAGAATGTCTATGGCTTAAATTGACGTGACATTGGCCGGTTCACCGAGAATGTGCCCTGAGTGCACGGGGCGTGTGGCCGTGCATGCCAATGCCTGTGATGCAATGTATATTTATATACTGCTTGGTTCTGCTAATAAGTGCAGGGAAGGAGCATCGCCGCCCCGAATTGGGGGCGGGATCGTTATAATTTGGCCAGCATTGCTGACCGTTGCTTTTGTTTGCCACCGTGCGGTGGTTTGTTGCTTGCAGGTGCTGCTGGACCAAGCGGTCAATAGCGGGCTAAAGCCCAAATTGCGAAGCCGGCCCTTGAAGGCCTAATGGAAGTGTTTACTTACTTTTGTTCATGTATGACCGGCCTGCGTGCCGTGGTATGGAAAACATGTAATATTGAGTAAACCATTTTGTAAGGCCTTAAGGTCAGTACTTGTGTATGTACTACATTCCTATTTGGTGTATTAGTGGACATTCATGATTGGTGCTGGGTTCTTTTAATTGCAACTTATAAAACTGCTTCCGCTAGAATGCTCTGTATAGGACGTTATGATTGGTTGAATGGTTTCCATTGAGTAACCATCCGGTCTGTCTGTGGTATATGGCGTCGGGCCCCGGCCGGACCTACTGCTATATGCTATGCGACGGATAGGGGGTGTTACAATTTGGTATCAGACTACTGATTTCGGTCAGGCTTAAATGAATTCGTGGACGAATTCTTTTTTAAGGAGTGGTGAGCACATGTGTGTGCGTCATTGTTATAACATCAAAAGAACCCACGAATGTCCACTTAGGAATGAAAATACATGTGTTTGGGGACCTGCGTGTTCCTATAATTGCTGTTTGCAATTTTGTTTGGTCGCTTAACGGTGTTGTGTACCACTATAGGTGACCGAAAGCGGTGCTGGGCCGTCGGAACATCAGGTTTCTGAGGATTATAGTGCACCTGGTGACGTGCCTGCAACCCTTCCCTCCGCAGAAACCATAAGAATGGTGGTGGAAGCAGTGTTCGCTGTGATTGGAGCACAAAATGAAAGACGTGTGCAGTCCCCTATTATCCCAACGCTGGGTGGTGTGATGGAGCAAACAGCATTTATAGGACCTTTGGGGAAGCAGTTGAACATGCTCTTAGTGCAGGGTACGCACTGAGTTGAGGAATATTTGCAAGCGTTTCTGATGATAAGACGCTACCCAGGCTCTTAAGTGGAGAGCGAGCAGTCGATGGTCGATAGGTTTTATAATGGCCTGCGCGGCGAATTGCGAATTCTGTTGCTAGGACCAAAGTTATTGGGATTCCGAGCCTTGGTAGAATCGGCTAGATCTTTGGAAGAAGATTTGGCAAAAGTCAATCGGACGTCGGAGCTTTGGGTACTAGACTCTCCAGATTCTGCAAAATATGAATACCGAAGGAGGAGGAATAAGAAGTCTAATATGTCTACTGGTCAGGCTCCGTATGGTTGTTTTAAGTGTGGCAAGGAAGGGCACTTTGCCCGAGACTGTTGGATTGGTGCCCAGAAGTTAAAGAAAAACTCTGGTGTCAAGAAGTCTGAATTCAAGGCGCCGACTACTTCAAAGTCCGGCTATCAAAGGTTCTTTAAGAAGTCTAGGACTTCGGGTCCAGCTCCTTCTTCTGGTGCTTCTGGGGTGACCATGAGTCGGACCCCAGTTGCATGCTTTACTTGTGGAAAGCCGGGGCACTTTGCCCGCGATTGCTGGAGTGGACGTCTCAAGTCCGAGAAGAAGCACGTTGTCGTGATGACAGGTACAGCCTAAAGTTATAGTAGTTTAACTTTAAATACTTGTTGCCCTTATGCATGTTAGCTTAGAACTGTCGGTGCTAAGTTTTGTTCTGCTTTTCGGTTAATTCGGCGAGAGCATCGTTCACCTAGGGAGCTTCGCATTCCCTGTTAACCAAAGGATTTATATCACGCATCGGAGTACCTTCTTCGATGGCGAAGGATAAGTTGGATGTGTTGTTGGCCAATGGGTGTTCGATGCGCACGGATAGAATTTGCAGTGTTAAGATTCGCATTGGGAATCGAGAGTTCGATCTGCAAGCGTCGTTACTACCGTTGGTGGACTTCGATGTTATATTAGGCATGGACTGGCTCTCAGAGCAGCAAGCCTATATTGATTGCGGTCGCAAGGAAGTCAAGTTGGGAGCAAGTCGTGAGACGACTTTTACGGGCTTGAAGGGGTCAAGGAAGACGTTGATGTCTGCTCTTCAGGTGGTGAAGGCGGTTCGTGCCGGTGCAGAACTGCTCTTTACACTAGTGGAGGTTGCAAAGCCGAAGCCCGCTTTGGATAGTATTTCACTGGTATCAGAGTACCCAGATGTGTTCCCTAGAGATTTTCCTGGAGCCCTGCCTCAATGGGAGATAGATTTTACGATAGAGCTCGTACCAGGTGCAAAGCCTGTGTCACGCTCTCCATATCGGCTAGCGCCTAAGGAAATGGCGGAGCTGAAGGTTCAACTGCAAGAGTTGTTGGATCAAGGGTATGTGCGTCCAAGTTCATCGCCTTGGAGCGCACCAGTCCTCTTTGTTAAGAAGAAGGATGGAAGCTTGATGCTATGTATTGATTATCGGGAGCTCAACAAGTTGACAGAAAAGAACAAGTACCCGATCCCTCGGATCGATGATCTTTTTGATCAGTTGGTCTGGTCGACGGTGTACTCAAAGTTGGACCTCAAGTCCGGGTACTATCAGCTGCGAATAAGGGAGAGTGATATCCCGAAGACAGCGTTCAGTACGAGATACGGGCATTACGAGTTTACGGTCATGCCGTTTGGGCTGACTAATATGCCGTCAGTGTTCATGGATTTGATGAACAGGACCTTCAGGGAGTACTTGGACCATTTTGTGATCGTCTTCATCGACGATATTTTGGTGTACTCGCAGAGTGAGGAATATCACTTCAAGCATCTTCATTTGGTTTTGGAGACGCTAAGGAGGAATCAATTATACGCCAAGTTCTCAAAGTGCGAGTTTTGGTTGTCCTCAGTGGCATTCCTCGGTCATATAATGAGTGGGGAAGGTATTGCAGTGGATCCGACGAAGATTATTGCGATACGGGAGTGGCCTGAGCTTTCTACGGTAGCGGAAGTTCGGAGCTTTCTGGGGCTTGCCGGCTATTATAGGCTCTTCGTAGAGAACTTCTTGCAGATAGCGTTACCTCTCACTACTTTGACGAGGAAGGAGCAGAAGTTCGTTTGGACACCGGAGTGCGCGCGAGCTTTTGAGGAGTTGAAATGTCGGTTGACCACGGCGCCTGTGCTGAGTTCTATGTGTGGGACCGAAGGTTATGAGATTTATAGTGATGCTTCGGGTAGCGGTTTGGGTTGCGTGCTACTACAACATGGAAGTGTGATAGCTTATGGCTCGAGATAGCTGAAAGTGCACGCGAGGAATTATCCGGTCCATGACTTGGAGTTAGCGGCCGTGATTTTTGCCTTGAAGCTGTGGGGACACTATTTGTACGGTGTGAAGATTGATATCTACACCGATCACAAGAGCCTGAAGTATTTGATTGATCAGAAAGATCTGAATATGCGGCAGCGTAGATGGATGGAGTTCCTTGTAACGCCCCCGGTTTTTCTGTGTTTTGTTTGATCATTGGCTGGCGTTACGATGGCGTATTTCCGGCTTTTTGCCATTGTAGAGCGTGGTCTTAGCTCTTAGGGTTCCCTGTGTAGCCTGTTTGTAGCCTGTTAGCAAGATTCCCCAGCTAGCCGGAGTCCGTTTGATGACTAGGTTGGGCCTCTCAGGGAATGCTTGTGTTTTGGCTTCGGGTGGTGATATCCCGAGTTTTGTTCGTCGAATGCTAATTTCGACTTTGCAGTTGTGTTCGTAGCGTGGGTTTTTAGCTGCGGCGTGAATTTCATCTTTTTCTGAGATGTTTCGGGTCTCGTGTTGTTTTGGTTTTTGCTTGTAAGTAATTATTATGTTGATTGTTTATTATTAAAACTTATGTATATATATAGTCTTGGGTTAGAAATAGGGCTGGGTTCATTTTGTTCTTTTCCTATTTCTCTGCTTGGAAGAAGCCATCGCCTGTGCGAGAGGGAGAGAACCGCCGGACTACCCTAGCCTTCGGACGTCGTTTTCCTGGAGATTTTGCGGTCGGAATTTGGTTTCGAGAGTGGATCTGGACTGCCCTCGCCTGGATCTGCACTCTTTCTGCTCCTCAGCTGGTGCTCTGCGGCTAGATCCGAGAGTGGGGGATGCCGCCGGCCAAGCTTTTTTGGTATTGAGGCAAGTGATGTTCCCTCATCCTTGCCATAGTTGATCTTTGTCTTCTTTTGATTAAATTTTTATCTCTTTCTTGCTTAGATCTTAGGTGTACGCTAGGGTTCGTTCCCGATCATGCCGTGGTTAGTGTAGAAAGTTCCAGTTAAATCTCAGTTTTCCTGAGGGTTTGTGTCTAATAGGGACAGTTTTGGTTCGGTTTAGGTCGAGTAGTTACCATTGCCGATGGAGGTTGTACTCTAGAGAGAGAGAGAGAATCCTCATTCTTGCTTTTGGTCGTTTGCTGGATCTGGCTCCTGTAGCCAGTTGGGGTGTCGACACCGTTGTGTCGACACCGGCCAGTAGGTGTGTCGACACCGGCCAGCTGGGGTGTTGACACGGTTGTGTCGACACCGCCCAGTCGTGGTGTTGACACTTGGTGTCGACACCAGCAGCGGCAGTGTCGACACCTTGTGTCGACACCGGCCGCAGTGGTGTCGACACTTAGTGTCGACACCTTGTGTCGACACCGGCCTCAGTGGTGTCGACACCAGCAGCGGCAGTGTCGACACCTTGTGTCGACACCGGCCGCAATGGTGTCGACACCAGCAGCGGCAGTGTCGACACCTTGTGTCGACACCGGCCGCAATGGTGTCGACACCAGCAGCGGCAGTGTCGACACCTTGTGACGACACCGGCCGCAGTTGTGTCGACACTTGGTGTCGACACCAGCCGCGGCAGTGTTGACACCTTGTGTCGACACCGGCCGCTGTGGTGTCAACACTTGGTGTCGACACCGAACGCGGTTGTGTCGACACCTTGTGTCGACACCGGCTTGTCGTGGTGTCAACACATCGTGTCGACACTGGGTGTTGCGCTTGTTTTGGGGTCAGGTAGACTCGGGGTTGGTTTTGGTTAGGCATGCAAGGCCGCGTCGGTTGGACCCGATGTTTTAGCCTTGGGTTCGTGTGTTTCTTAGGACTGTTAGTGGGACTTTTCCCTAGAAGGGGGGGGGGGCATTGGGTGTTCGGCTAATTTCTGCATGCCGACTCTTGGGTTGTGGCAGGTGGTGGAGTTTTGTTGGCCTCTGGAGGGGTGGTTTTATGTGGAAAGCTGTGGCCACCACCTTTTGCCCCGGTTTTGGGTTGGTGTGTGTGGGACCCTAAACCTGCCACTGTTTGACCCCTTAGCCCTTTTTGGATCTGATTTTGGTTATGTATTCAGATCCATGTTTTGACCACTGCCACATACCCACGTGTTAGGACTGTTAGTTCCTTTCCTATTTGTGCTTTCCTTTCTTTTGGCATATGTTTATGTCTTGATGCTGTTGCAGGCTCTCTTGGTAAGGCATCTTGGTTTTATTGATCGCACTTGGTGTGCTCTGCGGTGTTTTTGACAGCATTCTTTTCTTACTGTCATCCCCTTTTTTTTGCTTATTGCAGTTTGTTGCCGGGTTGGTAAACCCTTCTTCTTATTTGCTAATTAATTTATTGCTCTATTTTACCTCTTGATTATTTCCTTGCTGAGGTGTTCCTTTCTTGAATGCCTCAGGTCCAGGTTGTAGCCAGTTCAGCGGCTAGTTCTTTTGGAGGGGCTGTTGGTGGCCTCTAGGGTTGCTGAGATAGCTGATCCCCGTTTTGTTGTGAGGTAGTTCCTTACTTTTCTATATAGACATGCATACTCGCCAGTGGGTTCGTATCAGGTTGTTGACGCCCACTGGTGGCTTCTTGCGATGCTGGATATGAAATTAAACTGCTGATTTTGCCTTTATGTGGTTGGTTACTTGCTTCTGGGAAGGATTTATGCTAGGTTGCATGTTAGATATTTTAAAACCTAAAAGTATTAATATATGTACTTCATGCATAACATGTTTTCTAAAGCAAAGACACAATTTTTCCTCAGCGTAAAACACTATCTCTTATACCTATAATATTCACCTTAGAGTCGTGCATACCATGAGTCGTCCCCCGGGGACTCTCGTGCTTATTTAGGGTGTCAACTTAATCGAACCAAAGTATTATCTGCTGCGTATAGATATAATTTTAACTGTGGACTAGCTGATCCACTGTGCCGAGGGATACGGCCATTCAAAATAACTGATTTTCTTTCATATTTAAACAACAATTTTCCTTAAAATCTAACGTCTGGAGTTTTGCCTGAGCGTGTGCAGTTATCCCCTGCACGACGTGGAATCACGACACGTGTTTTCTCTTACTCTGATACGATTTTACCGTTGAGAAAATGCGGGTTGTGACAGTTGGTATCAGAGGGAGGTTGCTTGACAAATGGTTGGGCAACCTTTCCCTTGTCTGCATTAGTGTTTAGCATCATACCATTCACACACTGATATGTCATCAGCACGTCTTGGCCGAAGCACGAACACTACACTCATGAGCATAAAGAAGTATACATGGCATATTATGTAGTATGGGATGCATAATATGTGTTTGTATATGGATCCACCATAGGAGGCAACATGTGAGGGTTATGTAGTATGAGATTCATAACCTCACCACATGAATGCCGCTAGCACATTTTCGTCTTTCGTTACATGGGAATGTTATGTAGTATGGGATGCATAACATTTTCATGTGTACGCCGCCCATGACATGCACTAAGGCCTTTTTAGAATGCATAGCACATCATGCATAGCATAACATTTCATAAGCAAAATGTGCCAAGCTAAAGATTTGCAAGATGACATATGTACACATATGGTTTTGAGTCAAAAAGAATACAAATACATGCATTCATGGTTTAGGCACATGAGATAGTATGATGGTGGTGAACCATCTTAGGATAAGCATAACATCATCATGGTAAAAAAAACAACTCCCGGAGCATGTTTTGCAGTTGAAGTTCATATTTAAGTGTGTTTGTCCGTACCAGGTAGTTTTGTTCTAGTTGATGGGCTAGGATTTGTCTAAAGCTTGTGCGATTTTAGGATGGCGAGACGTCCTGCGACGAGATCGACACCCCAACTCGAGGGTGAGACGTCAGGAGCGCAGAGCGATGCGTTGGTATAAAGCCTGCGGCAGAGTAATGAGGAGTTATCGAGGCAGGTAGTGGCTATGCAGGCTCAGATTCAGTCCCTTGTAGCAGTGGTGGCGGGACAGACCCCGAGAGCTCAGAACCCCGCAGAGGGGGTAGCTGTTCCTGCTCCTCCTGCTCCTCCCGTGCCTTTGGTTGTGGTGCCTCCGGAGATGGCGTTCATATCCCAGTTTCAGCGACTGAGACCCCCTACCTATGATGGGCAGGCAGATTTCATGATTTTGGATGACTGGCTGATTACCATTGAGGAGATGTTCTCTTACTCAGGGATTATGGACGATCAGAGAGTGATGCTCACTGCCTACCAGCTCAAGGCTTAGCAAAGAATTGGTGGCTGAGAGAGAAAGAGAGCTTAGTGGCAGGTTGTACTTGGGATTCATTTAAGGTGATATTGTTAAGTAAGTTTCTGCCTTCAGTCGAACGGGACCGGCTAATGAATGACTTTCTTCACTTAAAGCAGAGGAAACTCACGGTTAGTGAGTATGAGATTGAGTTTAGTAAGTTGAGTCGGTTTGCCCCGGGTCTGGTGAGTGTTGAGGCAGACCGAGTTAAGCGATTTCTGGGTGGACTAAGAAGCGACATTCAGCAGTTAGCGAATGCCTATGGAGCAGTCAGTTATGCCAGTGTGGTTGAAGCTGCCTTGAGAGTTGAGGCCATTGAGAATGCCAAGAATAGAGGCCAGCAGTTAAGGGAGGATAAGCGGAAGTCCGGTGGAGGGAAGAGCCCTCAGGAACCTGATGCTGTCTCGAGAAAGAAGGTCAAAGAGATTTATAGCTTTTATGGCCGGCCAGGCCACCCCTTTGAGAAGTGTTTCAAAAGGTTGGGAGCGCAGAAGAAGGAACAGGTGCACGCGATTCAGGGTGTTTCCAGGGGAGACGTGGTGTGTGCCTTGTGTGGAAGGAAGGGGCATGAGGCTGCCCGTTGTTGGTTAAAAGATAAGGTCTGTTTTCAGTGCGGCCAGAAGGGTCATCTCAAGACAAGTTGCCCTCAGACTCAGCCTATTCTGCAGCCAGTTCCCCTCCAGGCTTTGCCACCGCCTCAGCGAATGGATAAAGGTTTGGGGAAGCTGAATGTGCTTTCGGCAGACGAAGCGCAGAGCTCGACCCAGGTTATCTCAGGTTCGACTCCTCCCCAGTCGTTTCGTTACGTTTCTTCTTTTGGTTGTAGCTTTCGTTTTAGCACTTGTTGCCTTAGATGCGTGTGCAATTTGTAGGACGATTTAAGGTAAAGAACCGATGGGCGCGCGTTCTCTTCGATTCCGGCGCTACCCACTCGTTTGTGGCTAGAGCCTTCGTGGAGCGGTTCAGTTTGGGCCTAGATCGTGTTGGTGATGCCTTCTGCGTTAAGTTCCCCTCCGGTGACTCTTTGGTTACGGACCTGGGTGTCCTAGATTGTCCGATTTTGTTGGGAGATTTTCTAGCCAAGGCAGATTTGAAGGTGATTGACCTGGAGGACTTCGACGTTATTTTGGGCATGGACTGGTTGTCAAGGTACGATGCTGTGATCCAGTGCAAGGGTAAGCGCTTGGACTTCGTTAAAGACAACGGTCAGCCAGGGAGCGTTTATAGATATTCTCTCCAGGAGTCGCCGATCATTTCTGCGGTGCGTGCTCAGAAGTTGCTTGTTTCTAGCTGTTTTGCCGGTGTGGTTTCTCTGGTAGGGTCGATTGTTAGTGTGCCCCGTTTGGAAGAGATTCCTGTGGTGTGTGACTTCTCTGATGTGTTTCCTGACGATCTTCCCGGTCTTCCACCCGATCGAGATGTCGAGTTTGCCATAGATTTGGAGCCAGGTACGCGTCCTATCGTAAAGGCACCGTACCGGATGGCCCCGCGAGAGCTGGAAGAGTTGCGAATTCAGCTGGATGAGTTATTGGCAAAAGGCTTTATAAGGCCGAGTTCTTCGCCTTGGGGTGCGCCAGTGCTGTTCGTTAAAAAGAAGGATGGGTCGATGAGGTTATGCATCGACTATAGAGAGCTGAACAAGGTTACTATTAAGAACAGATACCCTTTGCCGCGAATCGACGATTTGTTTGACCAACTGCGTGGTAGTGCCGTGTTTTCCAAGATAGATCTTCGTTCGGGCTATCACCAATTGAGGATTCGGGAGTCAGATGTTCCGCGGACGGCGTTCCGCTCTCGTCATGGGCATTTTGAGTTTTTGGTTATGTCATTTGGTTTGACTAATGCGCCCTCAGCTTTTATGGATTTGATGAACAGAGTTTTCAAGGATTTCCTAGATAAGTTCGTGATTGTCTTTATAGACGATGTTTTGGTGTATTCTAGGGATACGGAGGAGCATGATCAACATTTGCGGCTGGTCTTGGTGACTTTGAGAGACCATAAGTTATACGCCAAGCTGAGCAAATGTGAGTTTTGGTTGCCTCAAGTTTCTTTTCTAGGCCACATGATTAATAAGGAGGGAATATCGGTGGACCCAGAAAAGATCGCTGCTGTTATGGAATGGGCGAGACCTGTTACCCCCAAAGAGATCAGAAGCTTCTTGGGTTTGGCTGGTTATTATAGAAGATTTGTAGAAGGCTTCTCTACCTTGTCCGCGCCGTTGACCAAGTTGACGCAGAAGAACGTAGCTTTTATATGGGATGGCAAGTGTGAGAAGGCTTTTGAGGAACTAAAAAGAAGGCTATGTTCGGCTCCAATTTTGTCTTTGCCTGCGGAGGGTAGTGAGTATGATATTTATGTGGATGCGTCGCATGTCGGTCTGGGCTGCGTTTTGATGCAGGGCGGGAAGGTGATTGCGTACGGGTCGATGCAGCTAAAGACTCACGAGAGGAACTACCCTACGCATGACCTGGAGTTTGCAGTTGTGATCTATGCGTTGAAATTGTGGAGGCATTTGCTATATGGCGCGCAGTGCAAGATTTTCACGGATCATAAGAGTTTGAAGTATGTCTTCACTCAGAAAGAGTTGAATCTGCGCCAGTGGCGGTGGTTGGAGTACGTGGCCGACTATGATGTTGAAATTCAGTATCATCCGGGCAAGGCAAATGTGGTGGCTGATGCCCTGAGTCGGAAGTCAGGTAAGATTTTTAATCTTTCCGCCGAGCGTCTAGTGGAAGAGTTTCTGTTGATGGACATTTCT
The DNA here is from genome assembly GCA_039583875.1 of Platanthera guangdongensis. Taxonomy (NCBI): domain Eukaryota; kingdom Viridiplantae; phylum Streptophyta; class Magnoliopsida; order Asparagales; family Orchidaceae; genus Platanthera; species Platanthera guangdongensis. The sequence goes on from CM077154.1 coordinate 56,383,894, forward strand.
GTGGGAAGCTGTGATTCGTAGAGTAGCTTAGCAGTAGCAGAACCTTTGTGGATTATGCTTACGAGACTGCATCAGAAGGACGATCCCGATCTTCTGCATTTGTATCTTCGAGCTGAGAAGGGTGAATTACCAGATTTCTCTATAGATGATGCGGGTACCTTGAAGTACCGTGGCAGGTTTTGCATCCCCGCAGTTGGAGATATCCGGGATATGGTGTGCAGAGACGCCCACGGATCTAGTGTTGCCTACCATCCAGGGTCTACCAAGATGTATCATGATTTAAAACAGATTGCCTGGTGGTACAGGATGAAGAAGGACATAGCCAGATTTGTTTCAGAGTGTTTCACTTGCAGGCGTGTGAAAGCCGACCATGGGAGGCCTGGTGGCAAGCTGACTCCTTTGGAGATTCCGATGTGGAAGTGGGAGAGTATCTTGATGGATTTCATTACCGGCTTACCGAGATCTCCTAAGGGGCATGATTCAGTTTGGGTAATTGTAGACAGATTGACGAAAAGCGCTCATTTCGTACCATTTAAGATCGATTATCCGATGAGGAAGATAGCCGAGCTGTATCTGGAAGAGGTTGTCAGATTGCATGGTGTACCCGTAAGTATCATATCAAATCGAGACTCCAGGTTCACGTCTCGTTTTTGGAAGAGCCTTCAAGAAGGGTTGGGTACAGATTTGAGATATTCCACGGCTTATCATCCGCAGACCAATGGTCAGACGGAGCGAGTAAATCAGATTGTGGAAGATATGATCCGATGTTATATTCTGGACCATGGAGGAGCGTGGGACGAGCGCTTGCGGCTTATGGAATTCGCATATAACAACAGTTATCAAGAAAACTTGCAAATGGCTCCCTTTGAAGCTTTGTATGGGAGGCGCTGCAGGACTCCCTTGTTTTGGGCTGAGCTTTGCGAGAGACCTTTGTTGGGTCCAGATGCGCTTGAGGAGATGGAAACCGCTGTGAAGCTTATTCGGGAAAAGCTTCGGATAGCCCAGGAGAGATATGAGAAGAACGCCAATCGGCGTAGATCGGACTTGGAATTTGCTGTGGGGGACTCGGTGTTCTTAAAGGTCTCCCCGTTGATTGGAGTCAAGCGGTTTGGCAAGAATAGGAAGTTGGACCCGAGGTACGTGGGGCCGTTTCCGATTGTTGAGCGGATTGGGGTATCAGCCTACAGGCTGGCTTTGCCCGCAAATTTCCCTAGCGTGCATGATGTCTTTCACGTCAGTTAGCTGCGCAAATGTGTGGTAAATGGCAGGAAGGTTTTGGATTCTGTGCCTCAGTTGGAGCCGAATCTTTCTTATGTGGAGGTGCCTGTTCGCATTTTGGATTCTCAAGTTCGGGCGTTGCAGAAGAAGACTATTCCTATGGTTAAGGTTTTATGGAGAAATCAGGTTGTGGAAAGCGCGACTTGGGAGTTGGAGTCGGCTATGAGGGAGGCTCACCCTCATCTGTTTCCCTGATCTTGTGCTTGGTACGTTCTATTTTATTTATTTATATAGCCTTTTCTTGGCTCTTTCTCTCTCCTTCTTTATAGGAGTGTTGTGAGTAAAGTTTCGAGGCGAAACTTTCTTTTAGGGGGAGTGGCTGTAATGCCCCCGGTTTTTCTGTGTTTTGTTTGATCGTTGGCTGGCGTTACGATGGCATATTTCCGGCTTTTTGCCGTTGTAGAGCGTGGTCTTAGCTCTTAGGGTTCCCTGTGTAGCCTGTTTGTAGCCTGTTAGCAAGATTCCCCAGCTAGCCGGAGTCCGTTTGATGACTCAGTTGGGCCTCTCAGGGAATGCTTGTGTTTTGGCTTCGGGTGGTGATATCCCGGGTTTTGTTCGTTGAATGCTAATTTCGACTTTGCAGTTGTGTTCGTAGCGTGAGTTTTTAGCTGCGGCGTGAATTTCGTCTTTTTCCGAGATGTTTCGGGTCTCGTGTTGTATTGGTTTTTTGCTTGTAAGTAATTATTATGTTGATTGTTTATTATTAAAACTTATATATATATAGTCTTAGGTTAGAAATAGGGCTGGGTTCATTTTGTTCTTTTCCTATTTCTCTGCTTGGAAGAAGCCATCGCCTGTGCGAGAGGGAGAGAACCGCCGAACTACCCTAGACTTCGGACGCCGTTTTCCTGGAGATTTTGCGGTCAGAATTTGGTTTCGAGAGTGGATCTGGACTGCCCTCGCCTGGATCTGCACTCTTTCTGCTCCTCAGCTAGTGCTCTGCGGCTAGATCCGAGAGTGGGGGATGCCGCCGGCCAAGCGTTTCTGGTATTGAGGCAAGTGATGTTCCCTCATCCTTGCCATAGTTGATCTTTGTCTTCTTTTGATTAAATTTTTATCTCTTTCTTTCTTAGATCTTAGGTGTACGCTAGAGTTCGTTCCCGATCATGCCGTGGTTAGTGTAGAAAGTTCCAGTTAAATCTCAGTTTTCCTGAGGGTTTGTGTCTAATAGGGACAGTTTTGGTTCGGTTTAGGTCGAGTAGTTACCATTGCCGATGGAGGTTGTACTCTAGAGAGAGAGAGAATCCTCGTTCTTGCTTTTGGTCGTTTGCTGGATCTGGCTCCTGTAGCCAGTTGGGGTGTCGACACCGGCCAGTAGGGGTGTCGACACCGTTGTGTCGACACCGGCCAGCTGGGGTGTCGACACCGTTGTGTCGACACCAGCCAGTCGTGGTGTCAACACTTGGTGTCGACACCAGCAGCGGCAGTGTCGACACCTTGTGTCGACACTTGGTGTCGACACCAACAGCGGCAGTGTCGACACCTTGTGTTGACACCGGCCGCAGTGGTGTCGACACTTGGTGTCGACACCAGCAGCGGCAGTGTCGACACCTTGTGTCGACACCGATGGCAGTGGTGTCTACACTTGGTGTCGACACCAGCAGCGGCAGTGTCGACACCTTGTGTCGACACCGACCAAAGTGGTGTCGAAACTTGGTGTCGACACCAGCCGCGGCAGTGTCGACACCTTGTGTCGACACCGACCACTGTGGTGTCGACACTTGGTGTCGACACCGGCCGCGGTTGTGTCGACACCTTGTGTCGACACCAGCTTGTCGTGGTGTCGACACATCGTGTCGACACTGGGTGTTGCGCTTGTTTTGGGGTCAGGTAGACTCGGGGTTGGTTTTGGTTAGGCGTGCAAGGCCGCGTCGGTTGGACCCGACGTTTTTGCCTTGGGTTCGTGTGTTTCTTAGGACTGTTAGTGGGACTTTTCCCTAGATGGGGGGGGGGGCATTGGGTGTTCGGCTAATTTCTGCATGCTGACTCTTGGGTTGTGGCAGGTGGTGGAGTTTTGGTGGTCTCTAGAGGGGTGGTTTTATGTGGAGAGCTGTGGCCACCACCTTTTGCCCCGGTTTTGGGTTGGTGTGTGTGGGACCCTAAAGCTGCCACTGTTTGGCCCCTTAGCCCTCTTTGGATCTGATTTTGGTTATGTATTCAGATCCATGTTTTGACCACTGCCACTTACCCACATGTTAGGACTGTTAGTTCCTTTCCTATTTGTGCTTTCCTTTCTTTTGGCATATGTTTATGTCTTGATGCTGTTGCAGGCTCTCTTGTTAAGGCATCTTGGTTTTATTGCTCGCACTTGGTGTGCTCTGCGGTATTTTTGACAGCATTCTTTTCTTACTGTCATCCCCCTTTTTTTTTGCTTATTGCAGTTTGTTGCCGGGTTGGTAAACCCTTCTTCTTATTTGCTAATTAATTTATTGCTCTATTTTACCTCTTGATTATTTCCTTGCTGAGGTGTTCCTTTCTTGAATGCCTCAGGTCCAGGTTGTAGCCAGTTCAGCGGCTAGTTCTTTTGGAGGGGCTGTTGGTGGCCTCTAGGGTTGCTGAGATAGCTGATCCCCATTTTGTTGTGAGGTAGTTCCTTACTTTTCTGTATAGACATACATACTCGCCAGTGGGTTCGTGTCAGGTTGTTGATGCCCACTGGTGGCTTCTTGTGATGCTGGATATGAAATTAAACTGCTGATTTTGCCTTTATGTGGTTGGTTACTTGCTTCTGGGAAAGATTTATGCTAGGTTGCATGTTAGATATTTTAAAACCTAAAAGTATTAATATATGTACTTCATGCATAACATGTTTTCTAAAGCAAAGACACTATTTTTCCTCAGCGTAAAACACTATCTGTTATACCTATAATATTCACCTTAGAGTCGTGCATACCATGTGTCGTCCCCCGGGGACTCTCGTGCTTATTTAGGGTGTCAACTTAATCGAACCAAAGTATTTTCTGCTGCGTATAGATATAATTTTAATTGTGGACTAGCTGATCCACTGTGCCGAGGGATCCGGCCATTCAAAATAACTTATTTTCTTTCATATTTAAACAACAATTTTCCTTAAAATCTAACGTCCGGAGTTTTTCCTGAGCGTGTGCAGTTATCCCCTGCACGACGTGGCATCACGGCACGTGTTTTCTCTTACTCTGATACGATTTTACCGTTGAGAAAATGCGGGTTGTGACATTCCTGGGGGACTAAACATTTAAGATCCACTACGTGCCTGGTAAAGGTAATGCAGTTGCAGACGCGTTGAGTTGCCGGGCCCCAGCTTAAGCCAATTGGCTATCGGTGCATGATGAGCGGTTGGTTCGGGAGTTGGAGGCGTTGGAAATTGTTTGTGTAGATAAGCAATCAAGTGCTGAAGCAGTACTGAATTGGACTGAAGTTCAATATGACCTGGCGGATCGGATTCGACAGGCATTGGATTTGGATGACCACATGAAGCAGTTCATCTTAGAGGCTCTGGATTGGTCAAATTCCCAATTCGTTGTGGAGGACGGGTTGCTTTGGAAAAACGGTCGTCTTTGCATCCCAAGCGTGGACAGTTTGCGGGTGGATTTGTTGTACGAGGCGCATCATACCAAGTACTCGATTCACCCGGGGAGCACAAAGATGTACCGCGACGTTAAGAAACTGTTTTGGTGGCCGGGTTTGAAGAAGGATGTGGCGCTCTTTGTGGCGAAGTGCCAAACTTGCGCCTTGGTGAGGCGGAGTGCCAAAAGCCGGGAGGATTTCTGAAGTCCTTGCATATTCCGGAGTGGAAATTCGACGACATCTCTATGGACTTTGTGCACGGTTTGCCAAGTTCGCAAAAGGGGAACGACGCCATCTGGTTGGTCATAGATCGGCTAACGAAGGTGTCGCATTTCATTCCGCATAGGAAGGATGATTCGGTGGAAAAGTTGGCAAAGTTATATGTGGATAATATAGTACGGCTTCACGGTGTGCCCCGCAGCATCGTGAGTGACCGAGATGGGCGGTTCACGTCCAATGATTGGAGGCTAGTGCAGCAAATGTTGGGAACAAAGTTAAAGTTCAGCACAGCCTTCCATCCGCAAACGGATGGGAAGACCGAGAGGGTCAATAGAACTATGGAAGACATGCTCCGCATGTGTGTCTTGGACTTTGGAAAGCAATGGGAAGACCATCTTTATTCGGTGGAGTTTGCGTACAATAATAGCTACCAGACGAGTATTCAAATGGCGCCCTTCGAGGCCCTATATGGTAGAAAATGTCGCACGTCGTTGTCTTGGTTAGAAACGGGTGAGTCAAAATTGTACAAGCGCCAAGAGGTGGAAGATGCTACGTCTTTGGTTCGTACCATTCGGGAGAGGTTGCTTATCGCTCCGGACCGGCAAGCGAAGTACTATAATGCCAAGCACAGGAACTTGGAGTTCGCTGTGGGCGACTGGGTGTGCTTAAAGATCAAGCCGTTCAAGGGTGTCTCACAGGTGCGGCAATTGAAAAAGCTAAGCCCGAGGTACCTTGGGCTGTTTGATGTTCTGGAGAGAGTTGGTGAAGCAGCCTATCAGTTGAAGCTTTCGGTGGAGCTTAGTGGTCTACATGATGTATTCCATATATCAGTGCTTCGGAAGGCGGTGCAAGAGCCTTCGCAAGTGATCGCGGTTGATCAAGTGCTGGTGGATAGTGGGTTGACGACAAAGGTCAAACCCGTGCGGATTGAAGACTCGGAAGTCAAGCGGCTGCGCAATAAAGAGATCAGGATGGTAAAGGTCTGATGGGACAATTGCGGTCGTGAGGAGCTCTCTTGGGAGCGAGAACAGACTATGTTTGACGAATATCCGGAGTTGTTCCGCTCAGGTACAAATTTTGGTTTTGTACTTATCTTTCTTTATGTAATTTCGTGGACAAAATTCTTGTAAGAGGGGGAGAGTTGTAACACCCCGAAACTCAAAAGAGCGACGGGAGATGTTTTGGGCCAAATCTGGAATTTGGCAGGGGGCACACGGCCTGGGACACGGGCATATCCCAGGGCGTGTCAGGCTCGAGTCGACGATTTGTCCGCGATGTTGACGAAATTTGGAGTCAACGATCGTCGAGCAGCGAACACGGCCTGAGACACGGGCGTGTCTCAGGGCGTGTCGAGCCCGTATTGACGATCGGCCCGGGAGTCGACATTTTCGCTCGACGATGTATCGAGACAAGGCACACGGCCTAGGACACGGGCGTGTCCAAGGCCGTGTCGGGTGGTCGACGAACTTCGCTCGACGAAGTGTCGAGTCAGTGAACATGGCCTGGAGCCTATGCGTGTTAGGGTTTGACACGGGCGTGTCATATAGGACACGGGCGTGTCCAGGACCCGTGTGAGTCTCGGGTTGTTTTCAGGGCGGTGTCGATGGAGGCACATGACCGACCACACGGTCGTGTCAGGTGGAATACGGGCATGTCAGGTCAAACACGGGCGTGTCGGATGCCCGTGTGTTGTTCTAGACGCGTCGATTTTGACGGCGAATGGGGGACACGGCCCTGGACACGGGCGTGTCGCAGGCCGTGTTCGACCCAGTTTTAGCATTTCGGCCCAAATCAAGGCCGTTCGTTTCTTTAATTTGGGATCCAACGGCTGGGGGTTGTTCCTGATGGGATATACCAGGGATTGGACCCTTCAAACCCTCATTTCACTTCAGAGGTTCTCTTTCTAAAGTATAGAGAGAGAGGAGAGCAAAGGAGGAAGAAGAAGCTTAGCTCCGGTCTTTGGAGGAGCTTCAGAGCTCCAAATCGCGAACCGATTTCGGATCTACGGAGGCAAAGAGAGTGCGGTGCTTTTCATCCGCTTACATTTCGATGGCGCCAAGGAAGAACGCTATGGTAACGATTCTCTTCTTGAGCATGTGAAGCTCTCCTTGTTTTCATAGGAAGACCGCTTTCGCGAGTTTGCGGTGAGTTGGAGGCGTTCCTTCGAGTAGATATGTAAAGTCCCCGTTGTTTAGAGTCCGTATTCGAGAATGGACATAGGCATGATGTGTGAAGCCTACCCGGACATGTTGGTCCGGATCGGTGATGTTGCATTGCATAAATGCCGGAGAAGACTCCGTGCGATTGTTTGTTTTTCCGGTTTTCTACGTGGTAGATTGCAACAGGGAGCCTTGGGGATTAACCCTAAGGTGCACCCGGAAAACTGGGCGGATGCGTGATCTTGCCAACTTGGTGGCCTGGGAGCCAACTTGAACATAACCAGGTTATGTGAAGTGTAATGGAAACGAGACTCGGGAGAAGTTTGACCCGCGCATATGGCTTAAATTTTCGTTGCGATGTGAGCACGGGTTAGATGGAACCGTACCCGTTCTATGTCGTTCGGTTAGAGCCGTTGGCATAGATGAGGGTCTACGGCGGTCTATGGCTTAAATTGATGTGACCCATGCCGGGAAGACAAATTTCTCATATGTTTGGCCGTCAAAGTGGAGGTGGTGAGTCCGGAATGTCTATGGCTTAAATTGACGTGACATTGGCCGGTTCACCGAGAATGTGCCCTGAGTGCATGGGCCGTGTGGCCGTGCGTGCCAATGCCTGTGATGCAATATATATTTATATACTGCTTGGTTATGCTAATAAGTGCAGGGAAGGAGCATCGCCTCCCGAATTGGGGGCGGGATCGTTATAATTTGGTCAGCATTACTGACCGTTGCTTTTGTTTGCCACCGTGCGGTGGTTTGTTGCTTGCAGGTGCTGCTGGACCAAGCGGTCAATAGCGGGCTAAAGCCCAAATTGCGAAGCCGGCCCTTGAAGGTCTAATGGAACTGTTTACTTGGTTTTATTCATGTATGACTAGCCTGTGTGCCGTGGTATGGAAAACATGTAATATTGAGTAAACCATTTTGTAAGGCCTTAAGGCCAGTACTTGTGTATGTACTACATTCCTATTTCGTGTATTAGTAGACATTCATGCTTGGTGTTGGGTTCTTTTAATTGCAACTTATAGAACTGCTTCCGCTATAATGCTCTGTGTAGGACGTTATGATTGGTTGAATGGTTTCCATTGAGTAACCATCCGGTCTGTCTGTGGTATATGGCATCGGGCCCCGGCCGGACCTACTGCTATATGCTATGCGACGGATAGGGGGTGTTACAGTATAACTCAAGGAAAGAGTAGTGTTGATACCTACTTGCATGAGTTTACATGATTGGGATGCTATGTGGGGTCTATCTTCACTGATGAACAACGAAAAACCAATCGGTTCTACGAAGGCTTGTGGGATGAGTTGAGATTCCAGCTATCAAGTTCGGTGAACCAAGGGTTTCAGGCGTTGGTGGATATGGCATGTGCATTGGAGAAGTATATGAAGCGGGTGCAGGGGAAAAGGTACTTGGCATTGACAAAGCTCGAGTTCAAAGTGTCGCACCCAGGGAAAACTCAGTACCGAAGGAAATGGGGTAAGAGATTCAAGTCTTCTTCGCAGGCTCCCTCGAGTGTTGCACCAAAAGCAACTTCGAGGCAGGAGTCTCGGACCTGTTATATATGTGGTAAAGTGGTGCATATAGTCCGTCACTGTCGGAGTGGTCCACCAAAGGTTGAGAAGAAAACATGAGCGTCATATGCTGAAAAGGGTAAGGCAGTAGTGGAGTCCATGGCATCCCAGGCGTAACCTCGAGTCTATAATCTTGGCCAGCAGGAGGCCATAGAGCAAAGTGACGTGGTCACAGGTACGCGGTAACATATTTGATTGTTGCTTTTACTATTTCATACCTTGTTTGTAGCTTGTGTATGATGTGTTTGTATTAGGATTTGTCCTGATTCAAGACTGTCCGGCGAGTGCACTGTTTGATACGGGCGATTCTCATTCATTTCTATCTGTGGAATTCGTATCGCATATCGGTGTACCAATTCGTATGGTGGAAGATATTGTGAAGGTGTTATTACCAAATGGACATGTAATGCTTGCAGATAGGTCTTGTTTTGTGGAGGTGCGAATAGGAAGTCAGGATTTCGGGTTGGAAGCATCAGTACTGCCGATATCGGAGTTTGTTGTGATTTTTGGCATGGACTAGCTCTCGGATCAGCATGCCTATATAGATTGCAAGTCAAAGGAAGTCACACTGGAGTAGAATATCGAACGAGAAACAAAGTTCGTTGGTATGCGAGGGTCGAGCATGATGTTGATGTCTGCTCTTCAAGTGGTTAAGGCAGTTCGGAAAGGCGAGGAGTTGTTCTTCACACTTGTTGAGGCTGTTGAGCCAAAGGCCAGTGTGAGTGCTGTTCCGATTGTCTCGGAGTTTACTGATGTGTTTCCAAAGGAGATCCCGGGATTACCTCCACATCGGGAGAATGATTTCTCTATTGCGCTGGTGCTAGGTGAAAAACCTGTAGCCCACTCACCATATCGAGTAGCACCAAAGGAAATGGCCGAACTAAAAGTTCAACTACATGAGTTGTTGGAACAATGATACATGTGCCCAAGTATGTCACCTTGGAGCGCACCTATTCTTTTTGTGAAAAAGAAGGATGGTAGCCTGCGATTATGTATTCACTATCATGAATTAAACAAGTTGACGGAGAAAAATAAATATCTGATTCCACTGATCGATGATTTGTTTGATCAATTGGCGGGATCGAAAGTATATTCAAAGCTGGATTTGAAATCGGGCTACTACCAGGTGCGAATTCGGGAGGGTGACATTCCCAAGACAGCGTTTGGAACACGCTACGGTCATTACGAGTTTACTATAATGCTGTTTGGACTGTGCAATGCGCCATCGGTGTTTATGGATTTAATGCAGCGAACGTTCCGAGAGTACTTGGATCTATTTGTGATTGTCTTCATTGATGATATCTTGGTGTACTCTCAATCGGAAAAAGATCATGCGAACCATTTACGGTTGGTATTGCATACCCTGAGGAGAAATAAGCTCTACGCTAATTTCTCAAAGTGTGAGTTTTGGCTGTCGTCAGTGGCTTTTCTTGGCTATGTGGTGAGTGGAGAGGGCATTACGGAGGATCCGTCAAAGATAAGAGCCATCCAGGAATGGCCAGTGTTGTCTTCGGTGGCCGAAGTCAGGAGTTTTCTTGGACTGGCAGGCTACTACAGACGTTTTGTCGAAAACTTCTCGCAGATCTCTTTGCCTCTGACCACGTTGACGAAGAAGGATTAAAAGTTCATTTGGACGACATAGTGTGCACGAGCTTTTGAAGAGTTAAAGAGTCATTTGACCACGGCACCCGTTTTGACATCGCCATGTAGTACATACGGCTTTGAGATTTATAGTGATGCTTCAGGGAGCGGCTTAGGCTACGTTCTTCTTAAATTTGGAAAGGTAATCACTTATGGCTCACGACAGTTGAAAGTTCATGAGCGAAACTATCCCGTCTATGATTTGGAATTGGTAGCGGTGATTTTTGCACTGAAATTATGGCGTCGCTATTTATATGGCATGAAAGTGGATATATTCACGGACCATAAGAGCCTAAAGTACCTATTGGATCAGAAGGACCACAATATGCGACAACGAAGGTGGATGAAATTCCTCGGGGACTACACTTTTGAAATTCACTACACTCTCGGGAAAGGGAACGTGGTCGCAGATGCCTTGAGTCATTGGACTCCGTTAAAGGCAAATTTGTTGCAGATGCATGATGATCGTCTGATCCAGGAGTTGGAAGCTTTAGAAATTTCTTGTGTTGACAAGAATTCCACAGCACATACGTGGTTGCACTGGACGGAGGTACAATGTGATCTTGGGGATAGGATTCGACGGGCAACAGAACTTGATGAAAGTTTGTAATGCTATGCAGTGGATGGGTCAAATGACAACTTCTCCTGGGATGACGGCCTTTTACGAAAAAATGGTCGTTTGTGCGTTCCAAGTATGGGTAAGCTAAGAGAAGAATTGATGTATGAAGCTCATTTTACAAAATACTCAATTCACCTCGGAAGCATAAATATGTACAAAGACATGAAAAGTTGTTCTGGTGGTCAGGGTTAAAGAAGGACAAAGCACATTATGTGGCGAAATGCCAGACCTGTGTCTTGGTGAAAGCTGAATGCCAGAATCCTGGAGGTTTCCTGAAGTCGCTACGTATTCCAGAGTGGAAGTTTGATGACATTTTCAATGGATTTCATGCATGGTTTGCCGAGGTCTCAATGCGGTAATGATTGGATTTTGGTAATCGTAGACCGGTTGACTAAAGTGGCTCACTTCCTTCCGAACAAGAGGGATGCTTTAGTGGAAATCTTGGCGAAGCTCTATGTTGAGCAGATCGTACGGTTGCACGGTATTCCCTGTAGCAACGTAAGTGATCGTGACGGGCGATTCACATCGAATGATTGGAGGCTAATCCATCAATTATTGGGAACGAAGTTAACGTTCAGTAAGACCTTTCATCCCCAAACTGATGGCCAGACTGAGAGGACCAACAGAACGATGGAGGACATGCTCCGAATGTGTGCCTTTGATTTTGGTAAGAGATGGGAAGATCATCTCTATATGTTAGAGTATGCCTATAATAATAGCTACCAAGCGAGCATCGGTATGGCACCGTTTGAAGCTCTGTATGGTCGACAATGCCATACACCTTTAGCTTGCGCGGAAGCTGGCGAATCGAAACTATATAAGCGTCAGGCAATCAAAGAAGCTAATTTGACGATACGCTCTATTCAGGAGAGACTACTGATAGCCCAAGATAGACAAGCCAAATATTACAACGCCAAGCACCGAAATGTTGAGTTTGGGGTTGGCGATTGGGTCTCTTTGAAAATCAAACCCTTCAAAGGAGTGTCCAGGATTCGACGCTTGAAAAGGTTAACTCCGCGACATCTTGTGTGACACCCCGAAACGCAAAAGAGCGACGGGTGGCGTTCTGGGCCAAATTTGGAATTTGGCAGGGGCACACAGCCTGGGACACGGGCGTGTCCCAGGGCGTGTTGTGTTTGGGTCGACGATTTGGCAGAGAGGTCGACGAATTATGGAGTCAACGATCGACGAACAGCGAACACGGCCTGAGACACGGGCGTATCTCAGGGCATGTCGAGCTCGTGTCGACGATCTGGCAGGGAAGTCGACGATTTTCGCTCGACGATGTGTCGAGAGAGGGAACATGGCCTAGGATAAGGGCGTGTCCAAGGCCGTGTCGGGTGGTCGACGAACTGCGCTCGATGAAGTGTCGAGACTGTGAACACGGCCTGGATCCCAGGAATGTTCGGGTATGATACGGGCGTGTCAAATAGGACACGGGCGTGTCCAAGACCCGTGTGCGTCTCTGGTTGGTGTTGGTCCTGTGTTGATGGAGGAACACGCCCGGGAACACGGGCATGTACTGTCTGACACGGGCGTGTCAGGTCAAACAAGGGCGTGTCCGGTGCCCATGTGCTTTTCGAGACGCGTCGATTTTGTCGCGAATGGGGACACGGCCCTGGATACGGGCATGTCGCAGGCCGTGTTCGGCCCAGGTTTTACATTTCAGGCCCGAATTGTGGCCGTTCGTTTCTTTAATCTGGGATCCGATGGCTAGGGTCTGCTAGTGCTTGGATATACCCGGGATTGGACCTTTGAAACCCTCATTTCACTTGAGTGGTTCTCTTTCTAAGTCTAGAGAGAGGGGAGAGCAAAGGAGGAAGAAGAAGCCTAGATCCGGTCACCGGCGGAGCTTCGGAGCTCCAAATCACGAGCCGACTTCGGATCTACGGAGGTAAAGAGATTGCAGTGCTTTTCATCCTCGTACATTTCCATGGCGCTAAGGAAGAACGCTAGGGTAATGATTGTTTACTTGAGCATGTGAAGCTCTACTTCTTTTGCATAGGGAAGCATGCTCTCGCGAGTTTGTGGTGAGTTTGAGGCGTTCCTTCGGGTAGACATGAATAGTCCCCGTTGTGTACATGTAGTGTCCGTAATCAAGACCGGACATAGACATGATGTATGAGGCCTACCCAGACAAGTTGGTCCGGATCGGTGATGTTGCATTGCATAAAGGCCAGAGAAGACTCCGTGCGAATGTTTGTTTTTCGGGTTTTCTACGAGGTAGATTGCAACAGGGGGCCTTGGGGATTAACTCCAAGGTGCACCCGGAAAACTGGGCGGACGTGTGGTTCTGCCATCATGTGGGCCTGGGAGCTAACTTTAACATAACTGGATTATGTGATGTATTTAAACGATTTGGGACTCGGGAAGGTTTGACCCGCGCATATGTTTTAAATTAATGTTGCGGTGTGAGCAACGGGTCAGGCGGAACCGTACCCGCTCTATGTCATTCGGTTAAAGAGACCTAAAGATACTTGGCACTTACCGTTGGCATAGATAGAGGGTCTTAGGCAGTGGCCAGAAAGACCAAATGCTCACGAGATATTGCCGTCCAAGGGGCGGTGGTGAGTCGGCGGACTTAGACCGTGATCACCGAAAACGTGCCCTGAGAGCATGGGTCGTGTGGCCATACATACCTGCGCCTGTGATGTAGTGTTATTACTCTACTGCTTGATTATGATAATAAAGTGCAGGGAAGGAGCATCGCCGCCGCGTGTTCGGGGGCGGGATCGTTATAATTTGGTCAGCATAGCTGACCGTTGCTTTTGTTTGCCACCGTGCGGTGGATTGTTGCTTGCAGGTGCTGCAAAGCTGAGCGGTAAATAGCGGGCTAAAGCCCAAGTTCCTGAGCCGGCCCTCGAAGGCCTAATTTTGTGTGTTTTCTTTTATTCATGTATGGTCGGGCTGCGTGCCGAGGTTTGAAAAACATGTAATTTGAGAAAAACAATTGTAAGCCCATAAGTCCAGTACTTGTGTATTTGTACTTCATTCATTTTGGTTCTGTTTAGTGGACATTCATGCTAGTGCTGTGTTCTTGTTATTGCAACTAATAAAATTGCTTCCGCTAGAATGACTCTGTGTAGGACGTTGGATTGGTTGGATGGTTTCCATTGAATAACCACCCGGTCTGTCCCTGGTACATGGTGTCGGGCCCCGGCTGGACCTACTACTATATGCTATGTGATGGATAGGGGTGTTACATCTTGGTCTATTTGAAGTGGTGGAAAGAGTTGGCGAAGTTGCTTATCGGCTAACTCTGTCGGATGAATTGAGTGGATTGCATGATGTGTTCCACATATCAGTGCTTCAAAAAGCCCTAAAAGATACTGAAAGTTATGGGGATATATCTTAACTAAAACTAATTAGAGTTATATACTTCAATAAAGAAAATCACATCACAAAAATGAAGCAAGAAGATCAAGAAACACAGAAGACACAAGGATTTATAGTGGTTCCCCAACCTAGGTACATCCACTCTTCTACCACCCTGGTAGGAATCCACTCATGTTTTTGATCTGGTGCCTGACACCAATGAGCTTTTGATCAGGTGCTCAAAAACCAAATCCCCAAGTCTTTTGATCAGGTGACTTGTAACCAGGAATCACTTTTGAAGGGAGATGACAACCCTTTACACAGTGGGGGTGAGAGAGTTGATTATTTCTTCTCTGTCAACAATCAGAGAGAATACTTGTGGATTATTGATGGTACCAAATGGCTCCCCATGAGATATTGAATGGTTAAGGGAAATATGGAAGCCTTGCTGTAGGGTGATAGGCCTTTAAGCTTTTAGCCTTTATCTGCAGGATCTTCTTGACAAATTTGATAGTTGTCCTTGGAAGTCCTGGGGTGTTCAAGTAAGAAGACTCTTGATTTTGTATGATTGTTCTTCTTCTTCTGAGAGCAGATCTTCTTTTTGTATCAGAGCTTCTGTGAAAGGAGCAGAGAAGCTGTTGAAGACAGACTGAATGAAAATCTCTGTGTCTATGTATGCTGTGTCTCTGTAATTGCTCTGGTACTCTGATTGTTCTTACTTCTTGATTGCTTTTTTTGTCAGAAAAGAGAGAAAAATATTTTTTTTATATTTCTTGAGAGAATTTCCTTTCGAAATTTGAATCCTTCTGTGGCAATCAATGCTAGAGGTCCTTGAAAATAAACTGCATTGATTTCTTTCCCCAACTATCCCTTGGAAAAATGGAAAACAATAATTCTGATGAAAGCCGTGATTAATGTACCGTCCAACGGTAATATTTAGAAAATATTTTATCATTATTCATTCAAAAATTATTGCCATGGACTAAGGACAGAATTAATAAATGCTAAGTCTGGAATCGTCGAACTTATGACAGAATTCGTCGAGCTGATAACTGTGTTCGCCGACTGGAGTTCAGCAACTATTTTGGACTTAGAATATTCACAGTTGTATCTGAAATGAAAGTTAAAGTCTCCAGAATTCGTCGACCTAAGATTTGATTTCGTCAAGCTGAGTTTCTGGAGTTGTCAAATATTTTGTGTGTCGACACAATTACTCCTGGTATCGACACAGGTGGTGTTGACTGATATCCTATGTGTAAACACAAGTCTTCTGTGTGGTGTCGACACAACCTTTCCAAAGTGTCGACTGATGATATGTGTGTCGACACAAGTGCTTCTAGTGTCAACTCAGTTGGTGTCGACATATGATCTGTGTGTCGACCCAACTACTTCTGGTGTCGACACAGCCTGGCTATTTGGTGTCGATACAGACTTGCTATCTGGTGTCGAGACAATCTTGCTCAAGTGTCGACACAACATTTCCCAAGTGTCGACACAATCTGTCTGGTGTTGACACAACCTTTCCCAAGTGTCAACACCATTTGGCTAAGTCTTTGGCAAACTGTTGAAGGTTGATCCAGGTGATGTTGACTGACTTGGCCTAGACTCTAGGACACAACTATGACCCTGGATATACATGTTGGGTCAGACTAAACAAACCTAATAGTGATCCTTGCCCAAATCAGAACTAGGGGTCCAACAATCTCCCCCTATTTGGGTAAGGATACTATTTACATAAAAAACCAATAAAAATACAAAGCAAAAAATAATCTGCTTGATTTATAAGGTTTTCAGCAGATATACATGAATGCTTTAAAATAAAAATAAAGAAAAGAAAGCTATTGTATTGTTGCCTTCTCCAAAGTAGTTTCCTCTGTATAAAGCAAACATTTTCTCCTAATTACTTTTCCTTGCCTAAATTCCTTGCCCCAAATCTGAGTAGACTTTATAATCTGTTAGAATAATTAGTCTCTCTACTGTTGTAGCCTTCTTCAAACAATTTCTCAGGATACAGCCACGGATATATCCTTGATATTGGGTGAGACTATTGATTTTGAGTACTGTCAAATCTCACTGCTTCATTATGGTAAAGTATGACTTGTCCTGCAAAGAGAGGTTAGAAGTTCTGGACCCAGATTACCTTGGGTCCTAGTTCTCTTTTATAATAATTAGAAATGAAAGAGCATTTAGGTTGATCCTTGTATCCAAGTGGATGATATTTCCTAGGAGGGATTATCCACTCAGTGAAAGGATTTTTAGAATGCTGACTTTGATGATAATTTTGAAGAGAACAAAAGTTTCTGTTCTGAAATCTTGAGTTCGACGAATTAAAGTACTCTTATCGAGCTGAGTTCAACAAATGGTATTGAGTTCGTCGAGCTCTGTTCACAGAATGACTTTCTATATTCCATTTTTGTCGATCTCTGTTCGACGAATTATATCTATTTCGTCGACCATAGATTCCTGAACAGTAGAGATTGAAATCTTTGTTCATAGTTCGTCGAGCTGAGTTCGACGAATAGTATTGACTTCGTCGAGCTCGGTTCGACAAATTATTTTGAACGAAGATTTTCTGAAGATTTTTATATTGATTTGGGAAAACTTAAGTTATTTTGTCTAAATATATTAATTTTTCTTTTTCTTTAATTGATTCTAAATGACTTATCTTTTCAAAAGCATTTTATAAATCTTGTTTAAGTTTTAAATTTTCTGAAGATACAATATTTTATTTCTCTCTGAGAAGTTTTATTTCCTTCTCAGATTGAATTAAATCTTTACATAATAACTTAAATTCTTCTGATGAAAGATCAAGGGTTGAGATTACCTGATCTTCTTTTTCTGATTCACACCCTGATTCTTCTTCAGAGTCTATTTCTGCATCAGTGTTGCTGCAAGAAACATTTATTGCCATTAGGCAAAATTCTCTTGCTCTTGCTTCTTCTTCATCTTCAGTTGTGCAGGATGAAGCATCTGAGTCACTCCTGGTTGCAGCTTTAAGGTTTCTTTCTTTAGCTGATCCTGCAGCCAATGCTGTGAGAGAGTCCCACATCTCTTTTGCACATGAACATTCAGCAAGTTCCTCAAAGATGTCATCAGACATTGATTATGCCAGGATGTTCATTGCTTGTGCATCAACAATCTTCAGCTTTTTCTGGGCATCTGTCCATTGAGATGATGGAACAACATTGATGCTTGATGTTGCATGAGATTGAGTTGGACCTAACAAAATAGATTTAGAGATGTTTTCATCAATGGTGTCCATATAAAACATAATCCTTGTTTTCCATAATGTAAACTTATCAAGATTGCACATAGGTAGTCTGGTGTTTGAAAAGTCTTCAATTTGTGCCATGATAAATTCTAAAGATATTTAAGATCTATCAGATCTTTTTGATTCAGCTGTTAGCCTGTACAACCAAAGTAAACCTCTCTGATACCAATTGAAAGTTATGGGGATAGATCTTAACTAAAACTAATTAGAGTTATATATTTCAATAAAGAAAATCACAGCACAAAAATAAAGCAAGAAGAACAAGCAACACAGAAGACACAAGGATTTATTGTGGTACCCCAACCTAGGTACATCCACTCTTCTACCATCCTGGTAGGAATCCACTCAGGTTTTTGATCAGGTGCCTGACACCAATGAGCTTTTGATCAGGTGCTCAAAAACCAAATCCCCAATTCTTTTGATCAGATGACTTGTAACCAAGAATCACTTTTGAAGGGAGATGACAACCCTTTACACAGTGGGGGTGAGAGTTGATTATGTATTCTCTGTCAACAATCAAAGAGAAGACTTGTGGATTATTGATGGTAGAAAATGGCTCCCCCTGAGATATTGAATGGTTCGGGGAAATATGGAAGCCTTGCTGTAGGGTGATAGGCCTTCGAGCTTTTAGCCTTTATCTGCGGGATCTTCTTGATAGATTTGATAGTTGTTGTCCTTGGAAGTCCTGGAGTGTTGAAGTAAGAAGACTCTTGATTTTGTATGATTGTTCTTCTTTTGAGAGCAGATCTTCTTTTTGTATCAGAGCTTTCGTGAAAGGAGCAGAGAAACTGTTTAAGACAGACTGACTGAAAATCTCTGTGTCTGTGTATGTTGTGTCTCTGTAATTGCTCTGGTACTCTGATTGTTCTTACTTCTTGCTTGTTTTTTTTGTCAAGAAAGAGAGAAAAATCTCTTTTATATTTCCTGAGGGAATTTCCTTTCGAAATTTGAATCCTTTTGCGACAATCAATGCTGGCGGTCCTTGAAAATAAACTGCATTGATTTCTTTCCCCAACTGTCCATTGGAAAAATGGAAAACAATAATTCTGATGAAAGCCTTGATTAATGTACCGTCCAACGGTAATATTCAGAGAATATTTTATCATTAATCATTCAGAAATTATTGCCATAGACTAAGGACAGAAGGAATAAATGTTAAGTTTGGAATCGTCGAACTGATGACAGAATTCGTCGAGCTGATAACTGTGTTCGTTGACTGGAGTTCAGCAACTATTCTGGACTTAGAATATTCACGGTTGTATCTGAAATGAAAGTTAAAGTCTCCAGAATTCATCGACCTAAGATTTGATTTCGTCGAGCTGAGTTTCTGGAGTTGTCAAATATTCTGTGTGTCGACACAATTACTCCTAGTGTCGACACAGGTGGTGTCGACTGATATCCTGTGTGTCGACACAAGTCTTCTGTATGGTGTAGACACAACCTTTCCAAAGTGTCGACTGATGATCTGTGTGTCGACACAAGTGCTTCTAGTGCCGACTCAGTTGGTGTCGACATATGATCTGTGTGTCGACACAACTTCTTCTGGTGTCGACACAGCCTGGCTATCTGGTGTCGACACATCCTTGCTATCTGGTGTCGACACAATCTTGCTCAAGTGTCGACACAATATTTCCCAAGTGTCGACACAATCTATCTGGTGTTGACACAGCCTTTCCCAAGTGTCGACACAATTTGTCTGAGTCTTTGGCAAACTGTTGAAGGTTGATCCAGGTAATGTTGACTGACTTGGCCTAGACTCTAGGACACAACTATGACCCTGGCTATACATGTTGGGTCAGACTAAACAAACCTAATAGTGATCCTTGCCCAAATCAGAACTAGGGTTCCAACAGATACAATTCAAGTGATTGCGAATAATAGTTTACCGATCGAATTTGGGCTAACGACGAAGGTTAGGCCCATTCAGATCGAGGATAAGGCTGATAAGCAGTTGCGGAACAAGACAATCGGGATGGTCAAGGTACGATGGGACAACTGTGGCAGTGAGGAGCTAGCATGGGATCGAGAGCTGACCAAACATGCTGAGTTTCCCGAATTGTTTGTTTAAACTTGTATAATAATGGGTGTGTATAGAGAATGTTGTAACACATTTGTGGTTGAGAATTTCTTGAGTACTATATGCAAATTTTGGGACGAAATTTCTTATAAAGAGGGTAGGATTGTAGCGCCCCAAATTCCAGTGGTGACTGGGCTGAGAAGAGTGAGTCACATGGCCTGGGACACGGGTGTGTCCCCAAGCCGTGTCCTACTTTGTGTGAGGAACACGGTAGGGGACACGAGCATGTCCATGGCCATGTCCTGCAATCGAGTGCTGGCAGGGTTCTCTCGAGTGAGTTCGACGAAATGCAGTCGACGATCCTCGAGTTGGGTACACGGCCTGTAACACAGGCATGTTCAGGGTCGTGTCCTGCTATGCGCTCAACGTTTACTCGAGTGAGCTCGACGAAATTCACTCGACGATCCTCGAGTGGGGCATACGTCCTGTGACATGGGTGTGTCAAGGGTCATGTCCTTCTCTTTGCTTGATAAGGATATTAAACACGTGCTGGACACGGGCGTGTCCTAAGCCATTTCTGGCACACGGCCTGTGACACGGGCGTATCATACGGCCGTGTCCTGGTCTGGTTAAGTCGATTTCTTTGCCGCTTAAAGTACACGGCCTGTGACACGGGCGTGTCACAGGCCGTGTTCAGCTTGGGAAAATGAGTTTCATGGCTTTTCATGGCCGCCTATTCCGTTCAAAGGGATCCAACGACCCAGAATTCTCCCTACTGCTGATAAGGCCAAAAGTTGAGGATAAACTCTCTCATTTTCTCAAGTCCTTTCTCTTTCTTCAAGTGTTAGAGAGTGGGGAAAGCAAGGGAGAAGGAGGAAGAATCCGGTTGCTGGTGGAGCTGCGGAGCCCCGAATCACGTGTCGAGTCCAGATTTGTCGAGGCAAGGCCGTTGCGGTGCTTTTCATCCGGCTAATTTTCCATGGCTCCAAAGTGATCGTCAAGGGTAACAATCTTTCTTCCTTGGACATGTGAAGTCCTTAATTTGGCATATGCATAGGTTTCCCCTACCGTAGGGTGGATTGTTTAGGGATTCCCCTTGGGTTGATTTTGGATGTCCCCAAGATGTATTGCATGTAGATTCTGAAACGTGAAGTACGGAATAGGCATACTGTGTGAAGCCCATCTGGATAGGTTGGTCTGGATTGGTGATGTTTTATTTTGCACACCGGAGAAGACTCCGCGTATAAATGAATTTGTTTGCAGATTCGGTGGGTTGTGCCTGTGAAGGGTAGTAGCAGGAAGTACTGGTGTGAAAGTATAGGAAAATACCCACAAATTGCTTGTGTTTTATGCTTTGAAAGACTAGTGTTTCTGGTACTGTAGATGGCTGCATGGACTGTTGGATGGTTGATCCAGATAAGATTAGGGCTAGGGATGGAAAGTGAGTTCTGTCTCTAACGCCGGGCGAGAGTGAGTGTTGCTGGCAATAGCACCTAGCTAACCTATGATTGTGAAGCCAGTCCTTCAGGGACACAGTGGCTATTTGTGAGCTTTGTGAGCTCGTGCTGAACGGACAAGGGGATGCCGACCCGCGTTAGTCTAGTCATTGAACAAACGATTTCAGCAATGGGTAAGGGCTGAACTGTATCCGCATTATGGTTGTCTGCCATGAGTAGTTGGGCACTGACATTCGGCAGAAATGCATAGCGAGTGTCTTAGGCCTGCGCGCCATTAAGACTAAAGTCTCCGGCTGAAATCTGTGGAGTGAAATGCTCAAGTTTTTCGTTGGGCTCACCACTAGACTTAAACATTTGCTCGTCCCGAGCAAATCATCCCTCCGTGCACTAGAAAATAGCTAGTTGTCATAGAGATTTCAAAAATAAGGTAAAGCAAGATATCAAATAATCATGGGTACAGAAAATATAATAGATAAACTTTTTAATTATGCTACGAAGTTTATAGATTTCGACAAGTGTAATTAAGTATTGTAACTACTCAAAAATAGAATTCTGGAGAATCGTTCTGTCATGCGTAGGAAGAAAGTAGGCAGGCCACTAAGTTGAGCATTGCCAAAGACCGGGGCTCGGGACCACCTCCAAAGGAATCCACCAATGTTGGGGACCATATGCTTGCCCGTTCACACTCTCTCCAAAGCGCTAGTTTGACTCATGCGCGAATCCGCAGGACTTTAGGAAGATAATGGGGCTTAGGCGTATACGTAGGTAAGGATGCAAAAGGAAAATAATGGCTACGCACAACCCAAATGAGCTCATACAAAAATTCCGCTCGCCAATCAATACATACAGGTGCTCCACACCACCAGACTTGGACTTGACAAATGGGTGCGTGCACCGCCTACCGGCACAAAATCTCAAATGGAATTTTCATTTAAACTTTTTCTTCTTTCATATCAAACTACTTTCTCTTTCTCTTTTTCTTTTCTTTTTTCAAAAATTTTTAAATCACATTCAGCAACATAATCATGAAATCTGCACCTCACAAACACAAAACATCACCTCAGCAACATCACCAAATACAAGAAGTGATATACTAATAACTCGAGCTTGGGGCGCGCTACTGGGATAGGCTTTTAGGCTTTGGTGTTCACGGAGTGGGGCTGAATCAACAGGAGGGGTTGGCTCAAAATAGGCTAACAAGGATTACGTTAGGACTGGGTACAAGGCTCAACCGGGCCAAAATGATGACCTACATCACACTCACGCTTGATTAACCATACACCAAAGCTTCGAGAGTAGCATGGGGCAAGTTCTTAGCCACCGAGAAAGATGATCCTTCCTCCCGACTCGAGCAATACGCGGCTAGTGGTTGCTACACACATTCCTACACTACCGTTCGATCGCTCCAGATTCCACAGTTTTGAGTAGTACAAATATTATTTACAAATGCAGAAAAGCATAAATCTATGAGCATAAAAAAAATTGAATCTATACAATTTCTACACATCATGAGTCCTCGATTAGGAGCACTACACGAGTTTCACACTACCCTATCCCAAAATCCTAAGCCAACACCATTATCTTAAAGTTAACACAAAAGAAATAAATTAAATTAGGGTCGAGCGCATGCTTAAGTGCGCGCTCATGCGGTGTAGGTGCACAATGCTGTCATGATAAAATAAAAACTGAAAATGAAAATACTCTTGTGGTATGCAAGTGCATGTGCAAAGGTAACTCGCGCAACTTTCCCCCACCAGACTTATACTAAACAATATATCCATGATTTGCAATAAAAACAAAAAAAATGAAAGTTGAGGGAAGAAGTTACCCCATGCTCAGCAAATGAGCATACCGGAAGAATGACGTTAAACTTCAACAAAAAACCCACGGTCTAAACAAATTCCACCTGTAAAATAGAATATCTCCAACCACAAAAAACTTTACACAATTAAGCACAACAACTAAATTGCACAAATTTAAAGCAAGCAACAGCATTGGGTCGTCTCTCATAAGCCCTTTTCTTTACCATCCTTAAGGTGGACCAAATACCTATATTAACAGTTATATAGATAATGTTTAAAAGCAAGAGTTCAGAATGCATGAAAAATTCCAAAGTTACACACAGCAAGAAGATAAATAAAACAAGAAACAGAAGAAAGGGGGCCTCGAAGATCCTTCACTCTTCAGCTGAACGCTGACTTGTGATAGATCCCCCCAGTCACGCGAGATTATGGCGAGGTGAAGGCTTTAGGGCACAGGGAAGACGAGTATCCCCTACCCCTAGCCTCGTCCTTCTCGCGTCGGCGGGCAAAATCTGATGCCTTGCATATAAGAAGTTCTTTTCTTTTCAAATTAACAGATGGGCATCTCCAGGGTGGTATATCCACCCCAACCAAATCAGCAACATGCCTATCTTTCTCATCGGGGGACATCCTTTCCTCACCCACGGCGGGTGAAAGATCAGCCCAAGTCACCTGTTTAACAGTTTTACAACATTCATTAAGCTTAATCAAAGTTTTTAAATCTATTTCCTGCACGCTCCCAATAGCCATGCACAGCCCCCGTTCCTTTTCTTCAGCAACCTGTTTCACGTCAAACAATTCCTCCTTCGCTTCTCTGTTAGTAATCATCAGCACGTCGTTTACTTGCACAGCCCGGTCTTGCTTATTCAGCACAACATTTGTCTCATCAGCTCTAGATATATCATCAGATAATAAAACATTTAATTCTAGCAGTTTTTTTAGATTAACTCGGGATTAGAGTGGGAAGTGACGGCGATAGCGGCAAATCAACCTTGGAATCCAAGGTGATGTCGCATGCGTTAAAGTACAGCGTCGCTTCACTGGCTTTCAGGAATGGAACCCCGAGAATAGGCTTTGAATTATTTCCTATTGGTCCCAAAACCTGGAAGTCGGTAACAACTGCAGCCCCGTTAAGTTTCACCTCCACCTCTTTAATCACCCCATCAGTTTTAACCACCGACCCATCAGCTAGCACAAGCGATTTTTGGATATTGGTTTCGACATTTAAATTAAGCTTCTCAGCATCTTGCAGAGCAAGAATGTTGCACAACGAACCTGAATCACAAAGGTCTACCGTCCCAATTTCATTAATCTCACACTCGACAGCCACTTCATTAAAACTGCACTCCTTTGCCTCCCCAGCACTCTTCCCTTGCTCATGTGTATTTTTTCGGTGTCTCTTGGGAGCACGCCGTGAGTACACTCAGAGAACACATGGGCAAGTTTCCCCAACTGTATCTCTAAGTTCCTTATAGAAGCGGTTTGAGTGGCCATGTTAGATTGGGCCATCTCAACAAACTTTTCCATCATTTTTTCTAGAGCACTCCTACGTGCCCCTTGCCTGCTCTGATTATAACCCGGCTGCGGTAGTTGCGGTTTGCTATTGGAGGCTTGAGCATCAAATTTATGCTAGCCGCCCTGCCATCTTTGACCTGGGGCATTTTGATTCCACGAGAAATTCGGATGATTTCTCATGTTTGGGTTATACGCATTATTATAGGGCGCAGAGTGGTTTTGACTGTTTATAAAATTAACACTTTCATCAAAGGTTATACCTTCCAGTTCCGCAAATGACTCTCCAACTGGGTATTCAAAAGCGTGGTGGCCGGGATTTCCACATCCCTGGCATGATATGCCCCCAACTAGAGCCAGAGGAGTAGTCGATCTGGTCAGCATACTTCTTCCATCCATATAGGGTGGCTTGCTTCGACTTGCTGCATCACCACATTCTCATCAAATAGATTTTTTGCCCCCTAGTGGCATTTCTTCCCGCAGTCCAGTATGTGTTATGGGAGGCCGTGTCTCGAAGAAGCCGCAAAGCCTCTTCAAGAGAAAGGTTCATAATTGTGCCGCCAGCTGCTGCGTCGATCCTAGCCCGATAGTTTGGCTTGACACCAAAATAGAATATTTCTACAAGATTTCACAGCTCGCAGCCGTGTTGGGGACAACAGTGCTGCAGGTCAGTGAAATGCTCCCACGCCTCAGACAACGTCTCTTCATCCAGCTACCGCAACGTAGCAATTTCCCATCGGGCATTCACAATTTTGTCCATTGGGTGGAACTTGGCCAAAAACTTTAAGGATAGAGCCTCCCATGTGGTCGCGGTCCCAGGGGCAATTGTGTGAAGCCAGGTCTTCGCCCTATCCATCAGCGAAAATGGGAATAGCTTCAGCTTAACTACCACATCATAAATTCCAACATATCGGAAGGTGCCACAAATCTCTGAGAACTCCGCCAGATGGAGCTGCGGGTCCTCACTCGACAAACCAGAATACTATGTATTATTTCTGATCATATTCAGAATCGCGGGCTTTATCTCGAAATGGTTGTTGGCAATGGCTGGTCCGAAGCCTCGATAAACACTTCCCGCAGTCGGGGTAGTGAAATCACGCATCGTCCTAACGCGAGGTTGGACAACCTCCTGACCCTCAACAACTCTATCACCTTGGACATTTCCTACTTGGCCCAAGTCTTCCACTCTAACTTCAGCAGCAGCAGCATGCACACGAGCTCTCCTTGCTCGTGTGGTCTCAAGATCAGCTCCCAAATTTTCATCCCTATTACCAGGGTTAGGATCTGTCATACAATAAGAAAAATCTATAAAAGCGTCAAACACTTGCAAATTTTTCGAAAAGAAAAATGCACACAACGGTTGCACTCCCCGACAACGGCGCCAAAAACTTGATGCTCTCTCGGCAAGTGTACCGGTCCCACAAGTAATAAAAGTGAGGAGTTTAATCCCCGGATATCGATCTCTCGAGGAGTGTAAGTAGGGAGTGTGGTTTTGCTATTGGAAAAGTGATTGCAAGTGTTAACGTGGCAATGGGGGTTTAGTTTTGGTTTCCTAAGCTTAATGCTAATAAAACTAATGCGGGTAGTCGTGTAAGACCCCTCCCCTTACCAAGGAGGCTCCCGGTCTTATGCCTAGAACCGTCGTCTTACGGTGGCACTAACGCACGGGTTAGTCGACAACACAACACGCCGATTCTGCCGGCTAGTACGATCATAAGCTATTCGGCCAAAATGAGAAATAGAAGTAAAACATATCAGAGTACTACACAGCTAGTCCACAGTCACGGTACAACTCATATATATATATTTATATGAATGAAAGAGTACACAGTCCACAATGAGAATAAAAATATGAAGAGTAATAAGGGCTTATTCCCAGTACATCATATGAATAAACTCTCCTCTCAAAATATCAAAACAACGGAAGCTAATCAACTAATCTCGTACTCATCCCACCTGAGGTAGCGCTATAGTAGTAGTAGTAGGTGGTATCAACTCCTCACGCCCTGTCACCTCGTCCTGCCGGTCGTGCTGGTGCTCCATCTCCTCGAGCTCCTAAAAATAATTTGGTCACCGACCATTAGTTAAAAAGACTAAGTCGTTTCCTCCGCACCTCGCCCCGCAACTCCTAGGCATCGTGCGGGAGGACGAAGCGGAGAACAATCAAGGGGTAACAATAGGAAGCAGGTGATAAAGGAAACTAGGCTACCAAGTAAGAGTGTGAGCAGTAAATATACACCAGCATTTCTATGTATATAACACAAAGTAAAAGCATGTACAGTACAAGTAAGTAAAGAACTGAAAGTAAGAGCAGGAAAGTAAAAACTATGCTACCACTACACTACCATCACAAACGTACCTTAACTTATAAAAATGCCCATACAAATTTATAAGTTAAGGTTTCCAGGAAATTTAACTTATCATATAAAAGTGCCCATACTAATTTATATGATAAGGATCTATGAAGCGTATGACCTAATATGAATGAATGTTTATGATGCAATTTATGCAACATGCAAGTGCAACTCACACACAAAGACTGTGTGATCACCGACCTTTAGTTCCCACTTTTTGACAGCTAGCTTCACTCTCGGGTACCACCGTTGTGGCTACGACAGCAGCGGAGCAGGCATCTTCACTTCTAGGCAGGTATGCACACTAACAAACCTCAGACCCCTCTCATACGCCTCTGTATACATCCAAGGTGCACTCTAGAGTCCATGCATACGTACCTTGCTGACCACCCATCAGTCTTGTTGGGTCGGGTGTGCGTTATCTGGGATTGTCCTCCAGATCGCAGTGTAAAACAACCCAC